>CM053584.1:203582656-203673769 GCA_028627135.1 Pseudochirops cupreus
GGGATGCCCATCAATTGGGGAATGGCTGAATAAGTTGTGGTATATGAATGTAATGGAATACTATTGTGCTATAAGAAGTGAGGAGCAGACGGACTTCATATTTACCTGGAAAGGCTTATACAAACTGATGCTAAGTGAGAAGAGCAGAACCAGGAGAAATGTGTACACAATCACAGACACATCATATGTGTGACAACCAACTTTGATAAACTAGACTCTTCTCAGCAATGCGAAGTTATAAGACAACTCTACAAATCTCAGGATGGAAGGAGATGTCTACATTCAGAGAAAGATCTAGAAAGAACAGAGTTGAAATGCAAACTGAAGCAAATTACATGGTCTCTTTCTTTTCCATGTTTGGTTTTGTCTCCTCTTTCCCATTGTTCATTCCATCAGTTATAACCTTTTTATACAACCAGACTACTGTCCAATGTGAAAGTATTTGCAGATCCTATACTTGATTGCATGATGCCATGGGGGGGGGGGGGGGAAGGGAGAAAATTTGAAACTCAAGGGATTGTGGAACTAAATCTTGAAAACTAAAAATCAATAAACAAATCAATTTATTAAAAAAAAAAAAAAAGAACAGTACCAGAAGTTTCAGGAAGGATGTGGGGCTTAAGTTGGGCCTTCAAATTTTTCATAGGGTTTAGAAAAACAGAAAGATGAACTAGATGATTAAAGGCTGTCAAAGCATTTTACATGTCATATCATTTGATCTTTACAACAGCTTTGTGATATAGATGCTATTATTATCTTTGTTTTACAGATAAGGAAACTGAGACTGCTCCTCGTGTTGCCCCGAGTCACACGACTAGTAAGTATATGAAGCAGAATTTGAATACAAGTCTTCTTGACTACAAGTCCAAGACTCTAGATACTGGTTCTAGGTGTCACAAAACCAGTATGTGATTGGTCTGTGGTTCTACGGAAGGACAGTGATGGGAAAGGAAGTAAAAACTGAAAGGGAGACTGTTTTGGGAAGGGAGGAAAGAGGTGGGAGAGTGGGTAGAACTCAAGGCCCCTCTAATGGCTGGCACTTCTTCTTCCTCCTCAGGCTCAGATGCACTGGACAACGTGGCCTGAAAGTACCTTCTTTATGGCCTTGCCCCACGTGGGGCCCATTGTGGGCTGGTTGTTTGCTCAACAGCACATGCCTACCTGGTTTGAGACCCTGAAAAAGCCACCCTGGTGGCCACCCAACAAGATCTTCTTAATTGTATGGACTGCCATCTACTCCACCATGGGGTGAGGCCTTAAGTGCAATCCTGTCCCCAGTTCCCAGGCCCCAGGTCCCAATGTTTTCAAGGGCTAGAATAAGAATAAAGTACCTCTGGGTCCAAAACTTCAATAACAAGCCCGAGATATGGAAGGTGGGAGGAGGGGAGAAGAAAATGGAGTAAGTATATATGAGTATATACTATGTGCCAGGAACTGTGTTAAGTGATTTTTCAAATTTTTATTTCATTTACTTCTCCCAACGATCTTGTGAGGTAGCTACTATTGTTATCCCCACTTTGAAGCTGAGAAAACTGAAGTTAAGGGACTTGCTCAGGGTCACACATCTAGTAAGTGTCTGAGGTCAAATCTGAACTCAAGTCTTCCTGATTCCAGGCTCTCTCTATCCCTGCATCATCATCTACCTGATTCCATCCCTGTCTTTTCTTTCACCGAAGGAAGGCCCACCATTTCAATAATGTCTCTGCAACTTTCCAGAGACCCATGTCTGTTCCTCTAGGGCTGATACTAGCCTGAAGCCTAAATTCTTAACTAGGTGGCACAGTGGATAGAGTGCTTGCCCAGGAGTCAGGAAGACTTTCCTTCCTGAATTCAAATCCAGCCTCAGACCCTTACTAGCTGTGTGACCTAGGGCAAGTCACTTAACCCTATTTGCATCAAGTTTCCTTATCTATAAAAAGAGCTAGAGAAGGCAATAGCAAACCACTCCAGTATCTTGGCCAACAAAACCCCAAAGAGAGTCATGAAGAGTCAAACACAACAAATCAGTCGAACAACAACTTTGTTACCTCTCTGCTATACCTCCTCACCCTACTTCAGGAGACCGACCCTCTGTCTGCCAAGGGCAGGGTCATTAAAGGAAAGTGCATTGGACCTAAGGTCAGACGACCTGGGTTCAAATCCCACTTGATTCCCACACTTAACAGTTGTGTGGATGTGAGCAAGTTATTTTAATTAAGTCTATGTCCGTGTAAAATGGACATCATAATACTTGAACTATCTGCCTCACAGAATTGTTGTACAGCATTTTGTCATCCTTAAAGTGGATTAGAAATGTCCATCTCAAAATCTTATAAAAGTGAATGTTGAAAACTATTTAAAAAAAAAAGTCTAAGCCTGATAAAAAGATCACCTAGGAATCACACTGCATAATTTTAAAAATTCATTGTCATGTTTTAATGTGTTAAAACTCAAAAAAGTACAAAAGTCTCTTAAAATTCAACAAATCAGAATATGGGTTAAGGGGGTGTCCAATGCTCGAAATTTAAGGAAGTCCCTGTTTCCTTGCCTTGTTTTACATTCTATGGATACATTTGGATTTTTTGTGGCTGTTTCCTTCCCTTTTCCAAAGAAAGTATGTAAATACACCCTACCAACTACTTGAAAAAAAAAGAAATGTTCATTATTTTCAGGTCCCCAGTCTCTTCTCCCAGTAGCTTTCCCTCAGGCCTATACTCTGACCCTCCTACTTCACATGGGTCCTATGATTTCCTCTTGTGCTGAACTTCCTACCCCAGTCCTATGCCCAGTCCTTTAATGACCTCTTCTCTATTTCTGCTCTCTCCCATTCCCTGTCTATTGCCAACTCCCTCTGTCTAGACCTTCCCCATTAAGACACATTCTTTACTCTCCTCAAAGTTATGCCTCCTATCTGGTGTGGAAGGATCTGGGCGGGGGCTTTGGTCGTCCTCTGGCCCTGCCCCTTGGTCTCTACGCTACCCAGCTTGTCCTCAACTGGATCATACTGCTCCTGTTCTTCGGAGCCCACAACCTTGGTCTGGTAAGGGTGGAGATATTCAGGAATGTGGTTGGGTGTGTGCATGGATGGGATGGGGTTGTCCTTGAGAAAGAGGGGAAGGGAAAGAAGCAGTACCTTAAGATTCCCAAAGCAGACCATTCATCCACTCATTCATTCATTCAGTGAGCATTTATTGAGGAAGTTCCAAAATAAAATCTGTGGAGCAAGGTGGGGGGTGAGGGGTCAAGTGGGGAGCCAGGGAAAAGGAATACTGTAAAAGGGAAACTCACTAATGCCAGAGTAATTGCTGCCATTCCTCTGGCCTAATTGTACCTCCACACCACCTCTGTTCCCCATATTACTGTCCATCCCTTTCTCTCCAGGCCCTTTGCCACCTGTTACTGCTCTATGGACTGGTGCTGGGCATGGCATTGAGCTGGCACTCCATCAATGGCCTAGCTGTCCTGCTACTGCTGCCCTACCTGGCCTGGCTCACACTGACCACTTCATTGGCCTATCGTCTATGGATGGACAACTCAAGTTCAGAGCCACAGCTCTTTTCTCAGTCCCAGCTTCAAACCATGGGAGAGAAGATAGACTAAGACAGGAGAAGTGCCAAAGGGAGAATAGGAGGAGGAACAAAAAGGGACAGATGTCAAGGGTTGGGGTTAAGAAAGCTAAGAGAAGGGACTGGGGAAGGAGGGAGGGCAGGGATAAGGAATCCCCAAACAGTCTCTGATCAATATTCCCATACCCTTCCTAATAAGTTGCCCTGATCTTGAACCTCCTCTCTGATTCCAAGCTACTCTATTTTCTTCTTTGTCATCATTTACCTATTAGAATAAAGAGGACTTTGTATCTGTTTAAAAGAAGCTAACTTACAAACAAAAATAAAAATGTGATTGTTTCTGAGTATGTGACTAATTTTGTATATAAATGTGTCTATTGGAAAGCCTCAGTATTAATGTATGTGAATGCACAAGTATAAATGTACATAAATAAAATAACAGCAATAGTAATAGTGAGAGGCAGTGGGGCTTGTGGACCTTGAAGACAGGAAGGCTTGGAGGAGCCCTGGTTTCTTATGATCTACTATGTGACTTGGTGCTATGTGGGTTGTTCAAGGAGGACGAGCACCTCTGGTGTGAGGGCTTGCTGAGCCCTGTTCAGGGCTGCTCATCCACCTTTAGTGTCCACCTGGCACTCAGCTCTCACCTGTGGCTCCAAGAAGCTGTGTGGGATGTGTAGTGGCCACATCCCAGTAGAATTGTCTCAGCAGATGGGCTAAACCAGGTCAAAAGTAACCAACAGGCCTCAAACCCATCAGTGAGTTAGGGGGTGTCTACTCCAAGCACATGAAGACTTTCCCCAGCAGAATGGGTAGATGAGAACTATTTGTCCCAAGGGCCATGAAGGCAACTAAAGCAGGTGCTTTGTGGAGCTTGGTCAGATATCAAAGCTGCCAAGGTCACTGCATCCTGGGCCATTGTCAGTCACCTTGACTTTTGTCTTGCCACTGGACTTCCGTGACTGGGAGAGAGAGTGAGGCTGAGGATTTTGTGCAACTGTGCTGCACTTAAATCCAACTCATCTATGGCTCCATTCTGGTGTGGAAGGATCTGGGTCAGGGCTTTGGTCGTCTACCCTGCCCCTTGGTCTCTAGGTTACCTAGCTTGTCCTCAACTAGATTATACTACACCTCTTCTTTGGAGCCCACAACCTTGGTCTGGTAAGGATAGAGATATTTAGGAATGTGTTGGGTGTGTGCATGGATGGGATGGGGTTGTCCTTGAGAAAGAAGGGAGGCGAAAGGAGCAGAACCATAAGATCCCAAAGCAGACCATTCGTTGATTCATTCGTTCAATGAGCATCCCATGATGTCATTGGTCCTCTTAAAAAAAAAATTAACAGCAGTTACCTTAGGTAAGTCACTTAACCTCTTTACTGCCCCAGGCAGCTCTTACTAGAAGCTCCCTATGGGGATAAAATTATAGTCCCTGTAAAACAAAACCTTTATGTTTACAAAGATTTGCTATTTTCAAAACACTTTTGCCCTTAAGCAGGAATTATTAAATCCATTTTTTTCAGATAAGGAAAACTGAGAATTAGAAAAACTGACTTGTTCACATAGACAAACATTAAGTGGTAGATTTAGGACTGGAATCTAGATTGTAGGTATGTTCACAAATGAATAAATGGAAGAATAAATGAACAAATGCATTTTATTAAGTCCTGAGCAAAGTGTTGGGGATACAAACAGAAAAGACAGTCCTTGTTCTTAAGGAGCTCGAATTCTAATGGAAGAGAAAACAAATGCAGATGGTTTAAATGAAAAGTTGAATTGGAGTCAATGGTCCTTATCAAAGCAAATCTTCTTTAAGGTAATTAAAAAATTATTTCTGATATTGAACAACCCCGAAGTCAAAGACTTTGGTGGCAAGAACTTTCTTTTAAGTCTCTTCAGTAGCTCTGACTGTCAAGGAATATGGGGTGTGTGTGTGTGTGTGTGTGTGTGTGTGTGGGTGGGTGGGTGGGTGGGTGTGTGTGGGGTGTGTGTGTGTGTGTGTGTGTGTGTGTGTGTGTGTGTGTGTGTTTGGGAGAGAGGTAGAACTAAGGTGCCAGAAGAAGCAGTTGCCAGGTTTCATCTCCCGTGGCTGCTCCCAGTCCCCGACAGTGGGGTCAATAGTCTGGGAGAAGCAGAGTACTTTATTCTTGAGCTCAGGGTCTTAGACTATGTCCTTCCTAGTCTAAGGTAGTACATGTGGTGGTTTGACTCAATACTATCACAAAAGCTGGGAGGAATTGTAGAGACCATCTTGACAAGTTGCTTGAAGTCTTTTGACTCCAAGGCCAATCATCTTTCTATTCTAGGTAGATCTGTGGAAACCCCAGGTCCCAAGCCTCCTCCCATAAAGTATTAAGGCTGACAACTCCATGCCTGCCCCCAGTGCTCTCCCTCAGGCTGGTCTCCCTGGTTTCATGACAAGAGCAGGGTTTTGAAAATCAGAGGCCCTGGGTATGTATTCAGGCTCTGCCCCTAATGTGACCTTGGTTCATTTTTCTCATTTATGAAACAATGGGTTTGAACTAAATGATTTCTAAATTCCTTCTCAGCTTTAAATCTGCACTCCTCTGATCTGTGAATGTCTGTCTCATCATCTTGCTCTTTTTTTCTTCCTTATATGCTATTCAGAATTTAGTTGTTGAGACATTATTTGAGTTCCTTCAACAACACTGAGGGGTTAGTTCTGAACCACATGTACTAGTACTGGCTGGACCTTCATTTATCCCCCTTGGCTCACTGGTTGAGGCGGAAAAGTTGAAATACTCCTTGCTTCCCATTGCCACTTCCAGGTTATCCACCTTCCTCTATCACCTCTCTGCCTTCGAGGTCCATGTGATTCATATCTACCACCCAGTGAAAATCCTGGTAGCTATTATCTGCAGAAAACCACCCATCCTCCAACACTCCCTTTCCTCCCTCAGTGAGTTCAATATTTGGCTTACAATTTTTCTGTCCTCCCCAACTCCTGTTCTCATACTAAGAGACTTCAACATACATACTGATTCTCCCTCAAATGCCCTAATCATTCAGTTCCTCAACCAACTCACCCATAAGCTACTCCTCCAACCCACCTCAGTGACACACAAAGATGTTGCCATTTTGCCCTCACCCACAAATGTACCACCTCCATGTTCATGAATTCTGAAATTCCTTTATCTGACCATATATTGACCATAAAAGCCAATCTACTGGTTTTTCATTTCTTCCTCTGACTTCTCTGCCACCCTTCATCCTCACCATGCCTTCCACATCTTTGACCCCTCAATTGTGTCCCAAACCATCTCCCTTGAACTAGCCATTCTCTCTTCTTCCCCCCCATCTTGACTCCTTGGTAAACCAATTCAACTCTACACTGTCCTCCTCTCTTGAATCCCTATCCTCCTTATCATATCACCAATTACACCCAGCCATAGGTGTAATCCTTGGATCACTGGCCATTTGTCATTTTTGTGCCTACACAAATGCTGCTGAATGAAAGTGAAGAAAAATCACACAACCATTCCATCTGGGTCCACTGCCAATTTCTGTCACACAATCTCAATTGGACCTTCACTGATGTTAAATAATCCCACCTATACCTGCCTTATTAATTCACTACCCTGTTCCCCACAGCACCTCTTCACCAAACCTTTTCATCCTTCCTCATACCTCCCATGGCTCCCCATCCTCTTGGCTAAGAATATTATCTCAGATTTTACAGGAAAAAATTGAGGCCATTCACCATGAACTCTCTCCTGCCCCCTCTTCCTCACTGTCCTGTCACTCAGATGCCTACTACCACTATCTCCTCCTTCTCTCCTGTCTCATGTGATGAAGTGGCCTTACTCCTTGCCAAGACTAATCTTTCTACTTGTTGAAGTGATCCCATTCAATCCCATCTCTTCCAACACAATGCACCCTGTGCTCCCCATTCTTTCACTTATTTTTGAATCTCCCAACTACTGGCTCATTTTCTGAAAAAATTCTCACTTGATCTTTCCATCCCTGCTAACTGTGGTCCTATATCTCTCCTGCTCTTTGTACGTAAACTCTCAAAAAGCCCATCTACAATAGATGCCACCACTTTCTCTTCTCTTGCTCTGTTCTTAACCCTTTGCAAGCTGGCTTCCAATCTCATCATTCCACAAAAACTGCTCTCTCCAAAGTTACTAATGATCTCTTAGTTGCCAAAGCCAATGACCTTTTCTCAGTCTTCATTCTCCTTTGACTCTTCTGCAGCCTTTGACACTTGATCACTCTTTCCTCTCTTCTCTGTAGGTGTCCAGGACACCACTCTCTCCTAGTTTTTCTCCTACCTGTCTGACCAGCCCTGCTCTCCCTTCTTTGCTGGGTCCTTCTCCAGGCTTCTATCTCAGACCCTCTTCTCTTCTCTCTCTATACTACTTCACTTGTTGACCTCTGCAGCTCCCATGGATCTAATTACCATCTCTATGCTGATGATTCTCAAATCCATCTTTTCTACCTTAATCTTTCTCCTGATCTCCAATCTCACATCTCCAACTTCCTTTCAGAGATCTTGACCTAGACATCTAAACTCTCTATGTTCCAAACAGAACTCTATATCTTTTCCTCCAAACCCTCTCCTACCCTTCCTTATTCCTGTCCTCCCAGTCCCCAAGGCTTGAATCCTAGGAGTAATTCTAGATTCCTCACTGTCTCTTTTTGTTTTGCTTTCTTTTGGAGGGGGGAAGGCAGGGCAGCTGGGGGTAAGTGATTTGCCCAAGGTCACATGGCTAGTAAGTGTTAAGTGTCTGAGGTCCCATTTGAACTCAAGCCTCCTGTCTCCAGGGCTGGTGCTCTCACCTACCTGCCCCCCCCCCTATGTCTCAAACTTCATATCCAAGTTGTTGTCAAGGCCTGTAGATTTCACCTTTGCAATATCTCTTCAGTACATCTCCTCTCCTCTAATGCTGCCACCATCTAGTGCAGGCCCTCATCCCCTAATCCTGGATTATTGCAATAACTTGCTTTCTAGTCTGCCTGACTCAAGTCTCTTCCTTCTCCTATCTATTTTCCATTCAGATACTAAAGTGATTTTACTAAAATGAGGGTCTGATCAGGCCACCACCACCCGCCACTTGAGAAACTCCAGGGCAGCGGCTGTCAACCTGTGGGTCGTGACCCCTTTGGGGGACGAATGGCCCTTTCACAGGGGTCACAGGGTGTAGAGTGCCCCCCAACTTGGACTCTGGGGATCCTATTCTATTGCTTACCTCTTCCAGCTGCTTTCCTCCTCTCAGGCTTCAGTCGTCACCAGCTTCAAAACTAGCTTGAAGAACTACCCCCCACAGAGCACCCAGGACTTGGGCAAACGGTAAAAATGTTTATTGCAGTGTATACAGGAACAGAGAGAGCTACACGCACGCGGTTCCCCTTTTTATACCCTAGCTTTTGATTCCCGCCTCAGAGTGCCGTCATCGCCCGGTGAGCCACTCACGTACAGCCCCGAAGATAAGGAGACGTCTCGTGTGATCATGCCTTCTTCATTGAGACATGCGCAGGCCTCTATCCCGTCCCCAGGCTGTTGTGGTGCACCCCCAGCAGCTGATGACGTCAAACACCCTTACAACAGGGGTAGCCTAAGACCATTGGAAAACACATGTTTCCTACAGTCTTAGGAACCGGGACACTGTTCTTCTGTCCGTCTCCAGGCGGGTCTACCCAAATGTAGATACGCCCATATACAAGTGACCTAAAGGGTTGTGGCATTAGGAAAGTTAAGAACCACTGCTCCAGTGGCTTCCTATTGCCTCCAGAATCAGATATAAAATGCTCTCTTTGGCATTTAAAGCCCTGTATAACCTAGCCCCCTCCTGTCTTTCCAGAATTCTTATGCCTTGCTCCCCGACAGTATGCTTTGACCCAGCGACACCAGCAAGCAAACTGTTCCATGAACAAGAGGAACAAGACACTCATCCTTTGGCTCCCCACGGCTAGAGGGTTCACTCTCCTCTGCTCCAACCACCGACCCCCGGGCTCCACTGAAGTCTCAACTAAAACCCCTCCTTTTGCAGGAAGCTTCCCCTAACCCTTTTTAATTCTAGGGCCTCACCCTGTTAATGGTGCACTATCTGTCTTGTACGTAGCTCGCTTTATATATATCTGTTTGCATGTTGTTTCCCCGATTAGACTCTAAGCTCCTCGAGGACAGGGCCTGTCTTTTGCCTCTTTTTGTATCCCCAGTGTTTAACATGGTACCTGGCATACAAAGACATTTAATTTGATAAATGTTTATTGATAGAGTAATGGTTTGATGTATGTATATGCATATACATACACTTACACTTATGCGTGTCCACATTTCCCACCTCAGTGCCTTTGCCCACACTGTTACCCAACTGAATGCCTTCACCTCTACTCTCCATTTGTTTAACACCCTCTCATCCTTTATATCCCAGGTAGAGAACTATGATAGCATGGTAGATAAAATGCTGGTCTTGGAGACAAGAAGACCTGTTTGCAAGTCTTAAACTAAGGCTCATGCCTTAGAAGAACTGTGTAGGCAGTCTCCTTCCCAAGGTCACACCTTCCATAGGGGTTAGTGTCAGAGACACCTGTGCCTCCAGTTGTGGTAAATGGTATGGGCTAGTACAGACCTCATTGGATTCCTCATACTTCCAGAAAACCAAGGAAAACCTTAACCTGAAGGTATAAAGTTGTCTAAGAGGCCTCCCCAGTACTTTCTAGAACTTGGTCTCTGATCTACTAAAGCCCAGGACCTCCAACCCCAAATCCTTGATTCATAGTCCTAAACTTACATTACCTCATCTGCTCAACCTTCTCCCTCTCCCCCACTACCAATTTCCAGCCCCCAGTCCCATGCAGAAAGTATTTATTCCAGCTCCCCCCTCCTTTCTTGTTGCTAGTTACCCCTGAGTTGTGTATAAATAAAATCAGAAGCTGCCTCCAGCCAGAGCCAGATATATCTCAGGATTCCTTCAGCTAAAGCATGCTTGAGTATATATGTGTGTGCATAGCTTTTTGTCCTGTGGTGAGCGTGTTTTTCCACCTGTCTGAGCACCTCAGTGTGTCCACATGGTATTTTTGTGAGTGTGCTTTTTCTAAATAACAGATGAGCATCTCAGTCTGAGTACGTGGTGTTTGGGTGATTCATTATAGTAGGAATGGGAGGTGGGAGGACAAGGTTATCAACTAGTAAGTCTGCCCTGATTTCATACCTAAGCCCTAGGAGCTCCTCTGGAGAGGGATGGGAGATGGGAGAGGAATGTGGGGCAAACAGGGGCTTTGAAAATAGGCTGTTGACCGTGTTGGATAAAGAAGGGAGCATGGCATTTGTATCTTCCTACTTGTACAATGTAGTTGGGTGTGGTAGATGTGAGCAAACATTGGGAAATGTTTGGAAGGGGTGTGTGTGTGTGTGTGTGTGTGTGTGTGTGTGTGTGTGTGTGTGTGAGAGAGAGAGAGACAGAGAGAGACAGAGACAGAGAGACAGAGAGACAGAGAGACAGAGAGAGAGAGAGAGACAGAGACAGAGACAGAGAAACAGAGAGACAAGACAGAGACAGAGACAGAGACAGAGAGACAGAGACAGAGAGAGAAAGAGAGAGAGAGAGAGGCAGTAAAACCTTTCTCTACTATATGCCATTGCTCAGCCTTCCTAGATATACTTGGCATGACTTGAGGGGAACCTTTCCCCATATTCACTACTGATATCTTAAATTCCACCATCTCTGATTAATTCCTTTGTAGTTAAGCCTTGTCCTCTCCCATGAGATTCTATTGTAAGATAGCCCAGTGCCTGACACATAGTAAGCACTTAAGAAATGTTCTATCTATCCATCGAATCTGTTTATCTATCTTTCTCTCTATCTATCTGTATATCTATCATCTATCATCTATCTATCTATCTATCATCAATCTATCTATTTATCTATCGTCAATCTATCATCTATCTTTCATCTTTCTATCTCTCTCTCTAGCATCAATCTATCTATCATCTATCTATTTATCTATCTATCATCAATCTATCTATCATCTATCTATCTTTCATCTTTCTATCTCTCTCTCTCTATCATGCAAGCACGTCCAGGAAGAGCCACAGCCATTAAGTCCCTGACACTTTCATGTGAGTTGATCAGATACTCTTCTCCAGTTACCAGGACAGGCCAGGTAAGATGGCAACTATAGGCTGCTGGAATGGGCCGTGGAAAAAGAAGTGTAGGACAGAAGAGGGAAAGAAGAAGCATGGAAGCCACACTGCACTTATTTTATCATTTACCGAAGTTGAACCAGAAGCCTAGGATCCATTTTAAGGTAATAGGCCACAGGGGATTCATTTCCCCACTGCAAGCTGTGCAGGCCACCCCGCTCCCTCCCTCCCCATCCTTCATACACACTGTTTATGTCAACAAAGCCTGTTGCCTTAGGGGGTTGGGTTGTGCCCACCAGGGAGTAACTGTGTGTTGATCTGTTTGTGTACTGAATCTAGTCTCAGTAGTGACAACTGGAGGGGGTGGATGAAACAGAGAGGTCACTGTGGGTTGAGTTTGAGAGGCAACACACTGTCCAGACCCCAGCTGTCCCTGCACATAAAGAACCCGTCTCTTCAAAGAGCCTGGAAGGCGTTTCCTTTCATCACTCTGAGAATTTAAGCCTTCTCCTAGTCAAACCTCCACTTTCCCCTGTCTCCAGGCCAACTACGTTCCCTTCCCCTGGGCAGGCAGTTATCAAGTCCAAAAATGAAAATTAACCCTCTGCCTTCATCTAGGTAGACTTTGTCTTCGGTCTTAACGCTGTAACAAATGCTTCAAAGTGCTTTCTTAAAAGGCTATGCAAGAGAAGAGAAAAACACAATTAGTCCTAAAGTTATAGGTAAAGACCTGGAAGGGACCAAGTTTGGAGAGACTGAGTGATTTGTCCAAGGTTCTAATGGTAGTAAGTGACAGTCAGAATTCAAATCCAGACCCTTTAAATCCAGTTCCAGGCCTCTTGCCACTATAGGATGCTACAGGTTCTCCCTGAGTAACCATGGGCAAGTCATCTTCCCTCCCTCGACCTTAGTTTGCTCAACTTTGCAATCAAGAGGCAGGACTCTACAGGTCTCTGAGGTCCCTTCCAGTTTTGAAAATCTATGATTTTTTTTTCTCACTAATTCAGTCTTGCCCATTGAATGTCACCTCAATACTACTGAGGGGAAACAGAAACCTGAAGAATGATGGAGCCAAGTCTGGGAAGCAATAATTTGTTCTTTATCTTTATTCCTCAGTGGATAAAGTGTTGCACCTGGAGTCAGGGAGACCTGAGTTCAAATCCAGCCCTAGACATTTACTAGCTGTATGACCCTGGACAAGTCACCTCACCTCTATTTGTCTCAGTTCCTCATAACAAGGGGATAATAATAATAGCACCTTCCTCCCACGGTGGGTGTGAGGATCAATGAGATAATAATTATAAAGCACTTAGCACAGTGCCTGCCATATAATAAGTACTGTACAAATTCTAGTTATTATCATCATTGTTGTTGTTAAATATCATTATTATCCAACCTTAGACACTTACTAACTTAGTGACCCTGGGCAAGTCACTTAATCTCTGCCTGCCTCAGTTTCCTCAGTTGTAAAATGTGGATAATAACAGCATTTACCTCTCAGGGTTGTTGTGAAGATAAAATAAGACCATATTCATAAAGCATTTGGCACCGTGCTTAGCAGTAGGTGCGTAAAGAATGCCTACTTCCTTCCCTCCTACCTTTTATCACCCTTGCACCCTAATTTCTTTCTGTGAGCCAGTGTTCTATGGCTCCTTCACTTTTGCAAGACTTATTTCCCCATGGGTTATGATCCTATCCCTCCTCATATCCTTCTAGACTTTGTTTCCCTCCTCTCCCAAAAGGAAGGAAACTCAGGTTCACAGTCAAAAGCACCCAGGTTCCTGTAGTTCTGTGTATGTATGTGTGAGAGTGTTTCCTCTCTCTCTCTCTCTCTTTCTCTCTCTCTCCCTCTCTCTCTCTCCCTCTCTCTCTCTCTTTCTCTCTCTCTCTACCTCTTCTCTCTCTACCTCTTCTCTCTCTTCTCTCTCTTTTTCTCTCTCTCCTTTCCCTCTCTTTCTCTTTCTCTCTCTCTCTCTCTTTTCTCTCTCTCTTTCTTTCCACTTATTCATTGTAAGAATCTCTCCTCTTCTCAAGGTATACTTTGAGTCATGTGACCCTTCTGATCCAAACCCTACAAATTTTAATTTAATTTAATTTAATTTTGCCTGTCATTCAAGGCCCCTCAATATCTGGTATCATCTCACCTCTCCCAACTTTTTCTCATACTATTCCCAATCACCTAATCTACGATTCTGGCCAAATTGGACCACTTGACATCTCATATACAAACATACATTCCTACATGTATCCATATATGTGTATATAGCCATCCCTACATTTCCCACCGCTGTGCCTCTGCTCACACTGTTCCCTACCTGAATGCTGTCAATCCTGCTCTCCAATTGTGTAAAGTCTCTTCAACCTGTCTATCCCAGCTAAGCATTTAGGTGGTGTGGTGAATAGAGTGCTGGTCTTGGAGCAAGGAAGACATGATTTCAAATCAGTCTCAGGTGATTACTAGCTGTGTGACCCTGGGCAAGTCACTTAATCTTTATGTATTTCAGTTTCCTCACCTGTAAAATGGGAATAATAATAATAGCACTTACCTCCCAGGGCTGTTGTGAGGGCAAAAATGGTATCTGTAAAGCACCTTGCAAACCTTTAAGTGCTAGCTCTCGTCATTATAACCACCGTCATCATTATTAAAACGTTCTTTCTTCCAAGAAGTCTTCCTAATTCCTGCTTGGTAATTGATTATTCTGACCGCTTCACATAGCACTTTGGCCTTCTCTGATTCCCATATCATACATTATATTGCAGAATATTTATCCTCTGTTACATGCCAAAGCTCTCCTTAGACCATAAGGTAAAAAAGGATGGGGATCTGTCCTGCCTACACTTCTTAATTTTCCTCAGTGTCTTGCACACACTTGGTGCTAAAAAGGTATTTATTATGAATTCCTCCCCTACTGAAGCCTTTCGTTGGATCTTTCTCATACTTTCCCAGGACAGAATGGATGGATATAAGATAAGGTAAGGCAAGGCAAAGGCTGAAACATGTCTGTGGGCCCTTTAAATCCACTGAGTATTGGGGAGGGAGCCCTAGTGGGGAGTTCACTGCCCTAGAAGGAGCTCAGTAGCAGCTGGAGGGGGAGGAGCCAGGTCTCTGGCATTGAATTCCCCAGATTAACTGGAGCACTTTGAGGTGGGGGTTGCGGAAAATGCCCTGTGTTGGGCATGATAGCCAGGGAATCTAGCCCCCCCACAAGGGGAGTCAAAAATAACCAGTGAGGGTCAAAGGGATCTCCAGGGATGGATTTGGTGAAGGGAGAAGGAGAATGGTGGTGGTAAAGGAAGCTATCACTCATCGGGGGAAGGTGTTGGGCTCATAGCCACTCTCCTAAATGTCAGATGGAATAGGACTGGGTTGGAGGGATAGGGACGGGGAGCCTAGACTGGAATACTTGCAGAAGGTTTTCAGAGGTCCAGGAGGTAGAAAAAAAATATTCCTCTACCACCATCCCACCTTTACCCAGGTCCCTCTGACTTCCCCAGTTCACTCTGAATCAAAGGGTAAGAATTTTGGAAATATAAACCAAACTGTCAGTAGTCAAACCTTGGAAGTAGGTGGTGGAGAGCTGGGAAGTAGAAAGAAGGACCTCTTAGTGCCTTCTCATCTCTTACCTTTGTCCGTTTCAGACAAGGGACCATTTCCAGTTGTCCTAATCTATATCTGGCCACTGGACCCAGATGGCTCAGGAGGAGAAAGTGAGGCTGGTGACCTTTGCACAGCCCTCCCTCACTTAAATCCAATTCACTTCCATGGCATGGCATGGCATGGCATCACCTCCCTGATGTCACAGTCCTCTTCAAGAACAAAAGACAAACAACAACAGCCCTTTCAGACCACTCCTTGTAAGGGCAGGAAGGACTCTATACATATCAGAGGTGGAAAAACTGAAGCCAAGATTGGTTAAGCAATTAGTCTGAGGTCCAAATCTATGTCAGAGGTCAAACTGTGGATGTGAACCCTGATTTTCTCACTTCTAAACCACGGTTACCTCCACATAGCCAAAACCTAGGAAGCTACAAGAAAAAAAAAGGTTCCCCCAAAGTGAAAAGTCAGAAATGCCGAATTGAATCCAGGCATTTTAGGAGCTAAGTCCAAGAGGATTGTCTGAGGGTCACTCAAAGAGGTTTTGACTCGTCCAGGGTTGGGCAGCTAGTAAGCATCCAAGGCTGGGTTTGAATCCAGATCTGGTCCACTGTCCACTGTGCTTCTCTGTGAATTAAAATGAGTCTCAAATATAAACAGCATCCTAGCGCACACAGACTTAGTCATCTTTTTTGCCTCCTTCCTACTCCACTTCTTCCGAAAACAAAGCCAAAAACATACCCTTAAAAAAAAACCCTAGTTACAGAAACACTATTATTTCTATATTATTTTTGTTATTAAAAATAATAATAACAAAAGGTTTAAAGGTTTCACACCAGACACAAATGGGGTGGGGAGTGGTGTAGAGTCCAAGCATGGGATCTGCTCCACGATTCTCTAGAAATGTCCCATTTAGGGCAAGTTCAAATTCGTTATACAGGGTGTCCCAAAAGTCTTGGTGCAGTGTTGGACTTTAATTGTTTAATAGCTATTAAACTTTAATAGATTAAAATTGCACTAAGACTTTTGAGACACCTTGTATAGAAATATTTTATATCTATTTGTCCATGACAAAGGCATACTTTGTTATATATTTTGTTTTCTCACTGTTTTCTGTCTCTTTGCTCATTCCTGGTCCAAAGCTACCACCTACCAACCAATTAAACTGTGTTCACCAATAATTCTGACACTGTTAACATCTCTGTGGGGTGTATGTGCACCCTGCCCCTCAGTGCATTCCCCATGACACCCTTGAGTTACCTGCAAATAGACATATAAAGTTATGTTCCTATTGATCCCTAAATGTATTTATAGTTGCACGTGAATGATTAAGATTTCCCTTGGCCAAGTAAGCCTGCCGTCACCCTTACGCCTCTTGCCTTGTTGGCCAGGGACCACTCTAAAATGTCCCTGACCAGAGTCACACCCTCGCCTCTTTAGGTCAGCTTCGGATTCCTTTGCCAGACTCCTAGCCATACTGGAGACATATTTGAAAATATCCCACTTTGAGGATTTCTCTCAAGTTTTAGGATGAAGGTGGCACGGTACTATGGTGAGATGGAATTGCTGTATGACTTTCAATTAAATAAACATGGATAAATTAGCATCTGCTAATTTTGAATCAATAGCTCCAGCACCGACTCTTTCCCATTCTGAAGCCCCTATTCTATTCTACCTTATTTTACGGAACTTCGACCTAGTCTCTTCCCAAATCTTCCCCCTCCTGACCCTGCCCAACTCCCTATCCAAAAGACCTTTTATCCCTATTAGAGCCCCCAGTCACCCTAATCTAAATTTTCAGGACACACTAGTCACTCCACCGTCACTCCTACCTACCCCATACGGGGTTGTGGGAGTAGGGAGTCAATGAGTATAAGTGTGAGGCTGGAGTAGAGCAAGGTAGTAGGGTGAGGGAGGTATTGGAGAGAGGGAGGCCAGGGCTTCTGACCTGCCAACTTTCTGTCTCAACCTACTGATAAATAGGGGATTCCAATGGCCAAGATTTTCCACTCCCCCCACTCCAACATATTCGTCACTCAATTAAAAAAAGAGTGGGGGAGGGAAGGCACTGGTTATAAGACCTGCGCCACAGAGGGGCAGGGAACATTGAGCCCAGAGAGTTCCAGCTCTCTCCTGCTACTCTCAGCCTGATTTAGCTGTTGACAGCTGCTGCCCACCAGCCTAGCTAGCTCCCTGTCTGTGGCCTAGCCAACCACCAAGCCCCAGACTCTTCATTCTGGTGACTTCTACAGAACACCCCAAAATGGCTGAAAAAGAACAGGCTGCCGCTGCTCCTCAAAATGGAGAGGGGGACTCTGAGAATCTGGATGACCCTGAGAAATTGAAGGAGCTGATTGAGTTACCACCCTTTGAGATTGTCACAGGGTAAGAGCCGGGTTGCTGGCTATTCTTCTCTGGGTGAGGTAGGAAGGAGATTTTCAGGATGAGTGTGAGGCCTTGGGAAAGGTGGCAGACGCTGACCAGAGTTGGGGAGGGGAGAATTAGGGAGGAACTGGCTAGACTGTGTGTGCCCTGAAATTGGGGTTGGGACGTAGACATTAAATCCAGACTAATACATGTGTTTTTAAATACACGAGTTTTGGGGTGTCAGGACATCAGCCTTAAAAGGTAAGGGGCTTCTTTGTGTCCTTGCTATTAATACCAATAAGTATAATAATAACACCCACAGTCTTCAAGGTTTGCAAAGAATTTATCTCACAAGCAGCTGTCTGATACAGCAGTCTCTAACCCGGTGAGACCCCTCTAGAAAGCCATTTGCCAGAGTGAGGTTGGGTTGGTATTTTTGTCTCTTTGTTTTATTTTTAATCCTTTTGAAGGGTTCAAGAGGGAAAGGAATGGCAGAGGCCTGGAAACTCTACTATCTCTAATCCTGGAAAAATTGGCAGGGAGGTGGGGCAGTGGATGAGACAGAGAGACAGAGAGAGAAAGAGAGAGAGAAAGAGAGAGAGACATTTCAACAGGATCCCAGTTAAAGTTGTCCCCTCCTCTATTTTCTGGGCTCTAATCTCTGAAAAGAAGATTCCACAATAGGAGCTGAATGAGAGATACTTTCTTCCTGCAAATCTTTTGTGAATTTCCCCAGGAGAGAGAAGCAGAAGTGATCCATAAGCCCCATGAGCAAGGAGCTCATACATAGTCCAGGTCAGAGAAGCCAGGACAGTGAGATAAATTCACACATTATGAAACAAAGGGACATTGTGATCAGGTGGAAGGTGGAGCATATTGGATTCAATTCTGACTAAGCAAAGTGGGCTTCCTGGACAAGAAGTAGGTTCAGGTGAATGGAACAGGGCAGGAGGGGGGCTATGTTCGGCATCCATTTGGGCCCCACTGATTTATTTGTCCAAAACATGCCTACTCCAGATATAAATCCAAGAAATTCTCTTCATTGTGTCTCTCTCTCTTCCTTAACCTTCTAGCCATAGTGGCTGCCAAACTGCTAAACAGACAGAGAGGGACAGGGGTCTTTGAGGAGCTGAGTTCAGCTGTACCTGACCCTCAAATCTTCCCCCACACCTCAATATCTGTCACCTGGGGAGAACAGCAATGAGCTTTCTACCTGCCCCTTATATTTTCCCTTTAAATCTTTTTTTGGGGGGCAGCTAGGTGGCACAGTGAATAGAGCACCAGCCCTGAAGTCAGGAAGACCTGAGTTCAAATATTTGACACTTAACTAGCTGTGTGACCTTGGGCAAGTCACTTAACACCAATTGCCCTGCCTTCCCCCCTCCAAAAAAAAAAATTTTTCCCCTACTTCTTAGTGCCTCCTTCTGAGATTTGGGGAGAATAGCAATACTCAAAGATTGGTGGGGACCACAGTCTCAGAGACCGTAGGCAAAATGCAAGCACAGTAGCTTCCTAGGGCAGGAAAACCTTACTCAGGGGAGATTCATCCTGAATCCTAAGAGGAAGAACAGCCCCCAAGTTTGTGCTGCATTGTGCCCACTCGCATAATCTTACCCTTATCCTGGGATTAGGGGAGCAGCTGAGGCCAGATAAGTCAAGGGATAGGAAAAGCTGTGGTGCAACTTGGGCAAGAGATCCCCACCCTGCCCCCTTAGATCTTTGACTGAGCCTCCCCTCTACCACTGATACCCCTGAATGAAAGGAATAGAAAGAGCAGCTAAGGGTCATTCGAGGGGTGGGATGGGGAAGGTAAAGGAATATTAAGAGGCTTTCCTACTATCCAAGCACTCTAGTTTATACTGTCCTAGACCATACACACATATGTCCTGGCCATTGCAATGGAAAAAAAGTTTCCTAGCCTACTGATATGGCCGGGCACCAAAGCCTCTTCTGTGATTTGTGCACTCCAAATATGGAAAATTCCTAGTGACAGACAAGTCCCTAAAGGGTTTGCAATTCAAATTTAACTTTTGTGTAACCCCAGTGTTTCTGATTAGAAAAAAAAAAGCAAAAAGCACTTCCCTTCGATTTCCACAACCCACATCCCCAATCTAGGTGGAAAGGGAAGCTGTCATTGTGAACTTGCAATAAGGAAAAGCTAGACATATGTAGCACAAAGAACAGAGTACTCTGAAATGAACAGTGAGAAACCCTATGTATTTCCTTTCCTCACTCCAGAGAAACAAGCAACAGATATAGGAATTTGTCCCCTGGGGCCCCTCTGGGCAAATAGCCAGAGCTGAGATAGCCTGTAGGTGTCACTGTCCATTTGTCCTGGGAGGTAGGAAAAGGAGGGTATGTTGCCCCCCTAATTCTGTGTCACTGAAGTCAGCAAGCTCACAAATCAAAGGTCAGGTCAGACCCCTTGAGGGGTCCTCTGGGATTTGGGCCTTGATCTGGCAGATTAGCTCAGAGCACTTCATACTCTGGGACTTCTTGGTGGTAGAAGAAGGGGGAGAGAGAAAGAAAAGAAGGCAGGGAAGTGAAAGAGGATAGGAAGGAAGATTCAGAAGAAAGAAAAAAGCACATCTTTTTTTTTTGCTTCCAGAGTTCATATCTTCAACCCAGAGACTGATAGGATATATACAAAAGACAGACCAAGAACTTATATAAAATAATGTGAAAAAAAATTTGAAGGACCACCATGCAGGGGTGCAATAGAAGAATACTGAGAAGAGGCAGGGTAGAGGAAATATTAGATGCCTTTGCAGATGAGATGGTGCCTCCAGAAACTGGAGAATCTGTCTTTTGACGATCATCCCATAAGCCCCACCCACCCACCCCTTCTCAGACCTTGAGCCAGATGAGTCAGAGGGTAGCAAGTATGAAGCCTTGGAGACAGAAGGCTGGAAATACAGGCATGTTTTAGAGAACTGCAGAGTTCCCTTGGGGGTGCAGGGTGGGGGTGGTACTATGTATCTGAGCCCCACAAAGCTTTGGGCTTCTGGAGAACCAGAGCTTGGGAGGGCATTTCTACCTAGACATTGAGTTTTGCTGTTGCCTCTGAACACAATGCAGCAGCTAGGTGGTGCAGTGCTAAGTCAGGAAGACTCCCCTCCTGAGTTCAAATTTGACCTCAGACACTTCCTAGCCCTATAACCCTGGGCAAGTCACTTCACCCTGTTTGCCTCAGTTCCTCATCTGTAAAATTACCAGGAGAAGGAAATGGCAAACCACTTCAGTGTCTTTACCAAGAAGACCCCAAAGTCATAAAGAGTCAGATATGACTGGACACAGTACAACTGAGTGAAATACCAGAGATAAAGTATGAGGTTGTATTCTCCTTTCATAGATTACACGATTGATACTCATGCTCCACACAACTTTCACCCCAAGTGACATACATCATATGTCTTTGGAGTGGGTGTGGGTGTGTGAGTGGGTGTGTGTCTACCTGAAAAAAGCTGACATCAGTAAATGAAAGCAGCAACCCTAGGAATCTCCTTAGTCATGATGCTTCAACAAAAATGAGAAAGATTAAAGAGAAGTGAAGTATCCTGGTCATAATCACAAATTCCAGATGCCCTTTGGGTTTAAAGGGATGTCCCAGAAGGAAGAGAAACTATCCAGCTGACTCTATCAAGCCTTGATTCTGTGGCAAACCCTGTAATGGGAATGGAAATGTGAAGATCTTCCCTGTCCCTTAATAGACCTAGGGGGGAGTTTGAAGACCTCCCCTGCTTTGAAAGTAAACTCTGCCCCCTGATAGGCTGAATGTAGTCACATGAAGCCTGTGGTGGAAGGAGTTTGCTGAAGGGAAGCAGAGCCTATAGGAAGCTGGTCAGAGCTAGCCAGATGGTGAGGGAGAGAGAGGATGCTCAGGGAAGGAGATAGAGAGGTTTGTGAGTAAATATTGATCTTGTATTGGTTTGTGGGAAGTGTTAAGGATGCTGTGGCTCTCAGTGTTATTATGGCTTCTGAATATCTTTGGTACCATGATGGAATTGGCTTACTTGTTTGGGGATTCAGTTTTCTGGTGTCTAAATAAATGCTTCAGTTCTGTCCTCTATATGGAGAATTTGGTATATTTTGTGATTGAATGTCATGTGATACTTATAGTCAAGTTCTTTATCATGATTGTGGGCGCCGTAAATATTGTATTGGTGCTACAAACCCCTGGGCCTTTGGGTCTAAAAGCAAGTGACACATAGCTAGGTGAGTGGTGACAGATAGTTGGAAAGCTTCCTGGGAAGGAGGTATAGACATATAGCTGGCATGGGCCTCCCATCTTCTTGATTAGGGAAACCAGAGAAGTCTCCTTCTCAGGAAGGAGGGCCTGTGAATGAGGCAATGTTGCCTCATGGGGAAAGCAGAGGGAATACACATTCATGTAGCACCTACTACGTGCTAAGAACTATGCTAAGAGCTTTTTCCAAATATTACCTCATTTGATCTTCACAACAACTCTGTGAGGTGGGTGCTATTATTAACCTCATTTTACAGTTGAGGAAACTAAAGCAGACAGAGGTGAAGGGATTTTTCCAGGATCACACAGCTAGTAAGTGCCTAAGACTGGATTTGAACTCAAGTCTTCCTGACTCCAGGCTCCCTGCACTACCAGTCACCTCTAACAGGAGATGATCTTGACATCAAAGCACTGGGCTGTTCGCTTGACTATGTGATTACTAAAGTTCCTTCTACATCAAAGTTCTACTCTACTATACTGGTTTCACAAGGCCATGGCATATATCCACCCCACTCCTGGGATCTTCCTGGGCTCCTTTTTGCTCTGGATGGGACTGGTTAGAGAAAAATCTACATTTTTCTTTGCCTTAGCTGATGAGGAAGGAGGGGTTCTTTTCCATGACAGAGGGAACCCAGCCCCTCAGTGACATGAGTCCTGATGCTTTCTCACCTTAGACTGGCCTCCTTCATAAAAGGATTATTGAACAAAGGCAAGAGAAGGCAGATGGGTAGCAGGAACTTAGAGAAAAAGAGGAGACAGGCATTTACCTTCACTGTAATATAAGGATATCTCACCTCCAGTGCCAGACACTAACATCTTCCCTCCATAATTCCCAGAGAGAAAGGCAAACAGGCACTGGAGCAAGAGGTCACTGGAAAGCACAGATGGGGTCAGATCACCTCCCTCCATAACAAAACTCACCTCCAAGGAAAAGTCAAGGGATCACAGGATTTTAGAGTTTAAAAAGACCTCAGAAACTTTAGAGGTTATCTAGTACAGGGGTGGGAAATGTGTGGCCTCAAGGCCACATGTGACCTTGTAGGTTCTTGGGTAGTTTTTTTGACTAAGTCCAAGTTTTACAGAACAAATCCTTTTATTAAGGGGATTTATTCTGTGAAGTTTGGATTCAGTCAAAGGGCCACCCTTGAGGACCTAGAGAGCCACACATGGCCTCGAGGCTGATCTAATCCAAACCACTCCATTTAAAAATGAGGAAATAGAGGTCCATAGAACAGAAGTGACTTGAATACAGTCATACAAATGATAAGTAATGGAGTAGGAGTTGAACCCAAAATTTCCAGCTTCCAAATCCAGTGTTCTGGTGTCATGGCTAAAATGAGATATTAGTAAAGTTCTTAACACAGTGCCTGGTACTTAACAGGCACTAAAGAAATGTTTATTCCCTCCCTCATTCTGTCTTCTTTCCAAGTCCTGGTCTCTGAGGTCTCCAGCATTTCCTGAACTTCCACTCAAATAATCTTCCTGAATAGCCAGTTAGTCAATAAACATTTATTAAGCACCTACTACTAGTCAATAAACATTTATTAAGCACCTACTGCGTCTTGGGAAGTGAGCTAAGCAGTAGGGATACAAAGAAAAGGTCAAGACATCTCCTGTTCTTAAGAATCTCACCATCTAATGGGGAGACAATACCGTGCACGGCCAGGCTAATACAAACTGGAAATAACCAGCAAAGGGAAGGCACTAGACTTGAAGGGTGATTAGGAAAGATTTCCTGTAGAAGGAGGGATTTTAAGCTGTGACATGAAGGCAGCCAAGAGGCAGAGATGAGGAGGAAGAGCATTCCAGCCATGGGAATAACCAATGAAAATGTCCAGAGCTGGAAGATAGAGTGTCTTATTCAAATAACAGTAAGGACAGCAGTGTCACTGGATCCAAACAAACATAAAGGGAGAGAGGTATAAGAATGTATAAGAAGACTGGAAGGAGGGGGAGTGGGGAAGGTGCAGGTTATGAAGGGCTTTGGGCTAAAGGTGATAGCCACCCACTAGAATTAATTGGGGGGGGGGGGTGGCAAGGTCATTTTGACAATTGAGGTGAGTGGGGAGAGACTTGAGGAAGGACCTTCTCCCAATCTCACACTAAGGGCTCAGATAATTGCCAAGGATGATGCTAATTCTCTCCAAACCTGGACTGCTCCATGGGCTAATAGGGATATATGTATTAGGACAAGCAACCTTCTCCCCTCCATGGCTCAGGTAAAAGACCAGTTGGCAGAGATGGTCCTTTACAAGGAAAGAAAACAAGCCTAAAATGCCTCCCAGACTCTCACTTGGGGCTTACATACGCTCTTACAAATATGTACAAGTTTTTAAAATATCTTCCCCTGTTGATGGGGAGGGACAGGAGAAGAGAGAGAAGGGGAAACTGAAATGAATACGATAATGTTTGTAAAGCACTTAGCATCAGCACCTGGCACTTAATAAATGTTGGTTCCTTTCCTCCCCACTCTTTTGGGAGTAAATCTGGTGGAAGGGTTAAAGGGAAAGGAGAGGAGAAGAGAGAACTGAAACGAGGTAATTTTCAATGATCCATGTGTAAAACTTGGGAATTTTTTCTGCCACAAATGTTTAATCCCACCCCGCCACCCATGTTTCTGTGTGGCAAGTAACCTCTGTTACTCCCACCTTGTTGGTATGTGCTCCTAGGAAGTGGTGTCTTAGGGAGTGGGCCCTCCCTCCCCAATCTCTTCTCCCTTTCAGCAGAACCTATCGTAGTTTATCAGCGTTATCCGAATGCATGTCCTACGCCATTCTAAGGCAAAGGCCAACTTTGTATCCTTTCAAGGGTCTAGCACAACAACAAATGCCACTGAAGCAGAAAGGGAGCTGAATCTGGAGTCTGAGTGACCTGGATTCAAATCCCAGATCAGCTGTTTACTGTGATCTTAGGCAAGTAACTTTACCTTTCTGGACCCCAATTTCCTCACCTGTAAAGTGAGGGCATTGCACCAGACCTTTAAGGTTGTTACGGGAATCTGAAGACCTTCCCTGCCCCTGAGCCCTTTGATAGGCTTAAGTGGTTCTGAGAACCTTCCCTGATTTGAAAGTATACTCTGTGCCCTAATAGGCTGAATGTGGTCACGTGGAGCCTGTGGCAGGAGGCTTGTTTTTCAGGAATGCCTGTGCCTTATAGCTTTGTGATTGGGCAGTGGGTCAAGGGGGCTGTGATGGTCTCCCATCCAGGAGGAGGTTATACATACGCCCTGATGTGAGATTTTGGTTTGGGGCTCACTTTGAGAAGAGTTGTGTGATTTGGCCAGACAAGACTCTGGGAAGCCGTCGACCCCCCAGCTTTGAAAAATCCAGATGTTGGTGCTTCCCTCTCTGGTAACTGACTAGGGATGGATGTAACGGTCAGATGCTGGAAGCCCGTCTGCTGATCTGTTTCTCTGTCTGCTTGTAACTTGTGTTTGTAACTTGTGTTTGCATTCTCTGAAGTTCTTGCTGACTTTTCCCCCTGAACTAGGTAAATGATATGTGTTTGATTGATTAGTGAGACTGTTAACCCATTTTGAGTTGCTTTCCCTTAGAAAAAGCAGATCTAAGAACCCATGCTAGCAGCCACCCTGGGTATGCTAGTGTGCTTGCTGATACA
Source organism: Pseudochirops cupreus (assembly GCA_028627135.1). Lineage (NCBI taxonomy): Eukaryota > Metazoa > Chordata > Mammalia > Diprotodontia > Pseudocheiridae > Pseudochirops > Pseudochirops cupreus. The sequence continues at coordinate 203,608,135 of CM053584.1, forward strand.
AAGGTCTCTCCTAAGATTGGAGAGAGATGTTTTACTTGTTCATAGGTCCCTTTTCACCACAGAATAATGCAACCCTCACATTTTGATGACATATTTTGATTATCAGAAGCAACTACTTATCACAGCTGGAAAGCTATATAAAATTAATCAGAACACTTTCATTGTTGAGTCATTTCAGTCGTGTCTGGTTCTTCATGACCCCATTTTGGGGTTTTCTTGGCAAAGATACTGGAGTGGTTTGCCATTTGCTTTCTAGCTCATCTTACAGATGAGGAAACTGAGGCAAACAGGATGAAGTGACTTGCCCTGGGTCACACAGCTAGCAAGTGTCTGAGGCTAGATTTGAACTCAGATGTTCCTGACTCCAGGCCCAGGACTCTATCCACTGCACCACCTCACTGCCTCACATCAGAACAATAGCTTGTCTATATCACAGAATCTCAGAAATGAAAAGGACATGAGAAGTCATTTAGTTTGATCCATAGCTGACCAAGAAGCCTTTTATTATGAAATATCTGAAAAGTGACCATTCAACTTTCCATCCTAGGTTCTATTTGTTGAAAGTGAATACAAGAGTGCCTAAAGAACTATTTAAGAGTGTTTTAAGAGTTAAGACTTGGCAACTAGGTGGTGTAGTGGATAGAGCACCGGTTTTGGAACCAGGAAGACTCATCTTCATGAGTCCAAATATGGCCTCGGACACTTCTTAGCTGTGTGACCCTAAGTCTCTTAACCCTGTTTGCCTCAGTTTCCTCATCTGTAAAGTGAGCTGTAGAAGGTAATGGCAAACCACTCCAGTATATTCTGTCAAGAAAACCCCAAATGGGATCACAAAGAGTCAGATATGACCAAACAACAACAACAGGGGAGAATCATACTCTTGTCTGTAGCACCCTTGGACACCAGGTTCATAACATCAGCATTGGCAGCTGGTAAAGTTTCTCGGAACAATTCCTTCCATTATCCCTTCCTTCTCCCTCTCTCATACTTATCTCCTTCTCTTCTGAACTCAATATTTTAGTAGTAAAATATGTACTGAAAAGGTTTGCATAAGTAAACATGATAATTAGGAAGAGAATTCTACTACTGATGCAAAAAAAAAAGGTACACGTACTGTTGGATTATCTGCTGCACTGCTTTCTTCTGTTGGGGGAAATAATTGAAACCACTATATTATGACTAAAAAAAAAACACCCAGTAGGGGGTTTATATCTTATATATTTATGTTATATCATGGCTTCTTGGTAATTTGGTGAAACCTATGGACCATTTCTCAGAATAATATTTTTAAATGCATAAAATAAAATACTTATGATTACAAAGGAAACAAACTACATTGAAATAAAGACGAAATTTATTCCCCCATTCAATATCATAGACCCCTTGAAATCTATCCACAAGACCTCTTTTGGGACTATGGACCCCAGGTTAAGACCCTCTTCTGTAGGGAAACTTTAGTTCCCCCTTCAGACATTTTAGCTGACCTGTTTCCATCACCCCAATGTTGACCTCCAGAACCTGGATGTTCTTGGTTTCAAGAGAAGCCCGTAATTTGATGGTGAGCTTTCTTTATGTCACTAGCATTTAGCACAGTTCCCGGCATATAGTAGATTCTTAATAAATGTTTACTGACTGACTGTGAGAGGTAGACAGTAGCGTCTCCTTCACCCTCCATTCTCCTTCTGATCAAGATAGCCCAAGAAAAGCCAAGCTGTCCTCGCTTCTCAGCCCACAGGAGGGTCAAGAGTCAAAACTTTCTCTGTGATTTGTTCTTTTGAAATAGTTTCCTCTGTGGCAACATCTGGTATAGCACATCTCCTCACTGAGCAGGAGAAAAGTCTGATGCTGGAGGGAGGAGTAAACTGGCTATTAATAGAAGGCTGACCTTTTCTTCTCTCCTCTGGTTTCTGGTTTCTCTGGGTTCCTTCCTTGCTCTCAGGGAAGCCGGATTTCAGCATTCCAGTCGAGAAGAGGGCTCTTTTCAAGCTGGGCACCTCATCTCTGGATCCAGCACACGGTACCAGGCTAGAACAAATTAGATTTCTCTGCTTGAGAATATCTGGCAAAATCTTTGGAATGGAAGAAAACCTATCCAGAAGTCAAAGTGATATGGCCCTCTGCAAGTTCTATTAATTTAGTCAGAAAAAGTTTACAAAACTATGTTTGTACATTTAACAACCTCTAAACTCTATAGGAAATACCTATAGGACTTTTGAAAGCACAGTTACTCATTCTGTTAAGGGATTTATTTAATTACTGAGATTCCTCTGGTCTACACTAGGAGATGGAATGAAGGAAAATGGTGTCAAAAAAGAAGAAAAATGCAAACGAAGAGTAAGCTAGAATTAAAGCAAAAAATACAGTACTTTTTCCACTCTCCATATACTTCTTTATACATATATAATATACACACAGATATTCTACATGTATATTAAATATATATATATATATATATGTTGTTATGGTTATGTCGTTTATTCTCAAATAGGGCCAATGACATCAAGAGGGTGATGTCTTGATTTGCTAGCAAATTGGAAATGAGTGGGACAGAGCTGAACAAAGTCAGCAGCCTCACTCTCTCCTCCAGAGTTATCAAAGTATAATGCTGAGACAAAAGTCAAGATGACTATCTATGGCCTGGGATTCAGGGGGTGGTGACCTTGGTCTTCATAAATTAAAGTCTTTCTCAGGTCTTAGTTTGTCTGAAGACATACCCATTCAATGGCTAAGGGCTGCATAAGAGTTGAGAGAAATGATGGCTCAATTTACCATCACAAAGATATCATCTGGGAAGGGTAGACTCTCAGAATTTCTGGCCAGTACAGAAAACATTCTAAGCCATCAAAATCTAAACAATGAGTCACAGAGGGTTCTGGGGTTATTATTGGCCATTTGATGAAAGACAGAGTGATTTGCGTTTTAAGGTTGAGCCAAATAGCTCTATTTAAACCATAATGAGCTTTTAAAACCCTGTCTTTTCAGAGCTATGTTTCAAGAAATCAAAACTGAAAACAGCTCAGGACAAAAAATTAAATTGTCCCAGCTTTTTGGGGGGAAAAAAAGGAATAAAATAAATAAACAAATAAATGATGTGATGAAGAAGAAGAAATATCAGCATTCCCCAACTTCTGCTCAAATAATCTATTATGTAAAATACACAAACATATAAAAATTTATATTTGTGTATTTTACATAGTACGTAATATGTATAATTATTCCAATATACATGTTTTGTGTGTGCATATGTGTCTGTATGTGTATATATGTAAACAGCTCACATTTCTGTATTATTATAAGGTTTACAAAGTGATCTCCCACAATACCCCTGTTAGGTAAGGTAGTATAAATATTATTTCCCCCATTTTAAAGATGATGACACTAAGGTGGTGAATTAACTTCTCCATAGTTCTACAATTAATACTATAAACATTAAAACCAAGGTTTAAACCTATTAATGTTTAAACCTTAAATTTTCTTTCTTCCCACAAAAACCCATCTTTCTTCCAAATTTTCTTACCACTGTCCAGGGAACCACCACTTTTTTATCCAGCAAAATTCAATAACCTCAGAGTAAATTTTGACTCTGTTCTCTCATTCAGTTCACATATCTGAACAGTTGCCAAATCTTATAATTTCTTTCTCTTCATTTCTCGTGTACATCCCCTCTCTTCCACAAACATAGCCATCACCCTATTTCATACCCTCATCATTTCTCACCTAGTTAAAGATTTATTAATTGGATGCCCTGCCTTAAGCCTCTTCCGACTCCACTATTGATACCAATGGTGTCAAACATTCCAGTTGTGGACTGCCTCTTGCCCAAAACACACCCAAGTGTCTGAACTAGATTAAAGTGTGATTGGGAAATATTTAACAAAATAAATAAAAATTGGTGAAATATAAATAATATTACATTTTAAAACTATGTCAATATGTAACCCACAGTGATCTTTATGTACAATTTAATGGCCTCCATTTCACTTAGAGTTTGATACCAATACTCCATACTATTGCCAAAGTGATCTGCCTAAAGTACATCTGACCATGTCATCTCACCCCCAACCTCACCATCACTACTCAAGAAATTCCACCAGTTCTTTATTGCCACTATGATTACATATAAACTCCACTGTTTTGAAACTTAAAGAGCTTTACAATCTGACTGTCCCCTTCCTGTCTTTCCAGTCTTTTGACTCACTACTCTACTCTATGAACCCCATAGTCCAGCCACAGTGGCCTATGTGCTATTCCTCCTATCTCCCATTTCCATGCTTTTGTGCTCCCTACTGGAAATGCTCTATTTTTGCTTTCTTCCATTTTTTTATTCTTTTGATTTTGTTTGACTGATTCTTGATATCTCATAGAGTTATTAGCTTCCACTTGCCCAATTGTAATTTTAATGAATTATTTTCTTCAGTTAGCTTTTGTATCTCCTTTTCCATTTGGCCAATGCTACTTTTTAAGGAGTTGTTTTCTTCAGTGTACTTTTTTTTTCCATTTTGTCAATTGCATTTTTAAAGGAATTGTTCAATTTTTCTTCTACTTCTCTTATTTGACTTTTAAAATCCTTCTTGAGCTCTTCCAAGAAGACTTTTTAAGTTTGAGACCAATTCATATTCCTCTTTGAGGTTTCAGATGTGGGTATGATGACCATGTTTTCTCTCTCCTGTATTTGTGTTTTGATCTTCCCTGTCACCAAGATATTTCTCTATGGTCAATGGCTTTTTAAAAATCTTCTAACTGACATTGTTTGCCTTTATTTTGGCTTTTAAATTTGATCTCTGTTTCTGGGGCCCAGGGGGCACTGTTCCAGACTTCTTGTTCTGGGGGCTAGGGGCCTAATAACTAGTTTTCTGTGCTGGGGATTCAGGTGCTGGCAGCTGGATGTCATAGTGGTCTTACCTGGCACTGAACTGGACCTGGTGGTGGTGGTTGGTGTGTGCCTGGCATTGGTGCTTGCCCCCTCCTCCACCCTGGGGCTCAGGATCTCCCAGCAGTCTGCTGAGGTGGGGCTTGCTGCTAGTTTGCTGGATGCCTCCTGTCCTATACTGGTCCCCTTTAGCCACAGCAAGAAGAACCTTTCCTGTTAATCCCCCTAGCCTTCCAAGCTAAAAGACTGCAGTACCCCATCTTTCTGCTGGCTCCACTATTCCAGGATTTTTCTGGGGCAATATTCTCTGTGTTTTTCAAAGTCTATAAGGGAGGGTGAGAGTGGCTTATGGCTTACTCCATCATCCTGGCTCCCAGAAGTTTTTGAAATGCTCTGTTTTCTAACCTCTAATTCTTAGATTCCCTTGTTTTCTTTAAGACTTGTGCCTCCTCGGAGGACATAGGAGAGAGCAGATTGGGGGAGGGGTTATACAGTGGGATAGTTGTTTTGAGGTGTTGGTTAGGGGAAAGATGGGGAGAAAATTTGTAACTCAAAATCTCGTGGAAATGAATGATGTAAACAAGAAAATAAATAAATTAATAAATTAAAAAAAAAAAAAGACTTATGCCCCCTCCTCCAGGAAGCCTTTTCTGGTCTCCAGCTACTAGTGACCTCTCTGCTTTAAAGCTACCTTCCATCTACTCTGCATTTATCTTGTATGCACTGATTTGTATATGTTGTCTCCCCCATTATAACATAAACTTCATGAGAGCAGGGACAATTTTTGCTTTTTATTTGTACACCTCACACTTAGCACACAGTAAACATTTAATAAATATTTGAGTAATCATCTTATAGTCTTAGTTATCTTTCCACTTTGCCATGCAACCTGCTCTGTAGATAACACCCACCTGATAAAACAAATCTCGTTAACATTTATATATTGCCTTAAGATTTACAAAGCATTCTACATACATTATCTCATTTGATCTTCATAACAATTCTGTGAACCAGGCATTATAGGTATCAATGTTCCCATCTTACAAATGAGGAAATTAAAGTTCAGAGGAGTTATGACTTGCCCACAGTCACAAGGCTAGTGTTAAAGGCAGGAACCCAATCATTTCCTGATTCTAAATCAAACTCTGGTCATTAGACTACACCATATGATAAGAAGAGTAAATGCCTAAAAGAACTCTATTTGAGGTCTAAGAAGAAAAGAAATGATAGTCAACGGTGGGGTTCATGGAATATTTCAAGGAAAAGTTGGATTGTGATTTCAACAGTGGGAGGTGGGAGAAGAGGGGCAGGGGTAGAGAAGGCTGTGAACATAGGCATAGAGGCAGGACATCACAAGGAGACTGAGCCAGAGAGTAGCTTAAATAGAAGATGAAGAAAGTAAGGGCAGAAAAAATAGGCTGGTGCCAATTTATGTATAGCATTGAGTGGGAGGCTAGGCAGATTCTATTTTATTCATGTAAGGAGTTACTGATGGATATTAAGGAGGAATGATATCATTAGATTTGGCCATAAGTTAACCTGACAGCAGCAACAGATTGATGGGAGGGAGAAGGAGCAAGAGAAGAGGAAGAGTTGAAAAGGGATGATCTGCAAGGAAGCTATTATTATTAACCATTTAGGAGGTAATGTGGGACTAAGGTAGTGGTAGTGAATAGAAAGTAGAGAAGTGAGAGAAATTATAGCCTTTAGGAATTAGTCTGAAGATCTGCTTATTTCAAAGTGAAGAAAACATACGTGTTATGGACCCTTCCTGGAAATTTTTGCTTGGGTACCCAAACCTTCTACATATTCTGCTACGTGGGACAGTGGGTCAATGATTACTGCATATCCTCCATGTAGAGAGTCCTATAAAAGCCACTCTGAGGAAACAAAGTTCCTTTTTATAGAAAGCTCCTAGACTGAGGGGGAAAAAGGTTCATAAGCAGAAAACAGACTTTGACAATGTGGAGAGCAACAGGGAAGTGACTGCAAATGAATATTGTCCAATTGAGCAGCTAAATGATAAAAGGAGAAGGAGTAAAGGTATGATTTGGAGTCAAAGGGTCTGAGTTCAAATCCTGTCTCTGACACTTACCACCTGTGTGACACTGGTTAAATAAAGGCCTTTCTGGGCTACTTCCTCATCTAAAAAATGAGAGGAAGGAAGAGTGGATTATATGGCCTCTATGGTTATCTGATGGTCATCTATGGTCCCTTTAACTCTAACTCAGTTCTATGACTGTGAATGGGATGAGGGTCTTAGAAAAGAGGTTTCCAGCTGGTTTGAAGGGGAACAGATACATGGTTTGACAGAGAAGAAAGGAAGAATGGAACCATAAGAGCATAGACGTCAAGACGGAAATCATATTAGAGGACGTCTAATTCACCCCCTTAGGTCATAAACGAGGAACTGAGATTAGGAGAATTTAAGTGACTCGCCCAAAGTCTTGCCGATCCTAAATATTAAAGTCAAGATTCACTCCCAGGCCCTCTCTTTCTCCATTGCTCCAAAGTCCTTCTCCTTAGCTGCCAAAGTAATGGTTCATCCTAGGTGTTCCAAAGGGTTGGTAGTTTGGGGTAAGCCTAACCTTGTGCTAGGGTGAAGGGTGGGCTCCAGGACAAGGAGCTCATCAGAGTTTGCATTCTTTTGAAATGTTAAGTAAATAATAAACACCTAGGGTTCAGGGACAGAGGGGCTTAGGGAGCTAAGTATAGTGTACTGAGGAATCCCAGGGGCTGGGCCCCCACAGTCATTTATCTCTATAGTGGAAAATTAGCTTGACATGAGGGAGCATGGAAACTTGAGTTTCAGTGGGGGAAGGGAGGACATGGCTTCTACAGGGGATTACTTAGCATTCACCCCAGTCTTTGGCATCCATGGCTGAGCCCTTAGGTCATCTGTATCTGGGAGCACCAATGCTCCCCCTGCAGGTTTGCCAGCAGTTTGAATAACCACTACCTCAAATTAGGTCAGAATAGGATCATGGATTTCAAATTGGGAAGGACTGAGGTCATCTTAGTTCAAACCTGTCATTTTACAAAGAAAGATTGAAATGACTTGATTACTAATGAGGGACAACTAATTAGTGGCAGTGCTGGGACTTGAACCCAGATTCCAAGGCTCTCTCCACACTGCCTCTCATAGTCCAAGCAATTTAGCCCTTAATTAAATATTGTCTCATATTGTTCTGTTTCCTTGATTAGGTTATGAGCTCCTAGAAGGTAAAAACTATTTTTCATTCTCCTTTTGCATCCTCCATTGCATCTAGCTCAGTTATGGACTTACTGTAGGTACTTTCTCAATAAATATTTTATTAGAAAGGTAGCTGTTCGACTTTGGATTAAGTCACTCACAAGGTTGTTGTAAAGAACAAATGGGATTATGCATATTGTCAGGGAATTCTCTTGACTGAGAAGAATGGAACCTCTTAGAAGAAGTGTACCAGTAAATGAAGGTGTCAGTGATTACAGGTCAAACATAGGAAGCCAAACTAAAAACAAAGACATTTATTAGCATGCTAAGGAAGGCTGCTCTCACTAAAAGAAGCTTCTACCTCTTAAGTTACAGATTTGGTTTTTATACCCTTTTCAAGCCAGTGGCATTTTGTGGCAAATTAGGATAGATAAGAAAAGAACTTCAAATAAGAAGGAGTAGAGAAAGGGTGGCGGGCAGGGATCAGTTAAGGGAGAAAAATGAAATAGTTGGAATGCAACCAGCAGCATTTATTATAAGAATATATTCCCTGTTCAAGGGAAGGAGACAAGAGGAAGTGACCAAGTACTTTCACAATTGTGAAAGAAGTCCTTTCAGAAAAAAACTGCAAGATCTCCTATCTAAGGATAACAACTAGTTGTTACCACAGTAGATGAGACCATCTACTTTATTATATCCTTTCATAGTTTATTATATCTTATTTCTCTTTCAACAGGATTAAGGAACTTCATAATATTTGGCTACCAAATAGTTGAAGTATTAGTCCATCAAGACATTGCAAACTAATTGTAGTTCCTATTACCCCCCATGATGTAAAGCATTATGGTATATAAATGCAAGGTATTACTTCTATTTTTCATAATAATTAGTAACTATTAATAACAATGGTGATAATAATAGAGTTGACTGTTGACTATTTCCATCAAAGTGATTAAGTGATGATGACTGGGACAAAAGGAAGGAAAAGAGAAAGATAGGTAAGGAGAATTCTTGCAAGTTACACGCAAGACTCATCAAAAGTCACCTCATTTTCTTCTCCACCGTGTATAAAAAGAAATGACTGTGGTGGAAGAAGGATGGAGTTTGACACAAAAATGGACAGTTTACCTGAGGCCTTTGGTAAATGGATGCAAGAGGGGACAGACAAAAGAACGCTAGTGAGGTAAAAAGAAAATGCAGTTTTGCGAATTCCACACTTGTAACATGGCCAGAATTCACCACCCAAAGTCAAGAGAAAGTTAGGAAATGGCTCCAAATGGCTTTGGGGGGAAGGTTTGTGTGGGAGTTTGGTCTGCTTTCTAAGTGGGATAAAACTGTGTACACACTGCACTCACCTCAGCCCTCACTCTGGGGTCGCCCTTGCTCCTTTTTTTTTAGTAGGGAATCTGCTAAAAGTTGAGAGGCAGCTTAGATTAGTGAATAGGGTGCTGAGGTCAGAAGGCCTGTGTTTCAGTCCAGGATTTGACACATTCAAGTTGTGTACTGTCTATGCCTCAGTTCTGTTACCTATAAAATCATAGTTTGATATTTGTACAACCTACCTCATAGGGCTGGTATGAGGAAATTGTCTTGTAAAACTTTTAAAAGTATCATATACATGTGTAATTTTATAGTTTCTTTGTCTAATCTGAGGGAGTTGTAACATGATAGTTTAAGTTCCGACTCTGAAATCCAAGAATTCTTGATTGGGAGGGGGCTCTTCATTGTAGTATTGATCTTTAGCTGGCTATCCTTCAAAGTAAAATCTCACCTGATGGCCCTCCTCTCCTTTTTTCCCCCCTCTCTTCTTCATCTTTAGGGAACGGCTTCCTGTCAATTTCTTTAAGTTTCAGTTCAGGAATGTGGAGTACAGCTCTGGGCGGAATAAGACCTTCCTGTGCTATGTGGTGGAAGTCCAGGGCAAGGACAGCCAAGGCCAGATGTCCCGAGGCTACCTGGAGGATGAACATGCTGGATCCCATGCGGAAGAGGCCTTCTTCAAAACCATCCTGCCCAATTTTGACCCTGCCCTTCGCTACAATGTCACTTGGTATGTCTCCTCTAGCCCCTGTGCAGCCTGTGCTGACTGCATCTCAAGCACTCTGAGCAAAAACAAGAACCTTAGGATGCTCCTCTTGGTGGGTCGGCTGTTCATGTGGGAGGAACCCGAGATCAAGGCTGCCTTGAAGAGGTTGAAGGAAGCAGGATGCAAGCTACGCATCATGAAGCCCCAGGACTTCGAGTATGTGTGGCAGAATTTTGTGGAGCAAGAAGAGGGAGAGTCAAAGGCCTTTGTACCCTGGGAGGACATTCAGGAGAACTTCCTTTACTATGAGGAGAAGCTCGCTGAGGTCCTGCATTGATCTGCCTTTACATGTGAGTGTCTACCTTCTCCCTGGTCCCCTTTCTGGGCAGGGGTTTGGGGATTAGGAACCTATAACCTAGCCTCCTCCCACCCTTACAGTATTCTTCTTGTACCTTACCCCCCAACATATACTCTTCAATCCAGTGGCATTGGCCTTCTGGCTGTCCCACGCACAAAATACTCCATCTCTCAGCTCTGGCCATTCTCTCTGACCGTCCCCCATGCCTGGAATGCTCTCCCTCCTCCACTCAACTCCTGGCCTCTCTGGCTTCCTTTAAGTCCCAACTAAAATCCCAGGATTTTAGGAAGTTTTCCTAACAGTTCCTGAAGGAACATAGCAAGTCTTCCTCAACCCCTCTTAATTCAAGCGCCTTCTTCTCTGTTAATTACTTTCTATTTCTATTACATATCATTATATTATTTCCTATTTATAGTTAGCTTTGTATGTTTGTTTGCATCTCACCTCTCCCATGAGATTTTAAGCTCCTTGAGGGCAGGGACTGTCTTTTACCTCTTTTTGTATCCCTAGCACTTAGCACAGAGCCCAGAACATACTAGGTACTTAACAAATGTTTATTCAATGAATGAATGAGTAGGGAGGGAGCTCCAGTTCTCCTATGGAGGGCTTTAACTCTGCCATGCAGTGGATAGAATGATGGACCTAGAGGCAGGACAAGTAGTTCAAGACCCTATTCAGACATTTGCCAGCTGTGTGATGATGGGCAAGTCACTTAACCTTTCACCCTCAATTTCCTCACCTGTGAAATGGTAATAATAATAGACCCTACCTCATAGAGTTGCTGTAAAGCCCAAGTGACACAATATATGTCAAGCACTTTGCAAACCTTAAAGCATTAAAGGCTATCATCATCAACAACAATAAGAAAACCAGTATCACCAGAGAAAAATCATTCCAAACCTGTTTTGTTTCAACTCTGGTTCTGCTTTTCCCTCCTTCCCAGTGGTCAGGAAGAGCTACTCTCACACTTTTAGAAATTCATAAATTCTAGCCATGTGACCTTGGGCAAGTCACTTAACCCCAATTGCCCTGTCATTGCCCCTCCATTTAAAAAAAAAAAGAAATTCATAAATTCCTAATTCATGCCTCTTGGTCCTTCAGGCTACAACAGCATGACTAGCCCTGATGGTGTAGATATGCCTTGATCGATCTTGTGCACTGGTCTCATCCTGCTACAACCACATACCTTGGTTCTCTTCTCTAAGGACTCAGTTTCCTCCTCTGCAAAATGAGTAGATAGGATTAGATAATCTCTGTGATCTCTTCCATCATTGAATGTATGATCTCATAATCCAAATAATTTCCCCACACCCAATGAAAGAAATATAGCTGAAGTTGACCAGGGATTCTAGAGTTGGGACCAAAGCCCTGGCAGAGTGGGAAGTGCATTTTCTATGGCCAAAAAAAAAAAAGACTATGAGGGCTAAATTTGGTTATTAGAGCAAATATCAGAGAAGTCATTTAAATCCACAGATTACCTTCCTTTTCACCTCATGCCTGTTAAAAACCTGAACCCTTTGCAGGGACATTGTTGTTGCTATCCTCCCATTATCCTTACTCCTCTTTAGCAGGTTTCTCTCCCTTCGAGGAATAATGTTTTAATTTCTAAGCAACTTTTCAAGTCCCATAAGAGGTTTGAATTTAATGTCTCTTTGGTTTTAGTATTTCTACACAAACAATTATAAAATTATTTTAAAGGAGATTTATGATTGGTGTTTAGATGTATAATTCAGGAGCCATTCACTTTTTGTTGAGGAGCATCTCAGTAAAAACCCATGAAAATGTGCTGAAAGGAAAGGAGCTTGGGATGGCAACGAGCCATGCTCTGCAGGAAATACGGTTGGTTAAGATGAGGTGTTTATCCAGCTGGTTGCAACATCAAGTCAGACCCCTACAGTGGTCAAGAGGGGATAAGAAAACTGGAAGAGTAGCTGTGTTAGGGGAGGATTAGCCACTTAAACAGCCAATTAGGACACAACTAAGGCCAACTCGGTTTCTTGCTGGGGTTAGATCCTTAACCAAAACAGAATAAGTGCCCTCTGGGAGATTAATGGATCCTTTTCTACACATTTCTACGTTTGTTCTGCTCTAATTTTCAACCTTAGGAATTCTGTGTAATATTCACTGAATCCCTTTGGCAGCCTCTGGGTAGGTGGTCACAATCATCCAACCACTGAAAAAGGCCTTGGAAGTCTTCCTGACTTTTGCATTATTTGCCCTATGGCTTTCTCCATATTAGTTTGAGATATAGGACCAGTTTAGTTTTAGAATGCTACCAATGAGGACATCTGTTTCAGTGCCCAAGAGCCAGTGTTTTCTACGCACCTGATTCATACCTTAACGATAACTCTTTTAGATGACATTTTTAAGAAATCTTCAATCTGCTTGACTTTAGTGGGAAATGCAGATGGAAAGGGACCTGTCCACTAACAGAAAACCAGAAGAGGGTTTTCAAATTGAACTTTATTGAATCCATAGCCTGGGGGTTTCCACCCTGCTTTCCTCGCCAGAAATTGGACCCTTTCATTTGATTTCAAGTTTAAAGCAATACACAAAAGTCCACCATCCAGGTAATTGGACAAATAAATCCTGAGCCCAGGTGATCAAGTGGCAGTATGCTTTCCTTTCTATGAGGGCTAAAGAGTTTGGGAAAGGACAAGTTGGCAGAGTGTTCACAGGATCCCGGTTTGAGATCTTGAAGAGACCCTAGTCCAATACCCCTTCAAAGATGAAGAAATTGAGATTCTGAGAAGTTAAATGACTTGTCCTGGGTTACACAGTTAATAAAGTGTCTGAGGCAAAGCCCAGGATCCTATCCACTATACCATGCTGCCCCACTGTTGGATCTTTTAAAAATATGCTTATCCACAAAGTTATTGGCATATGCCTCTGTAGGCATGACAGTGCACACATGGATTATTTATAACAAATTTAAAAACCCTGGAAGTTGCTGCCTTTCCCACTCTACAGTTTCCTAGACTACTCCCTCCTGAGGTCCAACTGTTGTATGTTTAGGGAATACATGCTAATTATTATTTTCTGGCCTGAGCAAAACAGTTGAAGTCACCTCAAAAATAATCACTAAAAGCATGTCAAAACAGATTTTGAGATCAACTTCTAATTATCTGTAACCACAAGGCCATGGCTAATTAAAGGTTTTGGTTATTGTTGTAACCAATCTGAAAGTAGGTCTGTGGGGAGGTCTAGGGGAAACAGTCATTCCTAGGTCAGAGAGAAATGATTTTTTAATTCAGAGTAATTGGAGGTTATTCATGTTACTGAACATTTAGTGATTAATTGGCAAAATAGCATTATCTATATTGGTTAAGAATGCTTCCTTCTTTTTGAGTTGATCCTGTCACTGAAAGGGTGATCATAATTATGAAGTGATTAAAGGATCGACATTACTGAACCGACAGTCCTAGACAATAAGCATCTGTTTTAGCATTTAGCATTCATTTGTTGCACGTTTCTTACTCAGTTTTGTAAAACACAACAGAACTTTTCATTCAAGATGAGAAATTGTTAAGACTGGTTCTCTTTGCATTTTCTATCATAAATATGAGGGGAAGAAGGGAGGGAGCTCAGCCAAAAAAGCAAGCCAAAAATCCCAAGACATCATGAGGGAAATTCAGGAAACTAGCTCTAATGTAAATGGCATTAACTCTGAAAGAAATTCTTATTTTGGACCAGCAGTTAGCCTCTAGTAACATTTTTTTCTCTATCTTTCCCTAGGGCTAGCCTGTCACCTCCAAGAGACATCAGTGACATACACAGCCATCTGGGACATGCCTGTGGCTTCCTAATACCACTTGGAGCCAGACGGTATTCAAGTCAACCTCATCAGATGGGCCCCTAATGGACTAAAAATATACTCCCTGTGCTGCAATTAATTTAAGCTGTGCCCCTCTTTGTTAAAGTTGCTCATGGGGGGCGGGGAACAAAGTAAGTCTGGGGGGGGGGAGCAAAATTGAAAATTTAATTGTTTAGTAAACAGGTTAGTCACTCACCAACAGGCTGCATCATAAACCAAATATCCCTAAGACCTAAGGTGCAAATCTTAGAAATACATCCAGCAATGTGTTTTGTAATGTTAAGAAACTTTTTTTAAAAGAGAAAACCAGCAATCATAACCGAGAGAATGATGTTGTGGTTTTGTTTTTTTTTCTCATGCAAAGTGAACCATGCTAGGCTTTCAAGAAACCTAGCATCTGGGAGTTATAAACAGCAGGACATGATCCAACAACTCAAGTCTAAGGATTAGAACTGATTTTTTTTCCTCTATGATTTCACTGGTGCAGAAACTCCTTCCACAGACGTAGTTCAGTAATTTATGGATTTTATAATTATTAGAGTAGCCTATGATAACTAAGGTTAAGTGAATTATCCAAGGTCATAAAGTTCATATTTGTGAAGAGACAGGACTTGAATTCAGGTCTTTCTGACTCTAAGATCAGCCCTGTCTTCATTCTATCACTGCCTCTGAATCAGTTCATACTAAAAAATAATTGGAGGCTTAAATTGGTAATTGCTCCAGCAACATGACAACTCCTCATACAGACCTTCTACTGATATCTTTCATCTCCATAAAAGATTTTTTTTTAAAATTCTGTCCCATATTCAGGCTGGCTTCTGGATGCAATTATTTTATTAAATTCTCTTGCTCCCTCAACCTTCTCTGAAAACAAAGATCAGGTATGCAACAAAAGTGAAACTTTTATCCCCCAATGAGTCCAAAGCTTAATTACCATAATAATTAAGCAGCTAACTTTTCTAACTCCAGAAAGAGGGCAGGAATTCCCACACAGTGAGATGCAAATTAAATCATTTACAGAGTCACTAAAATGTGAAAATCTTGGTCATAATTCCCATTTCTCTGGGACACAAAACCTGTAAAAACACACTGTGTGAATTCTTAGTGTTTTCCTAAGCCTTGGCCAGGTTTCAGGAGTAACATTCCTCATTTTGAAATCGGGTCCTGTCTCCTTTCTCCATTCTTGGAATGTGTTAAGTCATAGGAATCTGACCCATGTGCTATTTGCAAATGGCACACATTTTATCATATCACTAGTCCTGACCCACTCATCCCCAGGCCATACTGCAGGTAGAGGTAAATGTAGATTTCATCGCAAAAACCTATGAGACGTTTCCAAATGCAAAAATCAATGCTGAACTCTTTTAAAAATGAGGGAAGCAGGACTTCAGGGGAAAATCTTGTACTTAATAGTGCTGAGTAAAACAGCTATGTGCTACCACGAGCCTCTCTAGCATCCAAGGTCAGAGTCTAATGGAGACACACTACACAGTGAAGCCCTAAAGTCTATGTGTAGATACAAATGAAGTTAAGTAGATACTGAAACTGCTTTTTGTTATCTGAATGAAGTGACAAACCAAACACAGGTCTGAAGTACAAAGGTTACATTCAAAGGCAGTTTTAAAGTGCTTTACCAAGATCCATAACCCTTCTAACATTCATATTTTTTTCCCATTTGGAAGGGTAGCGCAAGAGGTCTTATGTTTTGTTGAGAACTCACTATAGGAAAAAAATCAATTAATTGGTCTGGCTATTCTAATTCTTAGAAGAGAAATATAGAAAGAAAACACATACATCTAGCTTTCATAACCTACTCATTCTAAATGTCATGAGCATCGTTCTGCTAAATAAAATGGATGCAATACTTCTGCCTTATTTTGACACAGGTGGGTTTGAAAATACAGTTTGAAGTTAGTGAAAGGAAGAACACCACAGGGATATCTAGGAAGCTTTCTCTTCTCTCTTATCAGCCTTTAAATAGCCAAGTGTGTTGGTCCTTTTTTAGAGTGGGCTACAGATGAATCTGCTACCTGGCAGTAGGTAGCATTTACTTTAAGTAACAAATAGCATCACATATGGGATTCCACCACTGGTGAAAAGATGTCTGGTTGGCAATATGTACAAAAAGAGTAAAGAAAGTCTACCACCTGAAGGATGTTAAATTTGCTCACATCATTGTAAAGATATTTCTCAGTCTACAATCTGGAGAAGATGTGGGGAGAGAGCAAAGATATGAAAGCTCTAAAGCCACCAAGTCTCAGTCACTCATGGCGAGGGTTCCTGACTCATCATTAATTCCAGTTACATAATTTCTCATGAAAATGACAGTATGGTTCCTTACAGTAGCTTTGAAATAAGGTACTACAGCCAAATATAACTGAAAACTCTTATAACCGTTTTACTCCAAAGCGAGACTAGGTTACAGTCCATGAACACAAAACCTCACTTTACAAAATTCAAGAGAAAGTTCCTTTTTTTCCCCCACTTTATTCAACAGAATTCCCCCTATCAACAACATAAAGCTGTTATACAAATATTTAAAAAAAGAAACACCTTAATTCACCTGTCCTAGAATGGCTCTGGCAACACAAAGACAACACTGAACAAGTGCACAAATCATGATTTCAGGGGGGGCAAATATACAAAAAGAAATGCCAACCCAATTGAAACTTTCATCCTCCCTGAAAGTGCTCTCCTTACAGAGAAGCAGAGTCAATGCTGCCACTTAGTGGCTAGCTGAACAAATCAATGATACTCGCCAAAGGGTGTTCAACCTGTTAACTATCACCCGGCATTTCCTCCTCTAACAGACCATCAACTTCTCACCCTCATGTGAACAAAACAGCAACATATCTGAAACACCCTAGCCTCCAAAGCCCATCCAAACAATGGCAACTGGAATTTGGCCGGTGTAAGAGAGAGACTACTTCAAATAAAACTTTTCCCAGCTCAATTTAAGATCTCCTGTTCCAGTTCTCTGGGCTTGGTGGGGGTGAGATGAGAGACATGGACACATCCACAAGGTCCATCTGTTCAGAGAGTATATACAGTAATCTTGATGTCTGTGCCCTCAAACACCTCTTCAATCATTGCAGACACTTTCTCCCACTGTAGTCGGTCAAGACCACATCCAATCCTGGAAAGAAACAAAAAACATTCCTGTTGGGTGGAAATGAGGTACTCAGTGAGCATTGCCCGCATCCCCTATCCTCAATCCCCGACCCCCTCCACTCCTTTCATGATGGTTAGACTGCACAGCAAAAAGAAAAAAGGAAAAAGTCTTTGCTTGGTGGCTAATTTCACACTGATTGGCTTCATTTTAGGTCAAGAATTATATAGCTCATGCTGCCATGAATCACCTGAAATGAGCTCGGTCAGTCCCAAAGGCAAACACCAATTTACAACTATCTTCCCAGTGGAACACTGCAACCAAATCTTTTCCATTTCAAACTTCTAGAAAATCTAAAATTTTCAGAGTACACTCCAAAAAATTAAGGGAGGAGAAGAAGAGAGATTTTCTCTGTATCTTCTAATGAAAACTGTCTGGCAGTGAAAGGGAGTGTAAGGCCTCTAAAATAACATTCCTTATGATAATAGAAACCAAATGAAGGTGTAAGAAAAAGAAGTAAAAAAGTATGAAGTAGGGTAGGGGGTAAGGAATTTGCCAACTCAAGGCCACATGTGGCCCTTTAAGTCCTGAAGTATAGCCCTTAGACTGAATCCACACTTCACAGAACAAATTCTCTTAATAAAAGGATTTGTTCTGCAAAGTTTGGATTCAGTCAAAGGGCCATACTTGAGGACCTACCCCTGGACTAGGGTCTCTTTAGGTAGAAAGTTTACTGGCCTAAAATACAGTAACATCTTTGTGGAAGTCATATTTCTTTGTACAATCTATCCAGAGCACTTGGTTCTTGCCTTGAAAACATTACTGGTTCAATTTGTACTCAGCCCACAATGTTGTATAGAGGAAAGAACAATGAGTTTGTGGTCAGAAACCTAGGTTCTGGTAGTTACTGCTCTCAGCCTTAATTTCATCTATAAAATAAGTAAAATGCTTGTTATCTCCACAAAGCACTTAAGAGGAAAGCACTCTGCAGAGCTTCAAAATGCTCTCAAAATGTTATATTATTATAAGACAATAACTTCAATACTAGTGGCTGGATAAGTCAGGAAAGGATATTATTCCCTGAGGAGACATTTGCATTTCTTTACAAACTACACCCCCCGACATTTTCTAGATACTTTCCTTCCATTAGAAGGCCCATAATTCTCTACTTTATTGATTCTTATCAACCCTGGAGGCAGGTAGACACCAGGCATCATCAGAGAAAGGTAAATGCTAAAGGCTTAATTCATCCCAGGCCCTATTTAGTAGTAGACCAAACTACTACCAGAAGAGAAAACAAAGAGACAATCACTCTAGTCAAGTTCCCAGGTGATAAGAGTTAGGTGGAATCAATTAGCACTTTTTAACAGATGGAAAAAATTTAAAGGAAGAAGTATACTAGAACCCTAAAGAGATTCCCATAGGTTCTATTTGCATCAGATCACTTATAGAATCAAAGCTCCTGCAAGGCAAAGAATTTTCAGACAGAGATTACAATGGCCTATTTTCTAGTTATTAACTGTGACAGTTCAACTTTCCATATAAAGGGAAGTGATCATCTTACCACTTTTGTGCCCCAAGCTTAACAGCTCTTGGGGGCCTAGATGGGGCATGGAGAAGACCAAACAGTCCAAATTTGGTTTCTAAATTCATGACTTCAGGAATTGAAGCCAAGCTCCAGCCTTAGAATATCATGTATGAAGTTGATATCTGACAAACCTGAGTGAACTGTTCCACTTCCATTGTGTAGTATGTTGTACCACAAATGTACAATGGTGCTTTTTCAGCATCATTATGCAAGCACAGGGAGTAGACCTCTAACTCTGCAATTTAGTTTCCAGAGTTGCCTAGTGCACTAAGAAGCTAAGGCAGTGTATGTGCCAGAGGTAAGACTTAAACCCAGGTTGCCCTGGCTATCAGGCCAGCTTCCTTTTCACTAAGTCTCAATGCTTCCCTCTGTTATCCATTATCATGAACACCGATTATTCAGTGTGAGTAAGCCGGACAATGGAATAGCTTCCACTGAATCCAAATTTTCACTTCTGATTTGAAGACTGAAAATAAGAAAATCAATATTTAAGCCCATAATTATGTGGAATATTAGACCATTTACAATATAACACTGCAGGTAGTATAATACGTTAATATCCTTTATGCCCTCAAATTAATGAAATTTTAATTCTGGACCCCAGAATTCCTTACCTAGGCATGGAGAGGTCAGTCACCCCATTCTTGAGACAATGGGTTTTCATGGCCTCTAGACTCTTTTGCAAGTTCTCATAAGTTGGCTTGTGAGAAGCCCTCTTCTTTGTAATCTGAGCACAAAGGGAAGATTTAGGCTCTTATTAGCCAAAATGACATGGAGTCAAAGGTGAATACCAAATTATAATCACCCCACAATAAAGTGTTGGTTTTACTTGACTGAGTCATCTGTCAGGTAAACACTGTATAATAGGTCTGTATTCTTCTGAGATGGCTGTTTTTTGATATGTGTGGTTTAAAAAGCTTACTAAAATCATTATATGCAAAGTTCCATTAGCCAGAGTGTTAACTACACCATTACATCAATTAGAAATTTTCCCCTCTAAAAAGCCCACCATGAATCATGTTTCTAGTCAACCTTAAAAGCACACTAAGAGACTGATTTTCTCTTACCAGGTAGTATACATATCTTTCATCTCTCTTTAGCACTGCAACTTCACCAGATTTCTTTTCTTTAAGAAAAAAAGGGCAAGTATTTAATATAGGAATAAAAAAGAAAACCTAAACACTTAAGTTCATTAATATATTCTTTTTCTAGAAATAAGTTAGAAAGGCTTTCTAAGTAAAAATGTGAATGCTAAGTAGAATTCTATTCCTTCTACATTCTGTGAATAAGCACCAAAATGTTCTCCTCCTAAACTCCTTAATATCCTGTCCTCCCCTTTACTCTAGCACCTCCTTTTATCAATTCCCAAAACCTGATTCACACTTTACCCTTCCTTTTCAACTCTTTACAAACCCAAGTTTCAAAATAACAAGATGAAAAAAACTACCTATGATGTTATATTTGTATATTTTTCACTTCTCAAAACATTATGTTTTTTATCAGCCACATTTACTCATTCACTCAACAAGTAACTGCTAAGTATCTACAGTCAAGGCACTAAGTGCTTAAGACACTTTAGAAAGGGATACAATGATGTATATACATAATCCTCCATCCACTATGAGCTTAAATCTATCAGGGAAACTGACATACACATAAATAAGCCACTAGTGTAGTTATGCTAAATCCTACAAATAAAAATGCAATAGATCAAGGGGCAAAAAGATCGCTTTTAGCTAAGAAAGCTTCACAGAAAGGCTGAGATTGGAGCTAGGCCTTGAAAGACAAGAAGGATTTCACTGGGCAAAGGGAATGGCATGAGCAAAGATGCAGCATCAGAAATATGCAAGGCATGTTCAACAAACATAAAATAGACCACTATGGTCAAATGAGTTTTTCCAGAGGTTGAGTGGGATACAAAGTTAATGGCCAGTTGTGGAGTACAATAGACCTAGTTTCAAGTCCTGCTTCTAACACATACTGGAACAAGTTTATTTAGCTGTTTAGTATCCTCAAATAACTCTCTAAAAGAGTATGCAAAGATAGTGGGGGCTAGACTGTAGAAAGCCTTGAACACATATAGATTTTGCATGGTAGGCAACAGGAAACTACTCAAAGTTCTTACACATACAATTGATGAACAGAGAGACTAGAGGTTAAGATACAATTAAAAAGTTATTATAATAGTGTAACTAGGGTGCTAGCATTCAAAATAAAGGGATGTATGGGAGTCTGGAGGGCTGATAATAACTATCTTCTGAGTTCCTAGTGAGGAAGAATATCCTTGTGATCATATTTTGGACATAGAGTTGCCCATAGTAGTTTGACAAATGTTTCTAGTCAACTGAAACCACAAGGTAAGACCTAAATTCTACAATAACTCACGTTGATTCAAGAGCTCCTGCACCCCTCCAAACTTCTTTTTGAAGAGAACAGCTATCCCAGCACCCATTCGACAATCCTCACTGATGCAGTGGGCCAATGAGTCTGTTTGGGGGCATGCAAAAAGGTCCCCTTTCACATATACAATCTGAAACATACAAGAAGGGAAGTGAGAGAAAACAGTTTAACAGACATGCAGAAATGCTTGGCTGTTTCTTTTGGCCACTTTCCCCCTCTTCCAGGGAGCAACTTTATTCTTACTGGAATGAAGCATAATCTTTCACAGAGAAAACCCCAAGACACTAACTCAAAGAGCTGAATGTGAACTGAACCTTGAATAAGATGGAAGTGATGATCCCTGACTAAGATTGCATTAGCCTCTTTGGAGTAAATGAGCTAAGAAAAGAAAATTCAGTTATGCTGCTTAATTAAAAACAGTGCTTAATGCCTATGAGTTCAATTATTCTGGATTTTTATTTGTCAATAAGTCAACAATTTTTTACGCACTCTGTTCTCTCCTGGATCTTCATCAGGGCTGCTGGCCATGATAAGAAGCTGCTATTTCCAAGACTTAACAGTGTTTCTTCAGCTAGGAGAATGAAAAAGAAAACCATCTGCTTAGGGTTAAGCACACACACTCCTTGACCTAGCTCTCCCTGTTTACTATATATAAACTCTTTTACTATTCTCATCCGGAAGTGGCCAAAAAGGAAAAAAAAAGAAAACCCAGTGCAAAAACTGGAGATGCAGGCGCCATTCTACCCCATTCCACCTCGCCCACAGCACCCTGGCCCTACTCCCCCTAATTTGAGGCAAGTTGGGCCCCTCCTTTATTCGGCCGGGGCTCCAAGACTCCGAAGGGTGACCTCGAGCAAATTACTTCCCCTTTCGGGCCTGTTTTCTTAAGTGCAAAATGAGGGGTGTAGAAAAGACCCCTTCCAGCTCCAATTCTACGTTTCTGACTCCTCCCCACAATCACATTTGTTACAGATTTCAGAGACCCTCCTAGGATGGGTGCTTAACTCGATTTCGTTTGTGCCAAGGCCACCTTGGGTATCTGGTGGAGCCTCTGGACCCCTCCTCAAAATATTTCTAAACGCATAAAATTACAAAGCGAACCAAGTACACTGATTTAAAAACGTAATTGGCTTTTTTTCTCCATCCAAAAAAGAACCCCCTGAAATTTATCCATGGGCCTCCGGTTAAGAACCTCAGATAAGAGTCCAACTCATTATACAAGGAGACGGAAAGGTAGAGGAGCCCAGGCCTCAGAAGGTGCTTAAGGTTCCACCAGAGCCCGGCTCGGCCCGGAGACAAGGGGCGGGCCAGCTTGACCCCTCCAGTAGGGTTCTTTGTTTTCCTCGTGCCCCCGCCCTCTTCCCGCGGCTTCCCCTCCCCCCCCCCCCGGCCCGAGGGGAGGAGTGTGCAGGCTAGCTCCTCCCTGGCTCCCGCTCTGGGGGACAACCGCGGGAGCCTAACAGAAGCCATGCATGCGGCGCCCAGCCCGAGCCCAGAGACAGACGTCCTGATGTTTCGCCCCCCGCCCCCTACCTAACCTGGAGGCGCTGCGGGGGGAGGGGTGTCTGCGGCCCCAACATACCCGGGATCCCGGGAACGGGCCAGCTGCCGGGAAAGCCAGGCCTTGGCCCCAAAAGGCAGCTGCTTCCGATTCAGCCCGGGTGCTCGTGACCGAGCCAAATCGGACTCGCGGCTGCCCCCACAGGGACCTAAAATGGCCTCCCACGATCCGTCGGGGGAGCGGAAACGGGGCACCTCTAGCCAGACCGGAGGGAGGGCTGTGCTCTATGGTGGCGCCCCTTGGAGAACTTCCGGCGGGAAATTTCTCCCGCCTCCCGGCTAAGCATGCGTAAAGCGAAGAATGGGAACACGCGCGGGACAAATCCGCGCTTGCGCGCCAATCACGGGAGTGTGTTTTCAAAGATCTGCGGCGGACATAGGGGGAGAGGGACGGAAAGGGCTGGTGAACGCTTGCGCAGTAGCATCTCGAAGGTGGCGTTAGAGTTGAAAGGGTGGGTCAACATGGCCTGGAAGAGCCTACGCGTTCTTCCGGAGGTGGGTGGGTGGGGCCCGGGCTGGGTCTCAGGGACGCGTGCGCCGTACGCACCCAGCGCGGGGCGGGGAGAGTCCGCAGATGGGGAGGGCAGTGGGGGCGGGGAGAGGGCGTGGCTTATAGGCGCCTGCGCCGAGGCGGTTGGAGGGGGGGCCCGGGGCTCCTTTGTTCGCGTTCGCCATTTTGCCAGGCAGCGGCAGTGGCGGCGGCAGCGGCGGCTGGAGCCTCTGATTGGGTTTCGGGGTCCGGTACTGGAGCCAATCAGCGCGGGCAGCGAACCGGGGGAGCGAGGCACGGTGAGTGTGAGGAGCCAATATCCAGCGGCCCAGAGCCGGCCCCAGCGCCCCGATTGGCGGGTCTCGCTGACCACTCAGGAGAGGCCCAGGCGCCCGCCGAGCCCGGGGAGCGGGGCGGGTGGCGGCTGCAGCGGAGCCTGCGGGGCGGGCCTGCCTGGAACCGGGCCCTGGTGTGGTGTGGCTGTACCGGGGACCTTCCGCCACTCCCGGCCGAGGCCTGCAGGGGGCCGCCCTGCCCGTGTGGGGATGGCCAGGGCCTCTCTGGGCGCGGCGCCTTGACCCAGGGGACCCGACTCCCCCAAATGGAGCCTGGATGCCCCGTTCGACCACGGCTCCAGGCCCTACCCCCAATCTCCCCGGGGGCCGGGCAGCACCTCCCGGGGCCCACAGGCTCCAGGGCCTGGGGAGAACGGGTCCCCAGTTATTGCCACTCTTCCAAACCTTTGCCGACCTTACTGACCACCCAGCACCTCTTTCTTGCTCCCCTCCGTGGTCCCCGTCTGGACATGCCCTTTGTACGTTTGTGTGTGTGTATGTGTACACGCACTCAAACTCATTCGTACTCCTCTCTCCACCCCACTCAGTTACCTGGACCCTAAAACCCCGCCTGCTCTGTCCCCCCTCCCCCATCCTCTCTGAGTGGGGTCTGCTTAGACCCCTGGTCAGTGACCCTTTCACAACCCAGGACTGGCAGTCTGGCAGACCTGGTACAAAAGCCCCCTGCAGTGTTCCTCTTCCCCCCTTTCTCCCCCCCCCCCCATGCCCTCCCTCTTGGTTCCTCTACTATCTTGACTTCTCTGATCCGCCTGGTTCTTGGATCCGGATGGCCCGTGGCCTCCCCTCCACTTCTCCCACCCCCCACTCCAGTGGCCTGACCATGCCCCTCCTTCCAGTCAACATTCCCTGTGTCTCCTGTCCCGTTACCGTTGCCACCCCTTTTGGCTCGTCATTTCCTCCTCTCTCGTTGCTGGGGCAGAACAGCAGCCCCCTCCAGACTTGGTGCCAAACCAAGCTCCCTCCTTTTCTCAGGCTGCATGTCCATTCGGTTCTTGGAAGCTCCTTGTACCAATTTGTTCACCCCCTTGAAAGACTTGACTGCAGGAGCCTTCTTTGTCTAATCTTGAATACTTTCTTAATACCCAGAAAACATTCAGTTAATTTTCCCCTGCTACCATCTTCTTTCTCACCTGACTTACGTCAGCTAGGACCTCAGGCTCCTTCTCTTGATTTATTCTTCTATTGTATATAGGTTCCTATTTATTAGGTTCCTATTTATAAAATGTTTTGCATTTTAAGTTTGTTTTTTAAAAATCATTTTTCTCTGTTTATCTTCATGTTAGGATCAGGCTTCCTTTTCTTAAAAAAAAAATGAGGGTTTATTCAACTTTAAATCCTGTAATTCTGGCTGCAGTAAAGTTTAGCAAGTGGACTTCTCAGTAGAGTTGTACAGTACTTGGAGTCAGGTGAAAAAAAGATTTTATATCTGTATCCCTGAAAAAACTAAATTGAGTTAACAAGTAATTAAGTACCTAATAGGTGCTAAGCACTGTATTAGGAATGAAAAGGAAGACAAAAACAGTCCCCTCAAGGAACTTAAAATCTAATGACGGTAACTTGCAAACAGTTAAGTACAAACAAGTTATATATTGGATAACTTGGAGATAGTCTTGAGTAGGCACTGACATTAACCAAGAAAGGCATTTTGCAGAAAGTGGAATTTTAGCTGAAACTTGAAAGAAGTTTCTGCCTGGAGGCAGAGATGAAAGATTTGGAGAGAGATAAAATGGAGAGTTGAGAAATAAGAGTGGCCTGTTAGAGGAATAGCAAGGTCAGTGTCCCTGGACAGAAATACACAGAAGGGAGTAAAGTGAAAGAAGACTTGGAAAGGTAGGAAGGTTATAAAAGAGCCTTAAAAGCCATATGGGATTTTTTTTGATCATGGAGGTAGTATGGATCCACTGGAATTTATTAAATAAAGGAGGGGTTGATGTGGTCAGATCTATTTTAGAAAAATCACTCAACTTTCTGCGAGGTTCCACTTATTATTGGGGTTGATTTCTTTTGGACATAAAAGGAGATTTTTGTCCCAACTCTTTTTCTTAGTCCTATTAAATAACAAACCCTCAAAGAATTTTTTCTCTCTGCTTAGAATTCGGTTTTCTTTGATAAAAATAATAACGAACTGTTAGTTATTCACATTAATAGGTAGAGTTCCATGGCGAGGATAATTACAAAATAACATTTGCCTTTGGAATATGTTTTTGCATGTGTATTTGAAGAAGTATCTTAATGTTTTTAAGTTCCCTTTACAAAACTGAAAGCTACACTCTGAAAATCCAACATAGGAAATCTAATAGGGAAGCTGTTCAAGCTCTTTCTGCTCTCTGCTGGAAAGTGCACATGTATTATATCTATGTGAATGTGCATTGAAATTTGAAATACTTAAAAGTGTCATTCTTGGAATTGTGCACTGAAGATATACATTATGTTCACTGGAGGATCTCTGAATTTTGGGTTTTGCAGTTTCCATAGGATACTTGAAGAAAATAGGTTTTTACGTAATCTTTATTTTCTCATGTGAATGTAAGACTTGGATTTTTCATTAATCACAGCAGGGAATAAGAGCCAAAAAGGCATACTATGCTCTGTCAAAGTTGACTATTCTCAGTGGAGAAGGATATTTTTGAGGCAAAACTATGTTAAGTAAAATTGTCATTTGGCCAACTAAAGGCAATGGTAGAGTTGAATTATGCTTTACTGAATATCAAGGTCACATGCAAATGAACTCTTCAAAGGCATTCTGAAGAAATGAATAGAGCATGCCTGGACTTGAAGTGGGTAACCTTTGGATATGAGTCTCCTGAGACTGCTGACTGTATAACCCTGAGCCTCAATTTCTGTAAAATGGGAACAATAGCACCTGCCTCTGAGGGTTATAAGGATTGAATGAGCACTATGTGTGTGTGTGTGTGTACATCTATCTCTGATGTGAACCAGAGTTATTTCATATATGCACACTCAGTAGAAGAAAGAGACCAGCTTTCTACTTTGGGAGGGAAACTGCCCAAGATTGCCTTTCAACTCTTTGTCCCATAGTCTAGTTTATTCTTTCACATTAACCAACATGTATTGACTATCAGGGAGGAATAGAAATAAAAATTCTGGAATTGGGAAATCATGGGGAAAAAATTTAACTGGGGAAAGTGTAGAGGAATTTGGGAATTTGAAAGAAATCAAAGATTCATTCAGTAGTTAAATGCATTTACTTTAGCTCATTGGAATCACATGGAAACTCAAGAACCCTCTAGATCGGTGAGTCGAGACCCCTTAATGACCCTTTCACAGGGGTCGCCTAAGGCCATCGGAAGACACATTTCCACTGGTGTTAGGAACCAAGACAACCCTCCTCTATCGGTCTCCAGGCAGGTCGGCCCACATGCAGATACGCCCATATACCAGTATTAAAGGGTCATGGCATTAGGAAGCTTGAGAACCACTGCTCTAGATTCTGATTAGGTAGTCCCTTCCTACTTAAAAACATTTAATAGGTATTTGAATAATACTGAATTTGATCTCAGGCTTGCATAATGTAGAGTATATGTATTATAATGCCTTGAATGCAGACAGTCCTTACAAATGTGCCTCCTGCCTTGAAATTATTTAAAAAGGTGTTTGCAGGATAGGCTTCTTATAATTATAATCTGACTATATACTAATTTAGCTTTGTAATTTTAGTGCTAAATGATATTGATTAGTCATACATTATTATAGTGATCTGTATATCTATTGACTATAATCCTCTAGTAACATTTCTTTCTTAATTTTTCTAATAGGAGCACACTCTTAGCCATTTCCCAGCATATCCAGTGGGAGGTTGTCGCATACGGAATTGCAACCTAGATGAGACATGGAGCAGTATACAGCAAACAGCAATAGTTCTACAGAACAGATTGTCGTGCAGGCTGGACAGATTCAGCAGCAGGTATGAAAATGACTCAATTTTAAGTACTAAAGTAACAGAATTGGCTATAACATTAGGAGGGACTGGTGTAATGCCATTGAAAAATTATCCTGTTCTGGGTTTGGTGAGATGTAAAGATCTAGAAATTTGCCTGGTAATATTTCCTTATATTTGGACTCAGTATCTCAAACTGTGTGTTCAGGTTTCTTTGTAACTTGTGTTCTAACCACAGCCCACTGGAATTGTTTCTTCATGTTACCTGAACAGTCTGCCTTATTAATTAACCTAGATTTCTGACAAATTATTAAAGTTTAAAATATCAGGCTACTTTCATGTTGAACTTTGGTTTGAGTTTGTCTTCATGTGAGTATCTTGAACTGATTCTGTTCTATTTCTTTTCCTAATGGAATTGATGTACGGATACTTTGGCTTTCTACAGCAGATGAAAACAAAACACTTAGATTCAAGTAGATCTGCTTTGAACTGGTCGACAAGATGATTATTTTGGAAAGTTAATTTCTAGTTCAGCATTAGGATGCTATTTAGGCAATTGTACTTGCAAATATAGATGCATTGAAAAAGGATTAGGAGCTGCTGGTTTTTAAATTAATCCCAAATCCAGGTAGGATATTGTTGTGAAATGTATACAGATGACATTTTCTGCTGTTGCTTACTTAGGTTTACTTTGTTTTAGGATAAACCTTTCCCGCCCAACCCCCTTTTTCTTTTTAATATTTTTTTGCAAGGAAGAGACATTATTCATTGTATCTCTGTCTGATTTCAGATAGAATTGCTGATCAGGTATAAATGAAAAGGGAATTAGCTTTTTGTTGGGTTTGGTGTCAGTTCCAAGCTCTGACATACAGTCTTAGGTACTTAGAAAATTGAGCTGTCAAGAGGGCATAACAGAAAGTTGTTCCTGATTAGTGACCAAAGGATGAAATCATTTTGAATCAAAACAATTTCAGTTCATGGAGATCATCATCCTTACAAATGAACGGTTTCCACAAAAGTTTTATCATCTAGATAGTATGCTAATTGATGTAAAAATACTTTTTGTGAGGGGCATTTAAGATAGACACAACTATGTGAAAGCCATTAGATTCATTTACTAATTTATTGCCTCTGAGTTAGTTGAGTTGAATA
Source organism: Pseudochirops cupreus (assembly GCA_028627135.1). Taxonomy (NCBI): domain Eukaryota; kingdom Metazoa; phylum Chordata; class Mammalia; order Diprotodontia; family Pseudocheiridae; genus Pseudochirops; species Pseudochirops cupreus. Next base: position 203,636,949 of record CM053584.1, read on the forward strand.
GGAATAGTTTTAGTTTGGAGTTATAAAAGTTGCAAATTTATAAAGATGTTTAGTCTTTAATAATTTGTCCCCATTGCATCGTAGATATTTGTAAAGTCTTTGAGAGTAGGGATCTAGTCCAGGCCTATACAACCTGCAGCCTGCTGAGCCACTTTATGGCTCACCAAAGGATTTCAGGCAGCCCAAAAAAATGTAGAGGAAGACATCCTCTGCATTTTTCTTGGGCCACCAGAAGAAATCCTTGGTGTGCTGACAGGTCATAAGCCTGTGGGCTGTAGGTTGTGCAGGCCTGGTCTAGTCTTATGTTTATATCCTTCTCAATCCAAAACAGTGCTTTGCATGTAGTAGACACTCATCATAAGAGTTGAACTGGTTGTAGTAAAACGCTGTGAAATTCTTCAAATGTACTTTTTCCCTTTGAAAATGTAGCTGCATTTCCATTAAAAAATAACTTTGCTATCTAAATGCAGTTGAATAATGAATGAGTGCTATAATACAAAGGAGCCCTGTAATGCTTCCATACACAAATGAATTGAAATTACCTGTTTCTAAAGGCTACCTTACACTTTGGTTTTAAACGTGGTGAAAAATACTTTGACCATGTCATATAAAAGAGCAGAATTTTGAGTCTCAGTAAAAGGACAGATGCTTATCTCCCCATCATTGTTCCAGTTGGTGACAGTAGCAACTTGGGTCTGTTCTTTCAGTCTGAAAGTCCAGGAAAGGGGGCTTTTGAGGAGAGAGTCTCTCTGTCCCTCCAGGAGGTAAGGTAAACTCTTGTATTGAGCTGTGCCTTTCCTTGTCAAGTTTCAAGCTATTCCTGTTCCTGTTCCCAGCAGCAGGGTGGTGTCACTGCTGTCCAGTTGCAGACAGAGGCCCAGGTGGCATCCGCCTCAGGCCAGCAAGTCCAGACACTCCAGGTAGTGGTGATTTCTCTAATTGTATCTGTGTGAGCACTGCATGAACTTCCCCTCCACTTCATGTCTGATGCTGTTTTATCAGGGTTTGAAATGGTAATGGTAAAGTGAGTGGCCTATGATTCTCTCCTCTATTTGATGCTGCTAGTTTTCATCTGAGACCCATAAAAATTCCTGCTGAGTTTCTTAATATTTCCTAGAAAACATGCAGGAACTGCTGTCATCCAGTTCTGAAACCATACATATATCTGTTTTTGGAATTAATAGAAAGTGAATGATTGAATGAGTAACTAGAAGCAATTCTCAGCAGTAGGAATTTTAAATTAACTTAGAAATTTAATTAGGAGTTTGATCTTTATTTATGTACTGAAGTCAATAATTTGAGATAAAAGGAAACAAGAAAACTATGAATTAATAAGGCTTGGATTAGCCATTTTTTTATTAATGAACTAAATGGCTAGAAAATAGGAAGTTTAATATTATGTATTTTTTTGAATAAACTAGTGTAATAGTGGGCTGACAATATCTTGTATTCTCATTAAAGGATGTACATTATTAGATATCCAAAGTAGGCAATAGAAAAGCTAAGTTGATTAAAGAATTATCACTGATATATGTAAGTAAGATAAGGCACTTTGTTATAGAAAACTTCAGAAACTAGCATAGTTCCCTAGAATAGATCTTTATATGGTTAAATTAAATACCTTTTTCTGTGCTAGGAATTCTACTGAAACATCCCATAAATAGTCATTTGTAAAATACAAATAAGCTCATCAAATTTATACATATAAACCATTACCTTTTCCTGGCAAGAGATGAGACTTATATTGCTTTTGGGTCTGGAGAGAGGTTCCTTCCCTTTTAGGGACCAAGACCAATAGTCACCTTTGTGAATTTTAGTAGAAGATACTTTAGGCCAATTTAAATCAGTTAACCAACCAGTATTCCCCATAGTGTTCTAGATACATTGGTAAAGAAGAGCCTTAGCTTTTGCTCAGAAAACTGGAACTCTAATTATGTATCTTAAAGTCTAAGTTCTTGGAATCGGTCAGTGATAGGTCTAAAACTTTGGGATTGGATAGTGATAGTATGTGAACTTGAAGATTGTATTTCTTTAACTTACCTAATTGAACAGTTAGGACAGAAAGTAAGTTATTTCAAACCCTGATTTCTTTGGCCCATTTCATTTGTTCCATTTAAATTGGAAATTCTTCAAAAGCAAAAGCTAGGGTACAAAGCTTTACTGCTTAATGCTGTGTGCTGCATGACTCCTCACTGAACTGGTCCTGGTTTTCCTTTTCATGCCAGTTTGTCAGAAAAGAATAGTTGTGGGATGATGTGTATAGCCATTTCTGAACACTACATACTGGAAGAAGTTGATCTTATATATGCCACCCTAATGGTTCTGTCCCAGGGATCAATGGCTCATCCATCTTTTCTGCTTGCTTTGTCTTAGTTTTAATATATGAAATACAGACAGTTCTTGCTTTGAGTAAATGGACCATTCTGCAAACCTCTATGTAAAGCAGTTTTTATGTAATGTGAATTTGCCCGCAGATGTGAGGGAGGGAGGCAGGAAAGAAGGAAACTTAGGCATGCACTTGCCTGGTTCAAGGACAGGCGTCAAGACAGAAATGAGAACAGGAGGAGGAACATGCAGGGGCAAGGCCAGTCACATGGTGGCAACTGCCAAACAGAAGACAGACACACTGGGGAGGGTGAGGCAAAGGTCTCTTTTGCCAAGATCTCGAGCCAAACCCCCAGTGTCTTGCCAAGCATCCTTTCTGCTTTCAATTGGAGGGGTGGGTGTTTTTAGGGAATATGGGGGGTGAGGTGGAAGGTCTCAGAGTACTGGAGCAGAGAGAGAGAGAGCGTAAACACAGTGCTGTAAAGTAAGTTAACATAGATGTGTTGTTGGAATGCGGATTTCTTTCAGAATTCATAAAATTGAATTTGTGTAATGCCAATTTACACAAAGCCAGAACTGTCTGTAAGTATTGTGGATTTTCATTAACTGCCTGTGGAATGGGAACATAATAACATGCTATTTAACTGCTGCTCGTCTTATGCATGTACTTTTTAACTGTTCACATATCAAAGACTTCTCCTTAGGGTTCATTTTTGAGTATGTAAGTGGTGATCTAGAGAAGGATTGAGAGGGGATAGATGGCTAGAAAAATAGGTGTGCTATACTTAAAGCTTATCCTAAGTATTTTCAGAATTTTTTAAAGAAAAGGAAGCTCTTGATGGAAATAAATAGCAGCCCTTTTTCTCTAGGGATCTCATTATTTTAGAGAATTGTAAATTGCTCTTTTAGGTATGCATGCAGTAAATATTCTGAAAACCTATCCATATATCAAATATTACATCGACTGTGTATCTCAAAAGGAATCTACTTTGGAGTGAGAATGAAGAGGAAACAAATATATGAGAATCTGACAGTAAAATTTATAGATGATAAATATGGAATTCTTCCAAGGGACAGAATAATTAAGCCTGGAATTTGAAATTTCTTCATAATGTTCTTTTACTCTCTCTCATCTATTTATATAATAAAGAAAATAATTTCTAATTTTATAGTCTCTAAAAGTATAAATTGACCCATTCTTAGCATATTTCTGTCAGCTACTAACTTTTCTTTTAATTGGAGAATAATTTTAATGGCTTAAAGTATAAAGTTCTTTTGTGAAAGAGTTTCCTTTCGTGGTTTGGAAGAACTATCATCCTAAAATTATGATGGAACCTGAGAACAGAAGATTCAAACTACCCTTGTGGGCCCTTGATCATTCTTATTTCACTGAAGTGTTTTGCACTGTGGCTTCCAGTAGGAGTTCTGGGGAAAAACTGTTTCATTTTAACAATCAAGATGTTACATAGCACTTGTAGCTTCCAATCTTACAGTGAGTTCCTCTTAGAAACTTGAAAAGTAGGAATTCTACTCCTGTCAGGTGCCTCTATATAATTTCCACATTCCTCATTTTACTGAAATTAAAATCAATATGGTTGTATTAATGTATTAAGGAGCATTTATGGGGATCCAAACATCTCATATTTTTTGGAGCCACACATGGAGTACATCAATTTAAGAACAATCTATAATTAAAGACAATAAGCATTAAATGATGAAAATTACTCAGAATTTTCAAGGTGAGTTTGGAAGAGTAAATCAGAGTTGAAGGACAAGGGAGAGAGGCACTTGCTTCTAAAGACCCCCAAATGAAGCTGCTTTCCATACAGGCTCTTTGTATTTTTTCTCCTCCTTTCTCTCCACGTTACCTAGAATCCTCACTGTCCACCTTGATAAATGGCATTCCTGGAAACTATTCTGTTGACAAGCAACCAAATTTTCTTACCAGCTACTAAGGACTTATTCCATGTATATTGATAAAAATTTTTTTTTTTAGTAAATTTGTTGAAACTTCAAAAGATTATGCTTGTGTTCCATTTTAACTTTAAGCTGCCTTGACATTCAGTCACATATGTCTTATACTGAAAATCACTGCTAGAAGATCTCATACACTTATTTTTCTTGACCCCAATTTCCAGCACATTTTTTGTACAAAGTAACAAAAAAGTTAGTAGGTAGTACCAATGACTGGCTTATCCTTAAATTCTTTCTCTATGTACCTTTATTTCATTGTTGTCATTCTGTTGATCTCTAGGTTCAGGGCCAGCCTTTGATGGTACAAGTGAGTGGAGGTCAACTAATCACATCAGCTGGCCAGCCCATTATGGTCCAGGCTGTTCCTGGTAGCCAAGGTCAGACCATCATGCAAGTACCTGTGTCTGGGACACAAGGATTGCAGCAGGTAAGCGTCATCATTAAGTCATGTGGACAATTAATTAGGTTGTAAATTGATGTTATGATTTTTCTTAATTACACTATATTTTTGTGTCTTGCTTCAACACCTAGCACCTGACATTTAATGCATGTTTGTTAAACTTATTCTTCAGATTAATCGAATGCACATTGCCACAAACCATTTGTTGATTCAGTTCATCAAACTTTTACCAAGTATGTGCCATGTACAAGATCTCGGAGATAAAAAGACAAAGTAGTTCCTACCCTCAAGAAGTTTACATTTTAATTGGGGGAGTACAACATGAACACAAAAGAAAAAGGAGATAGAATACTAATAACTGGAGGGGGTGGGGTGCTGGCAGTGGGATCAGAGAAGTCTTCATGGAAGAAGAAGTGGTACCTGAATTGAGGCTTAAAAGGAGGCAAAGATTTTGAGATGTTGAGATGAAGAGGCAATCCATTCTAGCCATGAGTAATGGATTGAGTGAATACATAGAGAATTGTGCATGTATTAAATTAAATTAGGAGAATGTATAGTATTCCAGTTTGCTAGAACATAAAGTTTGTGTAAGAACTAATATAAAATAAGGCTGGAAAGGTAGGTGGAAGTTGAGGGCCTCAAATACCAAGCTAAGGAGTCCGTATTTTATATTAGAGGTATTGTGGAACCAGTGAAGATTTCTGAGTAGAGGAGTGAAATAGTCATACCTGTGCCTTAGGAAGATGATTTGGGCAGCTGTGTAAACAATGGATTGACAAGAGGAGAACCTGGAATCGGGGAGATCAGTAGTTTGGGTTGGAGGTGATAAGGGCCTAGATTTGTCTGGTGGTTCTGTGAATGGAGTAGAGAACCAATGTGTGAGTGTTGTGGGAGTTGAATCAACAGGGTTTGACAAATGATTGGATGTGGGAGAGAGGAAAAGAATCGATGATAACTTTGAGATTATGACTATAGGTAACAATTCTTATTGCACTAAATGGTTTTTATTGTTCCTGTTTCCCCATGCCCATCTGGTTTTTCGTACTATAAACTGAAACAGAATCATTCTAATATTGGATTTATAGGATAAGGAGAAGGACTTTAGAAAGATGCTTTAATCAAATTAAAGACAGGAATAAGGTGGACCTTCAGCAGAAGGAATTGGTGTGAATTTAAGCAGCATCACTGAAATAATTGAAAAGAATTTATTAAATGGGAGCAGCAAGGTGGCCCAATGAACAGAACACAGGCCCTGGAGTCAGGAGGACCTAAGTTCAAATCTGGCCTCAGACACTTAACACAAAACTAGCCGTGTGACCTTGGGCAAGTCACTTAACCCCAATTGCTCTACTTTCTCCCTTCTAAAAAGCAAAAATAAATAAATAAATTATTAAATGGATTAAGTGTTTTGTTGTCATTCAGTCATTTTTCAGTTGTCTGACTCTGTGACCCCATTTTATTGGCAAAGATTCTGGAGATGTTTGCCATTTTCTTCTCCAGTTCATTTTATAGTTGAAGACCTAAGGCAAACAGGGTGAAGTGACTTGCCCGGGGTCATACAAGCTTGTAAGTGTCTGAAGCCAGATTTGAACTCAGGAAGATGAGCCTTCCTAACTTTAGCCCTAGCACTCTATCTTACTGTATATCAAACCATATACTAAACACTGGGGATACAAATTCAAAAGTGAGATGGTCTCTACCCTAAATAATCTTACAATCTAATGGGATAGAGAACACATAAAGGAGTGGAAATGAGGAGTATTTTGATCTGGGGCATCACAGGGATGCTAATAAAATCATAGAAGAATCTATACACAGCTTTTCCAAAAGCAGTGGTAATACACTGATTTGATTTTGATTCATAGAACAAGAAGTGGGTGGAAAAGATAGGAAGGGGATGTACATACATACCAGAAGAACAGATGGCAATAGAATGGATGAGATGATTGACTGGAAGGGTTGTGAAGCATAGGTGGTCTGCTTTGGTCTTGCTTGTGGCCCACTAAATATAATGGGTCGTGTGAGTTAGTTTTAGCACAGGATGCTGAGTAGATCAAGACTGCAGGACAGGGGCCTAGAAGCCACATGAGGCACTGTAGGTCCTCAAGCTCTTTGAATCCAGCTTCACAGCAATTTGGATTCAGTCAGAGGGGTACACTTGAGGACCTAGAAAGCCACATGTGGCCTTGATGCCACAGATTTCCCCACCCTTGCTTCAGGACATAGACATGGTCTTTGGCCTTCCAGTGATCTGGAGGCTTCATTGTCAGAGTGTATGGCCAAAAGGTGACTGCCTCAGATAGCTGGATAGAATATGAAGCAAGAAACAGTTCTTTTAGTAGGAAGTAAGCTTAGAGTCTACTTTGGAAATTTTGCTGTCTTAAATTGTTAAGTAGCATATGTGCTTTTTGATATATATCTTCCCCATGTAAATTGCAAGTTAAAGTATAAGGAAACTTTAAGAGAGAGGGAATAGAAATTGATTACAATAGAAACTATGCAAGGTACCTAAGGATCTAGAAGATACTTTTTACTTTCTTAAAACTTAATTTGATAACTTCTCTCCGTAATGTTTTTCTTAGTTATTCTGTGCCTTGTAGACAGAATAAATGTATCAATAATTGAAATATAGTTGCAGGTTTTATTACCTTCTCCAGTTTCCCACTAATATTTAGTTCTTCCAGTTTGGAACTATGCCCAAAGAGCAATAAAACTGCATATACCCTTTGACCCCCACCACCCCCAAACTGCTACTAGATCTGTATCCCAAGGAGATCAAAGAAAAAGGATTTTCATGTACGAAAAATTGTGTGTGTGTGTGTGTGTGTGTGTGTGTGTGTGTGTGTGTGCGTGCGTGTGTGCGTGTGTGCGTGTGTGAGCTTTAGCAAAAAATTGGACATTGAAGAAATGCCTGGCAATTGGGGAATGGACAAACTAATTGTGTTATATGCTTGTGATAGAATATTATTGTGCTGTAAGAAATAGTGGGGGGTATTGTTTCAGGAAAACCTGGGAAGATATATGAACTGATATAACCTGAAGGGTACAGAACCAGGAGACGATTGTATACAGTAACAACAATATTGTAATGATGATCAACTGTGAAAGACTGATCAAAATAATAATCTGTGACAATTCCAAAGGATTCAGAATGGAAACTGTCTACCTTGAGAGAGAAGATTGATAAACTCTGAGTGCAAATTGAAGCATATTTTTTCACTTTCTTGATTTTTCTTTTTTGGCTACATGACCAATATGGAAATATGTTTTGCATGACTTCATATGTATAATGAGCATCATATTGCTTGCCTGCGCACTGGGAGTGGGGAGGAATTTGAAATTCAAAACTTTTAAAATTAATGCTGAAATTTTTATGGTTCTTCCCTTTTTTTTTTCTTGTTTAAGAATGATAAACTCTTCAGTCTGTAAGTTACCTTGAAATGGCCATTTATTTCTTCCCATTCTCAGAATGGGATTTACATTTACCATCTTGGAAAGATAATTATTTCCCATATTCTTAGTATTCTAGAAGAGATCCAGTAGCTTACCTCAGAAACTTATTCTAGTGTTTTCTTAACCACTGTAGTTGGCTTTTCTTTAGTGTGTATTCCTTCCAGCTTTGTGTTTCTATTAAGTCCATCCTGCATCCATTCCCTCTTGAACTAAACTGAAATAATTGATGTCATTCTTTTTTTTATTCACTTTTTAAATTTGATTTGTTTATTTACTTCTAGTTTACAAGATTCAGTTCCATAATCTCTTGAGTTTCAAATTTTCTCCCCTCCCTTCCCCTGCCCCCATGGTGGCGTGCAATCAAGTATAGGATCTGCAAATACTTTCATATTGGACATTAGTCTGGTTGTATAGAAGGGTTGTAACCAATGGAGTGAACAGTGGGAAAAAAGAAAGAGAACCAAACATGAAAAAGAATGATAGCATGTAGATTGCTTCAGCCTCCATTTAAACTCTGTTCTTTCTAGATCTTTCTCTGAATGTAGATATGTCCTTCCATCCTGAGACTTGTAGAGTTGTCTTATAACTTTGTGCATTGCTGAGAAGAGTCCAGTTTATCAAGGTTGGTCATCACACATATATGTGTCTGTGATTGTGTACACATTTCTCCTGGTTCTGCTCTTCTCACTTAGCATCAGTTTGTATGAGCTCTCCAGGTGAATATGAAGACCGTCTCCTCCCCATTTTTTATAGCACAATAGTATGCCATTACATTCATATACCACAACTTTTTTAGCCATTCCCCAGTTCATGGGCATCCCCTTAATTTCCAGTTTTTTGCCACCACAAAGAGAGCTGCAATAAATATTTTTGTACATTTGGGTCTTCCTCCCACTTCTATGATCTCTTTGGGATGCAACCCCAGAAGTGGTATTACTGGGTCAAAGGGTATGCAGTTATTTATGGCCCTTTGGGCATAGTTCCACATTGTTCTCCAGAATGGCTGGATCAGTTCACAACTCCACCAACAGTGCATTAGTGTTCCAGTTTTTCCACATCCTCTCCAACATTTGTCATTTTCCTGTTTTGTCATCTTAGCCAATCTGGCTGGTGAGATGTGGTACCTCAAAGTTGTTTTGATTTGCATTTCTTGAAATTGATGTCATTCTTGATTCAGAATGATGAGAATAAAGGTAATGCTGTTCCTTTTTTACTGTATGCCACTTTTCTGAGGTATAAATTGAGAGAGAATAAAATTTGAAGACCAAAAGAGGGAAGTTTCAAGATGAAATAATTTTCTTTTTTTAATCTTTTTAACTTCCCTAGATCCAGTTGGTACAGCCAGGACAGATTCAGATTCAAGGGGGGCAGGCTGTTCAGGTGCAGGGTCAGCAAGGCCAGACCCAGCAGATCATCATTCAGCAGCCCCAGACCGCTGTCACTGCTGGCCAGACCCAGGTAACTGCTCTCTCCTAGAATGCAGTAAGATGGTTACTTTGAAAGTATTAAGATGCTGAACCAATGTATATATTCGATGTGGGAAGTTAATGGCTGCAGAAGTTTCCAAAAGATGAAGAAGCTGAATAACAGATCTAAAACTCATCCTTATTTTTAAGGGGAGGGTGGAACAAAAGAATCTGAAGACTTGAAACCAGTGTCTAAGAGAAGGAACAAGAGTTCTCCAGCTTCTGTGTGTCTGCTTTGTCTGCATCTACCCTTTTTGTGATAGTTCAGTTCTTTACCCCATGTGAGGAACCTCCTTCTTTCTCTTAGATTTGCTTTTTAGATTAAGCCGATCCCTCCCATCTCTTTTATCCTGAACATACTTTTAGGAGAATATATGTTGTCTATTGAAGTTTTTGTTGTTGGCTCCTTGCAGACTCAGCAGCAGATAGCTGTCCAGGGGCAGCAGGTGGCACAGACGGCAGAAGGTCAGACCATTGTCTATCAGCCCGTCAATGCAGACGGCACTATCCTCCAGCAAGGTATGGATAGTGTGTGTGCCTTCAAGTCACTCTTTCTCTTTTTTAGGTGTATTGTGTTTTTCTTGGGTGGCTGGCTTGCTCTTGAAGAAGGGGCATCTGACTTCCAAGAAATAGGATTTTTCATTCTTTCATATCTTCCTCTTAGTCTCAGATTTTGGGAGTTGCCATAGTTTTCTTTTACCAAAATATGGCAGTCACTTTTCCAAATGCAAAAAGGTTTTCTTCACAAGAAACTTATAAAACCTTAGTCTCAGGAATCCTGCTGATTCAGACTTTCAAAGCTCTTTGAGAGCAAATGTGGAAATGTTTGCAGACATTGGAGTTTAAAGATTGAAGATGATCAGAGTTTTATAAGTGGAAGCTTTGGGGTATTGGGAGAGAGGAGGTGATGGTGGGGAAGGATTGACTTAGCTTCAGAAAGCATAGCATTTATAATCTTGTTGCTAATATAACTGATTCTAGGACTCTGTCATCTCTTCAAGGAACTGGGAATCTGAATTTTCGTTCACATTGTACAGCTGACTTCTTGTGACTTTGGGCTATCTATGGCTGAGTCTCCAATTCACTGCCAGTCTAAAGCATGAATGATTATTTCAGAAGTGAAACCACTACTTTGGACTTAGAATAGGACTATATACTCCCTTGGTGGGAATTTAGTGTTTCTGTTAATCTAAGATTAGCAACATGGTATAGTAGATAGATCTTGGAGTCAGGAATATATTGGCTCTTTGAAGACCCTGGTCAAATAGCTTAACCTTTCAGTCTCACTAGGCAGCTCTTTAATATTGTAAGTCGTAAAACAGATGCTGAGGTATTACTGGAGAGAGAATTTCCTCTACCACTGAATTTACAGTTCTGATCCAAAAATCAAAAAGTTTCGGCTTGGGGGACAGTCATAGCACATTATTGACTGTTTAGTCTCAGTAGAAGTCAATAGTATGTTTAAGTCATGTCTAGTTCTCTGTGGGGAATTTTGAGGATTTTCTTTGCAAAGATACTAGAATGGTTTGCCATTTCTTTCTCCAGCTCATTTTATAGATGAGGAACTGAAGCAGATAGGATTAAATGACTTGCCCAAGATAGTAACATAGTAAGTACAGTAAGATAGTAAGTAAGTAAGATAGTAAGTGAGGCTAGATTTGAATTAAGGTCCTCCTGACTCCAGTCCCAGTACTCTATCCACTGTGCCACCTAGCTGCCCTCAGTAGTACAATATGTCTTTCAATTCAACAAAATTTTTATTAGTTTTAAGGTGTATGAAAACCAAATGCAGTTAAGCTACATTAAATTAAAGTGTCATGTCTGGAATGATAATAGTCCTACTGTGCACTGCACAGGGCAAACCACATCTGAAGTCTTACCCATTTTTAAGGCATCTAATTTTAATGGTGTGTAGGTGGAATTGACAAACAGAGTCTAGAAGGAAGTGACCAGGAATTGTAGAAATTCTGAATACCAGTTGGCTGAATTGAATTTTGAACTGAACATTTAGCCTGGAGAAAAGAAGTCTTTAAGGAAGGAGTATGCTATCTTCAGATATTTGAAGGAATTTGGAAGAGGTACTATTATTCTGTCACTTTGATAGAAGTTATAGGATATGTAGATTTGAGCTCACTGTAAAGAACTTTGTGTTTGTGCCGGTTACCCAAAAGTAGAATAGAGATTGTTTTATGAAGTAGTGAGCTTCTCAGAACTGAATGTGTTCCATACAAAACCAGAATATTGTAGAGATAAGGTTCCTGCATTGAGTAGAAGGCTGAATCGTATAATCTCTAAGGGCCTTTTTTAACTCTAGCATTCTATTAAAATATTTAATAAAAACATTCTGATCTAGATCCTTTGGCTTCTGGTCACTTCTAGAATAATTTAAAAATAATAGGTTGTTGGGGCAGCTAGGTGGCCCAGGGAATAGAGCATCAGCCCTAGAGTCAGGAGGACTTGAGTTCACGTCCAGTCTTAGATATGTAACACAAAACTAGTCATGTGACCCTGGGCAAGTCACTTAATTCCAATTGCCTTTCCCTCCCCCCTCCAAAAAAGCAAAATGAAAAGGAAAAATATAGGTTGTTACAAAGGCTAATTTTATTGATGATCCGAGGAGAGCAACTTTTATCTTTAGATTTAGATCAGTCCTATTATTAATTATAGCTGACTTTTGTCCAGCATGTAAAGGTTTGCAAAGAGTATACGCACGCACACACACACACACACACACACACACACACACACTATCTCATCAATCCTGAGATCTTAACATAAAAATAATAACATGGTCACAGTCAGACCAACTTGTGGAGACCCTTTAAAAAAAAAGGTCCTGTCTTCAAATATGTGAATACAGTGAGTTATTCCAGTTGTCCCACAGATAGGGTGGTCTGTGGCACTCGGGGGCCCAGACCAATCCTCTTGCACTTTACCTAGAGGAAATCAGTTCTTCTGGAAAGATGGAGAGATGACTGCCAGTGGTTTTTCCTACTTTCTTCTGTTTAGCTACCCTGGGTCGATGAGTATGCACTCAGTAAAAGAAAGGCTAACTTCCCTTGTTTATTTGTGCCTTTTATAAATGTTTTATTTTCTTAAAGTTACCGTCCCTGTTTCCGGCATGATCACCATTCCAGCAGCCAGTTTGGCAGGAGCACAGATTGTCCAGACAGGAGCCAGTACCAATACGACTAGCAGCGGACAGGGGACTGTGACTGTGACACTACCAGTTGCTGGGAATGTGGTCAATTCCGGAGGAATGGTCATGGTGAGTCATCAAGCCTGGTGCTTCCGTCTTCTCTCCAAGTTTTGGTACTCAGTTTACTCTCCTGTAAAATAAGGACATTAGGCCGTATCATCCCTAAAGTACTGTCTGGGATTATAATTCTGTGACAATAATTACAATAGAAAGAGCAGTGGCTCTGGAGGCAGAGGACCTGGCCTCAGTCAGTCCCCTTATCTCATAGCACCCCTATGACCTTGGGCAAATCATCTCACCTTCCTGGGCCTCAGTTTCTTCATCTGTAAAATGAGGGGGTTGCACAAGGTGCTTTCCCAGATGCTTTACAGCTTGATGATTTTACAGTGGTGCTGTGACACAATACAGATTTTTTCTTTCATTCCTTGAAATCTCAATTTATGCCTTCTAGAGCTGATTTCATTTACAAAAGCTAGATAGCACAGCTCTAGCCTTTGTTTTGTTATAGAGATCCTATAAAAACTTGCTTAAGACTTTTATACATGAGTTATGAAGGTCTATAATACTTTTAAATTAAGTATTTGATTTTGCAGTGAAATTCTTACAGTTGCAACCTACACTAATATCGAAAATGTGTGTGCGTTGGGGTGGGAGGGGAGCGCATTCTGTGCCTCCACTCATGCTGCCCTTCTCCTTCCCCCTGCCCTTCATTGCAGGTATTCACCAAGCATTTATTAAGCCCCTACTATGTGCAAGGCTCCCTGCCAAGCACTGGGGACACAAAGATGAAAACAAAACATTCCCTGCTGGCAAGGAGCTTACATTCTATTAGTAGGTGAGAATCTGTATGTTAGTAAATAATTTAGTGATTAATCGTTTTAACAAAGGATTTTTTGAGTTATTGAAGGGTTTTGTTAAGGAACCCCCGTAAAAATAGCAAAATACTTTATATTTTAAATTATTTAACTTACAGAAATAGCATTTACATAAAACTTTATCAGGGAGGGACATTTTAGGTAAACTGTACAATACTTACTAACAATGAGATGCTCTTAGGGATTAGAGGAGAAATGTTGGTTCCCACCAGGTTTGTGGGTTTATAATACTCTATACATAAAACAAATTAACTCAAAACAAAGTGAAGAATGGAATTTTGCAGTTTCTCTGTTTGCAGTGGAAAGAATATACAGAATCTTCCTGTATGAAAAGATCCTCAGGGATCCAAGAAGTGTTGAGGGCAGTTTTATTGGGATAGTTACTTAGCAAGCATAACAGAAGAGTGATCAGATGACTTGTAGCCTGGCTCTCGTGGGCCACAGTCAGCTCTCTAGGGCACCCAAAACTCAGGAGGACACTGCCTGTCAGTGGTTAGTTTGTTTCAACAGAAATGGCAAGCAAGCCCAAGATAATTATTATTGGTATTTGATCCTATAGGTTTGAGCTAACGTTGTGTCAAGCAGGGATAAATCTGAATAAATACTGAGTGAAGTGAGATCGGTGTATCCCGCCCACTTCACTGTGTGTATGTGTGTGTGTGTGTGTGTGTGTGTGCGTGCGTGCGTGCGTGCGCCTGACTGCTGGGACTGCCGGTGTTGGGAATTATGATCATAGCCATTAGGCGGCAGCAGGAATTCATAGCAGATGAAGCAAGCAGTGGACATGATTTGTTTGGAGATATTTTAAAGCCATCTTTGTGTTTCTTGCCTCAGAAGGAAAACAAAGGGTAAGCAGGGATCCAGCAACTCTGCTTTGTCAGGGCCTTTCTTCTGCTCCCTAGTAAGTTCTGGGTTATTCCTTCTTTAGATGGTGCCAGGGGCTGGTTCTGTGCCTGCTATCCAGAGGATCCCCTTGCCTGGAGCAGAAATGCTGGAAGAGGAGCCCCTCTATGTGAATGCTAAGCAGTATCACCGGATTCTGAAGAGGAGACAAGCTCGAGCCAAACTAGAAGCAGAAGGGAAAATCCCCAAGGAAAGGAGGGTAAGTACATAACTGCAAAGTATATAGAAGTAGTGCATTGGGTCTTGTTTTGGTCCATAACAGTCAAAAGGTCAGTCTCTTTCCCCTTTGGCTTTTCTGGAAATTTATAGTGCTTTTGTTTGTCTTCATTGGTAATAATTAGTCATTGTGAATAATTAACAAGACCCAGTTTGGTATGAGCATCATCTTCCATGTTTATATGGATTATAGAAGGGAGGCAGGAATATTATTTTGGATATTAGTAGATTTTGACATTTGGGATCATAGAACCAAATTTTTGTTTCAAACAGGCTTTACTTATTTACTATACTCAACTGCTTGTCAGATTTTCTTCCTACTGAATTAAAGTTATTTGTCTTTTATATTGCTGAATGTAGTGCCTTGTACATTGTAAGATACTTTAAAATTGTTTATTGAATTAAAACTATATATGCCCAAGCTGTTTTGAGGGGGGGGAAGATTATACTTAAGTAATTAAGGTCTCTGTAATTTAATAGCTAAATAGAGGATCTTTGTCATTGCAGAAATATTTGCATGAGTCTAGGCATCGTCATGCCATGGCAAGGAAGCGTGGAGAAGGTGGTCGCTTTTTCTCTCCAAAGGAAAAGGATAGTCCTCACATGCAGGTAATGATAATAGTACTAAGAACAATAACTGACACAAATCTAGCATTGGAGGCGTTGTAACACACTTTACATAAAGGATGTCATTTGATCCTTACCCTATGAGGTAAGTACTATATTTAATCAAATAGCATTTATTGAGCACCTGCTCACAGTGCCAGGCACTGTGCCAGCTGCTGGAGAAAATTTTTAAAAAATGGAATTATCCCTGCCCTCAAGTGACTTACATTTTATTGGAGGGGAAAACGTGTGGTCAGCTAATAGTCAACAAAGAAAATTTAAGTACTTAACTATGTGAGCGGCAATGTCCTGGGAATACCCCCCAAAAGGGCAGAAATAGTCCCCGTCCTTTAGGAACTTGCATTTTAATTGGGGAGACAATATGTGAATAACTATGTATATCCAGGCTTTTACAGGGTAAATTAGAGGTAAACCATAGGGAGGGCACTAGTAATGGAATAGAATAAGAAAGGTTTCTTGCAGAAGGTGGGATTTTAGCTCAGACCTACACATACGTATTTGCAGAGTAAATACAAAATAATTTTTTGGAAGAAGATAGCAAAAATCTAGGAGGAATCAGTAAGGGCTTCTTGTAGAAAATAGAAGGAAACAATAATATTCTGAAAGTTGGAGGCGAGAAGAGGTACAGTCAGGGGTACAGCCAGTGCCGAGGCAGAGAAATGAAGATTTGAAGGGGAGAAATAGTGAGAAGGATGGTTTAGCTTGACTGTAGAACCTGTGAAAGGTAAGCATGTATGATATGGCTTGAAAGGCAGGCTGGTGAACAGGAGTTTATATTTGATCCTGGAGGTGATAGGAAGCTGCAGGAGTTGATTCATGAGGGGAGTGACCTGGTCAGAAATATGCTATGTGGAGCATGGATTAGAGAGGGGAGGAAGCTAATTAGATAGCAGTGAGACCAGTTAGGAGTCCATTGCAGTAGTTCAGGTCAGAAGTGATAAGGACTTGAATTAAGTTTGTGACTGTGAGTGCAGAGAAGATTGTGAGAAATGTTATATAGAGGTAGAAACAAGATTTGGAAACTGAATATATGGGCTGAAAGAGAGTGAAGTGTCAGAGATGACACCAAGCTTATGAACTTGGATGTTTACCGTCAACAGAAACAGGGAAATTCAGAAGAGGTTTGGAGGAAGCAATAATGAATTCTGTTTTGGACACATTGGGGTTGAAGTTCCTTTGAGATAGGCAGTTTGAAATGTCTAATACAAAGGGATCAAACACAGACTGTAGGCTACTTAATAAGGCCCACATCATTCCCTAGTGCAACGTAAGCCAGATGAAAATGTAATTCAGCAAAATAAAAATGCAATGAAACATGCCACACTTTAAAGTTAAGTCAGTGTGGAGCCTGCAGAGATTCTTATGTACAGCATAGTGGCCCCCAATTCCATTTGAGTTTGACACCACAAGTCTGATAGACAGTAGGTGATCTTGAATTCTGGAACTCAGTCTAGGGCATAGAGTTGGGAATTGGTGGGGTCACCAAGGGAATAGAGGCCCCAAGACAGTGCATTGAAGTACCCCAAAGTTAGCCATGGAATATGCATGATGATGATGAGGCAGCTACAGCTAGGTCAGAGGATCACCAAGGGAGAACAACTGTCCCAGGAATTCAGAGAAAAGAGAGTGTATCCAGCATTGTCAGATGCTGCAGAGAGGTCACAAAGGACCAGAATTGAGAGGAGTCAGTCCATTGGACTTGGCAAATAATGACTATTTCAGACGATTGTCATCATCCCTAATTTTCAGATTAAGAAATTGAAGTGCAGAGTAAGTGACTTGTCCATGGTTACATAGCTAGTACATGTCAGGGTGGAGTTTGAACACACATCTCTCCTGACTCTAGGTCTAGCATTCTTTCTACTACTTCCCTTCTGCTCATCAAATGAGGACTCCATTTCTGTGACATTTCCCTGCCCTCTTTCTTCACTTATTTTTTGCATTAAGGGGCAGCTAGGTGGCACAGTAGATAGAGTGCCCCCTGAAATCAGGAAGTCTCTTCCTGAGTTCACTCTGGCCTCAGACACTTACTAAGCTGTATGACCCTGGGCAAGTCACTTTACCTTGTATTCCTCAGTTTCCTCATCTGTAAAATGATATGGAGAAGGAAATGGCAAACTATTCCAGTATCCTTGCCAAGAAGACCCCAAATGGGGTCATGAAGAGTCAGATGTAACTAAAAAATGATTCAGCCGCAACAGAGTTGGCAGGCACAGTGGATAGAGCATCAGGCCTGTAAGTCAGGAAGATGTGAGTTCAGATGCTTTCTCACTTACGGAGTGACCCTGGACAAGTCACTTAACCTGTTTGCCTTAGTTTTCCTCATCTGTAAAATGAGGATGACAACAGCACCAACTTCCCAGGGTTGTTATGAAGATTAATATACATATACCAGGCACTGTGCTAAATGTTTTACAGTTACTATCTCTTGATCCTCACAGCATTGTGAAGTGCTTAGCACAGTGCCTGTCACATAGTAAGCTCCAGGTAAATGTTAGCTGCTTTTGTTATTAAATCTTCATCTCCGGTTCTGACATCTTAACCTTCATGCCAGTCACACATTCCCAACTGCCAATAGAATGTTAATTGGTCACTTCAAATTGAGCATATCCAGAACCAAATTCATTATTTTAGCTTCTCATTTCCTTCCACGATTAGCTGGTTTTTGTCCATTACAACCATTATCACTTTTTCCCAAGCTGGAAACCTTGGAGACATCTGACCAATCTTTTTCTTCATCCTATGTATATAACTTGCCACCTGGTCCTTTTGGTTTTTTATCATAATGTTTGTAGACTTTATCCTATCCTCTTTAAATCTTACCTAGGATCGGGGCCAATGACTTCAGTAGTCTCCTGATGAGGTGGCTATCTAATCCAGCCTTCATAGCACCAGTGCCAGATTTAGTTTCCTAAAACATAATTTTCATCATATCCTTACTGGGCTCAACAGTCAACTTGGGCACCTCATTTCCTGTGATGTCAGGTCCAGACCTTTTTGCCTAGTTCAAGGCCTTCTACCTGAATGTCATCCTTCCTATCCAATCTTAGTGGCTAGTTTTTTTTTTTCTGAGTGTGAATTCTCTCTGTTCCATCATTGAGCAAGCATGTATTAAGTGCCTTCTATGTGGTAGGTGCTATACCTGGTACAGAGAATAAAAAGACAAAAAAGATTAAATAATCCCTACTCTCTTGAAGACATATTGTCAGGTTTCACGCTTTACTGCATCTGCCCAAGTTACAAATCCTGCTTTTGTGCCTTGGTTTTTGCTACTTTGAAATTCTGGAGTGCCCTGTCTCCCTCATCTTCATCTACCCAAGTGCTTTGATTCACACCTTCCCCAGTTACTCTCTCACCATAATAGATGATTAGCACATTCTGTCATTAGTCAAGCTAAATTGTCATCCTGCTGAAAAAAGCCTCATCTTCCAAACCTGGCTTTAGAGCTTCCTGGGGGTGGGGAGGATTTTGAGAGGCATCACTATCTCTTTCCAAAGGCTCCTTGCAAAATTGAGCTACTCACAGCACTGCAGGTTATCAGTCAGGCCAACATTATGTGGAAAGAGCACTGGAGTAGAAATCAGATGGTTTTATTTTTAACTTTGACTGCCACCAAGTAGCTTTTTTTTAAAAATTTGGGTAAGTCAGTTACCTCTTGCCATGCCTCACATTTCCTTCTCTGTAAAATAAAGGGGTTACTTTAGATGATGATCGTTATTGTAGTCTTCTGCACCATTCCTTTTATTATCTAATTATGTGTTTATTCCTGTCTTTGTGATTTTGTGTTGTATAAAACGAGTCTAATGATTCAGGACTGTCTCCCAGGGTTATCATCTGTATCAAATAAGATGATATATATAAAGTGCTTTGTAACTGTTAAACACTTTACAGCTATTAGCTATTATCATTTTTGTCCTAGAGTTGATGATTAGCACCTCATAGGTTGGGGAGTTCTGTTTATCAGTTTGCCATTGTCTGTTAACTTCCGGTTAAGAAGGCAAAGGTTGTAGAGTAGCCCAGCTCTCTCACATAACTCAAAGGGGACCAGAATGAGCAGTGATCAGCAACTATAGGAAGCAGCTCCAGCCAGGCTGTGGTTTCAAAAGCAACTTGTGTGAGTGATGGGGAGCAGAAAGTCAGTCTGAACTGCTGTAAACACCTGAAGCCTGTGGGTGCTCTGAGTGGGGATCCCTAGTTGCACAAGCTTAGAGAATTAGTCTGAAACCTGCTCATCCTGGGCCTGGACTGTCAAAATGAGATGGCGTACTATATACCTTGAAGTACCTGGAGGGAGACCCATTAGGAGATTAGTTTAGATCAGCAATCAGGTAAACATACAAGTGACCTAGCATAATCTTGGACATGATACTGGGGCATGTCAGGGCTGTAGCATAGTGAAGTAAAAATTACATAATGAAGGCTATTTCAAGAGAGGGTTCAAACTTACAGATTGTACCTTTCACCCAGCGTTCTTGGCAGTGTGACTGGTTGGGTCTTTCTAGGAACACTGCCAGCTATACTCTTCTGGGGACAGTACTATTTGTAGACAAGGCCTCTGCCACCCTTCTGGGCTGCCATCTTACTAGCCTTGGCTCTAAGAATGCTGGGGGCTATATCTTCCCCAGTTAGGACTAAAGGGCTGATCCCTGGAAAAATAAGCCAGAACCAGTAGATATCCAGCTTCCTGTTAACTCTTCCTCATAGACTCTTTCCCCCTGCCCTGCCCACTAGTGTTGCTAGGGCCAGATATTTGGGTCTGATTCACAGAAAAGGAATAGGGCAAGGTACTGAAATGCTGAGAAAAGAAC
The DNA here is from genome assembly GCA_028627135.1 of Pseudochirops cupreus. Taxonomy (NCBI): domain Eukaryota; kingdom Metazoa; phylum Chordata; class Mammalia; order Diprotodontia; family Pseudocheiridae; genus Pseudochirops; species Pseudochirops cupreus. The sequence continues at coordinate 203,657,195 of CM053584.1, forward strand.
TTTTTTTTAAAATATAGATCAATCCTCTTCCCCCCAATTTGGGAATGGAGAAGGGAAGATAGGACCCAGAAGTCTGAGGCTTCCTGATTCAACATTCCCATTCCCTTGTTCTCTGGCCCTGTTTATTTATAAAACTCCAGAAAAACCATGAGAAACAGCAACAAAATTTCATGTGGGTCAAAGAACATATCATAGAATGCATAGATAAATTCCCTTTGAAATCTAGAGTTATGGGACAAAATGCTAAAACATCTAGGAGGGTAGCCAGAGAAGGAACACAAGCTGTCAACAACCGCATGAAACAGTACTCAAAATCTCAAATAATAATAGAAATGCATTTTGAAACAATTCTGAGTTTCCACCTCACTTAGAAGTGGAAAATGACAATTATTGGATGTGCTATGGGAGCACAGACACAGCAGTTCATTGGTAGTAGAGCTGTGAATTCAATACTTAGAAAAAATAATTTGGATCTATACCTAACCTGCATACACTATAACTTGGCAATACCACTACTAAGGGAGGTAATAGACACTGGGAAAGAAAAATATTTATGGCAATACTTTTGTTGTAACAAAGAATTAGAAACATGGAGGGTGCATCCCATTTGTGAAATGAATGGAGTGATTTTGTAAGGTGAATGTAGGGGAATATTATTGCATCATAAGAAATGACAGAAGGGACTGATTGAGAGAAACCTGAGAAGGATTTATTTAAACAATTGATCAGGGAGAAGTGAATACAACCCAGAGAACAAAGTATAAGCTGACTACAATGTTGTAGAGGAAAATTAACTCTGAAAGACTTAAAAACTATGATCAGTGCAATGACTAATCAGGACTCCAGAAGTCAGATGATGAATTAGACCTGCGTCCTACCTCTTGGCAGAAGTGGTGGCCTGTTGCATTATGACGAGTCATTTATTTGGGGACTTAGCAAATGACTGTGCATTTGTTTTGCTTAAATGCTTATTTGTTACCTGGGAAGGCAACAGTTTTTTTCTGAGATTGGAAGTGAGGAAGAGTTATGAGATGTAGGCAGAAATAGAAAAGAAAGTCAAGGTTTGTTGGTTGATTGGGTTTTTTTTTAAATACACAGAAGAGAGCAGAGGAAGCAGGTCAATGTTGGTATTACAGTGTTAATTGAACATCCTTAAAGCCAGGTTACATAATAGAGTTTCACAGTTCCATATACAATTCTCTTTTCTTTGTACGTGAAAATGTTTCATGTTTGTTGATTGTCAGATTCATAATTTTAAAGAGTATTTTTAAAAATCATTGTTATTTTCATCTCTAAGTAGATTGTAGCTGTCAGTTGTGGGCCAGGCCTGACTCGATCTAGTCTGGTGGATTGGAGGGAAATGAAACACTCACAGATCATCTAACACTTAACAAAAAGAAGCTTACTTAATAGCATGGAGAGGATTTTCTGCAAAGATACAACCTTGATACAGTTGAGTGAAGCTCACCCTACCTCCACATTAGCCAGCAGCTCCTGTGCATTTCCTCTCCCACCACTTCAAACAAGAGGTCATACTGATTCAGTACTGCCAATTGAGGCCAAAATAAACCTATAGACTAACATTTAACAAAAGGAATTTTACTCAGCAGTAGCTTGTAAAGGAGATTTAGCAAGGATATAATAGTTCCCTTGCCTCCGAATTTGCCATGATACCACTCTTGGTCAGAAATACGTGTCAAACCTGAGGAGCTCCAGATTCCTCCTGTTGCTGACTTTTTGTACTTAGGTGAAAAGGTAATTATTTCACTAGTTGAAACCTTAGTCCTTTGGACCAGTTGAGTCTTGAAGATGGTTTCTTTCTTTTTTACGGGAAAGCACACAACTTACCTGCCAGGGGCCCTAGTAAATGTTCGTTCCACAAACTCCACCAGGCAGAGACTATTTTATATTTCTCTCATAATTCCTACGAGGGACATAGTTGGCACTTACAAGCACCGGTATATTGAAAATGGAATGTGTTAGCCCCATTTCTTCCTTTTAAAAAGGCAATTATGCGGGCAGTGCTATCCATTCTTTATACTTATGTCAAACTGTATAGAAAAGTAAACTTTTTGTATACTGTATTTTGTTTTTGATAAAGCTGTTTTTTTTTCTATGAAGACTAGTTATAAAAATCAGAAATATTTAACTTATTTGGTTTTTATTGTTTCTTTGTCTACAGGATCCAAATCAAGCAGATGAAGAAGCAATGGCACAAATGATTCGAGTATCCTAACCAAAAGCAGAGAGAGTGAGCTGATTCAGGTTCCTCTCCACTGTGTCCCATTATCCCAGGAAATTGAGCAGACCTTCCAGTGGGACACCCACGATCACATTCTGCCCTTTTCTACAAAATAGAAACCACTTAATTTTTCATAAGTGGTTTGGTATTATAATTGCAGTGATCTCTGGCGAATTGAAATTCCAAGGACTCTGTCCCACCCCTCTCGGTCAGGACTTCAGACTATTAATGACATTAGTATTTCATGTATTTGGATGGTACAAGAGACAAAAAGCCAATGAGACAATACTACAAGCAGCACTTAATTTGACTGGTGACGCAGAGCCATCCCAGGGAAGAGATACTGTTCAATCATTAGCAAGATTGCAGTCCTGGAAACCACAGCCCACTTCTTCCCACTTGGAGTTTGGTTAGTCTCATCCTTCCATGAAGTTTGAGATTTTATGTGTGACCAACAGAATGAACATGTTGCATGCAGAGATGACTTTCAGGCAGAGGAAATTTCCATCCTGTGATATGTAAAGAACACACTGTTCCCTAAGAATAAGGTTCAATCAACCTATGATGGTGGCAAGAACCTGAATCCACCTGTTTGATTTAATGCTAAGGGGAAAAAATGTACCTTGGGAGTAAAAGAATCAGAGACTCGCTAGCATTTTAAAATGCTTTGCTTCTCAGCTTAGGTGGTCTTACCTGCCTTCCCACTGAAAATGTAACATATATAGACATCGCCTGGATCACCAATTTTCTCTTTTTTTTCCTGTATAAGGTTCTAGGGACAGCCAGTCATAGAAGTTGCCATTCCTGGAGCAGAAAACAAAACAATTTAAATTCTTTTTGTGTTTAAATGCTGAGAACATTCGTAGTCAGTAAAATGTCAAGAGAGCAAAACTGTAGGTTATTGATCACAGACTTTGTGTAAAACTGTCCACCTTTGACAGCACTTCAGGAATAGAAGGGAGGATGCAATGATTTGTTATTGGGGTGCGTGTGTGTGCGCGCGCGTGTGTGTGTGTGTGTGTGTGTGGTGTTTTCTACCATGGCTCAGTGGGGACCTGGGGTCAGTTGTTAGGAAGTGAAGAGTGAGGAACACAGTCATACTAAAACCTAACCTGGCAAGGGAGTGGAAATTCACTTACTGTCTTTAGTCTGAGCTTTATTTTGGTAGTCTTTGGCCATTTCCAAAAACCATTGCTTTTATCCTGGTGCTGTGGTTATTCCATGTTACTTACTGGAGCCAGTAATGAAATTTTGTTCCCACATCAGTTTTTGTTTTTTAAATCCCCTTGTGGCAGCTGATATGTGAGTGTCTATTTTCATTTGCTTTCCCCATTTAAGATGTAACCTTATACTTTGATTCAGGGATCTGGTACAGAAAGGCTCTTTCACATTGTACTCTTACTGTGGGACCAAACTGGAAATAGATTCTGGAGCTCTCTAAACAAATGGAGCGGGGTTACCAGATCTGAGTACCCATCATAAAGCAAGCTTCCATCTCTTGGACCTTGTGGTTTCAGAGAATTAAGGTGATAGTTTTAGAAGAGTTGCTGTCTGTTGAGCAAAAGTGGTTAAAAACATTCAGTATTTCTAGTGAAAGAAGCTGGAACTAAGTATAAATAAGGGGGTGGGGATACCTTCTCATTTTTGTCTTCCCTGTAAAAATGTTGCATGAAAAAAAAGAGGGAAAAATTAAACCTTTAAAAGGAAATGAATCAAAATAAATAAGGGCTGTTATGTTGACAGTGGCAGAAGTATGGATAGGTACATTTCCCTCATACTAGGGCTAAAAGGTTCTGGAGTCCATGTATCCAGTGTGGCTTCCAGATGCCAGGAGGTTCTGTCCCTTTCAGATGCTCCCCTGGGAAGTGATTATTTGTTATTCTGTAGTTTCAGAGGCTCGTCTTACTTGCTAAGAACAAAGTTTGTATAATGATGATAAAACAGAAGGGCTTTTGATTCCTGGTTTATCTTTAGGATCCAGTATTAAAAGAGTAAGCCCCTCAAACATGATCTCAAGTTCATTAAGAAAAGCAATTTTTAAACTGTATTTATTTATGTTTGTAAACTTGTACATAGTAACAACCCTGCAAATGTTTTGTTACTTTATTTTGCATCTTTTAGGTTCTTTTAGGGTTTTTTGTTGTTTGGGGTTTTTTTGTGGGGGAGGGGAGGTGGGAGGAAAATACTTGTTTTCATTTTGACTTTTGCATTTAGTGTCAGGTCTTTTTTTTTTTTTTTAATCTTGAAACACCATGACTTTGCAAGGAGAGTTTGGGGTTTGGGAAATTATTTTTATTTGCTCCTAGGATATCCTTTCCTTATATGTAGGTGTGAGTGTTTCTAATGACCTTAAAATTGAAAAAGTGGGTAACTGGATGAATGAATAATTGGCATGATGTGTAGTGTTACATTTCATTTGAGTACTTTTTTTTTGCAGGATAATTGTGTGTGTATGTATATATAAATATATATATATTTTTAAGTGCATTGTTACATATAACATGTCTATGTCTATACCGCTGGACCAGGGGAACGTTTTCTGGGTTGTGGGTGCCTGTTAATAATGTCTTGGCTTTCATTTGTGACCTTAAGCTATATGAAGGTTTTTCCCCTAGAGAGGGGAGTACAGGTGATCATTGGTGACATTGGAATTCAGAGTAATTTCCCATTGTTATTTTTTAAAAGAAATTTATAAAAATATTAAAATAAAAGTTTGTGTTTTAGGGAAGCACTTTTATTCCTTTGACTCCTTCCATCCTGTGCTCATAAATCTAGCTTGTTTGTCTGAGATGGCAGTTATTAATTTTGTAAGACATAGGGTTTTCCTTGGACTCTTATGCAAGTTGTCAGTTTGCTTTTCTAAGGGATAATACAGAAGTTAAACTTTATTCAGTATAGATCCAGTTGGGAGATTTTCTTTAAAGATACTAAGTTCCAGCTAGGTGGCACAGTAGGTAGAATACTGTTCTATTTGGGCCTCAGATGCTAGTTATGTGACCTTGAGAAAGTCACTTAATCTCTGCCTCAGTTCCCTCACCTGTATAATTGGAATAACAATAGTATCTATATCCCAAGGTTTTTCTGAGGATCAGTCAAGTGAGATATTTGTAAAATACAGGACAGTACCTGCCACAGAGTTGGTGCTCAATAATTAAATGTTTCCTTCCTTCCTACGGGGAAGTAGCATGGTGTAGTGGATAAGATGCTGGATTTAGAATCAAGATCTGAATTCAAATCCGGGGTTTGCCATTTATTCCTTGTGGTATTTGGCAAGTCATAATCTGAGCCTCAGTTTCCTCAACTCTGAAATGAGGTGCTTTTCAGCTTTAAATTTATGAACCTGTGAGATCATCCCGAGTTAAAATGTGTTCTTAGATATTTATTAGCTGTGTGACCTTGAGCAAGTTGCTTAAACCTGTTTGCCACAGTTCCCTCATCTGCAAAATGAGCTGGGAAGTAAATGGCAAACCACTCCAATATCTTTGCCAAAAAAAAAACCCAAATGGGGCCATAAAGAGTTGGACATAACTGAAAATACCTGAACAACATGAGATCTGGCAATTGAGTGGTTATTTAAAGTGTCAACCAGACTGGAACAGGTGTCTAACCTGTGGGTGGCAGCAGCAAGGTAAAGCAGGCTAGGGACAGGAGAGTCAGGAATCAAACAGAAGTTTAGTTTCAAAGTGAGGAAAGTAGCTTGCAAGCAAAGTCTTGCTCAAGCCTCACCTCTCGTGGGAGGGTCCAAGGCAGTGTGGGGAGATCTCAATTATTACACCAGACACTGCAGTGAGCTGTAGCCCAGATGATGACCGGGTAATAGCGGCAGTGTGGTAAGTTTGATTCATAGGACATTCATGACCAGAACATGGGAACTACAGGTGCTTGTCCAAGGTCAGAGACCACCTGGTGCCAATATGAAACAATTCTGGGATTTTGTTGGGGCTGAGATAATCCTGAGGGTGAGAACAAAGAATTGTTGCTGTGCCAAGCTCAGAGCATAGCTTGCTTGTTTGCTGGGCCTTAGCTTTGGGAAACGGTTTCTCCTAATCTCTTGACAAAAGTTACTGAATAAGAAAGGGAAAGGACATCTATGTAGGACCATTATCTTTCATTGCCAAAAACTTCCCTTGGCTTAGCAATACCATTGGCCACATGACCACCACAGTGTTTCCCAGGACAGGAATTATCCTTTCCTGGTACAATAGCCCTGCCCCTATGGCTTCCTTAGAAAAGTGGCAAATTATTCTATCTAGGAAGTGGCTTTGAAGCCCAACAGTATGTATAAATGTAGTCTGGTGGCTCTGTCCTGGCCTTGCCCACAGTGACTCTGGGGTCTTTCAGGGCTATTAATGATGGGGAGCTATTGGAGTTCACCAGAAGTCAGGAGTCTTGTGAAATCTCCAGTGCTAAGAGGGTTCAAGGGGTTATGGCTGGGCTCAGGGAGCACTCTGATATGCCCAAGGAGGATGCCCCAGCCCAGTTAGGTGTGCATGAGCTTCCAGGCCAGACCTCGTTGGAGAAGGACACCAAAAGAACAGAGGAATACTTAAGAAAACCAGACAAAATCCCTGGTACTGGTAACATGGGACAGAGGTATAACATTGACTCCTGGTTCCCAAGATCAGGAAGACATGATAGCTGAGAATCTGCACAGCCGGCAGAAGCATGTTTGTGCTGAGCAAGGTTGGAAAACGTATGGATTCCCACTATACTCATATGAGGAGCTGTCACCATACATGTGATACTGACCTTGGTTTCATTCATTCAGAGTGGGGACAGTGCAGTCTGTCTCATCTAATCAGATGATCACACACTAGTTAGTCTTCCTGCAGCAGGGACTACCAGTGCTGGCAACAGTGTCCTGAACTCCACGGTCTAGTACAGCTTTGTCATGAATGCCTGGGATGGCATGCCCAGATTGTGATCTAAGCAAGTGTGGCTCAAGAGTTTGAGCACCAGAAAATCTGTGAATCAGAGCAGCTGCTGGATGGCCTGCTCAGAGTTGATCCTTGACAGCTGGAGTGGGAGGAGTTTCTTGTTGGGTGTTACCTACCCCTGTTATGATACAGCCTGGGTGCCCTCCTGCAGTGACCCAACCTGGCCTTCTCTACCTTGGCTGCTGGCCGCCGCCTGATAACTAGCAGGAGAGCAGGCTGTCCTGGAAGACTTCTGGCCTTCTGGCCAACTTCATGCTGCTGGGCTTTTTGGGAGCTGTTTCCGCCTTCCAGGCAAACGAGGTCTGGGCCCTTGTTTGTCTAGCATGGTTCAACCCAGATGGCTTTTATGATGCCTCTGTTAGCTACCTGGATTAGGATGCTATCCATGCTGTCTTTTGTTCCTCTCTACCATGAGGTCTTCCAGGCCCTGGCTGGCTGACATCGCATAGCTGAAGAGGACCTATAAGCCCTGGGTGCCTTCTAGATTCTGGCAGCTGGTAGGGTAAGATTGACATCCTACTATGTCATTATCCTATGGTGGTGATTCCCCTATGAACCCTTTGACACCCTTGACAACTCTCAATAGCTGAGACAGCTTATTAATTCATTCAGAGACGGAAGGTCCATATGCCAGTAAGTGAATGCCAGAGACTTTTTTACCACCTCAGCTGTAAAATTGGAGTAACAATAGTATCAGTGTTTTTCTGAAGATTAATCAAGTGAGATGATATTTGTAAAATACCTTTTGCTTTTTTTACATCCCCTTCATGGGCTAATGCATTCTCTGTCTTAGCACCTTTAGCTCATCAACCATGTGGCTGAGGATACTGCTTGCTTGACTGATGCCAAAGTCTGATGCTAAATCTGGTGTTTACAAAATCAAATGCCATCCATGCAGTGACCAGGCTCTTACAAAGGAGGACTGATTGTATCTGTTATCCTTCAAAGTACTCAACCATCCCCTACCCAATCTGCCGGAGAATAGCCTTTTACACCCTTTCCCAAAAGTCCCTGCCCCTTTTCACACCGAAGTATATTCGCTTGGGAAACAAGAAGGTGGTGGCTATATTGAATGATCCCTTCTCTGTCTCTTGGGGAGGGAGAATGAGATGGGGAAGGGGTAATACATGTGTGATAGAGAGCAGGCATGTGGGAAAGCCACCATTCCTTGGCCTCCTTACTGCTGCTATCTGAAGGCTGAAATGACCAGGTTTCCTCAGGGAAGCTATGAAAGCTTATCTGTGAGTGTGTGCCCATAAGTGTCTCTGGGTATTTTTTTTTCCAATTGCCAGGACCTTGGGTGGGTGGGAAGGAATGTCTCTGGTGGTTCTTGAGGATTTAGCTTTCTGTGTTGCTGTGAAGTTGTATGCTTCTATGAAGTTATGGATCTGGGAGCAGCTATAAGGGTCCTTTTGTGTGTCTGTGCCAGGCTGTCCCTGGGTGGGCTCATCTCTCAGAATGCTGTTCCATACACCCTGTCACAGTATTATGTGTGAATCACTGAGAGGCATCATCTACCTCCTTCTACAATCTGACCCAATTCTTCCTGACCTCAGGCTCCATCTTCTCCAAACCCCGAGACTTTCTGGCCGTTGACAAGGGACATTCTTTCTGCCACCCCAAGACACTGATTTTTATATGTGCATAAATAATAAAATTCTTTAAATTAAAAAAAATAAAGTGGTAAGTTGAAAATTATATTGAGAACCAAGCAATCAAGAAATTGTGTCTAATTTCTTTTAGGCACTGAGGATACAAAAAGTGAAACAATCAACGTTCTAAAAAGGGATACAAGAAGTACAGGAATCAATATAAAGTGAACAAATGCAAAACAGAACCAAGGCAGTTTGGGAAGAAGGGCGTTAGCAGCTGAGGGCAGGGAGGGTTCAGGGAGAAGGGGTACTTGAGCTGCGTCTTAAAGCGAGGCAGGTCTTTGAGTAGGCAGAGATGAGGAGGGAGTGCCTAGCACACTGGAGGGACAGTCAGTGCAAAGACAAGAGAAGTGAGATGAGAGTGACGTGAGAAGCAGACAATTTGGCTGGGTAGTAGAGTGGGAAAGGGTGGGACGGACACGTTGGGGGAGGCTGTGAAGGGCTGTAAAAGTTCAAGCAGTTTCACTAGGGCACCCCTAGGGTTTTTGAGTAACGTGCTTATGCCTGTGCTTAAAGAAAATCACTTTGCAACAGTGTGAAGGATGGACTGTATCGGAAAAAATGAGAAACATAAGTCAAGAGGACCAACTAAAAGACTGTTGGAACAATCTAGAAAAGGGGTAGGCCTCAAGGCCACATGTGTCCCTCTAGATCAGTGGTTCTCAACCTTCCTAATGCCGTGACCCTTTAATGCAGTTCCTCATGTTGTGGTGACCTCCACAAAATTATTTTCGTTGCTACTTCATAACTGTAATTTTGCTACTGTTATGAATCTATCTGATGTGCAGGATGTATTTTCATTGTTAAAAACTGAACATAACCCACAGGTTGAGAACCGCTGCTCTAGATCCTCAAGTGTGGCCCTTTGACTAAATACAAACTTCACAGCACGAATCCTTTTATTGTCACCCAGATTCTAGGTGAAAAGTGATTAGGACCTAAACCAAGGAGGTGAGAAAGGGAGAATTTGTAGAGGTTTGGGGAAGCTAGATGGCACAGTGAGCCCATAGTCAGGAACACTCAAATTCCTGACTTCACATCTGGCCTCAGTCACTTAATAGCTGTGTGACTCTGGGAAATCACTTTACCCTGTTTACCTCAGTTTCCTCATCTGTAAAAGTGACCTGGAGAAAGAAATGCAAACCACTCCAGTGTCTCTTCCAAGAAAACCCCAAATGGGGTCATGAAGAATCAGACATGCCTGAAAACAACTTGAGATGGCAAGATTCAGCAACAGATTGGATACACTGGGTGAGGAAGTGAGTTGTTGAGGATAGTGCCAAGGTAACAAATTTAGAAGACTGGAAGAATGGTGATACTTTAGAAGTAGACAAGTTTGGATGAGAGCTGGGTTTTGGGGAGGGGGAAGGGGGAGATGAAGGCTATTTTGAACATGCTAAGTGTGAAAGGTCTCCTGGACTTTTTAAAAATGTCTGATAATTGATGTGGGACCAAAAAGCCCAAGTGAGACAAAGGCTGGATATATAGATCTGTGAGTATCTGCATAGATACAGGTGATTTCACTGATGAAGTTCATGGAGAATGTAGGTCAAGAGAAAGAGAATGTAGATTAAGCAATGAGAGAAGAGGACCCAGGACAACCTTGGGAAATGTCCACAGAGGACATGCTATGAATGATGAACCAATAGAGGAGATTGACAAGGCATTGTAAGGAACGTGGGAGAAGAATCATGAGAGAGAAGTATATTGAGAACACAGAGGAATGTATCCAGAAGAGAGGGAAGGATAGTCCAAAATGTTAAAAGCAATAGGTTGGGCGGCTAGGTGACACAGTGAATAGAGCGCCAGCCCTGGAGTCAGGAGGACCTGAATTCAAATTTGACCTCAGACACTTAACACAAAACTAGCCATGTGACCTTAGGTAAGTCACTTAACCCCAATTGCCCCACCCTCCCCCTCCAAAAAGCAAAAAAAAAAAAAAAAAAGCAATAGGCTGAGAAAGATGAGGACTGAGAAAACACCATCAGATCCAACAAGACACTGGTAATTTTGAAGAAATTAGTTTCCATTGAATGATGAGGTCAGAGGTCAGATTTCAAGAGGGGTGAGAAGAGTGAAGAAAGGAGTATACAGTTTTGTTTTACTAGGAGTTTGGTTAAGAAACCAGGGGAGGAATATTGGGTGAAAACTGTTTAATGGAAATGATAGGGTCCAGTAAAGGTTTTTAAAAGGATCAGAAAGATAGGCACATTTGAAGGCAATAAGGAAGGAATCAGTAGATAGAGGCTGAAGAAACAGGAGAGGGCATGACTGAAGCTTCATTCTGTCAGAAGAGAGAAAGGGATGGGATTAAGCGCACATGTTCTCTTTGCTAGTATTTTATTTAAAACTTTTTCACTGACATTCATTAAAAAAATTAGTCTCTAGTTTTCTCTCACTGTTTTTGCTCTCCCTGGTTTAGCTATCAAAACCATATGTGTGTCATTAAAAAAATTTAGTACAACTCCTTCTTTCCCTGAAAGTGCACGTTAATGAAGGATTAGCCTGACCAAGAGAAAATCCAACCTCAACGTCAGATATCTGGGGAAATGAGGGGAATGGGGAATGATGTCCAGGAGCTTGGAGGGGAATAGAGGGAAGAGGGCTTTATAGGAAACTGGTCTAAATGTCAAAGTTCTGAGTGAGAAATAAGGTCCTTATCTGGCAGGGTGGGTTATGTGGAGGTGGTAGGGAGGGTGGCATTGAAGGTCCAGTTGAAGTTGGGCACATGAACTTATAATGTATAAAGCATAGCTCTGTGCTTTTCTCTACAATCATGCAGGGAGATGCTTATTTACAAAGTATCTCAAAGGGATGATTTCTCTTTTGATGTTTTAGATATGCAGGTTAAATACTTTCCTTTCCCTCCTCACCCCGCCCCTGCCCCATACATGTAGATAGTCCTTAAGCTAATTACAAAATAATCCGATTTCCAAACCCTTTTGGAATTGCTGTTTACAATATTTTAGACCTATTAGGGGAAAGAAATGATAATACCTGGCAGAAGTATTAACCTTTTTCTAATGCTTGTTTTTTATCTAACCTTCTATAGTGGAATAATTCCTGATGTTAGAAGATATGGCTGTTTTTAAAGTATTTGGGTTCAAACTCTTTAATATCCAAGGTACCATTAGTTGTTCAAAAAGTTTTAAATTGCCTACATTAGTCAGTTCAGTGAGACCAACTCCATAAGGCAAACTTCCAAGAATACAATCCCATTCATTAGATCAGAAACTCTTGACTCTGGGATCCAGGAACTTGCTTTTTAAACCATTTTGATAACTGTATTTAAATATAATTGGTAGGGATGGTTTAACATAAAGAAAACAATTAACATAACTCATTATATCAGTAACAAAAGTAACAAAATCATATGATTATATCAATTAATGCAGAAAAAGCCTTTGGCAAAATACAACTATTAAAAATACTCAAAAGCATAGATATAAATGGAATTGTCCTTAAAGTTATAAAAAGCATGTACCTAGAACCATCAGCAAGCATTATTTGTAATGGAGATAATAAGCTAGAAGCCATCCCAAGATCAAGAGTGAAACATGGATGCCCATTGTCACCAATATCATTCAGTATTGTATTAGAAATGCTAGTAATAGCAAGAAGAGAAGAAAAAGAAATTGAAGGAATCAGAATGGGCAATGAGGTAATAAAACTCTCTCCACAGATGATATGATGATAGATTTGGAAAATCGTAGAGATTCAAATTAAAAAGCTAGTTGAAACAATTATTTTAGCAAAGTACCAGGATATAAAATAAACCCACATAAATCATCAGCAGTTCCGTATATCACCAACAAAATCCTAGAAGAAGAGCTAGTAAGAAATACCCCATTTACAATAACTGTAGATTGTTAGACTGGGAGTTTACCTGCCAAGACAAACTCAGGAACTACATGACATAATTATAAAACACTTTTTCATAAAAATAAAGTCAGATTTAAATAACTGGAGAAATATTAACTGTTCGTGAGTGGGCAGAGCCCATATAATAAAAATAACAATTCTACTAAACTAATCCACTTATTCTATGCCATCCCAATTAAACTACCAAAAATTATTTTATTGAGTTAGAAAAAAATAATAAAATTCATTTGGAAGAGCAAAAGGTCAAGAATACCAAATTAATGGAATTAATGGAAAATTAATTAATGCAAAAAAGGTAAAGGAAGGAGGTTTATCAGTCCCAGATCTTAAACTATATTATAAGGCAGTAATTATCAAAACTGTCTGCTACAGGCTAAGAACTAGGACGGTGGATCAGTAGAACAGAGTAGATATACAATTCACAAAGTAAAACAATTATAGTAACACAAGATTTAAGCTTTTGGGGTAAGAATACACGTTATTTAGTAAAAAATTATTGGGAAAACTGCAAAGCAATCTGTCAGAAAATGGGTATTGATAAGTATCTTACACCATTTACTCAGATAAGGTCGAAATGGATACATGACTTACATATGAAGGAGAGAGCATGAGAAAACTAGAAGAACAGGGAACATAATACCTATGAGGCTTATGGATAGAAGAATTTATAATAAACAAGAGACAGAAGGCATTGTGAAATGTAAAGTGGATAATTTTGATTACGCTAAATTGAAAAGTTTTTGTACAAATAAAACCAATATAGCTAAGATGAGAAGGCAAGTAGAAAATTGGGTGGAGATTTTTATAGACATTTGCTTTGATAAAGATCTCATATCTCAAACATATAAATAACTTTGTCAAATTTATAAGAATATGAGCCATTCTCCAACTGATAAATAGTCAAAGGATATGAACAAGCAGTTTTTGATGAAGAAATAAAAACTATATATAGGCATATAAAATGTTTTAAATCATTATTGATTAGAGAAATACAAATTAAAACAACTTTAAGCTATTATTTCATACCTATCAGATTAGTTAAGATGATAGAAGGTGAAAATGACAAATGTTTGTGGGGGAATGCGGGAAAATTGGGACAATAATACACTGTTGGTAGAACTGTGAATTGTTCTAACCATTCTGGAGAGTTATCTGGAATTATGCACCCAAAGTTATAAAATTGTGTATGCCCTTTGACCCAGCAATACCACTATTAGGTCTGTTTTCCAACGTGATCAGGGAAAAAGGAAAATAACTTATGTGTTCTAAAATATTGATGGCAGTTCTCTGGAAATTAAGAGGATGTCCATCAGTTGGGGAATGGCTAGACAAGTTGTGGTATAGGACTGAGATGGAATACTGTTGTGCTATAAGAAATGATGAGCTGGTTGATTTTAGAAAACCTGGAAAGACTTGCATGAAATAATGAAAAGTGAACAGAACCAAGAGAACTTTGCATACAGTAACAGCAAGATTATTCAAAGAATACTGTGAACAACAAAGTTAATCAGAGTACCATAAATGCTCTAATCAACCATACAGGACCTATGAAGGAAAACGCTGCCTACCTCCAGAGAAAGAACTGATGAATGTAAGTATGCCTACTATAATTCTACAGATACTTATAGATCTGGGTCAAATGGTGGCCTTCTCTAGGGCAGGGGAGGGAGGGAGGGAGACAATTTGGAACTTAAAATTATTAAAAAATAAATAAAAATAAATATGATTGGTTTCCTTTGTGTATCTATTATTTCATTTATTTAAAACCATTCTTAAGAATGGGTCCCTAGGCTTCAGCACACTGTAGAAGGAACTCATAACACAGATATGGTTAAAAACCTTTGTTTTAGAAACTTGTGAAGAAACAGGGCTCTGAGATCCTTAAGTCATAGCTGTGGGTCAATTTTAACTTTGAACCCTGAAATATATTTGCAATGAAACCACTGCTCAACATATTTATAAAAAATAAAAACAAAACAACAGTTCTGTCTCTCATTCCCCTCTTCCCTTCTCTGGCCTTCATCCAATCCGGAAACGTTTTAAGAGTCTACTATGTGCCACCTGATGGCACCCTTGGCAGAGTGAATAGAGAACTGGCCTCTGCAGCAACAAGAATTCAAGTCCTTTCTCAATGACACATAATGACTTTGTTTCTGAATGGTCTGGGTAACGCTCTGAAGCTTCAGAGAAGGTGCCTGCCTACCTGCATCGGAAAGGGACGTTTCCTCACCTGGGAAGTTTCCTATAGTAATGAAATCACACGTCCAGTCCCTGCACCTAAAACTTCCACGTGCCACAGGCACTGTACTAAGCACCTCTCCCTTTTCCCAATGATTCGCCTATGTCAAGTTTTGCTTATTTTAAATGTGGTCACTTTAGTATTTATTTTTTCATATCATGTGAATGCTGTTAGCCCCAAATTAGCTTTTCCCTTGAAACATATCAAAGCTGTGGGCATTTCTATAAAAAACAGCAGAGACCTAATTTTCAGGATTTATTCCCCCAGAAAGCAGAAAAACCAGAATAACTTTCTGATCGGGGCTAATTCACAGGGGCGAAATACTGCCTGCCCCCAGCTGCCATGCGTGGCACTAAGCAGACACAAAACCACCTCAAAATGCCCCTAGTTTGCACCATCGGGTATGCAAGGAAAGAGACGCTTAATGTGATTGCCTTTCTTCTGAGCCCCCCTTCCAAACAACAAAAAACAGACATGATTTTAGTAACATCTGGCAAAAGGGAATGCCAATATTTGTTAATGGCATAAAAAATAAGCCTGAGTCGGCTTTCGTGGAAAAGCCAAGCAGATGGATCTCTTTTAGGAGGAGATTGAACACAGGCAGAGGACTCACATGCATACGACGGTTGGTCGCTAGGTACTGAAAGCCTTCCAACCTACTCTAGGCTCTTTTTCGTACTCAGGACCGTATGCATCTAGAGACATCGCGTGGGTGACCTAGCGAGGGGGCGGGAACAGTCCCTCCTGCCGCTTCCGATTGGAGGCAATGAATAGAAGGGGATGGAAGGCTGCATGCCGATTGGCTGGGTGGGGAAATGGCTTGGAGGAAGGCGGGGGCGCTGCGAGATCCAGCTGCGGAGTCAGTTGCCCCTCCGCTGCCATGGCCAGTGGAGATAGGTTCTTGTCATCCTCCTCATGGTCCCTCCAGGCCCGCCTGGCAGCGCTGCTGCCCGACCTGCTAGTGTTCGGGAAGGCCCGGGGCCCGGAGCCAGAGCTCACCACCGTGCAGGGGGTCCTGCTTGGCGTCCACGTGACCGGCGAGTGGGAGCCGGAGGTGACCAGCGACAGGGTGGGTGTCGGTTACAGCGCCCCCGGATCCCTGGTCTGCGGACTGGCCCTCGTTTCTTCGGCCCCGGCATCTCGCATACACATCCACCCCTAGATAAGAGAGGCGAGAGTCGCTCAGCCTCCTGCATTTTCTTTATTAAGCGCCCACTGCGTGCAGAGCACACGGTGGGCTATGGGGGTGTGGCACTGAGTGATGATAAAGCCATATCCCTGCCCTCCTGGAGCGTGCGTTCTGGTAGCGGGGAGGCACGGATAACCCGAGTGCACCGTGCAAAATTATATAAAATCTGGACTCCATCAAAAGGCCACATCCAAGGACCTACAAGGCCACAGGTTCTCCACCTGGGCTAGGGACGCTCCTGCCTAGAGGCATGGGATGACTGAGCCCCTTCCATCTCCCAGCCCACTACCACATATACTACCACATAGCCAGAGAAGAATGGACACCCAACATGACATTGCTCTGAGAAGACAGGATACACCTGTGCTCATACTGTTGGATGAATCATAAGCACTCACCAAAGGACCGACAACGCAACCCTGTGGAGAGATTTG
>CM053584.1:203674269-203701462 GCA_028627135.1 Pseudochirops cupreus
CAAATCTCTCCACAGGGTTGCGTTGTCGGTCCTTTGGTGAGTGCTTATGATTCATCCAACAGTATGAGCACAGGTGTATCCTGTCTTCTCAGAGCAATGTCATGTTGGGTGTCCATTCTTCTCTGGCTATGTGGTAGTATATGTGGTAGTGGGCTGGGAGATGGAAGGGGCTCAGTCATCCCATGCCTCTAGGCAGGAGTGTCCCTAGCCCAGGTAGGGAACCTGTGGCGTTGTAGGTCCTTGGATGTGGTCTTTTGATGGAGTCCAGATTTTATAGAACAAATTCTTTTATTAAGGTGATTTGTTCTGTGAAGTTTGGATTTAGTCAGAGGGCCATACTTGAGGACCTAAAGGGCCACATGACGCCTTGAGGTTGCAGGTTCCCCACCCCTGCGCTAACCCATTAAGGAAAGTGAGCTTCTTCTCCTATGTGTTGTGTGTGTGAAGGACTATCCTTTGGGGGTTTACAAAACTAAATAAGAAAAAAATGAATTAATTTTATAAGTATTCACCAGAAAGATTCTCACATATTTAAGATGCCATTAGCATGGGAGTGGGACAGAGGAAGCCGTAGTGATATAGTAGGTGACGTTAATAATTAAAATTTAGGGTTGGGAATGTAAAAAGAGAAATGAATGTCCTACTCACCCCTCCACACCCTCTATTTTAAGCTTTCTATATGTGAAAAGCTTTTGCCAGTGTCTTCAACTTCATCAGCTTTGGTTGTGGCAGGAAAATATGACGAAGTGCCACTTGGTGCCTGGAAGATGCCTTAGAAGAGTCAGGACAAGTTCAGTGTTTTATTTAAGAGCTGTGGAGGAAGGCATAGGAAAAAGCTAAGAGTAGCATTCTCTCCCTAGGTTTGCCCGACACCATCAGTGGGACCAATTTGAGCATAGCTTCTCTAAAGCCCGCCAGCTAGTGGACAGGACAAATGCTTCCCTATTTGGTACCCATGGTTTTGTCCGGTTCTTAGAGTGCCAGGTGATGGCATTACAAAAAGTCACAGAAGATGCATCAAAGCATATCCCAGAGACTCGTATTCGAACACTCAAGGTGCCCACTTCCTCCTGTTCATATCACATTCTTCACACCAAATCACATCCATCCTTTTCTGCTGACTGGTTCTGTATTCATCCTTCTCTTGCTCTTCTCCAGTAGGTGTTCTTGTTCCTGAACATTTGTTCCTGAGTAGTTCTTGTTCTTATCCTTTTTTCTCTCCAAAGCACCAAACACATCATACTCCTCCTCCCCAAGGGAGCCTCTGACCAAGTCCACACTTGACCAAGCTTCCCATATCCCTGTCCCTCAAGCTCCAGTCCCATTCTAACTCCTCTATGTCCAAAATCTAACTTGGTGAACTGCTCTACCACCTCTAGCACGCTACCCTGAGCATTTTAAGTAAATGTTGGGAGCAAGAGAGGGGATGCCTGGTCTTGAAATAATGACCCAATTCTTTTTTCTTGTAGTACTTCAAGGAATTCTCTCATTGCTCCACCAGCCCTGTGTATCACTCATGGGTTCACAAACTTAAGGCATCAGTCAGTCTGTCAGGGTGTGAAGAGACAGGAACAGTGCCACCGGCCACTGTCTTCAGACTTGACAGCACCTGTCTGCCCACTACCCAGGTAAAAGGAAGCCTGGCTGGACACAAGCACCTCCAGCCAAGGGAGTTTAAGCCTCTATGGTGAGCACCCATTTCTTGAGTCCCTTTCTGGTGAAACTGTCAAACAGTGTTAGTTTTCCACTTGAAAAATAGACAAAGATTATAGCTGTTAGCTAAGGATAGGCACAAATTCAGAAATTGTTCTTTCCTTCAAAAAGCATTGTGTTTATCCCTTATGCCTGAACACAGATCAAGAAGACAGAGATCTCTTCTACTTTTGACAGCAAAAGACCCATAGTCTAACTCAAGCATTGTTCTTAAGAACTAGGAAATTCTTGGGATCAGCAAAATTTTTGTCATGGTTTGTCCTTTGTCATAGGGAAAACAGAGCCTGGCTATTCACTGAGTAACAAGGAGCACTGAAGTACTAGGAGATGGCTTTTTCGTCTCCTGGAAGATAAATTGAGAGGTGTGGACTCAAGAGAGGAAAGAAGAGTCAGAATCTCTATTCTTTTCACGTGTTTGTGTCCTCTTTGTTATAGCATGTTACACACCACTTTTCTCTCCCAGGACTCTGAGTTTTACATTTGCCAAATGATCTTGATATTCTTTCTGTGCGTACTTTCAGAATGAGGCCACATGGATGGTGCCAAAGAAAAGAAGAATAACCCAAGAACTCCAGAATATATATCAAGCAAAGATGGGTAGGAAGGGCAAGAATATGTGTTAAAATATACGCCTTTACGAAACAATGGTCTCCATATTGTTATGGATGACACAGGAAAGTGAGCTGGGTTCTGTTTTTTAAACGCTGCTCTGGTTCTCCTCGTGTAGTGCATACGTTAGATTTCCTAGTCACGTCTCTTGTGCTTGTAAATTTCAATAAAAGCCTGTTTCCAAGATAAAGCATTAGTTTTTATTAGCTCCTAAGAAATATCAATATAACTGGACAAGAAGCTAGAACTTTGCTTAGCTGATTTTGAGCCAGGCTAACAACACCGTTTAAGACCTCAGATTGGCATCAAATCATGGAAACTTACAGGTGGGAGATAACTCTGAGTTCATCAAGTCTAACTCCTACCCAGATAATACTGTCTATAACCCACCAACTAGGTGGCTCAGAGGATAGTGCTGGTCTTGAAGTTGGGAGGACCTGAGTTCAAATCCAGCCTCAGATATTTACTAGCTGTGTGACCATAGGCAAATTATTTAACTCTGCCTCAGTTCCTCATCTGTAAAATGAGCTGCAGAAGAAAATGACAAACTGCTCCAGCATCTTTGCCAAGAAAACCCAAAATGAGATCATGAAGAGTGGAACTTGAATGAAATAACAATAATAGCCACTGTAATAAGTGGTCATCCCCTTCTTGAAGACCTCTAACGATAAAGATTACCTCCTAAAACATCCTATTTCTAGTTTTGGACAAGTCATTGCAACAGTTCATTGAACAGAAATGTGCTTCCCTCTAAATTCCACCATTTGGTACTTGTTCTCCCCTTTGGAAGGAGCCTAATTCAAGTCTTCTTCAGGCTAAAGCCATTTCTATAATCCAATAGCATAGTCTGTCACCTCACCATCCTATTTGCTCTCATGTTGAAGTGCTCCACTTTGACGAGGTAATTTTTAAAATGTGGCAGAACTGAATATAGTGCTGTCTGTGTGATCTGACTAGGGTAGAATCCTGTATTCAGTTTCCATAGTCTTGACACAGTATTTGAATGCAGCCTACAATCAAAGGAGTTGTTTTAGTAGCTATATTGTGCCACCAGTTCTTACTAAACTTACAGATAACTAAACTCCCCAAACCATTTTCTTTTATTGCTTTAAATTTTAAAAAAATTAACACAAATATTTTACTCTACAAATATCCAAAATAAGAGATTATATATGGAATGGTGAACTTAAGTTTTTTAAAGTATATATTAAATTTGACATGATAGTAACACAGCTTCTTGTCAGCTTTCCCTTCTAAACTTCCTCCTGCTTCTGTATATTTTAAATGTTTCATTGATGCCCATTCCTTTTTCTTTTTTTATTGTTATGACTGCTGCTGTTTTCCCTTTTCCTGCATAGATGTCCCTTTTAATTAGTAAGCATAGTCAAGAAAAACAGAAAACATGTAGTTTGTGTCTCTAAATGTATTTTTCTTTAGCTCCAGTCTACCACCTCTCTGCCAGTAGGTGAAAATTGTACTTCATCATCGTTCTTCTGAAGAAATGCTTGGTAAACTGAATGTTGATTAGCATTTTGAAGTTTTCGAAGTTGTTTTCCTTGACGTGATTGTGGTTATGTAGGTTGTTCTGGTTCTGTTCACTATCAGTGCATTTTCCCAGATTCCTTTGAATCTGTCATAGTCTTCATTTCATATGTCATCGCATTCAAATACCAAAGTTTGTTCAACCATTTCCTAATTTGTAGGTACTCACTTTGTTCCCAGTTCTTTGCTACAATAGTAAGTGTTACTATAAATGTTTTTACATATGTAGTTCATTTTCCTATGTCTTTGACCTCTTTGGGGGTACATGGTTAATAAGTTAGTGAGCAAGCATTTATGAAGTGCCTAATATGTGCCGGGCACTGTACTAATAAGCACCAGAAATATGAAGAAAGGCAAAATATAGCCCTTGCTAAGAGCTCATAGCTCATGGGAGAGACAGCATGCGAACAACTATATACAAATAGGATATGCAGGGGGTCCCAAAAGTCTTAGTATAGTTTTAAGCTTTAAGACTGAACTATTATAGCTTTAATGGCTTCCAACATCCCAAAGACTGTCTTCAGTGAATAGCACTGAGTAGGAGGAAGTACCGGAAGAATGTAGTCCAAGGTCAGATTGGAACTGGAGATGTAATCATTTGAGTCTAAATCATGAAGGGAAAATAGTTCTTCAAAAAGAAAGCTTAAAAGGTGATGCAGATTTGTATGATTCTTGTTTTGGTGAATACGAATTAAGTCTTAAACTTTAATAACTTAAAATTGCTCTAAGACGTTTGGGACACCTTTATAAGGGTCAAATTAGGGAAAATCTCCAAAGGAAAGCACTAAGATTAAGGATGACTGGGAAGAGTGTAAAAGTGGGATTGCAGCTAGACTTGAAAGAAGCCATGGGTAAAGGTGATGAGGAAGAAAATGCCAGGCATGGGAGATAGCCAGTGAAAATGCCCAGAGTCAGGAAATGGAGTGTCTTGTGCAAGAACAGCAAAGAGGCCAGTGTCACTGGATCACAGACTACACAGGGGTTGTAAACAGGCAGTCACAGTATCATGGTAATTATGTGAATACAAGGTTTATAAAAAGAGAAATGAACATTCATGTAGTACCCAGGGGATTCACAATCCTTACAGAAGTTTACATTTTTATGTAATAGCAGGACAAAGGTAGGAGAGGATACCAGGAAGGGCTATGAAATGGGAGGGGAAATGGTACAGTAAAGGTGGGGAAAAAGACATGACCACTCCCCATGGGGAGAAGCAAGGTAATGGCAAAAGCTTTCTGTTCCCTTAGGAACTGCTAGACTATGAAAATAGGATAGTCTACCTATCTGCAAAGGACCTCAGCTACACAAGTATTATCCCAGCCTGGCTGTTGTATTGTTATGTTTGTCCTTCATTTTCGAAGAGGACTATGACATCAGGGAAATGATGAATGACTTGCAGTTGACTTGAGTGAGGGAGGGATATGCAAGGTCACCAGCCTCACTTGACCGATATTCATCAGGATGACTGGAGATGACTCAGGATGCAATGGGAGACCCTGGCCCTTTTAGGCTAAGGCCTTTTCAGGTGCTCACTTAGAGTGAGGGAATGCCCATTCAGTGAATAGGACTCTTTAAGAAGTGAGTCAAGGGATGGACCCTTTAATTAGAAAAAATGAAAAAAAAATCAAGCTGGGAAGGAAAGGGTTGCTGTTCCAAAGAGAAGCAGTTACAATTGACATTCACTCTAAGCCAGGAGGGCCCAAAATACAGCCATTACCTGGAAATTGGGCAGGGACCTATTGTGGTCCAATCCATGAGCTTCCAAGCAAACTGGTTTTAAGGTTTTGTGACAAAAGAGAAAAAGAAAGGAACCTAGCCAGTAAACCCCAAGTTAAGTGGGCAGCTTCTGGCCATCAAATTTTACCTTCCCTTGGAGAGGAGGAGAGGGAGAGGGAGATGAACTGAAGTACCCTATTCAAGCATCTTGGTCTATTCACAGGTTGTGTTTGTCCTTCGTTTTCAAAGAGGACCATGCACAAACTGACTAGTGCCTGTCTTGCCTACCAAGGACATTCAGGGAGTTCAGTTTGGAGTGCAACAACAAATTATTTCGTCTAGGGGGAGCTTCATCCTTGACACATTTAGGGCCTCCTGTATCCTCTGAGTCCAATGTTTCTGGAAAATATGGCAACTCAAAAAAAAAACATGTTCAGAGGACCCCTTAACAGTCTTTAATAGAGTGAATACTGTATGAAAACACTGGAAAGATAGGAAAGGACTAGATTATGAAGGGCTTTAAAGGTCAAACATAGGATTTTATATTTGCTCTTAGAGGTGATAGAGAGTCATGGGAATTTATTGAAAAGCAGTTATATAGACATAGACTTATATAAGAAGATCACTTTGATAGCTGAGTAAAGAATGGATTAGAATGGGGAGAGATTTGTGGCAAACAGGCAGGATATTATAATCAAGTATAAGGTAATGAGGATCTACGCCAGGGTGATGGGGGTGTTGATAGTGCTACAAAGGTAAAAATGATAGAACTGATTGGATGTGGGAAGTTAGAGAGTGAGAAGTCCAGGATGATACATATGATTGGGCGGGGGGGGGGGGAGGGGGAAATGGTTGTACCCTTAACAATAATGGTAAAGTTTAGAAGAGGGGAGGGTTTGAGGGAAAAGATATATTCTGTAGTTATTTTCAATGTAATTTCTTTTTGCATCTCTTCTGCCTTTGCTTTGTCAATAATATGCAGAAATGCTAATTATTTTAACAGGTTTATTTTAAACCTTGATGCCTTATTGAAGTTATTCTTATCAATTTTTAAAGTTCATCTCCAGGATTCTCCAAGTATACTATCATTATGTCTGAAAAGTAATAAAAACACTCCTCCGGCCCTGGAGTCAGGAGGACCTGAGTTCAAGTCCAGCCTCAGACACTTAACACTTACTGTGTAACCTTGAGCAAGTCACTTAACCCCAACTGCCCTGCTCTCCTCCTCCAAAAAAGCAAAAAAAAAAATGTAAAAAAAGAAAAGTAATAATTTTGTGTCTTTGACTATACTTATTACCTTAAATTCTTTTACTTGACTTATTGCAATAGCTAGCATGTCTAGAACTATATAAAATAATAGTGGTGACAATATATATCCTTGCTTTATCCCTGATCTTATCAGAAAGGTCTCTAGTATTTTTTCATTCTAGAGAGTGCTCATTTTTTGGCTTTAGATAGATACTGTTTTGCCACAGTAAAGAAGGATCCATTTATTCCCATTTAGTGTTCTTTTTTCCGTGTTTTCTTTAAAAACATAAATGGGTATTGTATTTTGTCAAAAAAAGCTTTTTTCCTCAATCTATTGCCATATTCATATAGTTTTAATTATTTTTGTTACTACTATAGTCCTTTATGTTTATAGCTTTCTTAAAATTGAACTAACACTTAATTCTTGGTATAAATCTATCCTGCTCATAGTGTATAATATTAAAAAAGAGTTATGCTGCCATAGTCTCTTTCCTAGGCATTTTCCATATGAACTCTTTTCAGACCTTCCTATCCCTTCCTGTTCTGTAACAGGATACATATGTATACATACAACATATAACATACATGTACATATAGTACATGCATATAAGTGAATATATGCATATAAATGTTTAATTGACCCAAGTATTCATATATAAAAATAACAAAAGAAAGAATAAAGAAGTGATCATATGTGAAAACTTTTTTTTTATAGATTATTAATGTATATATTAACTTTGGCAAGATAGCGACAGAACAGTTATTTCTTCTGCCTTTGCTTTGTCAATAATATGCAGAAAAGCTGATTATTTTTACAGGTTTATTTTAAACCTTGATGCTTTATTGAAGTCATAGCAGTGTTTTTAGTTGCTCATCACCAGGATTCTCCAATAAACTATCAATATGTCTGGAAAGTAATAATTTTACATCTTCTTTGACTCTACCTTGATTAACTTAGAGGATGATGAGAGTTTTTCTGGGACTTTGCTTACTCCTTCTTGTGAAAGGTATGGACAATCCTGTTGATTCATTTTGGATTCATTATGAATCAGTTGAACTAGTTGGCTCCAATTATTGCCAGAAGGACTGCTGTGGGAGAAACAACCTCCTTTTGCTAGTCTGTAGAAGACATCTTTCATTTCAGATTTATTAGCATTTTGGTGACTTTGCCATTTTTGCCTTTTCTATTTTCAGAGAACAAACCTAACAAGTAGATCTAAGAATAGACCTAGGCCTAGGGATAACAATCGTGGGCCATTACAAATGGCTGCTTTGGGACAAAGGCACACATTGCTCCTGTGTGGCTTGAGAGTGTGTAGACCTCAAGTTCTTGAACTCTGGTGCCTGGATTCAGCTCTGGAGAATCAAGAACAGAGACGTAAATGCTCTCAGCAAATGGCAGCAATGGAGAGAACCATATGATCTAAGTGGTAGGTATTTCTGAACCCCAGCCTTCTATAAAGAGGAAGGGGGAGTTCCCTGAAAAAACAACTTTAGAAACCATTTTTCTAGGCCGTGTCAGCATTGAGGTTTCCTTCTAGAGAGGAAAAAAAAAAGATGAATTCCTGAGTATCAATGCTCTTTTGGAGAAGTAGAAGGATCCTGGAATTCAATCTTCTAAATAAGGAAAGGATTCCTGGGTAGTACTAGACTCATGGAGGGAGAATAGGAGGATGCATATGTCTCCCTTTCCCCTTTGAATTGGATCAAGAAGAAACTAATTTGGGGAAAACAAAACCTAGTCTTTGCCCTTTACTATTACTGTGCCATTCTGACGTTGCCGATCCAGGGACATCATCTCTCTAGTAACCCCAGAGCCATTTCCCTTTTGGAGGGAGTCTAAGTTGTAGTATCATAAAAGGCTGGGTGCCTACCTGAATTTCTAGGTTGAAAGAGGTTCTCACTGGAATGCTGAAGATTGCTTAGCCAGCAGACCTGATTTTTTCCCTTTTGAAGGGCCTTGAAAGTCACAAGGTGGTAATGAGTCCAGAGTACTCTAAAGGCCTGAGGAAAGATTAGGGAAGGGAATTTGTTTTGTCTGTATTTTGAGATCTCCCAGAGGGAACTCTAAATGAGGGTAAAATAAAGAGTGATTTAGAGGACTTCCCCCAAGATTTGGCCCAGAACCTGGTCCTGCTTCCCTGGGCCGCATTCAATTTTAAGGTCCTTTACTATCATTGCCATTTTGATGGCTGTGAGTTGTTACTGCAGAGTTGGCTTAATTCTCATTTCTCTAGTTATTGGAAAGGTTGACCACTCTGTGGTTATTGGTAATTTGTATTCCTTTGAGAACTGCCTTTTCATATTCTTTGACCATATATTTATTAGAGAATGGCTCTATTCCCTAAATTGATAAACACTCAAAAGATACAAATAGGCAGTTTTCAGAAGAAGAAATCAAAGCTATTAATGTCGTTTAGATGTTTTCAGTCACGTCTGAATTTTTGTGACCCCATTTGGGGTTTTCTTGGCACAGATAATGGAGTAGTTTGCCATTTCCTTCTGCAACTCATTTTACAGATGAGGAAACTTAGAAACCCAGAGTTTCACAGCTAGTAATGTCTAAAGCCAATTTCAGACTTATGAAGATGAGTCTTCTAGACTCCAGGCCCAACACTGTCTGTGGCACCACCTACCTGCCCAGCTATTAATAGACATGAAAAAAAAGTTCAAAATCACGAATAATTAGAGAAATGCTCATTAAAACAACTCTAAGGTGCCACCTCACACCCATCAGAATGACAGAAGTGACAAAAAAGGAAAATGACGAATGCTGGGGGGCTGTGAGAAAACAGGTATATTAGTGCATTCTTGGATCTGTGAACTGGTGCAGCCATTCTGGAAAGCGGTTTGGAACTATGCTCTAAAAGTTATTAAACTGCTAATCCTTTGACCTAGCAGCACCACTACGAGGTATATACCCAAACAAGATCCAAGAAAATGGAAAATGACCCATATGTACACAGATATCTATGGTAGCTCTTTTTGTGGAAAGTGAGGGAGTAACCCATCAGTTGGAGAACAGCTGAGCAAATTTTTGTATATGAATATGAAGAAATACAGTTGTGAAATGATGGAGGTTTCAGAGAAACTCATGAAGATGCATATGAATGGACAGAAAGCAAAGTGAGCAGAACCAGGAGAACAGTTTATATAATAGCAACAATATCATAAAGATAAACAATTTTGGAACACTTAAGAACTCTGATCAACATCATGAACAACCACAGCTACTATCCATTTCCAGACAGAGAAGGCTGATAGACTCAGTGCAAATTGAAGCCTCCTTTCCTTCCCTTTTGCTTTCCTCTTTCTTCCCTCTTCCCCTTTACCACCCCTCCCCTTCCCGTTTTCCTTTTCCTTTTCATTTCCTTGACATGACTTGTGAGGGAATTTGTTTTGAATGACTATACATATTTGTAATAGGTTTTGTTTTTCTTGACTTTCCAATGTGGGGAGGAGAGGGCAGAGAGAATTTGGAACTGAAAACAAAATTGAACTAAAAAAAGAATGGTTCTCATAAATTTATTTACATTAAAAAATGCCCAAAACTCAAATCACTGTCTTTCTACCTGCGACTTTGGTGATGGGGGCATTCCCATCCAGAGGAAATCCCTCATATAACACAGACCACCCTGGCCCCTTGCTGCCATGTTACCTTTTACCTCCTCCCTCAGAATTTCCTTACCCTTCCTTCCCTTACACTCTTAAAGGGAGTTGGGGAAGCATCTACACCCTCTAAGTATGATTCTAGCTCTCACTGATGCTGTTCCCTCAGTTGTAGGGAATAGTCCCCTCCAATTCCATTGAATCCTGGATCCATTTAGACACTAACATTGCTTTTTGCACATAAATGTTTACTTTAGAAGGTATGATCACAGAAATATAGATATTATCCTAACATGTGGGAAGCATAATTCTCCTCCCTCCCCACCCCTGCCCTGGTCCTAATTCAGTCTCTTGGGAGAGGAAGAGAATTGGGTTCATAGCTCAGTTCCATGATCAGCTAGTATAGGTTACCCTCTTTAGAAAAGGAAAGCAGGTGAGGCTAGCATAATTTTTTTTAAATGAACTTAACCCTGGCACTTAGTGAGCACTTCATTTCCAAGAGCTCACAAAACTGTGGATTCTTTCCTGTTCATAACATTCTAAATTGTACCAGGAATAAAGATTTAGTCCTCGTAGCACACCATCAGCTAGCAGGGGCAAGGATAATTTGGGTGTGGTGAATTGGGTCTACCTCCCTCTTCTGCTTTCTCCATTCAGTTGGATACTTCAAATCTTTTGTCACTCTGTACTCATACCTCTAGGATTCATGATGGCACTCCATACTTAGAGCTTGATGCTATTGTGTCCTCTTTACTGATGTTTGCCTTTGCCTCTCAAACCCAGGAAGTCAGCTGACATATCAGGTCAATTAATCTGTGGCCTTCTGAAGAGTCTGTCCTTTTTTCTGGTAAAGCTCATGAGTTACTTTAATAGTAGGCATTTCAAGCTAATGAGGGGCACTATTTTGGGCAAGGAGACCTTTCAGTTCCCTCACCACTGTCTAGTAGATACCTATTTCTATAAAAAGCTACAAAAAACAGTTGCCATGATGACAATCACCAAATCAGGATTCCAGAGGGATTTAGAAATTTAATATTTGTTGAAAGAACAAATAGATGTCCTAACAATATGAGGATGTACTCGGTCTACTTTGAGATTTTCCAATTTATGCTAATGCAAGGATATGGTCCAGAATAGTAGATAATTCAGAAGTCATTTCTGTTTGTTTTTGGTGTGTGCCAAGTGGTTTTAGGACAGTTACAGATTTGCACTAAATTCTATTCTACTCAGTCTTAGATCAGCAATTTCTCTGAGCACATATCAAAGAAAGAAGTATATGTTGGGAAGAAGAAGACAAGGAAGCATATAAAGAGCCCAGATGGGAAATTTCAGTAGGAGTTCCATGTATAAACATATACCAACAAAAAAAGAGCCACTTTGATTTCTACTTTCTAAAGCCTATTTAGTTTACTGTTACACAAGGAAATCAATAGGGAGCTCATCTTGGGGAAACTCCTAAAACAGGATGGGAGATCAAGTGAGACATTCCTTCTCCCCAGCCTTCCCCACCTCCCATCCTACTGTTTCACTCCAAGTATCCTACGGCAAACTCAAGGTTGGTGTCAATCAGATTACAGTCTTATCTCTGATGACCCAAGGCTGTTGGAGTAATAGGCAGATGTCTGTATCTACATCTCTCAAGGAAGAAATGCAGCCCATGCTCTATCAAAGCCCTTCTTGACTGGTGACTTCAGAGGTCCTGTCAGAGAAACCTACAGCATCTTGCTTCTGCCTGTTTTTAAAAACAGTAGTGCTGAGCCTAGAGAGTAACCCCAGTGCTTTCCATGTCCTGAACAAGGCTCTCCTCTTTATGGAGTGGTGGAGACTTCTCTTTCCAAGTGCCTTGCCCTAGTAGAGTATAAATTCTTTGAGGGCAAGAATTTTTTTTTATCTTTGTATACCCAGCACTTAGCACAGTGCTTTGCACATAGTAGGTCCTAAATAAATTTTTGTTGGTTTGGACTGAATTGGATTGGGATTCTTGGGCCTATGGGTGGATCATATCCCTAAGTGCATTCTCAACACTTAAGTCTCCTCTCTTGCCACTTAGCAACATGGATATTTTAAAATGAGCCATTTTCAGAAGAAATTCTGGGATGCAACTTAGAAAGGCCTCCTATCTCAGGATTAGTTCTTACTTCCACAGAACTGTGACCAGGATGACCATACCTCCTGCTTCCTACCCACCCACCAGCTTCAGCCCCATTTGGTATTACATCTCCTGATAAAGGGTTACCTAGCCCAGGATAAAATTATTTAGTTGGTGAATCTTGTCTTTCATACCTTGCCCTTTTCAACTTTCTCTGCACACTCCTGGCACTCCTGCATCCTCCCCCAGCACCCATTCTATATGTCGACTAAAGGGCATTGCTCTCAGTTGACAACAAATCCTATCTTCTCCATGCCCCAAGACCTTCCACAAAGAGTTAGCAGACAGCATAGCATCACTCAATCTGAGGACCATTTTCATTTTGATAAGGAACTCTTAACAAAGTGAAAAGTTACTCAGACCCTAAATCTTTAGTAGTGGAGTTTCTGGCACCATGGCAGTGCCTGAAGACTTATATATGATTATCTATGCGCACATGTATATAACTTAACATACATAGGTTCATAAGCATATATGTATATGTACATATACACATATGTATGGGTGTGTGTGTGTGTGTGTGTGTGTATGCAACTATGTGACACAGTAGATAGAATGCTGGGCTTGAATCTTCCTGAGTTCAAATCTGGCCTCAGACTAGTTATGTGACCCTGGGCAAGTCACTCAACCCTGTTTGCTTCAGTTCCTCATATGTAAAATGAACTGGAAAAGTGGCAAACCACTCCAGTATCTTTGCAGGAAAATACAGATGAGGTCACAGAGTCAGGCAAGACAGAAAGCAACTGAACTCTGTGTGTGTGTGTATGTATATATATGTATGTACATATATATATATGTATATATGTATATATGTATATATACATATACATATGGGGATAAAACCTTTGCTGGCAGCCTCCTACTCTTAAGGTGGCCTTAACGAAAAGGAACTATCCTTGAAGTAATTACCATGTTCACCCACTGAGTCATCTCTCCTCACCTCTCTGTGTTTGCCACTATAGGTGCAAGTGTACATACATACACATACACACACCACAGAGAAAATGGAGCAGGGCATTGAAGAAAGACCTTCCTCAACAGGACTCTGGGGAGGAGTACCAACAGCCCTGTCACTTTGTTCAATTGAAGGAGCATTTGATCCAACTCTCCCTTCCCTACCAGTTTCATGTACCATATCCAGGCTCATTCTTGAGGCCAGTTAGGGTTTGTTGGATTTTTAGCTGAGCAGTGAGATTGTAGAGGCACCAGAATGGTACACGGCAGTTCAATGAAGGAACTTTGGTCTTGGGGTGAGGAGAGTTGAGTTTGATCCCCAGCATAGACACTAGGTAAGTAATGCTACTCAAGGTAGTCACTTGACTAGGAATCAAACTCAAGTCTCTTGACTTGAAGTTCTGAGCTTTTCCCAGCTTCAGTTTCCTCATCTAATAATAGGTTTTGTGCTGCCTACTTTACAGGGATGTTGTAAGGAAAGAATTTTTGGAGTCAAAGCAGTATAAAAATGCAAGTTATTTTCACCACCATCATCATCCTCATTGCTGTAGGTCAGCAGTCATCTCTGGGCCTGAATTTTCCTATTTCTGAAATGAGGGGATTAGAATAGACAATCAGCAAGAATTTATTAAGCCTCTACTGTATGCCAGCCATTGTGCTAGGGCCTAGGAATATAAAGGCACTACCTCCCCTCAAGGAGCTTACATTCTAACAGGGGGGCAAGATCTCTAAAGTCTAAATATTCTTTGGTTCTGTGATATGAGGTGGGCAGAGCCAGACGGCAGGAATGACACTGCTATGCACGTACTTTCACGGTGGAGTCAGAGTGGGTAATGAATTAGATTGGTCAGTTTGCTCCTGAGCAGGTTGAGTGGGGACCTCTCCACCCTCAGCTCCTGGGGGGAGGACAACAGTTGCATATGTCACAGGCTTAGAGATGAAATGGACCTGGGGTTCCGATTTTGTTGGGGGAGGTGGAGGTGGTGGTTTTCCTGTTGGGGGACCTAAAGGCAGGTTGGTGTAGGTAGTGTCATCTAAGGAGGGTGGAGTCTCCAGTTTGCCATAAGGCACACTTGATGGCTCTTCAGCAGGCATCCTGGTATCCTGCAATGGCAGTAGACAGAAAAATTATGCAGTCTTTCACGTGTCCCACAGGAAGGAGTGAAAGGAGATGCCAAGACTAGATCAGTCTTGGAAATATAGCTAAGAGGTCCTCTTGTCCCTTTTGATCCATCAAATCTCACATTATCCCTTCCAGGTCTTGGAAAATAGGATGCAGTCTTTTGTGTGTGTGTGTGTGCACGTGTGTGGTTGGGGTGGGGATAGGAGGACAGGGTACATGAAGGCTCCCTCAGATTGGGAATGAACAGGAACAGAACAAATAACAATCATTGCCCAGGTCTGTGGAGTTTTGTATGGGACTAGTGAGTCCTGAATCTCGGGTCTCTTCTTCACCCTCCTCCTGGCTCCTGGTTTCACTGAGTAATAGGGACATAGGGAGCATGTGGTGCTATGGCCCCAGAAGGGCCTCTTACCAAGGCTGATGCTTCACTGCTTTGAGATCGACAACAAATGTCCAGCTTGCCTCCTGGCAGGACAGAGGATAACACATTTTTCTCATGGCCCTGGACCTGGACCATTAACCCTTTCCTTCAGGCCTACTCAAAATCCCCTTACCCCACATAAACTCTTCCAGGCTTATACCATTGGCCACCCCCAATTCTCTTTTCTAGCCCCTCCCCAACCTTCTTCAGATCTACTCACCCTTCTCTTTCAACCCCGTCTCACCCTTCTTCCACCCCTCGCCAACAGCCTTCCATATTCCACTTGCTGGCTTAGCCGATCACTAAGCTTTCCCAAATTTTCCCTCCCTCCCCCCAAAGTCATATATGCTGTGGGGTTGGGGACATAAAGGAAAAGCCTAGTTGGGTGGCTTTCTAATGTGATGGAAAGGAACAAGGGCCTACCCAGACACCTGGTCTGTGTTTGTCTGGGGAAGATAACTAATGAGTGTTACATTAGTAAAGTCAGAATGAAATAGAGAAATGATACAGTCACTTACCCATCCTTCCAACTATCACAGCCAATACCACCGCAGCCACAAGTAGCAGGCTCAGGAGAAGCACAGAACCCCAGATCAAGGGAATGCTAAAGGACAAGAAGGTGGTGAGTTTAGCCTTTGAGCCCAAAGGTAGTAAGAGATGGGCTTGGGGACGCTCTCTAGCATCAGAGTCTTCTGCAGGACAGGACAGTAGGGGAGTCTTCAGAGGGCATTACGTGGTAGCTTAGAACTCAACAAAGGAAAGGGTAAGAAGGAAGGATGTTCTTTGCAATCCAGTGACATTGGCCTCTACTGTTTCTCAAACAAGAAGCTCCATCTCCCAACTCCTGGCATTTTCTCTGCCTGTCTGCCATGCCTGGAATGTTCTTCTCAACTTCCCTGGTTTTTTTTTACAAGTCTCACCTAAAATCCCACTTCATACAGGAAGCTTTCCTTCTCCCCCTTTGGTTCTAGTGACTTCTTTCTGTTGATTATCTCCAATTTATCCTATATATGGAATTTTTGTACATAGTTGTTTGCACCTTCGATAAGAAGCCTTTCTTGATCTCCGTCCCCCACCCCCAACCCTTACCCCCATTAGTGCACTCTCTCCTTAACTACCTTATATTTACCTATATGGTATTAATATTTTTCATATTTATGTATATATGTAATAGGATAGAATAGAATCTACCCTCCAATAAAATGTAAACTCCTTGGGAGTAGGGATTACCTCATTCTTTGTCTTTGCATCCCCAGCATCTAGCCTGGCACACAATAGTAGCTTTAATAAATGCTTGTTAATTCATTTGATTGATCTAGTACCTCCAGTTTTCTTGGTTGGGTTCCACCAGGCTGAAACTTGGGCTGACTGCAGGATATTCCACAGGAGCAAAAGTCAAAGTGTTTCCCAAATAGTCTTCCTTGTCTTCCTCATCCTGTCTTGGCACTGAAGAGACATATCCCCCCCACCAAAAAAGAGCAACTTGGTTAGCTAAATAGAAACATTCATTCAATACATGTAGGACCCTACAACCTGAACAGGCTTGGAGGGGCAATGGTGGGGAGATGGGGAGGTAGTGCGGATATAAATGGGGAGGTGAGGAATTCTGAGTTGAGGAGGTAGTTGGGTTTAAGATTGGAAGGTGCACAGCTATAAACTAGCAGGTTTTGTGTCTGAGGTAAGATGTAGGAAACATTTTCAAAATTACTTTTTAAGACAAGTAGGCAGGAAGAGCTGCTGGTATAGAAGCCTCCCTAGGCTGCTGGAGATGCCTCAGGCTACTGGGGAAGACAGGATAGGGACAGGGGTGATGGGCAGAGTGTCAGTGAAGCTGAAACTCAAAATTAGCTGTATTCCTATTTTAGCCCACTATTCTGTCAACTAAATGCTAAGCTCAGTTGATTGTGTGTTGCAGGTGGAGTGCAAAATGATGTCCAAGTACTCCAAATTGTCTTGCCCTCGGACAAAACTCTAGTTACCCTACCCTAGGTAGGACTATGAGAAAATGGAGAAGATGGTAAGGACAGAGGTAGGGAAGCTGGAGCAGCCGGTGGCGATAGCTTGAGCAGGGCTGTATTAACCATGGACATGTGTCTGATAAGAACAAAAAATCTATGAAAAAATATTACCATTTAAAATGTGTGTGTGTGTGTGTGTGTGTGTGTGTGTGTGTGTGTGTGTGTGTGTATAGGAGGGAGAGAGGGGGCGGTCCAGAGGGGTCCTAAATTCCTGATGAGGAAATTCCTGCTCCCCATACAGATCAGCAAATATTCTGCTACTTATGGACTTAGGGGCAACTCTGGGTATATACATGTATATGTGTATATATACATGAACATATATATATATATATATACTCATACAGATATAATATATAGACACACATATGTGTATGTATATGTTTGTATATTTTATGTGTGTACACACATATATAATACATATAGTGTGTATACATACACACATTCACGCACATGCACGCACATGCATGTCTGTATAGCTCCCTATACCTACATTAGTAAAACCAGTTGCCTGACTGGGAATTCTCTATATTGATATATTCATTCATAAGTCCGGACACACACATTCCTCAGAAGAAAAACATGGGTATATTCAGAGGGGAAGGTATCAATGAAATGAGGTCCAGTCTCTATCCACTGATATTAATAAAAATGAGAAGATCTATGGTTTCATTGGAATAGGGAATTTCCTTCCTCTGACAATGCAGTTAGGGGAACTTAGTTACTTAACCTCAATTTTCCTCAGTTTCCTCAACTGTAAAATGTCTATAATAACTGCCCCTAGCTCTCTGGGTGGTTGTGAAGATCATCTGAGATGATATCTGTAAAGCTCTTTGCATGGTGCCCGGTCTGTAATAGGCAAAATTGAAATATTTGTTCCTTTCCCTTATAGTTTTAGAAAGATGCCTAGAATAAATAGAAATGGGGGCCACAAATCCATACATAAGGATACCTTTGGGCAGCATACTGACTTCATTTCAAAATTCAATATTGTCTTTTTTTAGCTTCTTAAAAATTTATTTTCTTAAATATTTACCAATTACATTTTAAAGTGGTTTGGGTAGCACTCCTATAGCCAACATGTTTGATGCCTCAGGCCTAGAATACTGAGAGATTTGACTTTCTCAGTGTCACTAAGTCACCATATGTCAGAGGTAAGACTTGAACCCAGCTCTTTCTGACTTCAAGGACAGTTCTCTGTCAACAACACTAGGCCACTTAAGATCTTAAAAAATTTAAACCAGGGTCTCAAGATCAAAAGGACCTTGGAGGTCATCAAACCCAACCCTATCTCTATTTTGAACATAAGGAAACTGAAGTAAAATGACTTCAAGTTCACATAGGCAGTGAATGGCAGAGTGAGGATTTAAACCTAGGCCATCTAATTCCAGATCAAGTACCCAGTATACTACTTAATGATGTTTTTCAAAAATAATTACTGAATTTAAAAGGATGTGAGCAGGGCAGGGGCAGGGGAACTCACAACACTTCTGAGACTACATTAGTTCAGGCCTTCAACACCTCCTAAATGGACTATTGCAATTGCCTCCCGCTAGTCTCTCTGCTTCTGGTATCTCTAATTCGTCCAATCAAATCAATATTTCTCAAGCACAAGTCTGTGCTCTCCCACTCAAGAAGCCCCAGTGACTCCCTATTGGTTTTAGGATCAAATACAAACTTCCATTTCTACAGAGGGTGGGATGGGGGAAAGCTGGGAAGGAAAGCACATTCTTTTGTGTTCAAATGACTGGGAACCCAGCTAGGAGTCAGGGATAGAAAGGCCATCGTCAGGAGTTAAGACAACTTATCTTGGCCTCACCACCCAGAGTGGCTTCCTTCCCCTGAAGAGGCAGGAAAGGTTATTATTGTCTTCTTCCTGTGGCTTGCCATTGGAAGGCACCCTTACAGAAGGACTTTGCTGGGATCCAAGAATCCTGGTTCCTTGCACTAATGATTTCTGCACAACATTCACCTGGAGGGGATACTTTCAGAATGAACATGTCCAGGGCCCGGAGCCCTGTGGTTGTTTCCACCATGCAGCCGTATTCGCCGGCATCCGCTAGCTGCACATTATCCATCACCACTACAAGTAAGCCTTCACCCAGGTCAGTGAGGTGGGCCTTCTCACTGCCTGGGGCTCTCCTGTCCACGACTGAGGTGACAAGAGGCTGGCATTCTGTGGACAAGAATTGACACCACACCTTCCGGGCCCGGGCATCCTCTGGGTCATAGTGGCACTGCAGGGATATTGAGCCACCGGCAGTGGTCTGTATTATTTCAAGAGCACCTTCAACAATGCAACCTGGAAAAGAAAGAGGTCATGGTATGGCAGGTGGTGCACCTTGCATGAATAACTGATACCAACAGGCATGATGGTAATAGAGGAATACAAGGCTGGTCTCTCCTTCCCTTCTGACTAAAGGAGATTGGATGGACCTTAGAGATATCTAAGGCAGAAGTTGTGTGTGTGTGTGTGTGTGTGTGTGTGTGTGAGAGAGAGAGAGAGAGAGAGAGAGACAGAGAGAGAGAGATCCCTTTTTGAATAATGTTTCTAAATGCATAATATAAACAGAATTACAAAGGAAAGTAATTATATTAAAAATGAAGAAAAATTTTTTTCCATCCAACTTCATGTTCCCCCTGATATCTGCTTCATAGACCCCAGGTTAAGAACTCCTGATCTAAGGGGACAAAAAGGAAGAGAGGGCTGCCTAGGGCATCAGTGCTAAGCACCCCCTGAGGGGTGTGTCTAAGTACTTGGGACCCTTTCCATTGAGAGAGTCACCAGCCCTCTCCAGGCCTTACCTGTCATACCCAGGAGGAAGAGCAAGAGTAGGGTGAAGCCCATAGTGGGACACGCTGTAGGCTCCTCTGTCCAGGAAGCAGACTGAACTCAGAGACTCAGTCCAGAGAACGATAGAGGCCCTCTCAGATGCAGGAAATGCTTTCTCAGGGTACAGTCACATGGGTCTCCCAGTGACCAAAGTAGGGGCAGTTCAGTAGAATATGGCAAAGAGGCAGATGAGGCAGGAGGCTGGGAGGCACTTCCTTTGAGTTGAGATAGGGCCAGGAGTGGAGAAGGTGCCATACTGAATCAATTTGCCAGTTCTCATCAATTCTACCTCCGCAACATTTCTGACTACACTAGTTCAGACCTTCAGTACCTCCTATATGGACTATTGCAGCAGCCTCTAGTTGGGCTCTCTGCTTTTAGTATCTCTAATTCATCCCATCAAATTGATATTCCTAAAGCCTAAGTCTGACCATGTTTCCCCTTACTCAAGAAGCCCCAGTGGCTCTCTATTGTTTTTAGGATCAAATACAAACTTCCATTTGGCATTTAAAGCTCTTCACAATCTAACTCCAGTCTACTACCTTTCTAGGCTCATTGATTACACATTACTCTCCTTCATCTCATATATCAGCCACATTGGCCCAGTTGCTCTTCCCATGCTGTATCACATTTCATTTCCCCCTTGGTCACTTTGTACATTCTATGGCAGGAATACTCTTTCCTCGCCTCTATCTCTTAGAGATGCCATCACCCTTTAAAATTCTGTTCAAATTCCACCCCCCCCCTGAAGTCTTCTTGACTTCCCTAGTTATTACTAACTCTCAAATTCCATCTTGTACTTACATACCTGTGTGCCTGTTGCAGCATTCTCTCACAGAGACACGG
Source organism: Pseudochirops cupreus (assembly GCA_028627135.1). Classification (NCBI taxonomy): domain Eukaryota; kingdom Metazoa; phylum Chordata; class Mammalia; order Diprotodontia; family Pseudocheiridae; genus Pseudochirops; species Pseudochirops cupreus. The sequence goes on from CM053584.1 coordinate 203,695,051, forward strand.
ACACTGCTGGAGAACTCCAGAATGCCTCTGTACCTCCCGTGCCCAGCACAGTGCCTGGAGCATAGAATATAATTAGTAGATGTTTTTTGGTGGATTGAGAGTCCTTCTGAGTCCAGGTCTTTCTGAAATGATGAATGAATCCTAAAATATCAAGAGTTAAGGCTCTTAGAGCTCACCTAATGCAATCCTTCCTTCAGTTCTCCTCCCCCCAAACCTCAGAGAAGGGAAAGGATTGAATCGGAGGTGGTCCCTTTGGCCACTTCAGTGAGTTAGTGGCAAAGCTGGGATGGGAAATCCTGATCTTCTGACACCTCTCCTCCCACCTCTGTGTTAGCATTCTTTTCACTGTTATCAAGACGTGGGGAAGTTTATGGCAACTTATGGAAGAGGGAGACGGCTCTGTGGGGTCTTAGAGCTACAGACTTGTAGACTGTCATTGCTCAGAGATTCCTTAGGGACCATGAACAATCTCTTCATATTACGAAAGGTGAAACTTTGTCAAGGAAAGGGGATGTCACTTGTTATTCCTCGCGAAAAATAGTTTGAATCAGCCAGAGGGAGAGAGCTCCAGGCACGGAGTTAGGAAGGCCTGAGTTCAAATCCAGCCTCAAACGTCTAGTCCTATTAGTTGTTGCTGTTCAGTTGTGTCAGACTCTTCTTGACCCCATGGGGAGTTTTCTTGGCAAAGACGCTGGAGTGGTTTGACATTTTCTTCTCCAGCTCATTTGACAGGTGAGGAAATTGAGGCAAGCAGAGTTAAGTGACATGCCCAGGGTCACACAGCTAGTAAGTGTCTGAGGCTAGATTTGAACTCAGGTCTTCCTGACTCCAAGCCCAGCACTCTATCCATTGTACCACCTAGCTGCTCCTGTACTACCGATAAGTAACATTTATATAGTACTACTATATACCAGACACCGTGCTAAGTACTTAACATATTACCTCATTTGACTATCACAATAACCCTGGGAGTTAGGTACTATTATTATCCATATTTTACAAATGAAGATGAAGAAACTGAGGCAGACTAGTTAAGTGACTTGCCCAGGGTCATGTAAGTATCTGAGGCCAAATTTGAACTTAGATTTTTCTGGACTCCAGGCCAGATGGTCTGTCTATTACATCATCTAGCTGCCTATCTGCAATTAAAATCTAGGTTTCCTTGTTCTTAGTTCAAAGTCTTTCCGTTATATCACATTGTCTCTCAAAATTAGATTCACTTATATGTTTTTAAGTCAAATTGGATTCAGTTTTGCTGCATTTTTATAAATGGCCTTATGAGATTCCTCACAGAGTAGTAAGGCAGAATTACTGGAGCCCAGAGAGGAGAAACTGAGGTTTTGCTCCAGGGTACCAAAATCTAGGGCTGGATAAAAGTAAAAGTGTATTTTCTCCCTCTAGAGTCCTCTGGCTTATCATCTCTGAGTCTCTAATGGACCTCTGACCGTCCCTGTTCCCTTAGAATCCCATTGCCAAGGAGTGCCCCTCTCACCCTCTAATCTCCCAATACTGTAATGTTAATGGGATATAAAATGGAGCCCATTAAGGGAAGTTTGCTTAGGAGAGGCTTGCTTGTAGGAAGGCTTTCACACCTTTTGTTAATTTCTAATTAGGCACTGAGTCAGGAGGGTTGTGATGCCTAAAAAGGTTATATATACTCTGAGGTTAGCATTTCGCTCTGGGACAGCACTCTTTGGAAGAGTGTTCTGGTGTCTGACCAGATGAGACTCTGGGTAGCCGTTAAGGGTTCCACCCACCCCTACCCCCTGCTTTGAAAAACCCAGATGTTGGTGCTTCTCTCTCTGGCAACTATGTTTGTATTGCCTTGGTCAAACAGTTGGATCTGTCTGTTGATCTGCATTAATTTCTCAGACAGAAGCCCTATTGGTTTTTATTTTTCTGCTTGTATTTTCTCTATTTTCTTTGTTTGGATTTTCTCTGAAATTCAGAGGGCTAACTTTTCCCCTGAACTAGTGAATGCAATTAAAAAAAAAGATTGTTGACCCCTTGAACATCTAAGAACCTGTGCTAGCAGCCATCTTGGGTATACCAGTGTGGTTGCTACTATAGATACCTCCAGAGGGTTGACTATGATGTTGAGGAACAAGCTAGACTCTTTGTGGAAAGAAACTTTCCTTGAAGAAGATTAATCCATGGGTCAATGAAAGTGAAGGTCAGTATTCTAGCCAAAGTCTTCCTACATATTAGATCAGTGGTTCTCAACCTATGGGTGGCGACTCCTTTGGGGGTCGAGCAACCCTTTCACAGGGGTCGCCTAAGACCATCAGAAAACATATTTCCGATGGTCTTAGGAACCGAGACACCACTCAACTATCCGTCTCCAGGAGGGTCTGCACACATGCAGATACACCCTCATACGAGTATTAAAGGGTTGTGGCATTAGGAAGGTTGAGAACCACTGTATTAGATGAATGTTCTATAGCTCAGTCTTATAGTCTCACTTGCGTCATTGCTTTCCGGTATAAACTTCTTTTTCTCCTCCACAACACCAGAGTTCCTAATTGATGACTTACATCTCCCACTCTACCCAAAATAGAGTGTGATGAGATTAATGACTTCCCTATTGAAGATATGAGTTATTAATAAGGTCACAAGGGATCTAGGCTTTGGTCTTGGTCATTGGTATATAAGATGGGACTGTCCACCTAACCACTTTTTCAGGGTGATGGAATTTATGGGATTGGGGATCATATAGAATGAGGTTCTGTTCACTGGGCAAATAGTAGTAGGATGGAGCAGCAATGGCTTAAGTCTTCCACTCCACCCAGTGGCCTGGCTCTCCTTTTATATGTATATGTGGCTATTAAGGAGTTTTCCTTATAAATTGGAAGTTAAGATGGAATATTTACTTTATGGTTCAACTCCTAAGCCAGTATGTAAAGAGTATTGCTGGACTTCTGTTAAGATGGCTGAGTGAGTGGTTATGTCTTAGCCAAGTTTCCCATCATGAACTCAAAAGAATAAGAAATGTGCCAATGTAAAAGAACTACAAGAAAGGAATAGAGAAAAGGAAAAAGAATTGCTTACAAAGAAAATTTCCCTAAAAAACCAAACAAACCAAAACAGAGAAACTGAAGAAATCAGTAATCATGAGTGAGTCCACAAAAAAAGAGTCCCATTTTTCTAAAATGGAATAAATGAAATCAAGGAGAAATCTCTAGGAATAATGCTCTAATAATAAGTTCCCAGAGAAATGCAGATGAAGACAACCTTAATTTACAATGCTATGCCCATGGGAATGGCAAAAATAGCTAAAGAAAAATAAGGTAAAAGATAAAATCCAGTGTTGTCAGAGTTGTGGGAATACAGATTTTCTGACACATTCATGAAACTGTACAGTAGTGCAAATATTCTGGAGAAAAATATGACAATATTAAATAAAAATATAAAAATGAATCATATCTTTTGATGTAGTGATTCCCATTCTAGGACTCTATTACTTTTGTGTGTTTTTAAACTAAATGAATATTTTAAAATTAACAAACATTTTATTATCGAGCTCCTAGAAAGACTTATCTGCCCTTATTTTCTCCGCTTCATCAACACTTTCATCTTCTTCTCCCCATTATAATGAGGCTTCTGACCCACCACTGTATCCATGACGCTTTCTCAAACCTTTTCTTTACCACTAAATTCATGGTTTTTTCCAAGTCTTCTCTGCAGTTTCTGACACTTTCGACTCCTACCTCTCCTCCCAGATATTACTCCCTTCCTTGAGTTCCTTGACATTGCTCTCTCTTGGTTTTCCTCCCTTCCTGATCTTACCTTTTAAAATCAAATTCTAAATTTAGTGAACATGAAAAAGACCATTTCCATATACAAAGTAGAATAGAAAAAGAGGGTGATATGTGGAATGATGAATCTCTATTACATACTGTTTACTTTTTAAATAAATTCAGTGTGTTCCCTTCAGAGCTGTTCTCATTGTGTGTTTCCTTCTTAATCTCTTGTTCTCTTCTGTGCATTTAAAAAAAACTGCTTCCATGATTTTCTTTTGTTTTCTCCTTTTTTGGGGGTGGAGGTGGTGGCAAAACATAATTAACTTTCCATCCAAACCTCCCATCACAAATAAAGAAAAGAAAAAAAACGATCCTTAATGTATATGTAGAGCCTATATCAGATAGCATGCTGTCTTGGGGAGGGAGGCAGAGAAAATTTAAAACTTATGAAAGTGAATGTTGAATACTAAAAATAAATAAATTTTAAAAAAAAGAAAACACAATTCTTGCAGTAAATAAATGTAGTCAAGCAAAATAAACCCACGCATTTTCAATGTCCAAAAAATGTATGTCTCTTTCAGCATCCTGATTCCATCACTCCTCTGTCAGGAAGTGGATTAGCATGTTTCATCATCAGCCTTCGGGAGCCATGTTTGCTGACCTCACCTTGTTAGTCTCTTTTGCTACTCTATTGTGCATATCACGCTCCTTAGGCGTGGTTATCCTTTTAGGCGCTGTCCTGGGTTCTTTTATTTCTTCCTTCTCTACTCTCTTTCTCTTGACAGTCTATTGGACAGTTCAAGCTAGATGCCCTGGAGATATCTTAAATTTAACATGTTCATGAATGAACTCATTTTTTCCATGCCTCCTACCCCCCAATCAACTGTTCTTCCACATGTCCTTATTTCTGTCAAGGCATCACCTTTCTTCTAGTATCCCAGGTTCCTAACATTAGCGTTATGACTCTTCACTTTCCCTTTTCCCCAATTGTCAAATTTCACTGTTTCTGCTTCCACATTCCCTGACTCCAACCCCTTTTCTCTCCTCACACAGTCACCACTTTAGGTTCAGACCCTCCATCACATCTTGTCTAGGTTATAGCCACAACCTTCTGATGTCTCCCTGCTTTAAGTCTTTTCCCGTTTCAGTTCATTCTCTCCACAGCTGCCAAAATGATTGTCCTTAAGGTCAGATCTGACAACACTGCTCCCTTACTCAACAAATTCCAGTGGCCCCCATTACCTCTACAATATAATATATGCTTTTTTGGGGGGGGCTTTTGATGCCACTTAACCTCTTGGAATCTTATTTTCTACATCTTTAAAACAGACACGATTAATAATATATATTATATCTACATATATTTTATTTATATATAATTGTAATTATACTTACATAATAATATTTAATTCTATCTACCTTGTAGGATTGTTATGAGGGAAGCTTTACATAAATGGAAACCATAATTTATTATTATTATTATTATTTATTCTTAAACCCTCTTGCCCATGCCATGCTTAACTCTACCCTCTTTCTCTTGAGCCACTTCCTTCTTACCAGCCACTTGCTGTTAAATTAGTATCCTGGACCTCTACATTTCTGGAACCAAGAACCACAATCAAATTCGTTCTATCATTCCTGAAGGAACATGTCAATCTATTACCCTATGACACCACTCACCGTTCTTGTAACTTTGTTGGCCAAAGCTCCTCTCCTGGTCTATGACTCTTTTGTGTATGGTGTTTCTTCCATCTGAATATCAACTCCCTGAGGTAAAAAAAAAACTGCCTTTTCTTTAATATTAATATCCCAAATACCTACTATGTGCTTGGTACATTTCAAATACCTATTAAATGCCTTTTTAAAAAATTCCCTCGAAGGAAATAGTGATATCTAATTCCCATTCTCAGGCAGATGAATATGTGGTCTGTGGCTGTCAGGCTGATTCCAGATTTGGCTATGGGTTTTCATGAATTCTTTATAGGCCTTGTTTGTCAGTTCCTAAGAGGGGAGGTGAAAACCTCAGTCCCTTCTTCACCAGCTTCAAGAAGGCCCTCTCGACTCCCTCTAGACAAGGAAACAGAAAACTGAGAAGAGATAAGGAGTTAGAGGATGAGGAGAGATGGCTACTGTTTCCTTCGGAGACTCTGACATTCCTTCCCCTCCCCCAACACTCACCAGATCTTTGGTCTATTCTCATCCCCAAAGTCTCTCTGAAAAGCATGGTTATAAAATGGTAAATGTTGGAAGAGCCATAGGAATACAGAGACACTAACGCTCTGTTGGAGAAGCCGGAAATTGACCCTGAGATTCTAGAAAAAATAAAGCCCTTCACAAACTGGCCCCCTCCCACATTTCTAGTTTTCTTACACCTTATTCCCCACCCCATGTACTCCAGTAACACTGGACTCCTTGAAGCTCCTTCCATAAGACCCTCCATCTCTAAAATTCAGGCATTTCTCTCCCTCCTCTTCTCTCCCTCCTCCTGACTTTCCTGGCTTCCTTCAAGTCCCAGACAAAATCTCATCTTCAAGAAGCTTTTCCTGATTTTCCTTAATCATAGTGCCTTCTCTCTATTATTTCCAATTTATCTTGTTTACATTTTGTTTGAATCTGGGTAACTGAGAAGATGATGGTGCTGCCTTCTACATGGAGATTGAAATGGAGGAAAA
>CM053584.1:203701962-203724698 GCA_028627135.1 Pseudochirops cupreus
TTTGGGACTCAGTTTTCTGGTATTTAAATGAATGCACTATCTATATTTCTTATGTAGAGAGCCTGTTCCATTTTGTGATTAATAACTATATCAGCATATTTATAGTTACTGTAGGCATTGTGAATACTGCATTGCTGATACACCCTCATATCCCACTTTCCCTCTTGGCAGGAATTAAGGGTGGGGGGAGGGGGAAAGAAGGTAGAATTGATTAGAGATGTTCATTCTGCCTCACTTCAAGCCACACAGAGACACCCTTATTCTGGAGGCAGAGAGACAGCTCTCAAACATGTGGGACCTTGCTGCAAGTTGGACCTCTATACACTTGGACAAATGGGTGTACTTACTGTTTGCTATTTGGATGGTCTTTTGTATAATCAGCATTTGGTTGGAGGGAGCTAAGTTAGTGAGTGAAGACTAAGAGCTTGTTGTTCAGTTGTGTCTGACTCTTTGTGACCTCATTTGGAGTTTTCTTGGCAGATACTGGAGTAGTTTGCCATTTCCTTCTCCAGATGAAGAAACTGAGGCAAGCACAGTTAGGGGCCTTGCCCACGGTCACATAGCCTCATAAATGTATGAGGCCAGATTTGAACTCAGGAAGATTGACTCAAGGTCAGCACTCTATTGACTGTGGCACATATCTGCTCCAAAACTAAGAAGTACCTCACCTCCTAAAGAGTGATCAGGACTCAGGTTGAAGTGGCTGCCTGACTAGAGACTGGCTGTCTAGCTCCCCATACCTACTCTAGCAAATACCTGAAATCTGTGCCAGATCAATTGCAATAAGAATTACAACTGGAAATTATAGTGAGTTCTTCCTCCCCAGAACTTCACAAAAAGGCAGCCAACAGCCTACATACAATAAAAAAGGGGGCTACCTGGAAAGCCATGGCTAGGTCCAGCCCACAGTCAAATAAACCCAAATTTTCCCAGAATAACAAGTAATAATAGGTTAGAAACATATACTATGAAAGGCTTCAAGTCTGGAAGCAGCAAGAGCTGAAAGCCCCTTGGAAAAGCCCCAGAATGGTCAGAAAGTCCCAGGATGAGGACCATGTAAGCTCTGGGGATAAAAACAAACAAACAAAAAAAACACAACAAAGCAGCCTGGTAGCACTCAGATGGACCAGGCTCAGGGACTCTAGGGTCCCTAGCATTCAGTCCTGGGATGCTAGATAGCAGGGGTTCCTATCCTGGGATGCATTATAATTGCTCATTTTAAAAATTTCTGATAAATGTATTTCAATACAATTTGTTTCCTCTATAATCCTATATATTTTGTTTACTACATTTAAAAACATTACTATGAGAAAGGGCCAAATATGCTTCACTAGACTGTCAAAGGAGTCTAATAACAAAAAAGCATTTCTTAATCCTTGACATACAGGGCCCTGAAGATATAATATTTTGAAACACAAAGGTCTGAGGGGTGTAGAGAAGTGAGCATAAGTAGCCTTGGGAGGCAAGCATCTCAGGGGGGTCCAGTTCAAGATTAAGCAAGACTGACCACTCCACCCAAGAGCACAATGTGCGGTGGAGATTGACCCTGGAATAAAAAGCCTAATTCAGGAACTAAATCTGGAAAGATTAATAAATCCAAGAAGACATCAGCCAGTATACCAAAAAATTACAAGTCCCCCAAAGGAGTAACTCTCAACACTTGCAAGCAGAGACTTAATTTACAAAAAAAAAAAAAAATTTCCAGGGAGATTGAATAAATATGTCAAATAAATGAAGTAAGAAATTTAAAAAGAAGATGAAATAAAAGCTCTGGAGGAATAAATTAGAAAGAAACAAATAGCTTAAAAGACAAAGTGGCAAATTTTGCCAGGAAATAAACTCCCCAAAAACCAGAATAGATCAAACAAAAATCAATGACTGTGAGAAAGAGTGGGAAAAAAATCAGAGAAGACCTAAGTTATCTAGTATCAAAAATTACTGACTTATAAAGCAGTTCAAGGAAAGATAATTTAAGAATCATTGGACTCTTGGAAAACTACAAATTTAAAAAAACCTGGTCTCTAAATTTCATGAAATCATAAATGAAAACTGCCCACATCTATTAGAATCAGAAGACAAAGTAAACATAGAATCTACTGATCACCTCCTGAAAGAAACCCCAAAAGGAAAAATCACAAGATTGTCATAGGACAAAATCCACAGTTCCTATATCAAAGAAAGAAACAGATCTAGAACAAAGGAGTTATAGCCAGCGTCACACACCTGCTAACTCCTACTAAAACAAGAGATCTTGGAATACCATATTCCAAAGGCAAATGATATAGTTACAACCAAAAATAACTTGCCCTGCAAAGTTAAGTATGATCAATTCTTATTCATTCATTCACTCATTCTTTCTTTCCATCTGAATTAAGTTTTGTTGATACTATTGTTGTTTGGGATACATGAGGATGCTTGGTTCTCACTGATAATTATACTGGCTGGAAAATGGATCTTTAATGGAAAAGAGAACTTTAAAAAATGCCTGAAAAAAAACATTAGAGATTAGTAGAAACTTTGAACTGCGAACACAAGACTTAAGGAACACCGAGATGAACAAATTAATTTGGGCATTTGGAAGGGTCTATATGATGAGGTAGTGCTAACACTTTAATATGAAGAAAAGAAATAAGTGTTATGTCAGAAGCTTACTGTTTTCAAAGGATAGTGAGGGAATTAAATAAGAAAAAAATTTAAAAGCTTCGCGAAGATAAGTTCTGTTCTGAAGATTTTAAGAATGAGAAGAGAAGGAACAGTAAAAGGTAGACACCATTGCAGAAAGGAAGAAGGAGGTGGAATTTTCTATTTCTCCTAATTGCAATGTGTAAGAAGAAGAATATTGCAAATATGGAGGAAGAGGTAGTAGGAGTGAGGATACAATGAGCCTGAAATGGACAAAGGGTTGAACACATCCACCCACTTAGTGTAAAAAGATATCAACAACATAGAAACAAGCAGGAATGGGGGGAGATAATACAAAAAAGGGAATAATAACCAGCTGAACAAATTTCCTGATCCTGAAGAGGAGATTTTAAGGGAGGAAAAAGAAAAGAACTAGAATCTAAGAGTCCCCATTAATTAGGTTATTCAATGTTTGAATAAGTTGTGGTATATAATTATGATGAAATATTATTTCACCAAGGAAAACATTTTTAAAATAGCATTTTATTGTTTCTCAATTACACAGCAAGACAATTTCTAGCACTTATTTTTATAAGATTTTGAGTTCCAAATTTTTCTCCCTCCCTCACTTCCCTACCCTTTTCCTAAAACATTAGGCAATCATTTCCATATTCATGATAGTTGTGAAAGAAGAAACAGATCAAAAGGAAAACAATGAAAAAGAATAAAATGAAGAAACTTGTGTCAATCTGCATTCAAAGTCCATCAGTTCTTAATTTGGGTGTAGATAGCATTTTCCTTTGTGAGTCCTTTGTACTTGTCTTTCTGAGAAGAGTTGAGCCATTCATAGTGGATCATCACACAATGTTGCTGATACTGTGTGCAATGTTTTCCTGGTTCTGCTCATTTCACTTTGCATCAGTTTGTACAAGTCTTTCCAGGTTTTTCTGAGGTTTGTCTGTTCATTATTTCTTATTGCACAACAGTATTCCCTTACATTCATATACCATAGCTTATTCAACCATTACCCAACTGATGGGCATCTCCTCAAGTTCCAATATTTTGCCACCATGAAAAAGGCTGCTATAAATATTTTTGCACATGTAGGTCCTTTTCCCCTTTTTTATGATCTTTTTGGGATACAGACTTAGTAGGGTGTTGTTGGATCAAGGGCTGCTTGTACAGTTTGGTTGCCCTTTCCTCCTTGAGTCTGTACTCTTTTCTTTTAGTCTTTCCACACACACTCCATCCCCTTACTTAATCTCCTCTCTTGCTACTTTCTTGTTGGGTAAGATGGATGTCAATATTCTACTGATTGTGTTTATTATTCCCTTTTTGAGTCAGTACTGATGAGAGTAAGGTTCAAATGGTGCCCATTGCCCATGGTCCCATCTTTCCCATCATTGTGATGGGTTTTTTGAGCCTCTTCATGTGGGATAATTTATTCCATTCTCCCTCTCCCTTCCTTCTGCACCCAATGTACTCTTCTTTCTCATCTCTTAATTATTTTTTTATTACACTCCCTCAAATTCACCTTATACCCATACTCTCTGTCTATATATAGTCCTTCTAGCTGTACTGTTAGTGGCACAATTTTTAAGAATTACAAGTATCATCTTCCCAAGTAGGGATGTAAATAGTTCAGCCCCATTGAATCTCTTATGTTTTCTTTTCCGTTTTCCCCTTTTTAGGCTTTTCTTGGGTCTTGACATTGTAGACGAAATTTTTGTTCAATTCTGGTCTTCACCTTATGAAAACTTGAAATTCTTCTATTTCATCAAATGACCTTTTTTCCCCTTGAAGTATTATACTTAATTTTGCCAAATAAGTGATTCTTGGTTGTAGTCCTAGATCTTTTGCCTTATGGAATATCATGTTCCATGGCCTCTGATCCTTTAATACTGTAGCTGCTAAGTTCTGTGTAATCCTGATTGTGGCTCCCTGATATCTGAATTATATTTCTTTCTGGCAACTTGTAATATTTTTTCCTGGATGTGAGAAATTTATTTCTGAAATAGTTCTAATATTTGGCTATAATGTTTTTTGGAGTTTTTGTTTTGGGATTTCTTTCCTGAAGTGGTCAGTGGATTCATTCAATGCCTTTTTTGCCCATTGGTTCCAGGATATCAGGGTAGTTTTCCTTGATAATTTCTTCAAAGATGCTGTCCAGGGCCTTCTTTTGATTATGACTTTCAGGTAATCCAATGATTCTGACATTGTGTCTCCTGGATCTATTTTTCAGGTTAGTTGTTTTTTCAATGAGACATATTCTTCTAGTTTTTTATTCCTTTGAATTTGTTTGATTGATTCTTCATGTCTCATAGAATACTAGCTTCCACTTGCCCAATTCTAACTTTTAAGGAGTTGTTTTCCTTGGTTACTTTTGTACTTCTTCTTCCAGTTGGCCAGTTCTACTTTTAAAGTGGTTGTTTTCTTTCTCCAAACTGTTGGCTCTTTTTTCATAGTTCTCTTGCATCACTCTCATTTCTTTTTTCTCACTTCTTTTTTCTCTTATATGATTTTTAAGCTCAGTCATATAAGCTTCTTTTTCACTCTTCCATGAGTTCTTTCTGGGTTTGAAACCGCTTCCCATTTTTCTTTGGAGTTTTTGCCCACAAGTGTTTTGACTTTATTGTACTCTTCTGAACTTGTGTATTGATCTTCCCCATCACCATAATAACTTTCTATGGTCAGATTCTCTTTTCATTTTTTTTTTTGCTCATCTTTTTGAGCTTTTTTTCCTTTCTTTTAAAAGTGAGCTCTATTCCCAAGACGAAAAGGGCATTGTCTCAGACTTCTTGTGCCAGAGGCTGCAAGCCCTGGATGTTTACCTGGTGTTGCACTGATGTTGTCTTGAGACCCACAGGGGACCCTCATATCTAGTGCTATGCTGAGGGGGTGTGGTAGAGGGTGGCTGATGCTGCTGGAGCTAGTAGGAGTTTGGCAGTTTATGTGGTGCCGAACCGGCATCAGTGCTGGTGTGTGGTGTGTTCTGAGGCCAGTGGGGTGTTTCTGTGTTTCCCCAGGGTTACACTGAAGCACATGGTGGTCTGGCCAATGGAGGTTGCCTGTTCTTCTGGGGCTATGCTGAAGCACACAAGGGTTCTTGGAACTTGGAGTCTGCCCATTCCCTTGACTATACTGAGGCAGTGGGAAGGCCTGGTGTTGGCATTTGTCAGCTCCACCACCACAGTGGGGCTCAAGGTCTCCCACTGGTTTGCTGAGGTTGGGCTTGCTGCTGGTTTGCTGGGACACTTCCTGTCTTAGACTACGTTTCTCTTTAACCCAAGGGAGAGTTATATATCCCTAGATGACCAATATTTGAGGGGACAAATAGATATACTTCAAGCCCTATACTCCTCACACACATAGGTGATAAAAAGAGCAAGTATCTAGCTGTCACCTTTCTCCTATTCCCTTTAAGGTGGAAATTGCAGTCTCCCTTGGAATAGGGTGTGCTGAATTCCAGAGATATCTATCCCATGCCACCCACAAGCTGCAATCTATACATTTAAATTATACATTATACACCCATGTGGACATACATCTCATATTTTGGCTAGCACATATGTTACAGAAAAACTCATGAAATCAAAGGGGATCATGGTGGGGTGGGGGTAAAGGAAGAGAGAATCAAAGATGTGTCCAAGGTTTTTAGCTTGGGGGACTGAAAAAGCATGGTGGTGCCACTGAATGACCCTTGGTGCCTCACAGAACCAGATACTTCTCCTCCTTCCCTTCCCACTCAAAATCTCCCTTTCTCCCCTGGGCTGTTAATCCAGACTATCTTAACCTTAAGCATAAAGAAGACTGATTTTTACCAACAAATTCATTTAATATCATATTGTACAGAATTCTGTTTGTTTCTATTTACAAGTTCCTGCTCAGCTCTCTTAGCTGCATATGGAAGCAGTGAGAGGGCACTTGGGAAAGAGGTATCTGCTGCTACCTTCCACAAGGTCTCTGTGTGTTCCACCAAGGTAGAGTACATGTGTTAGCCCAGGAGAATCAGTGAATGGACATATTAGTAGTTTGACTTGTGTGTGGTACCTCAGGAGGCTCAGAGATTGTTATGGAGGGGATGGTAGGGTGGAGGGAGGTGTGGAAAATTGGCTGTCATCTAAGGTTGCTCCTCTTCTCCCTTCTCTTGGCCCCAGGAGTAGAATTTCTTTTCAGAGTATATCTTGCCCTGCAAAATACAGAACCATCTAACATTTACCACTGTAGCTTTTCCCCTTACCCTATGGAAAGTCAGAGCTGAGTGCAGACTTACAAAGGTTAATAGGTAGCACAGTGGACAGAGTGCTGGACTTTGACTCAGGAAGACCCAAATTCAAATCCTGCCTCAGACACTTAGAAGATACATGACCCAGTGCAAGTCACTTAATCTCTGTCTGCCTTGATCTCCTCCTCTATAAAACAGGAATAATAATAGCATCTATTTCTGAGGGTCATTGTTCAGATCACATGAGATTTAAGATATACTGATATAGATATGTAGGTATCTATATTTCTTAAATCTCATATACATATGATCCCATATATCTCATCTCACCTCTCTCTCTGTATATGTGTATATATATATATATATATATATATATATCTCTTTGCAAACCTTAATGTGCTATATAATTGCTAACTATTATTATTATCAGCCAGTCTAAACCCTGAGAAAACTGAGGCCCACAGAAAGCAGATAATTTGCCCAAAGCCATACAGGTATTAAATAGGCAAGCCATGACTTGAAACGAGGTCTTTCGGCCAGTGCTCTTCCAACTGTGCCACACTATATCCTCTTTTCCCAGTCCTACATCACCTCCCCACATCTTCCCCACCACTTTCTTGTTAGATGCCTCTCCACACTCACCTGGCAAGGGTTGGAGCTGGTACCCATGACTGTGCCTATTCTCTGGTTTCATCTTCTGGCTCCTCTTGTGCCAGGCTGTGGCCCAGAGGAGCCCCACGGCCAGGAGTTTGCTCATCAGGAGTCCAGCAACCAGGAAGGAGAGGACAGTAGGGGAGAGTGGGTGCCTGGTTTCTGAGAGGCTCCTTTGGGAAGACAATAGCACAGAACTGTAGAGGTGGAAAGGACCTCAAGACCATATGGTCCAACCCCTACCTGAACAAGAATCTATTAATATACCTAGCAAGTAGTCATTTAGTCTTTTCTTAACAATATCTCATGATGGTGAACCCAATATCTTCTTCACCCAGGGGTGAAGATAACTCTTTTGGATAACTCTAATTTTTAATAAAATTTTCCTCACTTTGAGACAAAGTGGGGGCTCTTGGGGGTGGTAGTGGTGGCATTGAGGGTACAGGGTAGATAGAGTTCACTTGTCCCCTCTCCAGGAAACTATAGCCAAGAGAAATCCTAGCAGCTTCTTCTCAATTCAGAATGTCTCTTCCTTGACCTCAAATGGTGTTATTAGGGGGTCAGAGGTTAGAGGAGAACCTGCACTAACTAGCTTAGTTTCTGAGCTGTCTAGCAGCAACCTAAGATTTTCCCAGAAAGTGGGTTAGGATTAGGGAGCTGTACCTGGAGATGCTAGGTTGGACTTCAGGGTCCTCAGGGCTCTGGGGCTCCTCCAAGATCTGCAGATCTTCAGGGATCCAGGAATCTCCTGAGCTTTGGGGTTCAAGGGGATCTGTGGAAGATAGCTCCATTGTTCCTCTAATCTATTCCTCCTCACCTTTGTGAGGCAGGTAGGGATCCACACACTGAGAAGGTCCCCAAGATCCTTTACTGACCTCATAGCACTACAAACATTGCCCCCCCAAGGGCTCCTCTTCTTTCCTCTTTCTCATAACCCACTGCATACCTCTTTCCCCCAACAGAGAACCCCCACCACCCAGCATTATACTTCTTTCCCCAGGGCTCAGAGAAGGAGTGGGAGGACTGTGAAAAGGAGAAGATTTATTCTCATTCACCTTTTCAGTGTATTTGTTCAATGGAGAAGGATTTCTAGACAGGAAGTATCTATATAATGGTTCTAGAGTACAAAGGATCGGATTTGCTTGGTTCCATGGAGTCTGGTTTAGAGAATCAGAAGAAATGTGTTGAAAGGAAGGATAGGTGTGTGAGGATGAGTGAAGCATTTGGAGAGGACCCAACAGTTCAGCTGAGGAGTGCGTGTGTGTGTGTGTGTGTGTGTGTGTGTGTGTGTGTGTATGTTTGTGTGTGTGTGTGTGTTTGTGTGTAGGGACAGGGATGGGGAATTGGGTTGTGCACTGGAAAGAACTCTGGACTTGGAATCAGAACTCCATTCAAGCCCTGGCTTGTGCCACTGAATCCCTATGTGATACTAGCAATTCAGTAAACTTGTTGGGTCCTCAGTCTCTGATTCCATAGAGTGGGAGGGTTGGACTAGGTGATCTCCTCTCTAAGATTCCTTTCAGTTCTTTTGTTCTGTGATTCTAGTTTGGTTTTTTTTTTTTGCGGCAATGGGGTTAAGTGACTGGCCCAGGGTCACACAACTAGTAAGTGTCTGAGGCCATATTTGAACTCATGTCCTTCTGACTCCAAGGCCAGTGCTCTAGCCACTGTACTATCTACCTGACCCTTGTTCTATGATTCTCAAACAGGGTCCAGTGATGCAGCTACTCACCCTTGAGCACCTCCACCATTACCTTCTGCAGGATGTCTGCCCCCCCATCCTGGTGGCTCTGGCATTGATAGAGTCCAGCATCGTGGGCACGGAGGTCTTTGAGGGTGATGGTCAACCTGCCAGCCAGGGCATCATCAGCAATGCCTGTGCTCCCATTCCATTTCTTTAAGAAGGCTATCAGCCAGGAGCGGCGAGCACTGACCACATGTTCACAGTGCCCTTTCTGCTCATGCTGCCGGCACCAGGACTTTAGCTGCCCCCAGTACTTTGCAGGGTCGTAAGGACAGGAGATAGACAAGGTCTGG
Organism: Pseudochirops cupreus; assembly: GCA_028627135.1. Lineage (NCBI taxonomy): Eukaryota > Metazoa > Chordata > Mammalia > Diprotodontia > Pseudocheiridae > Pseudochirops > Pseudochirops cupreus. The sequence continues at coordinate 203,711,498 of CM053584.1, forward strand.
CCCTGCACAGCTTGCAGTACTGTAGTGTTATGGGTCTGGGAGAGCTCTGTGGGAGACAGACATGGGATGAAAAAGTAGGCAAGACCACTATATGACATAAGGCCAAAGAAAGCTAAAGACAGAAAGTATTCACAGCAGTAATTTTTGTGATAGTAAAATATTAGAAATACAATAGTAAGGCTTGCATGAATTAATGTAGAGTGAAATCAGGGCAGCTAGGGGCGCAGTGGATAGAGAGCTGGCTCTGGAGTCAGGATGACTCATCTGCCTGAGTTCAAATCCAGCCTCAGACACTTACTAGTTGTGTAACTCTGGGCAAGTCACCTAGCTTTGTTTGCCCCAGTTTCTTCATCTGTAAAATGAGCTGGAGAAGTAAATGGCAAACCGCTCCAATATCTTTGCCAAGAAAACCCAAAATGGGGTCACAAAGAGTCAAACACAAGTGAGACAACTGAATGGTAATGACAGTGAGGGCTATAGGGCTTGGACTGGGTTGGAAATTGAGTTCCTTATCTTTGGAGTTCTTCAAGAAATGTCTGGCTGCCCACGGATGATGGGAAAGGGATGCTTGTTTGGTGCAGACTGGAATGGACGATGCCCTCTGAGATCCTTTCCCAGTCTGAGAGGCTTCGAGTGGTCTGCTCTTCCCCTGCGGTCCCTCCAGGGTCTCCCTGGTAACTTTGCAGCATCCCACTCTTTCCTGCCTTGTTCTTTCTGCTTCCCCATTTTTCATAGATTGTTCTCCTTTTGTCTCTGACTTGTTTCGGGGCTATTTTAGGCAACAAATACAGCTCTGATTTGGGAGCCCCTCTCTTTGTCTGAGGGAACAATGATCATTGGAGAACTAGGTCCAATTTAGGGGTGTACTGGTAGATGTTTAACAACTAGATCTTGGGGGAAATATTTGTACAGCATACTTTTAAGTTTAATCTGAGTTCTTAACATTTTCTCTACCATTTTTTAAAGTCTAGAAACAATCAATGAAACAACAAATCAAACCCTGGTTTGTAGCATTTGCCGGTCTCTGAGGTATACATCTTGTTATAATTACTCTGAGGTATAAATTGTTGTTCAGTCGGTTTCAGCCACGTTCAACTCTTCATGACTCCATTTGGGGTTTTCTCGGCAAAGATACTGGGAATGGTTTGCCATTTCTTTCTCCAGATCATTTAACAGGTGAGGAAACTGAGGCAAACTAAAGTGACTTGCTAGGATCACACATCTATTTAAGTGTCTGAGGCCAGATTTGAACGCAGGAAAATGAATTTTCCTGACTCCAGGCCTTGCACTCTATCCACTATGCTACCTAATTGCCCCAAGGTATAAATACCCACATTGAAAATTTAACAGTCAGCTCTCACAAGCCAGTAGTTACTGACTCCAGCACACTGGTATTCCATATCTTCATCAGTTGGAGTTACAGGGGACCCACAAGCAAGAAACACTCTGCTTGACATAGTACAGTAGAGCATGACTCTAGAGTCAGAGGATCTGACTTGCTTCCCACTTACATGGGCTATCCTATGAATCACCTAGAATCCCTGGGGCTAAGTTTTACTATCTGTAAAAGGAAAGGGTCAGACTCTATGGCCTCTGAGGCCTCTTCTAGCTCTGGAGTTATGATGCTACAATCATTTTTACTTTCCTCTTTCCATCCTTTCTCCTTCCTAGTAGACTGTAATTTTATAGGTTCCTTTTGAGGACAGGGATCATATCACAAGTATTTATGTATGTATGTATGTATATATGCAAATATAGATAGATAGATAGACAGATAGATAGATAGATAGATGGATGGATGGATAGATAGATGGATGGATGGATAGATAGATAAATAGATAGATAGATCGATAGATAGATGATAGATAGATAGATAGACAGAAAAAGATACAGATATGTTTTCGTCTTTGGAGTTGCAGCGCCTTGCATTGTAGGAGACTCTCAATATGTATTTTTTAATTGAGTTGACTTTCCTCTTAAGCCATTCATTTAAGTAGGGTACCGATTATTCTTGAGAGAAAAAAACAAAACAAAACATGAAGTTGGCATCAGGAGGCCTGGATTCAGGTCTCAACTTTGCTATTAACACACTAGATACCCCCCGAGAAGGGATTTCCCCTCAATGGACTTGCATTCTCTCCTCTTTCTTCTCTAGGTTGTTCCTAGAAAGGATCCTTTTGGCCCCTGAGTCTTGGACCCACCCCTAGTATGGAGGTCAACACTGACACCTCTATCCATGAGCCATTGCCAGAACTTGAGTTAAGTGGGTTTTGCCTCAGAAAATTGGCCAGAACAGTGAAATCTCAGTTCCTTGAGGTCAGCCCATGTATGTGAGTGTTTCTTTTTGTCTCTGACTTGTTTGGGGGCTATTTTAGGCAACAAATACAGGTCTGATTTGGGAGCCCCTCTCTTTGGCTGAAGGAGCAATCTACCATGCACACTGTCACACTAAGTACCCGTCCTTTCCATTAATGTTTCCTTCTCATGTGGAGTTTTCTCCCACTAGAATGTAAACTCCTTGAGGGAGGGGACTGCCTTTCTATTTCTATTTTTATATACTAGGCTCTTAGCATTGTGTACCCAGCACACAGCAAGCACCTAATAAATGCTTGGTGATGGCTTAATCTGCAAAATTAGGAGGTTGGACTCAATCCATCTCCAAAGTTTCTTCTGGTGCTGAACTTCTATGACTCCTCTCAACCTCTCATGCTCTGTGATCCTCTTTGTCCCCTGATTCTATCCTACACATACCGTAGATTACAGATATCTTAAAGATAGGCTTGATGCAACGTCCCAACAGCTGGGTCCTGTCAGCAGAATCTGAACCCTCTTCTTTCTCCAGAGCAAAGGGAAAATTGTCTCTTGTGCAAGTTACTTCTGTTCCTGCTCCTTGATGACTACCACCCCTCCCTCTCCTTCCCTCCACCTTGGCCAGAGAGACCAGGGATTCATCCAGGAGGATTCTAGTCACAGATAAAGAACTAACAAGGTTATGGCAAGAGCCCTGATGATTTCAGTAAAACCTGGAAGGATTTTCATGAAGTGAGCAGAACAAGGAGAACCATTTGTATAATAACAACAACGTTGTAAAAATAAATAATTTTTAGAGCCCTAAGAACTCAGATCAATGTGATGACCAGCTGCCATTCCAGAGGATGTATGTTGAAGCAGGCAGCCTGCCTCTGGATGGATCAGTGATGAACTTAAGGTGCAGAATTAAGGCACACACGTCTGGCTAGGGCCAAACTTCTGGGGCTTGCTTTGCTTGACTGTGCATGTTTGTTACAAAGGTTCAAACCCCATCACACAATAGTAGTGGTGGATGGGGGGGAGAGAAAATAGATTTTTGTTTATTAAAAAATAACAACTATAAAACAAAATTTAATTTTAAAATAATCACACAACAAAGAAAGAGCCCCAGATTTTAGTATCAAAAGATCTGGGTTCACATCTTGATTCTGCTACTTATTGGCTGCATGACTTGTTTAGACCTCAGTTTACATATCTGTAAAACTAGAGAATTGTCCTACTTGTTCTCCAAGGTTCCCGCCAGTTGTAAAGCTTTTGATATTGACCTGCCTTGTTGAAACACCAGGAGACACCAAGGTTGAGTAGTAACCTACAGGGATCATTTATCCCTGTGAGTACTGAAACGATACTCTAGCCATTGCCCAGCCTGTAGTCCCAACCCACAGGGCTGCCCTGTGTAACTTTGGCAGATCTAAAGGAACTAAGATTTCACTATTCTGGCCAATTTTCTGCGGCAAAACCCACTTAACTCAAGTTCTGGCAATGGCTCGTGGATAGAGGAGATGTCAGTGTTGACCTCCATCCTAGGGGTAGGTCCAGGATTGAAGGGCTAAAAGCATCCTTTCTCAAAGAACTTTTTTTCCTTTTCTCCATTATTTTTTCCTTTTACTAAGCCTTGAGGGCTGAAGAGCCTGCTCAGAAGGCAGGAGAGTGCCAGGCAGCCCTATTATGGGCTTCCCTGTCACTCCCTTAAGACTGACTTTACATTAAGGCAAAATGTGTGTGTGTGTGTGTGTGTGTGTGTGTGTGTGGAAGGAGGGGGCGTCATGAATGCTCAAGAACATACCTCACTACTGACTGGAGCTGGAAACCCCACTGTTAATACTTCATCTCCATTAAAAAGAAAAGGAACCACCAGAGAGGGTCCAACCTTAAGCACTTAACACTTCAGAGTGAATAAAGGACCCAGAATCCTAGACTAGAAAGAACTGAGGCCACCTAATCCAACTGCCTCATTTTATAGATGAGGAAACTGAGGCTCAGGAAGTCTGTGATTTGCCCAAGTTCACAATCTAAGAGGCAGGATTTGAATCCATGTCCTCTGACTCCAGAGTTGTACCAATCCTGTCATTTTACAGCAGAGGAAACTGAGGTCCAGAGAGAAGAATGACTTTGAGTCATAAGCAGGACTAAAATCCAAGTATCCTAACACTCAACCCCTGACTTTGTAGCGAAAGCATATTTTATAGGAGGTAGGGGAAGGTGAGAATCAGAATATCAGGAACCTGGTGAGGAAGGCTGCTGTAGAGAGGAGAAAGAACGTGAAGTGTGTGCACACCAAAGTTTCCACCTACTTCACAGGTTTGCTTAGCCTACCTCCCCAACTCCTTCCATTGGAGGAGAGGGAGGGAAAGAGGAAATAATGGAGAAAAAGGAGGGATGGGACAAGGTAAGGGGACTTGGAGCTCCTCCTACCTGTGATGGAGAGTAGGATGAGGAGACCCAGCAGCCACATGTCTCTTTGTCCAGGATGGAAGGAAGGAGAATGGCAGTCAGTAAGTAGCAGGAACAGCTTGAACAAAGGACAGTTTTCTCTTTGCTCTGCAGGAAAGAGAGGGGTCAGGCACTGAGAACAGGAAATGGGCTGCCCAGGGATTGGGCAACAGAGTCGGAACAGGAGTCTGACTTGGTAATGCAGAGAACTGGAGGGAAGCATGTAAATAAGGGGGAAATCAAAGGACCTAGGAAAAGGAAAGGAGGGCAGGGAGGGAGGCAGAGGGAGAGAATTGGAGGAAAGGACAAAGAGTGTAAAGAAAAAGCCACAAGATTTATATGTGTGTATGCATATACACATGGACACATGCATATATGCACACACAACGTACACACATGTATACGTGTATATACACACATATGCACACATTTGACATATATCTATATATGTGTGTTATATGTGTGTGTTCACACACACACACACACACAGTCCTGGCTGGAAGATCCTAGAATTCCAGACTGCTTCAAAAGACTGTCTCATTCTCTCTGCCTCAGATCTAGCCTAGATAACAGAATGTCTGTCTTATGGTTGTGGGGGAAGCAGTAACTTAGCTGTAGCTGTAGGAATATAGCACAGAGGTTGATAATTCAACTATGTTCTTGCCAGTCTTGCGGAAGGAAGCTCCTGGATAATTAGCCAAAATCCTGGGTCATGATTGAATTAAATTCAATAAAACATTTATTAAATACCCACTTAGTGCCAGGCTCTGTGCCTGGGGATACAAATAAGAAAAAAGGACAGACCCTGCCCTCAAGGGGCTCACAGTCTAGTAGGGGAAGACAACACACAAAAGGAATCTGTAAATGGGGTGGAGAGGAGGGTGGGAGAGAGAGGGAGGGGGAGGCATCTTATTCTATCTTTCTGTGGAACTGAAACCAAGAAGAACTGAAGATGGAAAATAGTGTGAGATGAAAGTCCAAATCCTGAGAGGGGTTTAGTTATCCACCCTCCACCCTCCAATCAGAGGACAGAATTTTCTAACCCAACCCAAATATCAGGTAAGAACGTGAGACTTCATACTAGGAAGTTAGGAAGGAAGGGGAAAAAAACCACATTTATTAAGAGCCTATTATGTGCAAGTGCTTCACAAATATTATCTCATTTGGTTAGCTATTATCTCATTTGATCTGCACAATAAGCCTGAAAAGGAGGTGTTATTGTTACCCCCCCCCCCATTTTACAGATGAGCAAACTGAGGCAGACAGAGGTTAAATGACTGGTCCAGGGTCACTTAGCTAGTAAGTACTTTGAGGCTGGATTTGAATTCAGAATATTTCTTATTCTAAACCCAGGCTGCCCAGAGTAATTCCTAAGACAGATTTGACAGAAGGGATTTTTCTTTGTAAACTAGTTCATAAAGTCTTAGATCTGGAAGGGACCTCAGAGGCCATCTAATCCTACCTCCTTATGTAACTGATGTAGAAACTGAAGTCTGGAAGCTGTCTATAGTCACCAAAAAGCTTTAAAAGAAGAAAAAAGCCCCGAGGTTGTGCACCACTAGACTCATCGAAGAGCTGACTCAGCAATCGATGGTTAACAACTCAGCAGAGAATCCACAGCTGACATTCTATGGAGAAAGCAGATGACCTCAGGAGATGACACCAGCCAGGGGAGAAGAAGCATTTGCCTTAAGTGGGGTAGTGAGGTCCTGCAGTGGGTAGAGCCCTGGGCTTGGAGTCATGGAGACTGGGCTTCCTGAGTTCAAACCCAACATCAGACACCTACTGGCTATGTGACCCTGGGCAAGAAAGTCACTTAACTCAGTTTCCTAATCTGTAAAATGAGCTGGAAAAGGAAATGGCATTCTATTTATCTTTGCCAAGAAAACCCTATGACACGACAATAAGAAATGTGAAAGGGGGAATTCTCTCTCTCCTCACAGTGGTGTGGGAATCTGTGGGAACTCTTTCCCCTGAGTATACGAGGGGTTTTCCTTCTTACTTACCTTCTCTCTTGGCGATAAATAGATAAAGAACAGACCTCAGAGTTGGGACAACTTGGATTCAAGTCCCTTCTCTGACTAGCTGTGTGACCCTGGACAAATCACTTCACCTCTCAATGTCCCAGACAAATCTGTAAGACTAGAAATTGCAAAGAAGAAGGTCTTTATTGGTGGAAGGAATTTATTGTTGAAATCAAAAGTCTGGCAAAAATGCAATCTCTCAAGTAATCTCTCCTTTTCTTGGTTCTATCAATGGTTTCATTTGGACTTGGGGGGGGAAAGACGCAGTGAAAATGTCTGACTCAGACCTCTGAATCTGTGGAGATGATGGATCCTGTATGTGGGGTCCTGACACAGAAACACGGGGTGGAATTTCTGCCCCCTTGGATATTATAGCAAGACTCTTGACACTGTTATGGCCAAAGCACTTCCAGGATGCTTGCAAGCAGTTGTGCCAGTGTTCAATCGGGTTGAATCTGTTGCTTTTGTGGTATTGGATTCCCCTTTAACTGTATTTGCTACTCAACTGTTATTCACACTCAACATTTTTTAGCCAGTCACCTTGCCAATTTAGAAGCTGGTTTCCTCAGCAAGCCCAATGTCACCACTGAACCCTTCTGAAGAGAATTCCTGCTCCTGTTTGTGCGAAGGAGCCCATTGGCGACCTGACAGCAGTCATCTGGAAAGGTCAGAAATCACTGACTGCAGGTGTAGACAGTTCCTCCCAAGAGATAAAGAAAATGACATCCAATGTAGACAGCAGTCCCAAGACTCAGCATGTGGGCCAAGTAATGCTGAATATTTTATCTTGCTTTGCTGTTGTGTTTTTGTCATTGCTTTCTTGATTCTTTTGATGACAGTCTTAGGAGCTCTCATGCCTGTCTTTAACCTTCTTCTAACCTTGATCTTTTGTTACTTCATCTACTGGGGATCTTCATCTACCAGCCCTTACTACGATTCCCCTAGTCAGGTGGTTCTTGGCCTTGATCTACACCCACTCCTGTTTCTACCACCAGATGCCTGCAATACAAAGGCCAGTTCAAAAAGGATGACATTGCGGTTAGCCAGACTTTTTCAGTCAAGGCTCCAATAGGATTGTTATTCCTTTGTGTCCCCTCTCTTTGTCTTACCGTTCCCCCTTTTTGGAGTGGGACCTGTGGACTCATGTTCTGGTATTATCTACCCTGGCCAAGCTTCCTTGGCAGGTGATGGTCTATTGGTAGGATTAGGAGCTAGGGTTATACACAGTGAAGTAAGCCTCTCATAGCTCTCTGTTCAGCTGGCCTGAGACATCAACACCACTGCCTGCTCCATGTTGTAACTTCAGGGTCAACTAGATTCTTCCACTGCAGTAGTTCTGCAGAATTCTTGAGACATCAGCGGCCTCACCATCTCAGGTGAAGGAGCCTGCACTTTCACAAAAGAGCATTGCTGTTTCTACGTGAACAAATCCAAAGCAGTGGTGAATGACATCACTAAAGTCATCCAAAATATTGACCTATACTCCTCCTGGCACACATTTCCAAGCTCCCTGGACCTCTTTAGGTGGCTACCTGGGGGTTTGGGCCCTGTCTTCCACTTTGTTTTGCTTTGTTTGGTCACTTTGACCACCTTAGTAATCTTCTGTTTCATTGTTTTCAAGCTTGTTATCATTGTCTCTTGCTGCTCCACAACCTTAATTAATAAGATCATGCTCCATGTTGTTATCACACTTTGACCATCAGGGGATGGACTATCCATCCCGTTAGCCAAAAGGAGAGAAAGTAGAGCCTGTAAAAATGAGTTGGTAGAGGAATGAATTTAGCAGTCTTGACTTTCTTGGGCTTCCTTACTATCCAAGAGAAGGAGAAGGCTTGAAAAACTCATAACCAGCCAATCAGAGCCTGCCTCCTGCTTGACATAACTGTGATCCTCTGCTGCAAGTGCTGAAACTAGTTGTTAAAGCAAACCCAGAGCTAGGACTTGCACCACAATAAGTGTCCCCATGCAGGCTGCTCCTGGAAATCATTATCTAGAATTAACTTACACAGTAGTTTTTAGTTTTAAATACTCTGATGTAACTCCCTCCTGGTGGGCTCTCTGGGGGGGCTGTCAGACTAGGTTCTGGGTTGTTTCACCTGCAAGCTAACTTTGCCTGCATAATAAAGCTGACTTCTGCTTCACACTCCCTGGCATCCTGGCTTTGTTCTTTTGGTATCTCTCTGGGTCTCTAGCTTGGGATTCTGGGCATCCTGGACTTGAAATTGACCATTCTAAAGAGCTAGGTAGCTCAGTGGATAGAACCTCAGGCCTGGAGTCAGGAAGACCTGAATTCAAATGCAACCTCAGACAATTTCCACCCTGGGCAAGTCACTTCACCCTGTTTGCCTCAGTTTCCTTGTCTGTAAAATGAGCTAGAGAAGGAAATGACAAACCACTGTAGTATCTTTGTCAAGAAAACCACAAATGGGGTGATGGAGAGTTGGACATGACTGAAAAAAGACTGAACAACCAACAAAAGAAGTATGAACCTGGAGAAGTCAAACCTATGGATGATCCCAGGTACTATGTTGTTAAAGGTATCAAGAGTACGAGACAGTTGATGGCTTCTAGGAGAAGTCTGTATTCAACGACACAGTCAGACCCTCTTGTCTAGTCTCAGTTCCTCCTCCTGCAGTTTAAGCTTCTGAATCATTATATTTGTTCTCTCTGGAAATAGAGAATAGCTGCTCAGTGTCCTCTGGACTTGATGAATTGTTCTGTCTCCTTCTCAGGTTTCCCTTCTTTGAGATAAACAGTCACAGTCTTATGTCTAAGGTTTGTTTTCAGTTCTTTTTTTTTTAAATAGTGTTTTATTTTATCAATTATATGCAAAGACAATTCTTAACATTCATTTTTACAAAATTTTGAATTCCATTTTTTTTCCTCCCTCCCCTCTCCTCTTCCTAAAATGGTAAGCAATTTGATATAGGTTATGTATGTGCAATCATGTAAAACATATTTCCATATTAGTCAGGTGAAAGAAGAAACAGACTAAAAGGAAACACACACACACACACACACACACACATAGAGAAAGTAAAAATAGTATGCTTCAATCTGTATTCAGACTCTATCAGTTCTTTCTCTGCCTATGGATAGTATTTTCCAGCATGAGTCCATCAAACCGTTGTATTAATGAGAAGACTAAGTCATTCATAGTTGATCGTTGTTGTTACTGTGTACAATGTTCTACTAATTCTGTTCATTTTACTTTGCATCAGTTCATGTAAGTCTTTCCAGGCTTCTCTGAAATCTGCTTGCTCATCATTTCTTATTGTATTGTATCGTATTGCTTTATATTGCGTTGTATTCCATTACATTCATATGCCAGAGCTTGTTCAGCCGTTTCCCATCTGATGGACATATTCTCCAGTTCTACAGCATCACCACATCATTATAAGGCAGACTGCAAACCTAGACTCTAATAGAGCCTTGACCAAGATATAAAATCAGACCTTGAGAGCTGGAAGGGTCTTTAGACATAGTCTAGTCTAACCCCTTTATTTTATAAATGAGGATACTGAGCTAGCAACTCAGTCAAGGCCATACATCGTCAGTGGCAAAGCTGGGACCAGAAACCTGCTCTCCTATCTGTTTACCCGACAGGGGGTGTAGTAGAGTTCTAGCCCTGGAGTCAGGAAGACCTGAGTACTTACTACCTACATATTTACTGACCTCAGACACTTTCTCACTGACTCTGGGAAAATCACTTAACCTCTGTCTGACCCAATTTCCTCAATTATAAAATGGAGACTAATAATAGCAACTTCCTCCCAAGGCTGTTGTGAGGATCAAATTGAGATAATATTTCTAAAGTACTTGGCGCATAGTAGGTATTTAATAAATACTTGTTCCCTCCTTCCCCACCACACTGAAGTGTCATTGAGAAAGAAGGTGCAAGCCATTGCTTAGGACTGGGGCTTACTGGAATCTTTTACTCATTTACTGCCAACAAATCAAATATTTACCTTACAAGAAGTGTTATGCTTCATCTGGGAGTCAGGAGGCCTGGGTTTTATTTTTTGGGGGGAAAGTAATAAGGACACACTATTGCAATAAACCAAGTAAAAGGTAAAGAGGGCTTGAACCAGGATAAAGGCCACATGAGAAAATTAAGGGATGGATGCAGAGATGTTGTAGAGATAGAATGAACAAGCCTTCACAATTGGCTAGATATGAGGGATGAGGGAAAGAGAAGAATCACGAATTCTTCCAAGGATGTGAACCTGGGTGCCTGGAAGGATAGTGGTGGGAAAATCAAGAGAGAGCAGCAGTCTGACAGAAACCAAGGGAGGACAGTGTGCCCGAGAGAAGGGGGTGGTTGACAGCATCAATAACTAAAGAAGTTGAGAATAATTAGACTGAGAAAAGGTCATCACATTTAGCAATTGAAGAGATCATCAGTAACCTGGGATAGAGCAGTTTCAGAAGAGTAGGGAGGTGAGAAATCAGATTACAAGGGATTGAGAAGGGGAAGGTGAGGAAATGGACTCAATGCGTGTAGACAACATTTCTCACAAATTTGATTGTGAAAAGGAGAGGAGATATAACTTGAAGGAAAGGGAGGGGTCAAGTGATTGTTGTCATCTTTTTCTTCATCTCTTTTTTTCTTTTTTGGAGGCAATTGGGGTTAAGTGACTAAGCTAAGATCACACAGCTAGTAAGTGTCTGAGGTCACATTTGAACTCAGGTTCTCCAGACTGCAGGACCAGTGCTCTATCCAATGCTCCATCAAGCTGCCCCCTTTATCTCTTTTCTAAAAATGGATCTCTCTCTCTCTCTCTCTCTCTCTCTCTCTCTCTCTCTCTCTCTCTCTCTCCCCCTCTCTCCCTCTCTCCCTCCCTCCCTCTCTGTCTCTCTCTGTCTCTCTCTGTCTCCATCTCTGTCTCTGCCTCTGTCTCTGTTTCTCTCCCTCTCCCTCTTATGACCTCATCTCTGATCAGCATAAGAGCTTTGACCTATTCTATTCCTTACCTGGAGCAGTTTTTTCCTTTTTTAGTCAACCCTTTGGCTTACTGTATCATTGCCATTCTTAGTGTAGACACCTGAGAAGCTTGGCCCACTGACTGCATCTTAGAACTTCTGAGCTCAAAAAATCTGATAGCTTCAGCCTCCTTGAGAGGAAGGATTACAGGTATGTGGCATTATATCTGGCTAAGTGTTATTTTTTCTCAAGGAAGGGGGAAACTCAGGCACATTTGTAGCCAGAAAGGAAGGAGCCAGAGGATTAAGAGAAATCGAAGGTAAGAGAAAGGACAGGTTTGATAGGAGAGGTAAACTCTCAGAGGAGAGGGGATGAAGGAAAAGGTACTGATGGAGGGACTGACTTTGGTGGCAAAAAGGCCCATTTCTTCATCATAGACAGGATCAAAGGGGAAAGAATGAGGGAGGATGAAGCTGGGTTTTAAGATATGAGATGGAGATGGAGAGAGATAGACACTCATCATTTCAAGGTAGTTAATCTATATTTTCTCAATAAAGTAGGGAGTAAGCTTCACTGCTGGGAGGGAGGGCTAGGAGGTAATGTTGGAAGTCTGATACTGCAGGGATTGTAATAAAAGTATCAGTGAGAGAATGAATTACTGTGTATAGTGAGAAAGCCCAGTTCAGCTGAAGAAATTTCTACCTGAACAGTTGGGAATGTTTTCCCTAGAGAAGGAAAGACTTAGGGAGGGCATAATATCATGTCTTCTAATAGTTGGATGAAGGCCTGCCATACGAAAGAGACATTAAGCATTCTGTGTGGCTTTGCATGATAGAACCAGGACCAGCAGATATAGGCAGGAGAGGCAGAGTTCAGCTCAATCTAAGAGGAAAAAGACCCCAATACAGACCTTCCTTATAATTAATGTTCCATAGGGGAAGAATGGGCAGCCTTAGGATATAGTGAATTCGACATGCCTAGAAGTGTTCAAGCAGAGGATAGAGAGATGATCATGGTTCAGGGATATGATAGGAGAGATTTCTGCCCTGGGTCCAAAGTTGCACTAATTGATTTTGTGCTGAAAGAATACATACATATGTACTACACAGACACAGACACACACACACATACACACACACACTAAGGCAAACATGCATGTGTGCATGCACATGCTGTGCACATCTGTTTACACATGTAGTATATGTTTGGACAAACAATACATGTGTGTATGCATGGCTTGTGTAAGTATACATGTGTATATACATGTGTACGTGCGTATATATGTGTATGATGGATATATACATATGGATATATACAATACACATGCACACAGTTACCTCCCCTCCCCTCCCTTCCCATCCCTTCCCCTCCCCTCCTCTCTTCTCCTCTCTTCTCCTCTTCTCTCCTCTCCTCCCCTCCCCTCCCCTCCCCATCTCTCCTCTCCTCTCCTCTCCTCTCCTCTCCTCTCCTGTCCTCTCCTCTCCTCTCCCCTCCCCTCCCCTCCTCTCCT
>CM053584.1:203725198-203744969 GCA_028627135.1 Pseudochirops cupreus
TTTTCCCCTGAACTAGGTAAATGGTATTTGATTAATTAAAGTAAGATTGTTAACCCATTTTGAGTTGCTTTCCTTTAGAAAAGCAGATCTAAGAACCTGTGCTAGTAGCCGCCCTGGGTGTGCTGGGGTGCTTGCTGTTACAAAGGACACCTCACAATCTATGGAGTCCAAGGGCAGCTAGATGGTATGGAGCTCTGGAACTAGAGTCAGGAAGATCTGTGTTCAAATCTAGCCTCAAATATTTACTAGCTGTGTGACTATGACCAAGTCACTTAACCTCTATCTGTCTCAGTTTTCTCATCCGTAAAAATGGGGATAACAACAGCATCTACTTCCAAGGGTTGCTGTGAAGATCAAATGAGATAATATTTATAAAATTCAGTTACTATAACTTATTCATTTTCACTTGTGATAGACCACAGCTTAATATCTGATGAATTTAGAATAACACTAATTAACTCAGATCAAGGCTATAATTTTTGTAGCTGCTGTCTCCCATTCAGAAGATAGATTACTACACAGCAAAGTAGTCCCCCACTGGTCTTCTGTTCAGGCCAAGATACAAAGCAACCTCAAAAATTTTTGTCAGGTCTGTCAGTTCATTTTTATAGATCAGAGGAGAGGGGGTGCCTCAGAGTCTTAGTCAGCCAATCATCTTGGAGAGACACCTAATCCTTAGCACCTAATCAGGAAGCATCCCTTATCCTTCCAAGAAGGGACCAATGGGCACCCTCACACTCTCCTTGGGGAGATTACCCTCACATTCCCCAAAAGGTCTTGGAATAAAGAACTCTAATGTTACTATCTTCAAAAAGATCTTCCTCTGATGCCTCTTAGTGGTGTGGAAGTAACCCTGGGCTCTCTTAGGTTATACAAATGGAGACCAAGCTCTGGTCAGTTCTACCAATTCAGGAAGGCCTTGGGCATGGGTCTGAAGACAAACTATGTCTCTTACCCAAGTACTAACTTATGTCTACAGAGACTCCTGACCTACAAATCTATGGTGATTAGTTCTTTGGTTGTGAATAATAATTAATAATAACAATAATAGCACTAATATTTATATGGGGGAGAGTTAGGTAGTGCAGTGCTGGTTCTGAAATCAGGAAAATTCAACTTCCTGAGTTCAAATCCAGTCTCAGACACTTACTATCTGTGTGACCCTGAGCAAGTCACTTAATCCTGTTTGCCTCAGTTTCCTCATCTGTGAAATGAGCTGGAGAAAGAAATGGTGAACCACTCCAGTATCTTTGCTATGAGAATCCCAAATGGGATCAAGAAGAGTGGGACTTGAAGTGACTCAGTGACAACAACCACAATCTCAACCACCATCACAACAAAAAATATTTATAGAATGCTTTAAGGTTTGCAGAGCACTTTACATATTTTCTCTTGGTTGATCCTCACAACAACCTGTGAGATATGTACTGTTTGCAGATGAGGAAACAGGTTTATACAGATTAGGTGACTAGTTAGTGCCTGAGGCAGGATTCAAACTCAGGTCTTCCTAACTACAAGTTCTATGACATCTACACCACACCACCTGTTGTTGTTTGTCCTTGGTTTTAAAATGGACCAGTGACATCACAGGGTGATATCTTGACTTGCTCATGAATTGGACTTAAGTGAGGCAGAAAGGAGCAAAGTTGTCAGTCTCATTCTCTCTTCCTGAGTCACTGAAGTCCAGTGGCAGGTCAAAAGTCAAGATGACTGGCAGTGGGCTGGATGGAATGGGTTGCCTTGACATCTTCTTTGTCTGACCAAGTTCTAAGTGCTCTGTAGTGCCTGCTTCAGCTGCCTTCATGGCCATTAGAACAACTTATTCTCATCCAACCATTCCGATGGGGATGTCTTCATGTGCTTGGGGCAGACATCCACCTAACTCACTGACAGGTTCAAGACTTTGTGGTGTATGGTTAAAGATACTTGCAGCTGCTATGGAGGTATAAGACCAGTAACACCAGCACATGGGAGGGCTGCTAGCACAGGTTCTTGATTGGCTTTTCTAAAGGAAAGGCAGCTTTAATTAAACAATGAGAAAGATACATAAGTAGAGAGAAGTGAGTATCCAAGAAAGAATCCAATAGGGCTTCAACGATCTAAATATAGTAATAGATACATAATCACCAGACCAGGGAGCACCAACATCTTGGTTCACAAAACTGGGGGAAGGGGGGAGCTCTTAACAACAGCTACTCAGAGTCTGGCCAAATCACAAAGACCTCAGGTGAACATTCTTCCCATGAGTGAACTCCAAAGCAAAATCTCACCTCAGAATATGTATACACACACATGCATATATATATACACATATATACACATACATGCCTATATGCATGTGTGTGTATATAGGCATGTATGTGTATATGTGTACATACATACATATGTACATACATACATATATGTGAGTGTATATATATGTGTGTGTGTGTGTATATATATACATATATATATATATATATATATATGTATACACACACACACACTTTTGACTAATAGGCTCAGAACCAGAAGGCATCACGACCCATGTGACTCAGTGCCTAATTGGTTCAGTACCAAAAGGTGCGAAAGCCTTCCTGCAAGCAAGGTGGGATTTTTGTTGTTGTTATTGTTTTCCCTGGAGTCCCAGGCTCATACTAAATTGTAAACATTTGAAGGATCAATCTTATTTGAACCCTGGTAATTCAGAGCTGTACTGAGTCACTAGGCTTTGATGCCCTCTGGCTCTGAGCCTATTAGTCAAAAGCATATGTATATTCTGGGGTAATGGTATTGCCTTTGGGCTAGCTCATGGAAGGACTTTTAATCTTTCTCAAGAAGCCTCCCAGCTATGAATGTGAATCACTCATCAAGGTTTGGAGAGGAAGGGCTAATAAGAGAGAGGAGACCTCTAATACTAACCTTTGTGAGAGCACTGGAACATTGTTTAATTAAAATAAGATTGTTAACCCCTTTGAAGCTGTCTTTCCTTTAGAAAAGCAGATCAAAGAACCTGTGCTAGAAGCCCTCCTGTGTGCTGGTATTATTGGTCTTACACCTCCACAGCAGCTGCAAGTATCATTAACGATACACTCAGTTACTTTTGGCCCATCTGCTGAGATGGTTTTATCAGGGCATAGCTGCTGTGCATGCTCAGTTTCCTGGAGCTACCATACACCTAGTTGCCTCTAAGAGACCAATGAAACAAATCTAAAATATATGCAAGTAGAATAGTACAGAGGAAAGAGTACTAGTATTTGGAGACCTGAATTTGGAGTCACAGAAACCTGAATTCGTATCTCAGCTCTGTCTCTGTGACCTCGTACAAGTCACTTAACTTA
Source organism: Pseudochirops cupreus (assembly GCA_028627135.1). Lineage (NCBI taxonomy): Eukaryota > Metazoa > Chordata > Mammalia > Diprotodontia > Pseudocheiridae > Pseudochirops > Pseudochirops cupreus. The sequence continues at coordinate 203,728,519 of CM053584.1, forward strand.
GCCTTAGTTCCCCATCTGTAACATGAAGGGGTTAGACTAGATGGCCTCCAAAGTATCTTCCATCTATAGAGCACTGATTGTATGGATAAGTGGGGCTTTTTCCTTAGGTGCCCACCTGCCAAGGGGATGTGGACACAACCTTTTCCCTTCCCTTATTCCAGTATTTTCTAGGTATTTCTGTGGGCTATGCATCTGGAAACACTCCCTTTCCTGCCTCAAAGCTGATCTCCAGTTTTGCCCTTTGTGCCTTCCTCTCTCTAACACTTCTCTTCCCAGAGATTTTCTGTAAAGTTCAACCAACAGTTCTATGACCTTGCAACTGCACCATGAGGATCCAGCCCCTCTCTTGGGGCCCCACCTTCTGTCATGAGCATCTGCCTCCTTTTCAAAGGACCACTGAACCTCCACCTGCTACTTTCCCTCTCTCTGTCCTTGGTGATCATCCTCCTGCCCAGCCAGATTGTATCCAACTAGAGGAAACTAACTTCTATATCGCTCCTTCCTTCCCTCCACCCCCCTGCTGATTTCTCTCCATAATTGTTCAATGAGATAGCCCGCCTTTCCCACCACCACACAATTTTCCCTTTGCTTCTTCTTAGGTATGGTCTTTTATATCCTTTCTCCTCACATTCCTAACACTTTCCCACTTTTTTTTGCATATTAGAATACTTCATTATAGCTCTGTGTACAAGGTGCATAAATACTGAAAATGAAGTTTCTCATTTCAAACACAAGCTTTATGACTAGTGACATAAATACTACCTTTTACTATTTTGAGAAATCTTTTAGATGATTTTTTAAAATGACAAATCTATCTCATTTAAAGGATAGGTCTATCTCCAACCAAGTCCCTGGGACTATGAAGGAATCTCCTTACTTGGAGATTAAAGCATGAGGAATATGACTTTTTGGTAAATAAACTGAATTTTGTTTTTAGCTCTGGAGAGGGTGCTGTAGTCAAAAGAGTGCAATACTGGAAGTTAGGAAATGTGGATTAAAGTCTCCATTCTGCAGTTAACTTTCTCTGTGACCTTAGTTCTGTTCACATCTCTGAACCTTGGATTCTTCCCTTCTAATCAAAACTATCTATTAATTAAAGAATTGCAAATTAAAACAACTCTGAGGTACCACCTCACACCTATCAGATTGACTAATACAAAAGAAAAGGAAAATAATAAATGTGTGTGGGGGGAATGTGAGAAAATTCAGATGCTAATGCACTATTGGTAGAGTTGTGAACTGATCCAACTTTCTGGAGAACAATTTGGAAATATGCTCAAAGGTCTATCAAACTGTGTCTATCCTTTGATCCAACAATTCCACTACTAGGTCTGTGTCTCACAGAGATTTAAAGGGGGAGAGGACCTACATATAAAAACTATTTATAACATCTCTTTTTGTGGTGGCAAAGAATTGGAAAATGAGAGGATATCCATCAATTGGACTATGGCTGAATAAGTTGTAGTATATGTTTGTAATGGTACACTATTGTGCTACAAGAAATGACAAACATGATTTCAAAAAAAACCTGGAAAACTTACATGAACTGATGCAAAATGGAGTCAGCAGAACAAGCAGAACATTATACATATTAACAGCAATATTGTAAGAATGATCAACTGTGGTTGATTTAGCTGTTTTCAGCAATACAATGATCCAAGACGATTCCAAAAGACTCATGATGAAAAATGCTATTCACCTCCAGAGAAAGAACTGATGGAGTCTGAATGTAGGTCAAAGCATACTATTTTTCACTTTATTTTTTGGTAGTTTTTTATTTCTTGACCTGTGTGTCCTTTAACAACATGACTAATATGGAAATATGTTTTTCATGACTGCACTTACATAACCTATATCAAATTGCTTACCATCTAATAGAAAGGCTAGGGAGGGAGAGAAATTAGATCTCAAAATTTTTTTAAAAAGAATTTTAAAAGTTGTCTTTACATGTAATTGGGAATAAAAATTAAATGTTACTAAAATTAAAAACAATTCTTCCCTCCTAAAATGAATGAGTTGAACTAAGCAAATATCTCTTTTTGCTCCTATCTCTAAATTCTAAGATTCTAGGGTTTACTCTGAGCATCGGGATAAGCTCCATCCTGTCCATAGTACAGGTTTCTAGGATGGGTCAGATAAGATAACAGGTAAAAGGGAGGAAGCCCTGGATAGATGGAGATGTTTAAAAAATGGTTAGATTCACTTACCCTAGATTTCTGTCTCTTGTTCTCAAAGTCATCACTCATGTGATGGAAATCATCACCTGCCAAAACATACAACTTTAAGCAGCTTGACCCCTTACGGAAAAGTTGAGAGGAAATGTTCTACTCCTTCTCTCCCCCAGTTGCCTAGGTTTGATTTTCTCCAGTCCTATCCTGAGACAGTACACCACAGAGAGAGGGTCACATTTAACATAGTACTTGGCACATCATAGGTGGTTAATAAAGGTTTATTGGTTGATTGATGCTTTCTATGGTAGATGGTATAGTGGCTAGAGTGCCAGACCTAGAGACAGGAAGACTTGAGTTCAAATTTGGCCTCAGATACTTAGTGGATTTGTGATCCTGGACATTTGTCTATCTCAAGTTACTCACTTATGAAATGAGGATAATAATAGCACCTATGTCTTAGGGTTGCTGTAAGGATTAAATGAGATGTATTTAAAGAGGTTAGCATAGTATTGGGTACATAGATACTTAATAAATACGTATTTCCTGCCTTCTACCATTTCTCTTGCTTTTCACTATTGCCTCCAATTTAAAACTTCACTTTCCTGTGTGTTGTTTCCTGAAATGGGTAAGAACAGGAGGAGTGAGGAGGACCCGGTTGGATGAAGTAACAGGCTATCTAGGGCAGCGAGGTGGTACAGTGGATAGAGTGCTAGGCCTGGAGTCAGGAAGACTCATCTTCCTTAGTTCAAATCTGGCTTCAGATGTTTACCAGCTGTGTGACCCAGGGAAAGTCACTTCACCCTGTTTGCCTCAGTTTCCTCATCTGATAAATGAGTTGGAGAAGGAAATGGCAAACCACTCCAGAATCTTTGTCAAGAAGACACCAAATGGGGTTATGAAGAGTAGGACCTGACTGAACAACAAATAGGTTATCTATTTTAAATGTTATATAATATTATATTATTATATATAACATAATAAGCACATACAAATATATAATATAAATATATTTTATAAATATATAATGTATAAATATATCATATATAATATAATAAATATATTAGAATTAAAATTCATTAATTAAATAAACTAATTAAAAGTAATAGAGTGTTAATAGAGTATCTGTAGGTGTTTATGTTATTCTTCCACTTGAAAGCCTTCATGGATCCCTTATCCCAACAGATAATGTTGACCTGGCATTTAAAGCTCTCTCCACCTGACTCTAATCTACCTTTTTAGCCTCATTACCCAATGCTCTTTTTCATTTATTTTGTTTCTTTTTTTTCTTCTGATTACCTCCTCTCCTATCTGCCCTCCCTTCTATCACCTCCTCTTCTCTTATCCCCTTCCCCACTTCTTTACTATAGGGTAAGATAGATTTCTATGCCCACTTGACTGTATATTATTCCCACTTTAAGCCAATTCTGATGAGAGTAAGCTTCACTCACTCCCCCCTTACCTCTCCCTTCTTCCTCTCCACTCTAAAAACTTTTTCTGGACTCTTTTGTGTGAGATAATTTATCCCATTCTACCCCTCCCTTTCTCTTTCTCCCAGTACATTCTTCTCTTACCTCTTAATTTTATTTTTCAGGTTTTATCCCTTAATATTCAACTCACAGTGTGGGGCACTCCCCCCCCCGCCATGTATATATACACATATATACATATTCCTTATAACTATCCTAATAATGAGAATGGCCTTATGAGTCACAAATATCATCTTTCCAAGAAGAAATGTAAACAGTTTACCTTTAATAAGTCCCTTATGATTTCTCTTTCTTGTTTACCTTTTATGTTTCTCTTGAATCTTCTATTTCAAAGTCAGATTTTCCATTTAGCTCTGGTCTTTTCTCAAGAATGCATGAAATTCCTCTATCTCATTGAATATCCACTTTTTTTGCCCTCATACTCAGTTTTGCTAGGTAGGTGATTCTTGGTTTTAATCCTAGCTCCTTTGACCTCTGGAATATCATATTCCAAGCCCTCTGATCCTTTAATATAGAAGGTGCTAAGTCTTATGTTATCCTGCTTGTGGTTCCACAATACTTGAATTATTTCTTTCTGACTGCTTGTACTGTTTCCTCCTTGCCCTGGTAACTCTGGACTTTGGCTATGATATTCCTGGGAGTTTTCATTTTGGGATCTCTTTCAGGATGTGATCAGTGGATTCTTTTGATTTTTACTTTATCTTCTGGTTCTAGAATACCAGGGCAGTTTTCCTTGATACTTTCTTGAAAGATGATATTTTGTGTTTCAAACAATTTAGACTTTTCCCTCCTTTCTTACCTTGCCTTCTTCTGTCACCATGCCTTTGCTCATTCTGTTCCTTCTGCCTGCAATAGCGCTCCCCAGGCCCAGGCCCCTTTCTATCTGTTGTCCTCTCCCTTCCTTCAAGGCTCAAGTCAAGTGACACCTCCTCCATGAAGCTTTCTGTTTCCATGATCTTCAACTTTCCCCCTTGCCAAAACCAGGTGAAAGGAAGTATTCTTTTTAATTTCCTCATCTCATTATGCATGTACCAATCTTGTGCCCTCATATCATTTTCCCTTGTATCAATCAACAATCAACCAATCAATTGATAAACATTTATTAAGCACTTACTATGTGTCCACCACTACACTACCCTAGCACTGCCCTAAGTGCCAGGGATGAAAACAAGAGGTCAAGGACAGTCCCTGGCCTCAAGGAACTTCCAGTCTAACAGGGAAGACAATATACAATGAAATAGAATCAGGAAACATTTATGAAGGACCTACTATGGACCATACACTGAAGATACAAACAAAAAGAAAGAAACAATCCCTATTTGTAAAGAGCTTGTATGACACTTGTTCATGTTCGTGTCTTTTCCCCATTATACCGTAATTTCCCTGAAAATGGAGTTGTATCGTATGTCTTCATGTGCTCCAGTGACAATCACAGTGCTCATAGATGGCACTTAGCAAATGTTTGTGCAATTAAATCGAATTAAATGAGTTGAATTTATTTGAATTGTGAGCAGAGGCCTGGAGAAAGTTGGGGGAAAGGGAGGAGGAAGATCCCGTATTTTATACATTCATGCAGATAGATGTGACATACTCAGTGAATTATAAAAGAGACCTTTTGGATTTGGGAGCTCTGTGTATTCATTCAAGGTTTGTGTATTTTCTGTTGTTATCATTCAGTCATTCCAGTCACATCCAACTCTTCATGACCCATTTGTGTTTTGTGGTTGGTTTTTTTGCAATGATACTGGAATAGTTTTCCATTTCCTTCTCCAGCTCATTTCAGAGATGCAGAAACTGAGACAAGCTGATGATATGCTCAAGGCAATACAGCTAGTAAGTGTCTGAGGTCAGATTTGAATTAAGGAAGAAGAGTCTTCCTCACTCCAGGCCTGGCGCTCTCTCCACCACACCACCTTGCTGCTATGTTTACAAACACGTATATAAAAGGCCTGTGTCACCAAACCCTGAGGGAGATACAGGGATGAATGAGACACAGTCCCTGGGCCCCAGACCCTTACAGTCCACCAAGGGGATAAGGAAACTCTAACCATAACATAGAGTCAAATGAGATGCATCACAATAGGGACAAATATAAAGGGATCAGCAGAGGGATGGCCCAGGGCTCTACAGAACCCATCCTGGGTCATCTTTCCCCTGCCCCTGGAACTGAAATACTAGAAAAATGTGAGGGTGTGGAGAATGAGGGCAATGAGGGGCAGATATGGAGAGGGAGGTGAGAGTTTTCTTTCTCTTACCTTTCTTGGCTTTCTGGTGGAGCTTCTTGATGTACATAGCTCCCATAATAAGGACCCCCAATAGGAGCAGGAAGGTAAGGACTACGCCCAAAATGATGAATTTCTCCTTTTCTAAGAAGCTTATGGAAAGAGAGATGTGTCAAGGGAGAAGAGAGAGAGGGAGGGAGAGAGTGAGTGTGCCAAACTGTGGGAAAGTACAATATTCTTTGTATGATGTGTGAGAATGGACGGATTTTGGCTTTAAGTCTCCTACCATCTTTTTGGGATTTCCGTTCTCACTGGTTCCCAATGATCTCAAATTCCTCCTGTTTGCCTTTAGCTGCCAAAAGTTCTCTATTTCAGTGCTCAGCTCCTACTTCAAAGCAGTGTCCCTTATTCCAAACCTTTCCCAGTGTCCTTTCACCAAAACTTAACTATCCTGTCATAAGGTTTAGATATAGTTTAAGAGGGTCTCCAGCATAGAACTCCAGAGCCTAAGTATTCTTACTCACCTGCTACTCTCTGCTCACTTTATGCCTTGCAAACTCTACCTTTTTCTATCTTTATAAATTGCTGCCTGCCTAGGAGCAAATGGTTTTGATTCTTACCTCCTCTTTTCTCATTCCCTTTTTCTTCAACCTTTCCCTTTCCATTCCAACTCCAATTTCCCCTTCCACTGTGCCTTTGCAATTCCTATTTCATGCTGAATAAACTTTCATTCTGGATACAACTTCCTCAGATTAGACAGCCCTCATGTCCATCCTCTGCAGCACTGGCTATACCTTCTCCCATATCATCTCTTCCCACCCTCCACCCCAGCACACTGGCCCTGGGAAGGAAGTCAGAATACACCCTAGCTACCCACTGCCACTTCCAGATTCTTTTTTTCTTTCTTTTTTTCTGTTGCTACTATTGCTCAGTAAATCCCCCTCCTTTGAAATTTACTTGATTAAAAATTTTCACCCAGTATTGATCATGGTGGCTGTTGTCTACCAGACCCCAAGACCTTCTCTCTTTTTTCTCAAGGAGTTCAATATTTGGTTCCTTGTCTTCTTTTCCCCTACTCCTGCCCTGTATACTAGATTTCAACATTCATGTTGAAGGTTTCACAAACAATAACTTCTTCCTTCCTCAGTCTACTCAAATCCCCCAACTTAACCCTCTAAACCACTTTAACCATACACTGTGATGGCCATGCCCTAGATCTCATTACCCACATGTTCTATTTACATAAAACTGACCAAAAAAGAAAAATAAGTATCTGACATTACCCTACTCTGACATCACTTCTCTTTTTCAAGAATCTCAAACCAGCTGACTGAGGTTGACCCCACACCAGTTTCTACTTATGAATCCTTTGCCTCTCCTTGTTCAATTCTTTCTCTATTCCAACCCTAGGCTACTCCCACCATTTACCTCTTACACTGCTACTCACATGCTGATGAAAGGAACTAGAAGAAGTCACAAAAACTGAGCTGACTTCATCTTATTTAATCTCAGCTGGGTCCCCATGGACGCAAGGCAAAATTTTCATTTCTCTCTAAATAATTTCCTATTTGACTCCTTACATTAGTTATTCCAAATCTTCTCTTCTCTCCTCTGTCCTACCACAGTGACTCCTCCCCTTCGTTCTCAGCTGAGGTTTAACCTCTTCCTTTGATGAAAAAAATTGAGGCCATTCTTTAAATGCTGACTTTACTCACCTTCTTTTCTTCTCAAAGCTCCTTGACATCACCTTCTAGGCTTTTCTCTTCCACTTTTTAATGGAGTGGCCCTTCCCAAGGACACCCCCACCCCACCCCATATGTGCCCTTAATCCATCCTTTCCTGTCTTCCCCAGTGGATTGTTCCCTTAATCATCTGTTTTCTCTCTTCAATCTCTTCCTATCAGTTAGTTTTCTGCTTCCTTCAAACTTGCCCAAGTCTCCTCCATTTTCAAAAATCCTTCTTTAAGATTTATCATCCCTTCAATCTATCATCCTATGCCTCTTCTCTCATTCTCTGTCAGATTCCCTGAGAAATCTATCCACACTTCTTGTCTCTGCTTCTTCACCTTTTCTCTTGTTCCTTTACAAACTGGCTTCCAACTTCATCCAAAGTGTCATTTCCTAAAACTGGTCTATCTAAAGTCATCAACGATCTCAATCACCAGAACTGATGGTGTTTTCAAAGGCCTCATCCTTCTCGACCTGTGTTACATTTGACTCCATTGACCATCTCTTCCTCCTAAATATCTCTCCTTTCTGGGGTTTTGTGGAACTACTCTCTCCCATTTCTCCTTCTGCCTTCTGTCTGTTTCTCTTCAGACTCCTATGCTGACTTGTTATCTGTAACATGCCCTCTAACTATGGGTGTACTCCAAGCCTCTCTTCTGGACCTTCTTTCCTTCTTTGTTAGCATATCAACTATTACAGATTTAAATATCATCTTTATGCAAACAACTCACAGATCTATATGTTTAGCTTGTCTCTCTCCTGAGCTCCAGGCTTGAATTACTGTCTATTGAACATTTTAGGTTGGACATACTGGAAACATGTTAAACTCAAGAAGTCCAAAAAAGAACTCATTATCTCCCTCCACCTTCCCCACCCCCCTAAATATAATCTTTTACCAATTTTCAATTATTCAAAAAGCATTCATTAATCATTTACTATGTACCACCCACTGCTAAGAGCTGGAGATACAAAGAAAAATCAAAACCAGCTCCTGACTTACAGAGCTTACATCCTAACAGGGGAGACAATATATACAAATTTCTGTTTCTTTCAAGGGCACCACCAATCTTATCTCTCAGGTTTGTGACCCTGGCATTATCTTTGACTTAGTCAGCTCCACATATTCATTCACTTTCCAAATGTTATTTCCACCTCCACAACAGCTCTTCCATCTTATCCCTCTTTCTTCTCCCAAGGCTACAACTTCAGGTCCTCATTACATTTGCTTTTTGTTCAGTCAGACTCTTCCTGACCTCATTTGGGTTTTCTTGGCAAAGATACCTGAGTGGTTTGCCATTTCCTTCTCCAAATCATTTTACATATGAGGAAACTGAGGCAAACAAGGTTAGGTGACTTGCCTAGGGTCACATAGCTAGTAAATGTCTGAGGCTGGATTTGAACTCATGAAGATAAAGTCTTTCTGACTACCTCACTGACTACTACGGGTCAGTGAAATTAGAATTTAGCTTAGGGAATTCAACTTAGGGAAACACATGGATAAGTAACTTGGAGGAATACAGGGAATGCTGGGCAAGGGGACTTATGGGTCATAGGGAAGAAGTTATACTTGCAGGTGGCTGGAGTGGTGGAAGGGACCTTTGAAGCAGTCTGAATCTCTTTGGTGTTGTTCTGGCCTACAAAAAGAAGATAATGAGAGAAACGTGGGAGAGACACTCATCTCCCTGCCTTCCATTCGTCCTTTTTCAAGAGCTATTGGTACATGGTTCTTTTACAAAATACTACGCATTATAGCAAAGCATCGCATTTCTTATTATATTGTATCCTATACCATTCCTTGTGTATTTTCTGGTATTTTATTGTTTTGTTCTTCTTGTCGTAATGCCCAGTCATCCTAGATGGCTTGGTTAAACATCACTGGGGATGTTCTCCCTGTTCTCAGCAGGTGGCTGGAGATGATGTCATGAAGACAAGTGGTATCTCCTCCAGTTTCAGCTGTGCCCCCACTACTTCAAAGAGAGAGGGTCCAGAGGGTAGAATGAAGCAAGTTTGTGTGTGTGTGTGTGTGTGTGTGTGTGTGTGTGTGTGTGCGTGTGTGTGTGTGAGTTTTGAGCAAAAATTTGCTAGCTTCCTCTTCTTCAGCCTAATCTTGCCCTAATCTTGGGCCTGGTGCAAGAGATAACCTTGATGCAGTAGTTTATCATTTTTGGACCTAGAGTCGTTAAAACTGACACCATGAAGGAGCTGCTGTTATGTGGAATGGATGGAATATTGTCAGTAATAAAAATTCCAGAGCCAAGACAATGTGGGTGAAGCACACATAGACTGCATGGAGCAGATACTCCATGGATAGACTCCATTCAGGTTAGAGACTGATCACAGTAAGCTTTATTTCCCTTCCTCTGTTCTCACTCTCCCTTCTAATAGGGCAAGTACATTCTCCTTGGAACCTAAAGCTTCTCTGAGATTTGGGAGAAATTCATCGTTGCTTCTTAAAAAGTTTATTTTGTTTTTTAAAAATTAATTTTTTCTTACTTTGAGCTAACAAATGCAAGTGCTAAGCCATGTTTGCTATTGCATGAGTGCAACTTGTGTGTGTGCACCTGTGTATGTGTCCCTAGACCCCAGTGAGCCCCACAGAGATTTTATTTTTCAGAGAAACGAGGGTGTGACTCATCTCCAGGACAGGTAGCCTAATTCTTTCTGGTCTCAGAGTGTAGATAGCAGGGGAAAGCTGAGGGAAATAGGCTAAAGGAGAGAAGAATAAAGGACTAGACAGCCATCCTATCTGGGAATCCCAAGGCTTGATTCTCCCATCAATGGACCTTGCTCTTAGAAAGTGATTAACAAAATTTTTCTGAATTCATTTGTATTGAGTTGAAATGGTCTTACCTGGAGATACTACCAAGTGGATTCTCTTGAGGACAGTGACAATGTCTTTCTTGATGGTCATGCACCAGTAATGTCCTGAGTCCTTTTTCCTGAGTCCTGACATTATGATGATGATGTGGCCAGAGTTAGGCTCATCAAGGAAATGAAGGGAGAACTTACCTTCTTTAGTGAAAAACCAGTGTTCTTTTATGACCACTAATTTGTTACAATCCTCTCTATTCTCTTGTACTTTACACCAGGCTTTCCAAGGCTTCTTCTCATCCTTCCTGAGTGGATACGAGCAGTTTACATTCAATGTCTGTCCCTCCTCTCTCATATACTCCTCATCGGAACTTTCTATTTCCTGGGAGCCTGCAGAGCACAGCTTCAGGTCAGCAGGAGTTTGGGTCAAGTTTGGCTCAAGACCCTTTCCCTGATCTGACTGAAGGACACAAGGGTAAGAGGGAACCTAGGCTCCACAGAGAGCCTCCTTCCCCCAGACCATGCTCCAAAGAAGTAGTCCAGGCTCCCCAGAGAGCCTCCCTCTTTGTTCCCTGACCAGTCTGCACAGTCCCCTGATCTCACTCATTCCCTTCTTTTCGCATTCCCTCTTCTTCTTCCGTGCCTTTCTTCCTCACCTGTGATTCCCAGTGACAGCAGGAATAGTAGCAGTGGGGCTTCTCTGGCCATCCTGGACCTTTTCAGGTACTTAGGGGCTAAGGACAACCTGAGGAAGTAGTAGGATAGGACGTTGAATCTTCCCTTGCTACTTCTGAGTCTCTGAGAAGGAAGAAGAACTAAAGGAATACTAAAGGAAAGAGAGTCCTTATGGGGGAAAAAGGGGGAAGTAGTGGGAGCATTAAGGCAGAGCTGTAGGGGAGGAGGGGCAGAACTGAGGAACCTGTAATTATGAAATCCTGAACCTAAAATTGGGCAAGAGTTCCTCCTCTGCAATGGCCTGGGCCCTTAGAAAATAAGGGTTTTTTTCTTCTTAGACTCTAGTATCTTTGATACCAAATGTGGAGACCCCCCAGAGAGCCTGGGGGAGTAAGGAGAGGACAGGAATCTTGTGCTGGAGCTTGGTTTGGGGCTCAAGTAGGACTTAGACACCTGAGATTAAAGTTGTTTCCTGTGAAATATATAACTTCAGCTTAATGGCAGCTACTAGGGAGTTGAGAAAGGGGTCAAGAAATGTATCTTGGTCAGTGATTTCCTCATTCCTTTTTCTCCTAAGCTCTGAGCCTATCTCTGTGACATTTTCTATTATTTTTTTGTACATCATACATTCTTTCTTTTATTAAAAATTATTTTGAACTTAAATGTCAAAAAAACATTTCTACATACACAGCAAAACATGAAAATACAATTCTGCATGAAATCATGAATCTTATTTCATGTTGCTTGCTTTGCAAAAAGGTATTTGATAAATTCTACACATTATTTTCCACACTATCCTGCTTGTCTGTACACCTTGTGTCCTCTGGGCATTTTAAAAATAATGTTACAATGGTTCTTTTTTATCACTATTTTTAATTCCCCTTGCACCATCCCAACTCTGCAATTAAAAACAATGGGAAAACAATTCTTGTAATAGATAAGTACATCTAAGCAAAACAGATCCATGGACTGGCCATAACCAAACATGTGTACCTCTTTTTGTACCTAGTCCATTACCTCTGTTAGGTGCCATTGGTCTTCTGGAGACATGATTGGTCATTGCATTGATCAGAGTTCGTATATTTTTCAAAGGTATTTTTTCTTTGCTGTCCTTGCCATCCTTGTTCCCATCCTTGTATAAATTGATTCTGCTCAATTCACTCTGTATCTATTCATATTACCCAGGATTCTCTGGAATTGTTTATTTTTTCTTATGTCACAATAATATTCCATTCATATGCTATAATTTGTTCAGTCATTTTCCAGTTGTCTAAGAGGTGATCTAAGGTACTTATGTGTTTCAACAACAAATTGTGTGTGCTTGTGTTACTCTTTTTTGACCATTTTAGATAAGAGTGAAGTTAAGATTCCCATTCTCCCCATCCCTTCTTCTAAGTTTATATACTCTTCTTACAACCCCTTATTCCTCCATTTTACACTAATGCATTCCTTTTACCTTCAGAACAGAACCAATATACCTTAGGACTTCCATTTTTCTAAGTTAAGTACATCAGTACCATTGAAGTCTCTGAGGTTCTGAACAACATTTGTTTCTTTTCTTGTTACTAGAAGGTAAGTGCTACATCATCACACAATTCCTTGCAATTGCTGAAATAAATTTACCCGTCTAGATTTCTTTTGATTCTTGTGTTTTTATTTCAAAATTCCTACTCAATTCTGGCCTTTTCATCAGAAATTATTGAAAATGTCTATTCCAGGGGGTGGAGACAAGATGGCTATGTACAAGCAGGAAAACTCTGCAGCTCCCCCTGTAACCACCTCAAATACCTATAAAATATGACTCTAAATAAATTTTAGAGCTCCAGAACTCATAAAATGACAAAGAAACAAGGCTCCCACTGAAGGCAGTCTGGCAGATGGATGGAAAGGGTTCATTGCAGCGCACTAGGAGCCCAGACGAGCATGGCATGAACCCCTGGCTTTAGCCCCAGGCCTTCTAGGAGAAGCCCCAGTTGGAGCTTTCAGGAGAGCAGCTGTGGAGGTTTCCAGAATTACCAACCCATAAGAGCCAAGGGAAAAGCTCAGTGGAACTCAGCTAAACCTGGGGAGAGGGTCCAGCCAACTGCCCCAGAGCTAGGAGTGGCTGAAGCAGCGGCCCTGCAGTCTCCATGTAGCTGCTTCAGAAATCACAGCCTGCAGATTGCAGGGCGGCCAAGCAATCATTTGGAGGCTAAGTGCTCTTGCCTTGAGCTGCCTGGATCGGGATCATGGTCCTGGGTGGTGGTCCTGAGGTGCGTTTTCAGTGAGCCAAAGCTAGTGGGGTCTTCAGAGATGGCTGCCTTCTTAACTATGGGGTTTATAATGGGTAACAACGTGAGTGGAAGAAGGAAAAGAGATCAACTGCAAACTCAAAGGGGGGTAGTTCCCTCTATCAAGTAAATCTTGCAGGTAAAAGGCACACAGGGTAAAAGTAAACAGTAAAATAAAATTATTCATTTAAGGCTCAGAAATCTCATCTCATGCCTAGTTTTCAGGACACCATCTGATGCAACGCTCTGGTCTGAAGTGGTCTTCAGAGCAGTTTCCAGTTGACTGACTTCTTAGACCCCAGTCATTTACAGAGATCTTCTTTCTCTGTTAAAAATCTCCTATAGAATCGGTCTTTACAAAATTTTAAATTTGCTGTGCCAATAACCAGGTTAAATAGTGAAAGTTGGCTAAAACCTTACATTTCTACTATTAGGAAATCAAATTTGGAAACTTTTTAGACCAAAGAATACACTATTTTAGGTTAGTCAGTTGTTATATTGATATATTCAAGAAACTCAGATACAAAGAAAATATCACAACCCAATTTTTACATCATTCCCCAATCAAGAGGGTGACATTCTTCTAAGGAATTAGTATCAGAACACTTTTTATAAGAAGATGGACTCCAATACAAAAATGAATTCATTCAAAAATTGTAACAAAAGGTTCAGGGATGGTATATATAAATACATTGACTGATCAGTTTCAAAATAGTGCATATCAAGTTATTTATAATAAACATCTTTACCTCCTGGCCATGTTCAAATGATACTAAAATAATTAATAAAAGTGAATGTCTCTTTTAAGGCATTTTACAAGCCGGACCACAAGCCATTCTTCTTTTGAAATAACTAATTGTTCTGATATTTTTTTCATTAACACAGAATTGAGATAGTCATGATATTAGCTTTACTAAATAACAGAATTATATCCTGATTTCACAAGTGTTTGCTTCATTTGCCTAATTATCCCCATATCATTGGGAGAAATTAAAGGACCTTAACTTACATAGAAGTATATAATTAGTTAAAGATGTCAAGGTGAAATATTTAAATAGTTGTTCGGAATACAGAAAGGACAAAAATTTTAGACCAAATAGCTCAAATCTTATACCTGCATCTCACTATAGTAACTCAGATGTAGTTCAGCATTAAACTAAAAGATAAAGACCCAATATTGTGTTCATACTGATCACATAATATAACTATAGAAATTTGCTATACAAGAAGAATTAGGGACATGGCTACATAGTAAGGGAATAATTCTTCCCTAATTTCATGTCAATTCCAGGCAAAAGTTAGATAGGTGGCCAATTTCATTGAACCAGGTTTAAAGTCATCCAGGTGGGATATTTTCCATTCAAGAGGAAATTTCATACTATAGAAATTGAGTCAGGACAATTCTACCTCATACCATGCCAAAAGTCATTCTCTCAATCTTTCCCAAGAGAATTCCACCTGCAGTTCATGAATGTGAATCCCATAGGTTGCTGGCATGATTGATCAGTGTCTTAACAGTATTCTTTGATGATCATACCTGGAATCAGACTCAGCATAATATCAGTTGCATTCCCATGAGGCCTTAAATAGCAAGTTCAAGGCAGAGTCAAGATGGGGGCATAGAAGCAGGAAAACTCCATGAGTTCCCCCATAACCATCTCAAATACCTATAAAATATGACTCCAAACAAATTTTAGAGCTCCAGAACCCACAAAGTGACAGAGAAATAAATCTCACACTGAAGGCAGCCTGGCAGGTGGACAGGAAGGGTTCATCACAGCATGCTGGGAGCCGAGACCAGCCCTGCCATGGTTTTAGCCCCAAGCTGCCAGGACCAGCCGTGGCTGGAACATTCAGGAGAGTAGATCCCTGGAAGCTGTGGTGGTTTCCAGAATTATCAACCCATAAATTCCAAAACAAAGTGAAAGGTCAGTGGAACTTGGCTGAATTTGGGTGGGATGAAGGAGTGGGTCTGACCCTCTGCCCACACAGCTAGAAGCAGTGGAAGTGGCCCCTGCAGCCACCTCCACATGGCTGCTTCAGAAGCTCCCAGCCTGCAGATTGCAGGGGGGCCAAGCAATCATTCAGAGGCTAAGCGTTCTTGCCTTAACCTGCCTGGATCAGGATTGTGGTCTTGGGTGGTGGTCCTAAGGTGTGTGACCATTGAGCCAAAGCTGGTGGGGGCTGTAGACATAGTGGCTTCCAGCTCCAGCAGCTGCGAAAACCCCAGCAATTTGGGACAAAGCTCTCCCCTCTGGAAGCAGAGTTCCACTGTGGGCACAGAGCTAAAAAGTCAAGTAATTGACAACATAAGTAGGCAAAGAAAGCAAAGTAAGCACAGAAATCCAACTTTACATTCCTTTTTTGGGGAAAAAGGGATTAAAGCATGGAATGGGAGGAAGAAAACACAGTCAAAACTCCCACACCAAAAGCTTCCAAGAAAAATGTAGACTGGTTACAGGCCATAGAGGAACATAGGAAGGATTTTGAAAACCAAATAAGAGAAGTGGAGGAAAAATTGGGGAGAGAAATGAGAATGATGCAAGAAAATCATGAAAAGAGAGTCAATAACCTGACTGAAGAAAATAACACCTTAAAAAAAAGACTAACTCAAATGGCAAAAGAGGCCCAAAAAGCCAATGAAGAGAAGAATGCCTTAAAAAGCTGAATTTGCCAAACGGAAAAAGAATCTCAGAAGCTCACTGAAGAGAACAAATCCTTTAGAAATAGATTGGAGCAAACGGAAGCAAATGACTTTATGAGAAATCAAGACAGTATTAAACAGATCCAAACAAATGAAAAAATAGAAGACAATGTGAAATATCTCCTTGAAAAAACGACTGACCTGGAAAATAGATCCAGGAGAGACAATTTAAAAATAATTGGATTGCCTGAAAGCCATGATCAAAAAAAGAACTTAGAAAGCATCCTTCAAGAAATTCTCAAGGAAAATTGCCCTGATATTTTAGAACCAGAGGGCAAAATAGAACTTGAAAGAATTCACCAATCACCTCTTGAAAAAGATCCCAAAAAGAAAACTCCTAGGAATGTTATAGCCAGGTTCTGGAGTCCCCAGATCAAGGAGAAG
>CM053584.1:203745469-203760924 GCA_028627135.1 Pseudochirops cupreus
CAGGATAGGTAGAAGGGACATGTAATCAGACTTTCACAGTGTGCTCACTACGGAGAGGTTCTGCGTAATTTCACATGTTCAGCCTGTATTTGATTGCTTGTCCTTCCAGTGGGGGTGGGTGACGAGGGAGGAAGAGAAAGAATCTAGAATCTAAAGTTCCATATTCAAATGTTATAAATATATCTATATATATATATATATGCAATTATTATTATTATTATTATTAACTACATCCAACTGGAACTTGAGATACACAGGCACTGTGGCTGGGAGATCCATCCTGCCCTACCGAAAAGTCAGAGGGGTGAGGCGGGAAGACATAGGAGAGAATAGACTGGGGGAGGGAGGATACACTGGGATAGCTATTTTGGGGTGGTGGGTAGGGGAAATATGGAGAGAAAACATGTAACTCAAAATCTTGTGGAAATGAATGATGCAAACTAAAATAAAATTTAAAAATAAAAAAAAAAGAAAGAAATATTGATGGTTTTGTCTGGCTTTTAGTCCCGTGGGTTGAAGGATAACCATTTGGCCAGTTAACGTCCTGCCTAACTGCCATATAGGCAGAGATTCTATTTTTGCTGTTCTTCCCATTCATGAAGTTCAAGCAATGTGAGGCTCCTACCTACTAGCATGCCATCTTCTAAATCCAGTGCAGTGAGCTTCTGATAGTGAAGTAACATGGCTTTGGCTTCTCCATGGCTACCCATCTATTTAGAGGCTATATGAAATGTACTACAGAAGGCACCTCTACCTGGGAAGTTAATCCTGATCTAATCCAATCATTCCTCAAGGTATCTTCATTTAGGAAAGAAACCTAACTCCTTGCCCAAGAATAACAAGAATATTTCACTTGGAAGTTACTGTAGCCCTGGTGAAGCCATCAAATTCATCAGTTTGAAAGTCAGATTGTGAAAAGTCTGGATATGTGGATTGAGATTTAATGAAGAGGCTTTTGGAACAAGGTAGCAGTGAATTGACTGAGAGTGCTGCCCTTCAGAGGGCATGGCTCCCTTTTCTCAATGAGAGACCTTCCTGTAACTTCCTCTTGGATAATTTCCTGAGTCAGGAGATTCAGGCAAAAACTGACTATGGATCAGTTCACTGGGTACGTTTATGGAGACCTCAATCTATTGGCTTTCTGTTCTCTGTCGCCCTCCCATGGCTCTCCTAACAATCTGTTTTCTTCTGGTCAGTAGCTCATACTAAAGGTAATTTTTTTTTCATTCACTAAGTATCCTCTGCTCCTTGCAATAACTTCCTTTTGCTGTATTTTCTCCAGTCACTTTTGTTTCTCCTGGAGGAATC
The DNA here is from genome assembly GCA_028627135.1 of Pseudochirops cupreus. Taxonomy (NCBI): domain Eukaryota; kingdom Metazoa; phylum Chordata; class Mammalia; order Diprotodontia; family Pseudocheiridae; genus Pseudochirops; species Pseudochirops cupreus. The sequence goes on from CM053584.1 coordinate 203,746,778, forward strand.
AGAGAAGTCACCTCTCTAATCCTTTTCAGGCTTTAATAAATTAGCCTTTTAATAAATGCTAGTTGACTGGTTTCCCCAGGAACCAAGAATCCCTTCCAATGCTCTGTAGACATTTAAAACTTACACAGAAAATATGAACAAGAATGCATCACAGGCTCTGCAGCAACTGGAATTGGATCTCACCTTGTCTGTTTTCCCTACCCAGGACCCCACGTCCTTCCATCAATGCTACATTTTACGGCCTCCTCCTGATTAAGGGCCTGGTATTTGTGAGTAAGTGCTCAAGTGAGGAACTCAAGTTTTAAATGGATCTGGTAATATTCCTTTACCAACCTCCTGATTGAGGTGCCTCTCTAGGCTCCCAAGCACAACAAAATATTCCCATGTTTCCAAAGCACCCATCATCAGGCCATCCTTAAAGGTAAAGCAGGAAAAGGCTCCAATAATCAAGAATAAGATACAGTGTTCCCAAAGTCTCAGTGAAGTTTTAGGCTTTAATAGTTATTCAAAACTTACAATTAGAGGCAGCTAGGTGGTGCAGTGAATAGAGCACGAGCCCTGGAGTCGGGAGGACCTGAGTTCAAATCTAGACTCAGTTAACACTTACTAGCTGGGTGACCTTGGGCAAGTCACTTAACCCCAACTGCCCTCCAAAAAAAAAAAAAGCAAAACTTAAAATTGTGCTAAGACTTTAGGGACATTCTATATTAAATAGCCTTAAGAGCTATGTGATAGCTTTAAGCTATTAAATCTTAAAACTGCACTAGGACTTTGGAGACACAGTGTGTAAAATGAAGGGGTATTGGCATCATCATAGTTAACAGTTTCTAGGTCTGAAGTCTGGATTGAGGCCAAGAAGCCCAGTGGAAAGGGGAAAAGAATAGGAGATATATGGGACACAATGGGCTTGGATCTCCAAAGAAAGAGGGCAGGATAAATGTATCAAGGGGAGGGGATGGTGATAGCTTCAACACAATGCAATAGACTTTGTCTTCGTGTGCCATTCCTTCCCTGGAACTGTGGATCCTGCTTGGTTCTCTGAGGTAGGAGAAGAAAAGGGAAGAGAATTAGGGGAGGAAAGATGACCAGGTTGAAAGAAGGAAGAGAATTTTATTGGCCTCTGGGGCAGGGTTAGATATGGTAGGTAGCATGGTCATCAATAAAATTTCCATTTTCTGAATTTTCTCCTCCTTCCTCAAGGCAATGAAGACACTGAAGAAATGGAACAGATGAAAAGAAGGGGGATTTTTCAGAGTTAACCCCCAAACAGTACCATTTGTTCTCGATGACCTCAGCCCATCCCAGATCATAGAAGACATTCCCATCTGAGCTGATAACCCAAACCCCATAATCTCTGACCCCCCTTCCCTGTCCAGATGCTAGGACCCTTCCCAACCATTCAGGCCTGGGTCAAATATACAATTTTCTCCAACTTTATGCCAATCTCTGATGATAAAACAGTCCTTCTTCTCAAGAAGGCCAAGACTGCCCTAGTAATCATCTTCTCTCTCTTTAATTTTCAGTCTCTTCTATTCACTGGTTCCTTCTCTACTGCCCATAAACACCCTTATTTTCCTCCATCTTCAGGCATCCTCACTAGATTCTACTGTACCTACAAGCTATTATCCTATACCTCTCCTCTCCTTTTCAGTCAGATTCCTAGAGAAAGATTTCAACACGTGTTGCCTTATTTCATTTCATGTCTTCAGTTTTTAAGCCTGGGAAGTCTGCCTTCTGATCCCATCCATCACTCAACTGAAACTATTCTCTCCAAAGTTACCAATGACCTCTTACTTGCCAAATCAGAAAGCCTTTTCTCAGTTCTCATCCTTCTTTTCCTTTTTAAAACACTATATTCTGCTGATCACTCCCTTATCCTGTATACTCTCTTCTCTTCGGTTTTTGTGACACTGCTCTTCCTTCCTATCTAGTCTTTATCAGTCTCCTCCTCCCAGATCTCTTCTGACGCTACCACGACCCTTTACCAGCTCTCATCACTTCATGCCTAGATTTTCGCAATAGCCTTTTGCTTTGTCTCTTTACATCAAGTCTCTCCCCACTCCTGCTCGTTTTCCACTTAGCTATCAAAGTGATCTTCCTAAATAAATCTATGTCAACCCCTACTCAATAAACTCCCCTTTACCTCCTAAATCAAATATAAGATCTCGTATTCAAAGCCTTTCATCACTTGTTCCCCCAGCTAGTGTTTCCAGCCTGCCTACACCTTACTCCTGTGTACTCCTACATATGCTGTGACCCAGTGGCACAACCTCCTTGCTGTTCCTTACACAAAACACTTTATCTTCTCACTCTGGACACTTTCACTGTTTGTTCTCATGCCTCAAACTCACTCCTGGCTTCCTTGGCTTCTTTGAAGTCCCAGCTAAAACTCTACATTCTGGAAGATCCCTTCCTCAATCCTCCTCAGTACTAGTGCCTCCCTTCTGTTGATTATCTCCAATTTACTTAGTTTACACATTGTTCATTCATACAAATGCAACTGCATGCATGTTATGTCTTCCTTTAGATTGTGAACTGTTAGAGAGCAGAGTCTACTTTTTGCTTTTCTTTGTATCCCCAGAGCTGAGCAAAGTTCATAAGTAGATGCTAAATAAATTCTTGTTCATGGACTGACTTTTGTAGTAACCTAGTTGTTCTCCCTTCCTCAAGTTTCATCCCTTTCCAATTATCCTACATGTAGCCACCAAGACTATGTCATCCCCCTATTAGGTCCATAAACTCTAATGGCTCCCTCGTACCACTAGGATCCAATATAAATTCCTCTGGCATCTCAAGCCTTTCAAAACCTGATCCCAACCTACCTTTCCAGGTTTATTACACATATTCTCCTCCATGAGTTCTATGTTATAGTCAATCTATCTAACTATTCCATGCACAATACCACATTTCCCACCATAGGGCCTTTGCATTGGCTCCCCGTTTCCTATGCCTGAAAAGAATTCCCTCCTCACCTCTGCCTCTGAGAAACCCAAATTTCCTTAGTTTGTATTATATTCTACATGGAGCCTTGCTTTATCCCCCAAGCTGTTCGTGCCCTCCCCCACAAATTATTTGCATCAATTTCTATATACAACATATTAAATATTTTTTGCAGTATATATCTATTGCCTTCCAAGATAGATTGTAATCTCCTTAAAACCAGAGACTTTTTTACTTTTATCTTTCTGACTCCAACTCTTAATATACAGCATGGCATATGGCAGGTGTTTTAATCAGTGTTTATTTTGGGTTTGATATGTAGACCTTAGAACTCAACTCCACTATTTTTGATGATGGAAATCTCATTCCCATTGCCACCTCTCACATACCCTCCACCTATACATAGGCATGGCACATCTCTGGGATGAACAAAGGCTATTTCTTTTTCTTTTCTTTTTTTTATCTATAATTTAGTATTTTATTTTCCCCCAATTACATGCAAAAACAATTTTCAACATTTGTTTTTAAAATTGAGTTCTAAATTCTCTCCCTCCCTCTCCACCCCCCTCACTGAGAAGGCAATTTGACATAGATTATACATTTGTAGTCATGCAAAATATATTTCCCTATTAGTCACGTAGTAGAATAAAACTTAGGCCGAAATAAAAACTCAAGAAAAATAAAGAAAAAACAAGGCTTTGATCTCAGACTCCATCAGTTCTTTCTCTGGAGGCCGACAGCATTTTTCATCCCTGCCTGAGAGCATCTAGTTTGCCATTTCTCATGCTACAAGAGTATCCCATCAAAATCATATACCATAACTTGTCCAGTCATTTCGCAACTGACGGGCATCACCTAAATTTCCAATTCTTTGCCACCAGAAGAAAGCTACTATAAATACTTTTGTACATATTGGTCTTTTCCTTTCTGTTTTCTTTTTTTTTTCAATCTCTTTTGGGATACAGACCTAAGTACTGGTATTGCTAAGTCAAAAAGTCTGCCTGGATTTATAGGCCACAAGAGCTATTTCTTCAAAAAAACTCTCTGTTGCTTTTCATTGTCTACAGATTAAGTATGCAAATTCTTTAATGTGGCTTTCAAGGCCCAAGACAGTCTTCCCACCCATCTACCCCCAACATTTTTCTAGCTTTATCACTTCCCATGAGAGGTATTTTATTCGTCGTTCTCTTGCCACCCTGAGCTAACCATGTTGCTGTTGTTCAGTCATTTGGTTGGGTTCAACTCCTTGTGACCCCATGAACTTATCTATGGGGTTTTCTTGGCAAAGATACTGGAGTAGTTTGTCATTTCCTTTTCCAGGGTGTCCCCATTTTAGAGATGATGAAATGAGGCAAATGGGGATTAGGTACTTGCTAAGCGTCACACAGCTCACAAGTGTCTGAGGCTGGATTTGGACTCAGATCTTCCTGACTCCAGGCCCCCTGCTCTATCTACTGTGCCACCCAGCTGCCACAGAACTAACCATGGTTCCCTAAAAATAAAAATTAAAAACAAAATCAAAGGAACTGACTTTGCTCAGTCTGTTGTCTGGCCTGAAATTTTCTACTTACCTCTCCCCAAACACACAAAGTCCTACCCATCTCCTAAGCCCCTGGTTTAATGCTATCTTTGTCTTGAAGTTTGCTAGATCCTCCACCCATTTCTGACTATGTATAATCTCCCTCTCTCCCCTTAAATTCCCATAGCACGTTGTCCTTTTCTCATGATACCTGTCATCGTTTATTGTGTACAGCTCTGAGTCATGTGCCCCTCTTTTCCGATCACCACCCTGTACCCTATCTCTGAATGCAGGGGCAGAGTTAGCTATACCTTGTGTCACTTCAAGAGTGCCTTGTATACAGTAGGTGCTCAATAAATGTTTACAGCCTTGTACTGGATTTTATTAGTGATATGAGAGATATTTCTGGTATTTGTGCCAAGCAAGGCTGGCCTTCACCATGTCTGGTCCCTAATGTCAAAGCCCTTAGTGGCTACCTAAAGAACCCCATGAGGAACTAGTAAAATTGCCTTCCCTTTACCCTACCTCAGGCTATCCAATGCAAAGCATCTGGAGTAGCCCAACCAGAGCTACTCTCCCTCTCCACAAGTTCCCTAACTTTCCTGTCAATTCTCTTTTACTTTTTCCCCTCCTGTGGGTGAGAAACCTCACTTACCCAAATCAAAGGAATGTAGAAGAGAACTTCGAGCAGACAGGAGTTTTATTCTTTTAAAAAAAATACATACCCTGGGGCGGGGAGAGACCTCTCCCTGCCACATGTCTGAAGAAAGAAGAAACAGAGAGAGCGAGAGAGAGCAGCCCTCCAGGTGCCCTTTTTTTTTTTAAAACCTGAGAGTCATAAAGTCATAAAAAGTACATTCTTTTAAGTTCTATTGGAAGAGAGAGAGGGTATGGATTCCACGCAGGTAAAGTCAGAGGGTCTCTGACTTCTCATTGGAGGAGGGGCGGAGTCCCGTTTCGGCGCGAATTTAAACAAAGAAAGATTTCCCCCACTCTGTCCCACTCACCTTTTGCTTGCCCAAAAGGTAAGGGCACACAGTCGTTATGTAGACAAGCAACTCTCGGGATTCCTGTCCCCACCCTGAGCCCACAGCACAAAGCTCCCGTCAGGGCTACCTCCAGCCCACCCTAAATAAAAGCTCTGATTTGCATTCTAATACTGCCTTTGGAGAATCTCAACTTTAAAGGCTTCCCATTCACCCTCATGATCAGACACTGATACCACCATATTCCTATCTGTCAGAAGGAAACTCAAAACCCCAATCTACTCTAAACCTTATACCTCTACTCATTCCAAATGGCGGCAGGCCAGTACCCTCCAAGATCTGTCCTGCAGGGCAGACACCCCAATGTACCCCCAAGATTACTGGGCCTTGCCATCCACCCCGTTGTTGCAAATTGAGGATCCTCCGGGCCTTTCTAGCCACCCTGCAGTGAAACTACTTATGTGTAATGTCTCTTTCAGGTAGAAGGAGAGCTCCTGGAGAAGATTGTCTTTTTTTCTAGTTCTATTTCCAGTACCTTACACAGTGCTTGGCATATACTAAGTGCTTGACAAACATGTTTTCATTCATACCACATATATAACCTGTACATCTCTGTCTAGCCTGAGACACACCACTTTGTCTTCAGCTGTTGCCATCCCACCTACTTCTCCATACACAACATATATGCTCCTTCTTCTACGAAGCCCTCAATGGCCTCTTCCTCACCTAATCTCACAGCTCCTCCTACTGCTCTTATCTACTTACAACAATTTATGTAGATTCATAAATATATTTCACGTTTTATTCTGTATTTATATTCACATTATGCATCTATATTCCACTTACATCCTTATGTTCTATTTTGAGTCAGTTTTTTGTACACCTGTCATAAACCCCGGCCATTGTGATTGTGCTCCATCTGTCTCTGTCTTCTACTTGCACAAAGGACCTTTTGTCCTCCACATTTGCCTTCCTTCCTATGACACGGCCGCCACCACAGGTTATCTATAGGACAGAGCCCCAGCCCCCAGTTCCCTAAACCTCCGCACAGTGAGTCATTCTTACCACCACCACCCAATCCCTCATCATGTGACTAAGGAAGCAAAAAAACCTGCTTAACACCAGCGGTACGGACTAAAGAAGACAGAGACCACGTAACTCAATGATTACAGACACTCCAAAAACGGCCAAGCCCAGCCCATGAATGTTCCTTAGAAATAATCATAATAGTTATCCTTGTATTTATATGACTTAGCAACTTACAGGCAGCTTTTAGACATTCAAATATACATGTATACACACACATATAACAGCTAGCATTTATATGGTACTTTAAAGGTCACGCAATACTTTACAAATAGTTTCATTTGGTTCTCACAACAACCCTGGGAGGTAGGTGATATTATTATCTTTTTAGAAATAGCCCTGGCCGAGGTGACCCAACAGCTGCAGGAGTCCCAGCAGCAGGAGCAGCCGGTGGCCCGGGGCAGACACCAAGTGGCATAGGAGTACTGAGGCAGCCATGTTTGTTCCAGCATCACAGATCGCCCTCACCCCCGCTTTGGCTTCTCCAGCTCACTTCCGGGGTCAAAGGGCGGGGACACCGGAAGGTGGGAAAGGCCTTTCTGCGTCTATGGGTGGCTTGGGTAGTGCCGAAGTATTTTCTGGCTTTCGGTGCTATCGTTGTGTATGGAGGCTAAGAGGCAAAAAAAGCACGGACTCCGACCTCCCTAAGCTAATCTGTTCCGTCCTTTCTGTTGCCCGGAAGCACCAGTTTGGCCCGTACCAGAGGAGTGCGGAGGGTGAGAGAGGGACAGCTTGGGCAGCTGTGTGTGGGGGGGGTTGTGAGGGCAACAGCTGCTTTCCTCCTCCCCCTCCCATTGCCAGCCCCACCCCCACCCCCCCAGACCGAGACCTCAGCTTTAGAGCTGCTCAGTATCAAGAAGACTCGGCTGCTGACAGACAGGATCCTCCTTCCCTGTTAGCTGGATGAGGCTTTGCCCAGCTTGCTACGGTCACCCTGCCGAGCTGCACAGGGTGTGAGGGCCGCTAGCGAGGAGACTCTCCAGGCCTGAAACAGGCGCGGACTGGCAGAGCTGGAAGAGGCCTCAGAGGTCATTTAGTTCAGCCAGTACCTGAGCAGGAATTCTCTCCCTTTGAAGACCCCCAGTGATGGGAACTCACTGCTTCTGGGAGCATTCTATTCGGATTTGGGACAGCATGGCATTGTTTGCAAACTCCACTCCAAACGCTCAGTTTGTGTACTAGAAACCGTTTGATGTCCTTGCTGTTGCTTACAGGCAGTCCCAGGGAAGAAAACTGCCTTGAAGCAATGGTTCCTGCTAGTAGCAACCTCCCTTGCTGCTTCACAACCTTATGAGACCGTTGGATTCTTTTGTGTACTGTTATTTTGTTTTGGATTGGTGAAATTCGCGCCTTTCCTCACTGTCACATACCTTTCCCTTACTAAGCCCAGCAGATGGTCATTGGGGGCATTAGAAAAAACAATGCATGCAAAAGAATTTAATAAAATATTAAGTGCTTACTATGTACAAAAAAACCACTCCAAAATAATAATAATAAGGATGCAGTGAATAGAGTACCGGCCCTGAAGTCAGGAGGACCTGAGTTCAAATGTGACCCCAGACACTTAACACTAACCATGTGACCTTGGGCAAGTCACTTAACCCCAGTTTCCCTGCCCTCCCACTTCCAAAAAAAGCAAAAAAAAATAATAGTAATAATAGCTAATAATAATGATAACTAATAGTTATATATCATTACCCATGTGCCAGGTACTGGGCTAAGCACTTTACAATTATTATCTCTTTTGATCCTCACAACAAACCTGGGAGATAGGTATTATCATTAGATAGATGAATATACTAAAGCAAATAGAAGTTAACTGATTTGTCCAGGGTCATGTAGCTAGTAAGTGTCTGCGACTGAATTTGAACTCATGTCTTCTTGACTTCTAATGCAATGCTCTATACACTAAGCAACCTAGTTGCCTAGCATAGCAATCTTGTTAGAAAGGAATAAAACTGGAATTTTCAGGGACTTAGGGCCACACTTACCCTATTCATTATACTCTTGTTATTCCTTACGAGCTTGTGTGCCAGATAAGACAATGACCCTCTGTCTCAGTTTCCTCAATGGTAAAAAAGAGATAAAACCAGCCCTTTTATTTGCAGAGCTGTTGTGAGAATCAAATGAGATAATATTTGCTTTAAAAACTCACTTAGCACACTGCCTGGCACATAGTAGTCATCATATAAAAGCTTATTCTCATCTCTTCCCCATTAGAATTCAGTTTGGGACCTAGACTCAATATATTCTCATTAGCTAAATTTGCCTTTGCCTATTGTCAACCTTCCTCCTCCCTTAACAAACTGCTTAAACTTCAAATTGTAATAGAAACAAAGTCATTTAATTTGATAAGGAAAAGCACAATAAAATTAAGTTTCAAATCCAGATACTGTAAACTGCAGTAGGCATCATCATTTCTCAAGGTCCAAGTTTTCTACCACTCCTCAAAGTAAAATATGATCTTTCTGCTTACTCTCCTGCCACTCATTACTGATAAGAGAGAAAATATGGACTTTGTTGTCCTTCTTAAGTATTCTGCACAAACATGAGAAAGGGGAAATAACTTAGTCATTCAAGGCTAAGTAGATACATGAAGCCTAGAAACATGGCAGAAGTTCACTGAGCATCCTAAGTACAACTATAACCTCAAGATTGAATTTCTTGAGTTTTTTTCTCCATGGTCCCAGATACTCCCACTCTTTCTAAAATGCATGCCTTCTGGCTTCTGAAGGGAGAAGGCTCATGTGTTTGTTACGGGAATCTGAAGATCTTCCCTGCCCGTAGGCCCTTTGATAGGCTTAAGTGACTCTGAGAACCTTCCCTGATTTGAAAGTATACTCTGCCCCCTAATAGGCTCAATGTGGTCACATGGAGCCTGTGGTGGAAGGCTTGTTCTTCAGGAATGCCCATGCCTTGTAGCTTTGTGATTGGGCAGTGGGTCAAGAGGGCTGTGACATTCTCTGATCTAGGAGAAGGCTATATATACCCTGATGTGAGGTTTTTGCTTTGGTGCTCACTTTGGAAAGAGTTATGTGATTTGGCCAGATGAGACTCTGGGCAACTATTGAGCCCCCCGGCTTTGAAAAACCCAGATGTTGGTGCTTCCCTCTCTGGTAACTGACTAGGTATGGATGTAATGGTCAGACGGTTGGAAGCCTGTCTGCTGATATGTTTCTTTGTCTGCTTGTAACTTCTGCTTGTAACTTCTGTTTGTATTCTGTTTGCATTCTCTGAAGTTCAGGGTGCTGACTTTTTCTCCTGAACTAGGAAAATGATATACGTTTGATTGATTAAAGTAAGATTGTTAACCCATTTTGAGTTGCTTTCCTTTAGAAAAGCAGATCTAAGAACCTGTGCTAGCAGCCATCCTAGGTATGCTAGGGTGCTTGCTGATATAGTGTTCCAACCTTATTTCTCACGGGGTTAAGAACTTCCATAGTTCAGAATGAGGAGGGAAAAGAGGACCCAAAATGTTCTATAGGAGCTAGGTGGAAGAGTGCTGGGCCTAGAGTCAGGATAAACTGAGTTTCAATCTGGCTTCTGTTAGGATGGAAATATACCTTTTTGAATCCATGTGTTAAGTAACTGCTGCAAAAATACCTCTACTGTAATGCAGAAATTAAAGACAGTATAAAACATGCTTAGCTATGTTTCATTTCAGGTAAGAGTCACAGTTTGGCAACCAAACATGCAGTGACAATTCCACCTCACAACCAGACTCAGAAATAACCAGGTGAGAAATATTCCTTTTCAAAGGAACACAATGGGGAAACTGAGACAGGAAAATCCCACCTTAAGCTGATGCTAAGGTTGTCCTCTTAGTTTTTTCCCAGATGCAGATCTTCACCTGTAGTAGTCAGCATCACATTCCTTCTGAGTAGTTTGTGGCACTTCTCTCAGATGGTGGATTGTTGCTTCATCAGACAACTATACCTGAATTCAAATTTCAAACCATAAAATAAAATTAGTTACACTCCCAAGAGATTTTACCTCAAATAACAAGTTTCACTAGTTGCAACTTTGGGCTAGGTACAATTATTTTTACTCTCATGGAGTTGCAATAAGCAATAACACTTTAGCAGGACTCACATACAAAGAGATTTCACTTGACATCTTTCTACTTATTTTTTTCTTTTCTTCTCAATTTTAAATTTATTCTGGTATAAAGACCAATAAGGAGAAATCATTTCTATATTAAACATAAATTTGAATTCTCAGCAAGCCAAGTTCATTGTTTAGGAACTCCATAACCCAAAGAAGCCCTTTCCTGAGGATTGATTCCTTGTCCACACAGATGATTTCCAGGAACCTGGCAAGTTTACAAAATAGGGGAAATCAACACAGACCCCAGAGAAGAGGCTGATCCTGATGGCCCTGACTATCTACCCTGTGATATTCTTCTTCTGAACTGATGTAAACAACGTACTTTCTGGATGAAAAGTGCCCTGTTTTCAGTCTTAATTTAGTTTGTTTTGCCCTGATTGAATTTCCCCCATATCTTTTGATGGCTTCCTACTTCCTAGGATGTGTTTTAGGATTTACATATAAGATCAAGCATTCTGCACTGGTATATGTGAAAGTGGACATGGTTTGTTTGCTTTCAAGACCCCAGAATATTGCAACTGCACATGGGGCCCACAATCATCCCCTATAGCCCTACATGAGAAGAAACCTTGGCCATCTTCTCAAAAAGGGAGGGGAGTCTAGGGGGTCTACCTCATCTACCCTCAGAGCTGCTGTGGGCTATGCTCTTTGCCACCACCATCTCTCCTCCAAGGTGGAAAAGACTAGCCCTGAAGACTGCTCTGAATGGACAGAATCAATCTGGATGAGGATTTCACCTCATCCCTTCCTTTCCACGTTTAGTAATCAAACACCAATTTTAGGTTTTAATGTTAAAAAAAATAACCCTGAACAACTTAGTTAACCATCTTACAGTTTTCATAAGTGACAGCCAAATTGTTTTAGCTGTAACTTCTTCTTAACTATAGGCAAAAGTGGAAATACGCAGTTTTGTAAATGGCAGTTACAAAACATTATAAGACAGGGTTAGGAGGGCTGATAACATTCACTGAATTTTAGTTTCTTTCAGTTCATATTCTAATAACATCCAAGTTATGAAGTTGCCTGACGTAACTGATGCAAAGTTTACCAATTTGAAATAACATTATGTGTTTGATACTTGGAAAGACACAGTTCTTACCAAGAGGCCCAGAGCTGCAAGGGCTGATGAGAGAAAACCACCCTTGATTTTTTTTGATGGATAATTGAAGTGAAATGCAAATTCATCTAAAGTGAACCTAAATAGCCACAAAAGAGTTTTTTTTCTGTGCTCAAAGAAAGGAAGACAATATGAAAAGCCAGAGCCTGTGTGGGACAAGTAATAACCTAAACTTGTTTTGTAGATCTAAACTCTGCTGTGGTTCCCAAAGTGGGTGATACTACCCTCAGGAGGGCGCTGGAATGGTTCAGGGGGGCAGTAGTAGCCTTGGGTGCAACTGGGGGGCATTGAATAAAAATAAGGGCACAGGGGAAGCATAAGGAAAGAAGAGAAGAAAATTTTGAAAAAACATTCATACATGTTTCATCTGTTGTGTAACAGAGTTGAAGTCATAGTGACATTATTTTTCCAAATAAACATATATAATGCAAGTTATAATCAATCAGTGGTCAAGTCTGCTGACAGGTCCTAATAAGCAAGTGTTAGCAGGTGAGTGTGTCACACATTGCAGGAAGTCCAACATGCATCAGCAAGTATATGTGCATGTAATGACTTGTTTATACTACAATACCATACAGTTACATGATGCAATATTGCATCATCAAAATTTCAATGTAGAAAAAAATCCACAAATTTACAACAAATTATTAAATTAAGATGTCATTTAAAAATATACATTTTTCTGGGTTTTTTTAATAATGTAAATTAAAAAAAAAAAACATTAAAAGTTTAAAATAAGTAGATTTCCAGGGGGCACCGCGCATTTTTTAAAACGGAGTGGTAGATCATATAACTTTTAAGAACCTCTGATCTAAAGCCTGCACTGGTGAGAGTGCTTTCAAATACATATTATGTTCATAGTTTAAGGGAAAAGATCCTTCCTTTCCTTTCACAGTCCTAAATTGTGATCAGGTTGGGGGATGTAAGGGGTGAATTAACATTCTTTAGAATTTATTTTAAGGAAGATTTATAAAAATCTGTTGTATGCCATAGGAGTGGAGAGGAGGGACTGCCTATCCACTCCCACCATGACCTTAGCCCAGATTGTTCATGGATAATGGAGTTTGATATTCAAAATGAGAGGGGAGGGAAAGCCGCTAGGAATTTTGGGAATCCTAGAATAGAACTCAGAATGTTTTTTTAAAAATTAAAAAAAATAAAAGTCTCCCTTTCTGAGTGTGGCCCAAATTGGAGATGCAAATGGAATATATACAAGAGAAATGTTAGCAACAGTGGAATAAGGTGTAGGATGTGGTGATTGGTAAGGGAAATATGGTAATTAGGATAGATTAAAACCCAATATGTACTACCACTTTTAAAATCTTTCACAGTGGATTAATTGGAAATAGAGACTCCATAATATGATATACTTGTAATAAATGGACCTTAAGTAACATATAATATTAAATCATTGAACTTAATAATGTTAACTGTTTTATTATTTCTTTAATTAGATATAATTATTTCATATTTGATAACTTGATATGAAGTTTTAGATGTGATCAGCATGCACTGCCAATGGTGATGAGATGAATGATTTTCTGTGTAAGGTTATTTGGAAACTGATTAAATTGAATTGAGGTCACCTGATTGGTAATGAGTTTGTTCCAAGTTTCAAATACATAATATTGTTTGTGGTATTTTTATGTTTTTAAATTTTCTTATATTGTGAAATTTGGTAAATAATTGTATCAGATGTTGTTAGAAAAGCAACTTCTCTTATAATCTGGACCTTGTTAGGTTAAGAATTGCCCTGTTAAAAAAAAAGTTTTAAAATGGGTTAGAATACTGTTGTTATTATATCAGTCTTTTTTGCTGACCATGTACTATATTATTCTGAAGCATTGTAATTTCAGAATTTCTAAACTTATAAACTTGCAAGTTCTGCCTAAATTTAAGAGGAAGTTTAACCTAAAATTCTTTGGCTATCTCTTATGATACTCATGAGACTTATGAGAATGTTAAGTACTGTTATTTTGAGTTACCATGATGTTTACTTGCCGAGGTTATGTATATCTTGAACCAATTTAATCTTAACAATCAGTATGGTTAAAGATTTATTTTCCTTTAAAGGATGAATACAAAATATGTGTGTGTGTGTGTGTGTGTGTGTGTGTGTGTGTGTTAATTAAAAGGTTTACAGCAATTGGCTAGTGATATTTTTCTAGGAGTTTAAGTAAACTATCTCATCTTCATTATGTATGCAGGATTCCAGAATGTAATTATTTTCTTGATTTCTAGTGAAATGTTTTGTACTAGGTTGAATTTATACTCTAAGAGAAGATAAAAGGAAGAAAAGTATCTTGAATAAATTTATAAAGGCCTGAGAAATGTTGTTATTGTGATAAACCTAAATTAATTGGTCATTTTTTTGGCTTAAAACACTGAATCT
>CM053584.1:203761424-203779489 GCA_028627135.1 Pseudochirops cupreus
GAAAGCTCTGTCCCAAATTGCTGGGGTCCTCCCAGCTGCTGTAGCTCTCAGGAAGGTGCTGGGTCCCTTTCCTACTTACTTCTGGCTCACTGGATAATGAAGACTCCAGGACCAAAAGCCCAAGACCGTGATCCGGATCCAGGCCGCTCAACGCGAGAGCACTGGCCTCTGAACAATCACTTAGTCCCCCTGCTGTCTGCAGGCCACGGGCGCGGAACTGCAATGCAGAGGCGGGTGCAAAACCTCTGCCTTTTGCTTCCCCCCCTGGAGGCGTTTCGGCCCGACGCTTTTCTCCCCTGATTTTGCAAGTCCCACTGACCTAGTTCTGAACGCTGCTTACCGCTAATCTGAGGCTCCTCTACTCTTCTAGTCCAGCCACCCCCAGGGCTCAGCAAGGGCTTCAGGCCAGGCTGGTTTCGGTTCGCAGTGCTGATATGGTTCCTCATAGCCAAGCTGACTTTAGTGGAAAGTATATTTGTGTGCGTTTTGGAGTTCTAGGATTAGTTTAGAGTCATATTTTATGGGTATTTTGGGGTGGCTATGTGAGAGCTGCAATATGTTGCTGCTGCTATGCCACCATCTTGGCTCTGCCCCCCAACCATCAATATTTCTAATTCAGCAACTAGATATTAGACCCACCATTGGTCCAGCCCTTTGCCTTAACTTTATTTCAACCAGTCATCTTTGTCTGCTAGTTCAACTGATGCTTCCTGAATGCCAAATATTAAATGTCCAGTTGCTCATACATTCTGGGAACTCGGACAATTTTATCAGTTAATCAATAAACATTTATTAAGCGCTCACTATGTGCCAGTCATTGTACTAAGGACTAGGAATACAAGGAGAAAGCCAAAACAGGTCTGAACTTCAAGTACCTTACATTTTAATGGGAGAGATTAAATATATATATATATATATATATATATATATATATATACACGTATCTATATACATATATATATATATACACATATATATGTATGTATGTGTGTGTGTGTATATATATATGTACACACACACACATACACATACATATATATGATAGGCACATACAAGATATATATGTATATATGTGTGTGTGACACAATACAGGGGAAGGGAGTAATAGCTGGAGGGACCCAGAAGGGTCTTTTAAAATAGGTGTTTTTTTGAAATGAGTCCTCAAGGAAGCCCCAGATTTTAAGAGACAGCAGTAAAGAGAGAGAGCATTGAGGGAAGCCAGTATCAAAATCACATAGACCGGAAATGGAGCATTGTATATGAAGAATGGGAAGAAGCCCATTCTCCTTGAATTGTGAAGTATGAGGAAGGCAAAAGAACACAAGGCTTTTTTTTTTCTTATGGCTGGCCCTTGTGTAACAATAAACTTTTATAAATCTGCCAAAGGACAGCTGAGCCTATAATTCTTTTCAGACGCCGAAACTAGAAAGGATTTCTCATTAGAAATCCCCCATACTTATACCTCTTCATTTTTGGCAAGCCAGGTAGGAGAAGTCTGAGGTCTCAAGCTGTCCTGGCATCAGGTAAGCCCCTACTTCTCTTGCCTTCCTCTGTATGTTGGGTTTTTCTCCTCTCCAAGCTTCCTAGGCACAGCTTGGAGGGACGTTGGGGTCTCTTACAGACCTGGGTGACATACTTCCCTTTCCTAGAGAAGGGAACATTTGTCTGGTTTTGGGGTCTTTCACAGACCTGGGTGACATACTTCCCTGCATAGAGGGAACATTTGTCTGGTTGAGAGTCTTTTACAGACCTGGGGGACATACTTCCCTTGCCTAGAAGGGAACACGTGTCTGCTTTTTTTGCTCCACTCAGAAAGCTGAGACACTGAGCAGGGACTACAGAGAAGCTTTATTAAGGGCAGGAAGGTATGATGGCTCAGTATCACTCTTAGGATGCCATTTGAACAACTGGCAAAAGCTTGGTTTACAGGGCCATAAAATACAGCATCCCATTGGTTGACAAGCCAACAAGCAGACCTTGGCGGACCTATCTTGTGTGTGTGTGTCTCTCTCTATCTCTCTCTGTCTCTCTCTCCTCTCTGTCTCTCTCTCTCCTTTCTCTCTGCCTCTCTCTGTCTCTCTGTCTGTCTCTCTCTTCTCTGTCTCTCTCTTTCTCTGTCTCTCTCTCTCTGTCTCTCTCTCTCTCTCACACACACACACACACACACACACACACACACACACACACACACACACACTTCACTGATTTAGATTTCCTGCAGATTCTGGCCTCTCTCTTTAGGAGGCAACAGAAACACAGATGAAACTGGAGAAGATGCTACTTTGTTTCATGCCACACCCTCTTCAGTCATTCAGTCAATCAACAACCATTTATTATATGCCTACTGTGTACCAGGCATTGAACTAGGTGCTAGGGTTACCAAGACAAGTTAAGACAGTCTGGCCTCAAGGAGCTCACATTTTAACGTGGGAAGACTACTTATAAATAACCAAGTACTTACAATTTATATACAAAGCAAAGGAAAGGTAATCATGGAGGGAAAGCCTCTTGCAGAATCTGGAATTTGAATTGAGTCTTGAAGGAAGTCAGGAGAGCTAAGAGGGAGAGGTGAGGTAAGAGCCTTCCAAACATGGGAAAGACAGCGCAAAGGCATGGACGGAGTTAGGAGATACAGTGCTCAGCAACTAATTCAAAGCACTCTTATTCCAAACCTTTTCCAGTATCCTCCTCTCAACAAAACTTAATCATCCTGTCAAAAGACTTAGAGATAGTTTAAGATCTCCACCATAAAAATCCAGAGCCTAAGTGCTCTTACTCACCTGCCACCATGTCCCTTTATGTCTTGCAAACTTGTTCTACCTTTTTTTCTCTTTATACATTGCTGCCAACCTAGGAACAAATGGTTTTCATTCTTACCTCTTATTTTCTTATTTCCTTTTTCTTCAATCCTTTCCTTCCCACACCAACTCTGATCTCCCCTTCCACTGTGCCTCTGCAATTCTTATTCCATACTGAATAAATTTTCTGGACAGGGCTTCCTCAGATTAGACAGCACTCTTGTTCATCCCTTCCAGCACTGGCCACACCTTCCCCTATATCATCTCTTCCCACCTTCCACCACCTGCTAATCATACTGATCTTGGGAAGGAAGTCAGAATACACCATAGCTACCCACATTCATTTCTGGATTCTTCTTTTTTTTCCCACCATTACTCAGTAAATTCCCCTCCTTTGAAGATTACTTGATTCAGAATTTTCAGCCAATATTGGTCACAGTGACTGTTGTCTATCAGCCCCCAGGACAGTCTCTATCTTTTCTCAGGGAGTTCAGCATTTGGTTCATTATTTTCTTCTCTTCCTCAACTCCTGTCCTTCATACTGAAGAGGGTAAGAAAGGGATGGATTTCTAGGAAATCCTTGGAGGGTTCTTTTAGTTTGAAAGAAGTACCAGGCCCAAGCAATCTTGGCAGGTTTGTAAAAGTTTATTATGCTTTTCAGCAGGCAGGGGGGTGTCAGAAAAAGCCTGCAAAGTGCAGGGTTATAAAGTTTAATGTTATGCTTTGCAGCGGGCAGGGGGGTGTCACAGAAAGCCTGCAAAGTGTAGGAATTAGGGATACTGATTATATAGTAATAAAACCATAAATCTGATATCAGTTATGCTAACTAGGTGTGCACAGGTGGAGTTAGGGAGGAGTTTGGGAAGAGTTTAGGAGTGATCAGTGCTTAAAGAACATGCACTTTTTATATCAACTGCACATGAGTATGGCCCATAATTCACTGGGAGAAAGCTGGGGCGCCTGGAGGTGTGGTTTTTGCCTTAAAATGTCACAAAGTCAGCCAGCGGTCAAATTTGAATGAGAAGTACCCAGCCTGTTAGCCATCAAAGTCCCTTTTGACAAGATGGATGTTGGGAAGCTGGGTTAATTGGGGATTCAGGAGGTGTCTGATTGTGAGGAGTTATCTTACTGATAATGCATTGAAGGATTCGTAGTTTGCAGCTGGCCACTAGAACAAAGGAGGTATACATTTCTCTAACTTAAGGATTTGTTTATAGAATGCATTTGAAGGATTCATAGGTATGGTTTGTTATTATACCAAGCAAGGATAGATAGTTGTAGAGTTAATGGTTTCAGGGAAAATGCTTAAAAGCTGGGGGCAGGGGAGAGACAGAGTTAATGCTTTATGGCTGTGGGAAAGTGTGACTTTTACAACTTAATTGCGCAGGCTGATGTTACAGACTGATGTTACATACATAGGTACTCCAACACAAGTGAGATTTTTACAGACTGAAGTTACAACAATGTTACAAAGTTACAAAGTCACCCCAAATGTTACAGAGGCACCGCATCAATACTACATTTTCACATTCACGTTGATGCTTTCACAAACACTCCTGATCCTAGTTCCTCAGTCTATTCAAGGCCCATCATTTACTGCTCCAAACTACTTCAATCATACACTGTAGTGGCCGTGTCCTGGGTCTCATTACCCACATGTTCTATTTACATAAAAACTGACCAAAGAAGAAAAATAAGTATCTGACATTACACCACTCTGACATCCCTTCTGCCTTTTCAAGAACCTCAAACCAGCTGACCTGGGTTGACCCCACACTGACTTCTGCTCATGAATCCCTTGCCTCTCATCGTTCAGTTCTTGCTATATCCCAACCCTAGGCCACTCCCACCACTTACCTCTTGTACTCCTACTCACATGCTGATGAAAGGAACTGGAAGTCACAGAGGCTGGGCTGACCTCGTCTTGTTTAATCTCAGCTGGGTCCTCATGGACACAAGATAAAGTTTTTATTTCTCTTTAATCTCCTATTTGGCTCCTCGCGTTAGTTATTCCAAATCTTCTCTTCTCTCCTCAGTCCTGCCGCAGTGACTCCTCCCCTTCATTCTCAGCTGATGCTTTAGCCCAGTGGTTCTTAACCTGTGAGTCGCAACCCCTTTGGGGTTGAATGACTTTTCACAGGGGTCACAGGGGTCACCTAATACCATCAGAAAACACATATTTCCAGTGGTCTTAGGAATCTCCGCTATTGTCTCCAGGCGGGTCTGCCCACATGCAGACGTGCCCACATACCACTATTAAAGGGTCACGGTATTAGGAAGGTTGACAACCACTGCTTTAGCCTCTTCCTTTAATGAAAAAAATTGAGGCCATTCTTCAAATGCTGACTTTACTCACCTTCTCTCTCTCTCTCTCTCTCTCTCTCTCTCTCTCTCTCTCCCTCTCTCTCTCTCTCTCTCAGAGTTCCTTGATTTCATCTTCTAACATTTCCTCTTTCAAATTTTGGTGAAGTGGCCCTTCCCAAGAACAGCCTCCCTATGTGTGCCCCTTATTCATTTTTTCCTGCCTTCTCCAGTGGATTGTTCCCTTTATCATCCATTCTCTTTCTAAGCTTCAATCTTGTCCTATCAGTCACTTCTCTGCTTCCTTCAAACTTGCCCGAGCCTCCCCCATTTTCAAAAATCTTTCTTTAGAACTTATCATTGCTTTTAAGCTGTCATTCTATATCTCTTTTCTCTTCCTCTGTCTTTTATGTATTCCTCATCCAAACTTTTTTATTTCCTGGGAGCCTGCAGAGTACAACTTCAGGTCAGCAGGAGTTTGGGTGACAACTCAAGACCCTTTCCCTGGCCTGACTGAAGGATACAAGGGTAAGAGGGAAACTAGTCTCCTCAGAGAGCCTCCTTCCCCCAGACCATGCTCCAAAGAAACAGTCCAGGCTCCCCAGAGAGCCTCGCTCTTTGCACCCTGACCTGTCTGCACAGTCCCCTGATCTCACTCACTCCCTTATCTTCTCATTCCCTCTTCCTCCTCCATGCCTTCCCTCCTCATCTGAGATTCCAAGTAACAGCAGGAACAGCAGCAGTGGGACTTCTCTGGCCATCCTGGACCTCTTCAGGAACTTAGGGGCTAAGGACACCTCACCTCATACCTCCTCAGTATGGAATCTGGGGAGGTGGTGGGAGGGATAGGACACTGACTCTTGCTTTACTACTTCTGAGTCTCTGAGAAAGAAGAGCAAAAGGAATAGGAAAAGAGAGTCCTTATGAGAGAAACAGGGGGAAAGAGAAGGAGAAGAGCTGCAGAACTCTAAAGGGAGAGCCAGAGGGGAAGAGCTCCTTCCTCCTGAGGAACCTACACTCTGAACCTGAGCTTGGACAAGAGTTCCTCCTCTGCAATTGCCTTGGGGCTTTCGTGATTTTTTCTTCTCACACTCTGGTGTCTCTGATACCAGATGTGGAGACTCCTAGAGAGCCTAGGCAATGGGGAAAGGACAGGAATCTTGTGCTAGAGCTTGGTTTGGGGCTCAGGTAGGACTCAGGCACCTGAGATTAAAGTTGTCTCCTATGAAATAAATAACTTCAGCTTAATGGCAGCTATTGAGGAAGTGAGAAAGGGGTCAAGAAACACATCTTGGCCAGTAATCTCCTCATTCCCCTTTCTCCTAAGCTCTGAGCCTATTTCTGTGACATTTTCTACTAATTTGTATATGTCATACAATCTATTTCTTTTGTTAAAAATTATCTTGAATTTAAATACCAAAAAAAAGCATTTCCACACGCACAACTACAAAAAAGGTATATGATAAATTCTATACATTATTTTCTAGACTATCCTTTTTGTCTGTACACCCTTACACCTTCTGTGCATTTTAAAATAATGGTCTTTTTAAAAATCATTTTTAATTCCCCTTGCATTGCCCCCACTTCCCAATTAAAAACAGAACAAAAAAATCCTCATAATAAATAAGCATACTAAAGCAAAATAAATCCATGCACTGGCTTAAAAAAAAATTCTATCTCTTTTTGCACCTGTGTCCATTACCCCTCTGTCAGGAGATTGGTCCTCTGGAGATATGACTGGTCATTGCATTGATCAGAGTTCTTATATCTTTCAAAGGTCTTTTTTTGTCATCCTTGCCATCCTTGTATAAAATTATTCTGCTCAATTCACTCTGCATCAGTTCATACCACCTGGGATTCTCTGGAATCCTTTCTTTTATCTCTTCTTAAGTCACAATAATATTCCATGCACATGCTACAATTTGTTCAGTCATTTCCCAGTTGTCTAAGAGGTGATCTAAGATTGTAGATTCTAGTCATTTGTTGTTATTTATTTTTCCTCCCCATCCTCAACTCTTTAATCCCTCTTCAGGGTAAAAAAAAAAAGTTGTTTACTGATAACTATTCTCACCCTACTATTATTCTATCTTTACCTCTCTACCCCTCCCCCCACTTCTCTATCCTCTCTTGTTTTCTTGTTTCCCTGTTGAGTTTGATGTATTTCTACATGATGTTTGTGTGTGTCTATTTATGTTAGACTATTCTTTGCACATTTTAGATAAGAGTGAGGTTAGTTTGATTCCCATTCTCCCCACCCTTTCTTCCATGTTTATACATTATGGGATGTCTTCAAGAAGGTGAATAGAACTGTTAGGGGAATCTGAAGATCTTCCCTGCCTCTAGGCCCTTTGATAGGCGTAAGTGGCTCTGGGAATCTTCCCTGATTTGAAAATATACTCTGCCCCCTAATAGGCTGAATGTGGTCACATGGAGCCTGTGGCGTGAGGCTTGTTTTTCGGGAATGCCTGCGCCTTGTTGCTTTGTGATTGGGCGATGGGTCTAGAGGGCTGTGACATTGTCCCACCCAGGAGAAGGCTTTATATACACCCTGATATGAGGTTTTGCTTTGGGGCTCATTTTGAGAAGAGTTATGTGATTTGGCCAGAGGAGACTCTGGGAAGCTGTTGAGGCCCCTGGTTTTGAAAATCCCAGATGTTGGTACTTCCCTCTCTGGTAACTGACTAGGTATGGATGTAATGGTCAGACGGTTGGAAGCCCATATGCTGATATGTTTCTTTGCCTGCTTGTAACTTCCATTTGTACTCTGTTTGCATTCTCTCAAGTTCAGGGTGCTGACTTTTTCCCCTGAACTAGGTAAATGATATATGTTTGAGTGATTAAAGTAATATTGTTAACCCCTTTTGAGTTGCTTTCCTTTAGAAAAGCAGATCTAAGAACCTGTGCTAGCCACCACCCGGATATGCTAGGATGCTTGCTGATACAAGAGCACAGCTGGAATGTCCTATAGGCATCTCAAGCTCAACATGTCCAAAACAGAACTCAATGTTTGTCTATTTCTGTCAAAGGCAATCACAAGGGTGTGCAAACTCAGTGTCCTCCTAAATTCTTCACTCTCATTCACTTCATATATCCAATCAATGGACCAATTTTAGTGACCCTCAGTTATTATTATAATATAGCTTCTTATATTATTATGATAGCTGCTTATTAGGTCTCCCTGCCTCAGATCGCTCCTCACTCCGATACAACCACCACCACTCTGTGTGTTGAATCCTGGGATAGCTTTCCACCAGGCTTGAGAGGAGGTGATTCCTCTTCCTCAGTGGTAGGAGCCCTAACTCATCCTAGAATGATCTCACTCCACTTTGCACCTGCTTTCCTGCTTGGTTTCAACTCCAGGGAACAAGATTCCCCATGCCAGGCACCTGTGCCTTGGTGTCCCTTTACTCTCTTCTCTCACCACCCCCCTTTCCTGTCTCCTTTTTCATGTTCACTCCCCCTTTGGATTGTAAGCTCCTAAACAGCAGAGACTGACTTTCTTCGTGTTAATTATATTCCCAGTTTAGTACATAATAGGCATTCAAGAAATGTTGATTGGATTGGATTGGATTGGAATCAGTGAAGAGAGTAGGGAAGAATTGGGAAAGGGAAAGAGAGAAAGGAGAAAAAGTGAGAGCTAGAAAGGGTTATGGTTATGCCTCCCCCCCCCCCCCCATCCAGAGGAACCTCAAAGCCCCCAAGGAAGAGTCTTGCACTTAAATCTGTTTTTAGCGAATGTTTGTTGAATTGAATGGGCTTGAGCTGGAAGGTACTTACCTGGAGACACCACCAGTTAGAATCTCCTGAGGACAACTTTTTTCCTCTCAGAAAGGTCTGGATAGATGGTATCACCTTAGGCAGGCAAGTATCCATTGATGCAGACTATGTAAACAATCAAAAAGGGCAGATTCGACTTTGACAGGACAAAAAAACACTTTTCTTCAAAAGCAGGTAGATGAAGCACCTGCTATTTATTACAAAAGTAAGGACGTGGATCTGAGCAGTCTTTTCTATACTCATCAAAATCTGAAAAATTCCACATTTACCTTATTCTTGTAGATATGGCCAATAAATCAAAAAAGTTCTGTCTCATAAGGGTGTTGATCTATGTAAGAGAAGATGTTGCCATATTTTCTACAACTTTTTTGACCTGTTAGACATTCACTGGCTTCATAAGGAAGATGTAGGATGAAAAAGTCATAGTTCACAAATATTTCAAATGAAACCAGTAAATACTTATTAGTATATGTTGGTATGTGGTACAATAAACACATATAATAATACATACATAACATTTATCCAGTTGGCTTAAATTACTGTCGTCT
Organism: Pseudochirops cupreus; assembly: GCA_028627135.1. Classification (NCBI taxonomy): domain Eukaryota; kingdom Metazoa; phylum Chordata; class Mammalia; order Diprotodontia; family Pseudocheiridae; genus Pseudochirops; species Pseudochirops cupreus. Next base: position 203,770,849 of record CM053584.1, read on the forward strand.
GCAACATTACTATTTATTGAGCATCTACAACCTTTAGCGTGCCTGGCTATGTACTGATAATCATTAAATATCATATTTTTGGCCAAAGTCTGAATTAAACAAACAGACTGCTTTGCTTTGCTTTAAAAATACCTTTTTCTGTGTCAGTGACTCCAGAGACCAGATAAGGCTGGAGATGAGATTTCCCTTATCTTGGGACATATTCCATATGGGAGGAAAACAAGAGACATCCTGAGACCATACATTGCAAATGGACCCTGTTCTGTTTATTGTCTTGTCAATTTGCATTTAAAACCAAGAAACTTCCTTTCTCACAATATGGATGGTAACATAAGGAGATCATAAAATTGTGTGACACTGCCACACTGAATTGGGATGGTCCTAAAGTGTATTTAAATTTTCTGATTTTTTTTTTGTACAGACAATTAGGAGTTAGCTCCTAACTCCTTGTACAAGTATGCTAGTATTAAGGGAATAAATGCTGTAACTGTATATCACCTAGCCTGTTGTCTCCTTTAACCAAACTTTTAAATGTTGACAGTACTAATCAGAGCTGGGTTCAACTGAAGATGCCCACATTATCCTCTGCATTCTAGGCCACAGCCAGCCATCCTCACTTTTGTCTTGTTACTAGACTTCAGTTACTCTGAAAGAGAGAGTGAGGTTGATGACTTTGGGTAACTCTGTCACACTTATATCCAATTTGTGCATGAGTCAAGACATCACCCTGTGATGTCATTCATCCTTAGGAAACAAAGGGCCAAAATAATTTCCTTTATTGTATTCATTATGTTTGGCAGATAGTCGATACAAAGGATAAAGTACTGGACCTGGAATTCAAATCCTGCCTCTGATACTTATTGACTGAGATGCTGGGAAAATCATTTAATTACAATCTGACTCAGTTTTCTCACTTGTAAAAAGGGAATAAGAATAGCCTTTCCTCCTAGGGTTGTTGAGAGTATAAAATCAGATAACCGTAAAATGCTTTGCAAACCTGGAAAAGCTACATAAATGCTAGTAATCATTAGCTATTATTATCTGATTCTGCTAACTTATCTTTTCAACAGTTGGAATGTTTCCCCATGTTTTTATATAGTCTTCATATTCAAACTTTCTATAGTATAATAACCCTCCCTTTGTCTTCAAAGGTGCCTTTACATATTTGACTTGCTGAAAAGAAAACAAGGGTTGAGTAATTTCCAAAACATTTTTTTCAGTCCCAGGTCCACTTCTTATCAGCTCTCTTGCCCGTTGGCTTATAGCGTGTGAAAAATGATTATTAATAATCAATATCTTGGAGAGTCAGAGGTTCCTCCCCTCCCCCACCCCCTTCTTCCAAAATCCTGACTTTAAGTTCAGTTTTTCTTCAGAAGGACATTACTGACAAAGAGATTTCATTGACTCTCCCAATCCTGGTCAGCCCTCACCCAAGCTTACAAGAAATATAATCTAAAGTGGGGCAGTCTGTTGTGTTTTATTCAAGCTAGAGTGGAAACAGATTCTTCTATCTAGGTGGCCCAGGGATGGGAGTGGACTGGGATAGATGGAAGTGCTATTTTCTCTGTCCACAGGTGAAGTGTTGATGACATCAGCCCCTGTTGGAAGAGTATATAAACTGTGCACTCTATTCCCAAAGAGCTCAGTACCCAACTGCAGCTCCCATGCATGGACACATGCGTGCTGCCTGCTTTCAGAGAAATAAACATGGATACAACCTAATTCTGTTTGTCATGCATGGACACATGCATGCAATTTCTTCCAACTTCTTCCATCTTTCCATCAATTCTTTGCAGTTCTAGAACCATAATCAAATAAATATTGCCATAGTGACTTGAAAAGGCTAATTTATGTCCCCATGATTCCACTCATCATCATTGCAAATTTCCAAACCAAAATACCTTTCACTGGATACTATTCTTCTTTATATGTTGTCATCCTTTATTCAAATATAAATCCCCTGACGACAGAAATTGTTTTCAATTTTGTTTTTGTATTCCCAGAACTTAGAATGATGCTTCGCTATTATAGTAAGTGCTTAATAAAAGTTTCTAAATTTGTTGCATTTCTATAGGCCACCATGCACATACATTCATGTGCATGATCTTCTCACCCCACAACTTCATCCCATTTTCTCAAATCTTTTGCATCTACACACAATCATCAGCAGAAAACCTAGAGGTTACAGTAGGCTTCAACTTAAGAAAGAAAAAGGAAAGATTTGCCCACATTTAATTTAATTTGTTTTGAAATAGCCAGCTCAACTTTCTCACTACCCCTCCACAGAAATACAATAAGGGTAGCACTCCAAACTCATTCTGTATGTCCAGTATAATGAGCACAAGCAAACTCACAGATTTGTGATTCAGGGCCTAGTTGTAAAAGATCCCTTCCTGCCCCCTACCTCATATCACGGCAGTGATTTGGCCAAAGAGCCAATGACTCCAAAAGAGGTAACACACACTGATTCTTACCAGTCATATGAAGGAAAGTGAATAGAAGTGGTATGGAGTCAAAGCAGGGAAAAGACACATGTGGATGCTCAAGATATAGGTGAAAGAACTTGATGGAAAGGGAATTTGAAATCCAGATTCGTTCAGCCTTTCCCCCAATTCCCCTCCTCTATTTTCTCAGTACAGGCTGACTTCAGTATCCATCAGCATCCTTTCAATGTGAAAGGCTTAGGATGCTCTTGGTAGAGAGAGGGTTATGCATGACTGAAGAGGGAAAAAGCCAAAAGGTAAGAAGGAAATTCAGTAGCAAGGGATTAGTAATACAAGAGAGAAGTGAAAAGATTAAGAGTTTAAGAGAGAAAGCCTCAACAAAAACTTAGTCCATAAACAGATAAACCAGAAGAGAGGATCATAAAAACAAAAGACTGTAAAATTCAGGGACACAAAGGCACTGGATCAAAAATTAAAATATGAAGTAAAAAGGGGCCAACCAAGTGAAAGAAAATTTTGGGTACTTAGCAAAGATTGTGGAACAATAGCAGGAAAATTAAGACTGGCTCAAAAGTCAAATATAATTTTTAAATGAAGAAATTAAGAGTGAATTTAGGTTAAAATCAGAAATCTTAACACAAAATTAAAGATGACAAATAGGAGAGTAAGAAAAACTGAATGCATATGTAATACAAGGTTCACAGTCCATTTGCAGGAGACTTTTCTTCATCGATAGGGATTGATTATTCAACTCTTCCTGCCTCAATGAAGGACAATTGGTGAGAACTTGGGGGAAAAGAGATCTTACTTAGTCTTCTGACTTTCAGCTTTGAGAGGGAAGATCCATCATTCCAGATTCTCTTCAAATTTGAAGAGAGAGAAAGACTCTAGGAAGAAGCTGACATGTAGAGGAGCTGGTGCTTTGATTATGTTTTTATCTCCAGTTTATGACACTAGAGAATTTGGGAAATTTACTTTTGGATGAGATCTAAGACTGTCTCTGTCTCTGTCTCTTTCTCTCTGTCTCTGTCTCCCTCTTTTCCACAGTGGGAGACGTCATTCACTCTGTGTATTGTTTTTTATGTTCTCATCTGTATACCTTCTCTGATTTCCAATTGCTTTTGACTTGGTTAAATGAATTTATTTTCTATTTGCTATATGAGTTATTTATGAAACTAGTATTTGAGGGGATGACAGTCAAGTCTTAGGTATTTAATTTGGGGGAACTCCTTCCGCTCCAAGGGATGGCAATCCCCCAGATTAACAAAATTTTGGGGGACAGATAGATATAATCTTCATCTGGTATCCCCTTTCTCTGAGTGGACAGCCTCTGACCAATGTCCTGCTTCTCCTTCTGGTAACTGCCAAATTCTCCCTTGAAGAACAGTGGGTGAAGGAAACTAGAGATATCTATTCATATCTTCCTTTGAGCCACATCTAGACAAACCCATGTGTAGGCAAGCACACACATTTTCTACATGATAGAAAATTTCTACAAAGAAGTAGAATCTCTGAGAGGGGGAATAATAGATTTAGTAAAAATGTAGATTTACAAAAAAAATATAGAAGTGGAAGAAAATTTAGCTAAAAAGAAAAAAGCAGTAACATTAAAATATCATAATAATTATATAGAAATCAGTTGCTGATCCCATATGGGATGTCCAAATATAAGATTTTTTTAAAATCTGAATATCATAATGCAGAAAGTAACATATGAAAACTATTCAAAATTTCTAAATATGAATTATAAAGCACAGATTCATTTAATTCATAGGTCAGTATCAGGGAATAAGTTTTTCTTTTTTGTAGTTTTCTTAATTTTAAACTTAAATACAAAATAAGAAAAAAGAAACAAACAAATATTAAAGCTAAAATAAATCAAAGTAAGAAAAGAAAAAAAATCTTGCCCTCTGTACAGCAAAACATGAAAGAAGATCCACGATATACAGCAATAAATGTCCATTTCAAGAAAGCCTATATAATAAATACTACTCATTGTGTTGAGAGCTAGCCATCTTTTCTTTGCTTTCTTGTACGTTTTCTAGTTCTCTGCTGTTCACTTTTTATTTTGTTCTCCTCCGCTTCATCTCCCTCCACCAAGACTACAGTTAAATGCGTGTGCAAGTGCATGCACGCACACATACACACACACACACACACACACACATATCCAACAAGGATGAAAATGGTATTCAAGGTCAGCTACTGAACTGATAGTAAATTATCTAACTGGAAAAGACTAGTTGGTGCAAAATTTTTTGTTTATAGATGATTGTGCACTCAACGCAGCCTCTGAAGCTGAGATGCAACAGAGTATGGATAGATTCTCCGCTGCTTGTGCTATTTTTGGCTTAACAGCTAACACCAAGAAAACACAGGTTCTCCACCAGCCAACACCACATCATCCATATGTGGAACCATCAATTACAGCAAATGGAAAAATATGGAATGTTTTGGATAAGTTCACTTACCTTGGCAGTAAACTTTCCAAGGATGTACACATAGATGATAAGGTTGACGTTGCCAGAGCTAGCTCAGCATTTGGGAAACTGAAGCAAAGCGTGAAACAAAGGAGGTGTTAGACTGCCTACAAAACTGAAGGTCTACAGAGCTGTTGTGCCAATCTCATTGTTGTATGCCTGTGAAACCTGGACAGTTTAGCAGTACCATGCTAGGAAACTGAATCACCTACATTTAAATTATCTTAGGAAGATTCTGAAGATCATCTGGCAAGAGAAGGTACATGATGCTGACATCGCACAGGGCAAAGAAGTGTTCAAGGTCAGATTTAAACTCAAGTTTTCATGACTCCAGGCCCAGTTCTATATCTACTGAACCACCTTCTGGTCCCTAGAGGTGATAGACAATGTTAAATGCTGCAGAAAGATAACAAAGATGAGGATGAAGAGAAGACCATTAAAATTCATAATTGAGAGACCAACGGTAACTTTAGAGAAGGCAGTTTCAGTAGAATAATGAGACTGAAAAGTCAAATTGCAGAGTTTTTATTGTGGTTGCTGTTTTTTAAGTAATAGGAGAAGCAGCTAGTATAAACAACTTTTTAAAAGAGTTTTTCAAAAAAGGGAAGAGGGATGACTAGTGAAGGTGGTAGGTCCAAGTGAAGGTTTTTAAAAGGATGATACAGTAATTTTTGTAGGCAAAAGGATAGGAACGAGAAGAGAGAGTTCGAAAATTATAGAAAGAGTGGGGATGATAGTTGGAACCATCTGCTGGAGAAAGTAAGAAGGGGTAAGAGGAAGGAAGGAAGCATTTGTATCTAGGTCCTCTATCTATTTATCCTGATAAATGGTGTGAGGTTTTAAGCTAAACCTAATTTCTCTGGGACTGCTGTCAAGTTTTCCCAGGAGTATTTCTGCTCAATAGTGAGTCCTTCTTCCCAGTAATTGGGCAGTATTTGACTTTATCAAATCTATGATATTGTATTTGCTAATAGAATTTCTAAGTATAAAAGACCTCATTCAGTAGGACAGATGATGGTGCTACCTGCAACTATTGATATTATTGAAAGAATACTTGACACGTCACATGTAAAGCAAGTTCAAACGGCTACCCTTGAAAATAATACGGTATGTAAGAGAGGCACCTACATACCTAAATGAGCTTTATGATGAATTGAGAAACTAAAATCTTCCTCTTTTGCATCTCAAGTGGATAAAACCCCAGATGTCATGAAAGATTTCATTATATATGTAAGTTACTGTAAAATTGATGTTAGGAAAGTTTTGTTACTTTATAAGCCTATGCATAGCAATGCCTCATCAAGAAGAACTTTCAACGTAACTGCCAGATTTTAAAAAAGAAAGCGATATAATGTGGGAAAATTATATTGGTCTTTGCACTGACAGAGTTCCGTTGACGTGAGAACAAAACACCGGTCTCCAGGTGCTGGTCCAAGATAGACCGTCTCGCGAGATGTGGACACACTGTCTGCTGCGCAGATGAGAACTCGCAGCGGGAAGCGTGAGTGAGGAGCTACATACTGTTTTTTACATTGCTAGGAAAGGAAGCAACCTTGATTTTTAAAAACAAAACATGCATTAAAAGGAAGACTCTTGGCAAACACAATTTTAAAAATGTATTTGTTACTGAAAAACATGATGGTTTCCTCAGGCCAAATTACTCTGGAGTGTGTTTGAACTAGAAAAAAGGATCCCTATTTATTATAGAGACAAGAGTACTGATGAAGCATATTTATTTAATAAGAAAAGTTTTCTCATGAAATATGTATTTTATGGGTAGTTTTGAAAACTTGAGTACTCTAAATGAATCAGTGTGTTGTTTTGAAGTTTAAATATTTATCTGGAAACATAAGGCAACTACATTTATGAAAAAATAGTGCTGTGAATAATAAATTTACAGATAATATTTTATATGCTTCTCAATTTTAAAAAAGTTCTACAAACGAAATACAAGGAAGTTAAAGCCTGCATGTAAATAACACGATTAGTACATACTAGAAATTATCATTACACTTCAAAGAACTAGGTATTTGTGAATATGCGTGTATTTGTATATTTAATTAAACAATGAATTTCTTATGGACAGCTACGATATTTGGTCTTCTTTCTGAACAAGAACAACACGAAGACTTGTATTGTGGTAACATGTTGGAAAAAACTGTAGCACCATAAAAATCTTATTATGCTTTTACTATGAGTGAATAAAAAGTTCTTTAGCTTATCAAACAAAATCATACAAATTTTAATACTTTTCATAATATCTTTTTTGTATGATATGAACTTTCTTGCTGTTGATAAGGACAATTTATCCATCTGAATTAGGGTCTGAAGGGTAGTGATGAGTAGCGACATAATTAGGGCCACCATAAGGTCTTCAGAAACTTTGTGCTGTAAGAGAAGCAGTATCCATCTCATTAATAACATAATATTTATAGTTATTCTATAAGTTATAAGTGTGGACATTGCCAATGATTTTGAACAGTCATTAACTATCCCTATGTATTATTTTAATTCTGTTTAAGATCCATCAGTGTTTTCTATAAAATACTAATAAATTCTTAATTTTATGTGATTTAAACACGTTAAGAATATTATTTGTATAAATTGTTTTCTAAAAAGTATAGCATGGGGCACAACATGGTATTTTGTTTTATTTTTAGGAAAGGGCATGATGCTACATAAAATTGGGAAATCAAAGAAAAAAGAAGTCCTTCCCCAAGTAATTTATATGTTTTTTAAGTATATGGAACACAAGGTCATTGTGTTCCATTGTTTCTGAGTCTTGCTTGCCTAGTCTTTTCCATTTATTACTTCTTTGTTTTTGACCTTTGCTAAAGTATATTGAAGATCACACTTTTATAACAAGATTTGAAGTCTAGAAGTGCCATCCCCTCATTATTTCTACTTTGTTTCATTATTTCCCTTGAGATCCTAAAATTTTTTATTTCTATAAATAAATTTTGTTATTGTTTGATTCAACTCTACAAAGTAATCCTTTCCTTTAGTCGTCTAGGCATGGCACTAAATCTGTCAACATACATAGGCAGTATTATCATTTTGACTATATTGACAATGACCCCATCAAAAGCAATGAATAACCCTCCAATTATTTAATTAATGGTTTATTTCTTTAAAGGGGTTTTGGTTGTTGTGCTTATGTAAGTCTTGTATAGTAGGTTAACTCTTAGGCATTTGATTTATTTTGCAGGGTTTTTAAAATGAGATTTCTTTTTATTTATTTGTTTGTTTTGGCTGCAGACATACTTTTGCTCACTTATTTTCTTTATTGCTATTTGTCTTAATTAGTTTCTTTGCTGATTCTCTGAGCTTTTTTACATAAACTCTCATTTGGGCTGCAAATTAGACTTATTTTGTCTTCTCTTTGTCCATATGCATCCCTTGAATTTCTTTGCATATGTAAACCCTCTTATATAAATTTATGTGTATGTATATGTATATATACATTTGTATTCCCTTGCCCTATCCTCATACTGAGAAAAGTTTCATCAGTTATAATTGTCACTTTTCCATGTTGACATGTAAATAGTTCATCTTTGATAGGTACCTTATAATTTCTTTTCCATGTTTACCTTCTCATGCTTCTTGTGTTGGAGTGTCAAACTTTCTTTTCAGTTCTGGTTTTTTCAGCAGGAATGTTTGAAAGTCCTCCACCTCACTGAACGACCATATTTTCCCCTGGAAGACTATGCTCAGTTT
>CM053584.1:203779989-203796950 GCA_028627135.1 Pseudochirops cupreus
GAATACTATTGTGTTATAATAAATGAGGAGCAGACAGACTTCATAATAACCTGGAATTATATAAACTGATGTTGAGTGAGAAGAGCAGAACCAGGAGAAATTGGTACACAATTACAGACACAATGTGTGTGTCACGACTAACCTTCATAGACTGGACTCCTCTCAGCAATGTAAGGTTATAAGACAACTCCAAAGGACTCATGATGGCAAGAGATATCCACATCCAGAGAAAGAGTTAGAGAGTCTGAATGCAGATTGAAGCAAACTACTTGCTCTCTTTCTTTTTCTTGTTTTGTTTTGTTTCTCTTTTCTTGTTGTTCACTCCATTGTTTATAATCCTTCTTTAAAACCTGGCTAATGTTTGATGTGAAGGTATTTGTAGATCCTATATTTGATTGCATGCTGCCATGGGGGAGGGGGAGGAGAAGGAGGGAGAGAAAATTTGAAACTCAAGGGATTGTGGAACTGAATGTTGTAAACTAAAAGTAAACAAACAAATTAATTTAAAATTAAAAAAAGAGAAAATCCCAAATGGGGTCACAAAGAGTCAGACATGTCTAAAAAAAGACTGAACCCTATTTGTTCTAGTGGTTTTCTTTTTCTTCTTACCAAGAGGGTGAGTTCAGGTGTGAGGAGACAGTGAAAAGCAGGCAGGAGGAAGGGGGCAAGGATTTTGGTTACTTTAAAAAATTTAAATTTTTTTTAATAAAAGAAAGAAAATAAGGACTTCTAAGAAAGAGAGATCTGAGCAGAGAACAGGTTTCCCTCATGAACAAGGAGAGGGGCTTAGAGAATTTAGGAATTCTCAGCATGACTTAGTCATCTCCTTTTTGGTTAAGATATTATTCCCTAAATTAGGTAATGTTATGAAGTGTCTTTTGATAAACAGTTGGGAAGACTTAAGACAAGTCACAAATAAACAAAGAATTGTGACTCTCATACATCTGTTGAGTAAGCAGAATTTATTAACTTGGAAAACTCTAGTAGTACTAGCAGGCAGGTGCGCACGTGCATGCACACACACACACACACACACACACACTCACATACAGGCAAGCACATGCACTTATGGATTCATTCATTTCTACACTCTGAGGTTACCAAACAGTAGGAATCCTCCTTCCTCAGCACACTCTGACTTGTACCATCATGCAAAACAAAGCAATTTCTCAGCACCGGTACAGTGCAATTTTTGACTCTCTGGTACAAGGGCATTTACAAGACATCTTCCATTGAATTCCTTTTGAGAAAATTCCCCATCTTTGGGGTATTTCATCAAGGCTTTTCCCCATTTTCTCCCAAAGGGGGAGTTTCTATAACATAGAGATTTTTGAGAGGGCCTTTGGGTGCTAACATCAGAGATGATAAATAAGAGACTGTAGCACAGAAGGATAAAGGAAATAGAAAATAAAAAATAGAATAGGGAAGGATGAGTTTGGTTCCATGGAGAATCAATGAATCAAGAAGACAAATGCAGGAGTTTGGATTAGAGTATCCCTCAGAAAGCAGAAGTAGGGATAGGATTACACAGACTAGTTCACAAAGCAGGGGCTGAGCTCTCCTGGCAACTTCTGGGGAAACGTCACAAAATAGACAGAACTGACCCTTGGGCATGATACAGTCTCTGTGAGAGTCCTTTTCTGTCTTTCCCACCATCCCAAAACCCATGGCTACAAAAGAATGGGGGATGTATCAAAGTCATACCTCTCTGAGGAGCAATCTCACTATAGATTACTCCCATGTTAGACAGTAGGCAGATCTGAGATGCTGATCAAATAACCCTGGGAACAACTGGTTAATTTGGGTTATGAACATTTATTTAATTTACAGGACAGCAGACTCTATTGCATCAATGATAGCATTGAGGAGTTAAGCCAGAAAAGGCATTCATAGTGACTCTCAGTGTCTTCCACTGTTTAGCTACCTGGGCCCTCTTGCTCCAAAAAGATGAACATGACCATGGCCAGAGGTATTGGGTTCCCACTTGGTGGGGTTTAACCAGATTGAAGATCCTAACACCTTGTCCCAGCCTGAGTTTTTATCACTATTTTACCATTAAGGGCAATGGAGAGTGTGATCCGTTCCTAAATTCAGTCTCATATTTGCATATGTCTCTGTGCTGACCAGGTTCCAAAAATCAGGAGACTGCGTGTGCAGAGGGTTAATTCTCACCATATTCCCAAGACCTGATGTAGAAACCACTTAAGGAATAGTTGGATCGCCAAATCACATAGTGGGTTCATGTTTAGAGAATTCCCTTAGCTAAACTCCTATGCCAGAAGTTCTCTAACTTTTTGGTCACAAGACCTATTTACCCTAATAAAAACTATTGAGAGCTTTTGTTTATGGGTGCTCTGTTTATCTGTGTTTACTGTATTACAAATGAGAACTGTTAAAATTTTAAAATATTTATTAATTCATTTCAAATAAGAATAATAAACTTATTACATGTTAAAAACTTTTTTGAATGAAAAAATAAATGTTTTAAACAATTAGAGAGAAGGGTGACATTATTTTACATATTTCTGCAAAGCTCTTTAATGTCAGAATTAATAAGAGATTGTCGGATTGTCCTATCTCATTCTGCATTCGGTTTGTTGTTTGTTTTAGAATATGTGGAGAAAATTTGGCCTCACACAAAGAAAGGAATGAGGATTTTAAGAGACAGAGTCTTGTTATCATGATGAAATAAGTTTTAATCTAGCAGACATGCTGAAAGTGTATCAGGGACTCATAAGAGTTCTTCAACCATACATTGAGAACCTCTGGATTAGATGGTCTGTGAGGCTTCCTTCAACTCCTGATCTCTGATCTATGACCCTAGGATCTAGTTCAGTGGTTCTCAACCTGTGGGTTATGTTCAATTTGTAACAATGAAAATACATCTTGCATATCAGATATTTACATTATGATTCATAACAGTAGCAAAATTACAGTTATGAAGTAGCAACAAAAATAATTTTATGGTTGAGGGTCACCACAACATGAGGAACTGTATTAAAGGGTCATGGCATTAGGAAGGTTGAGAACCACTTACCTAGTTATGTCTAGCATTTGCTCTCTGGACCCCAAGGGGATAAAGCGGGGGGGAAATTTTATTTAATATTCAACATTAGACTTTCCCGTTGTTTCTAACTCTCTTTAGCCAAATCCCTTCCCTGGTGCTGGAAAAAGAACTGGTCAAGCTGTGTGGGGAGGATGTCTTGTGAGAAGAAAGAAGGGAATGAGTAGTCTCTCATTTGCCACTAGTCCTTCTGACCATAGAGAGTGGCTAACAAAAGAGATAATAAGAAGATCCAGGAGTCTCCATCTGCTTCTGCCCTTGATATCTCCTTCCTGAGTATATACCTCCACATTCCTAGCATCTGCTGTCTATCTTAAGTGCTCCCTCTCAGGCCAGACAACTCCATTCTCATTTATCTGAGTCTTAATTGAATCTTAGCCCCAGTGCTAACATCTTTGCCCCCTCACTCTCTTCCAAACCCCACACTCTTTGGGGACCTAAACCCAGGGTTCATGGGTGGGAGAACAGAAAATCAGTGCAACAAGACAAGCTCCACTTGTAGTTTTGTCCTTCTATAGGCTCAGGCAGGAGCTATAGGGCAGCCTCAGGGTTTAGGGAAATAGAACCAACATGGTGGACTAGCAGTAAGCCAGACAAACTCCCTTCCAAAAAACTCCTCCAAAAAGACCTAGAAAAGGCAGTAGACTGAATCCCAATAGGGAAATCCAGAACAAGTCCTGTTGAGTCATTTGTCCAGCTCAGTTTAGCAGAGAGAGACACCCAGAGAGGCCTGTGGATGGGATTAGATCAGAACACTTCAGGAAGAACATAAGCACCAGGTCAGAAGGATGTCTTATATCCATACCAAAGCATGTGAGACCAGGACCAGGGCACTGTAGTGGATACAAGTGCCAACTGATAGCTCTGTTGCCCATTTGCCTAGTCTAGGTCATAGATCCAGGGCAGACTGAGAAGATGCATTGCCCATGAAGTTGGTGTACCAGAATAGGGAAGACCTAAGTGGTGTCCTGGCCTACTTAGAAAGGAAGAAGTTGAAAAGAAAGGTGCAGTAGTGTGGCTCAGACCCCTGCAACAAGGCAGGGTCTACCTCTAGCATCTAGCCCAGCCTGCTGAGGTCTAAGCAGGGCATAGATACCAAACCAAAGGGAAGCCTACAGTTCTGTCCCTATGAACCAAGAAATGACTGATAGGGACAGAGTACAGCAACCACTGCTGCTCAAACTGAAACTTGGGTCATGAGCTTAGATTAAGGGGATAACAAATACACTTGCCCTGGATTAGACTACCTGGGGAGACCTACCTGGCTAGTTCTTGCAGGTCCCAGGTTTGTCCCTGAGATCCTGAAGTTACAAAGAATTCCATACTCAGAAAAGCAGCAATAAGATCAGTCTAGACTTTCTCTCTCTGAGTTTCACAGAGTCCAATCCTAACAGAACACTAGAGGCAAGAAATTAGCTACAACAATGAGCAGCAAAACAGAACCCAAACATAAAGAGTTATTTCATTGGCAGGGAAGTTCAAAACACTATTGAGAAGACAAGAATGATCCCACAACATCTAAAAATAATGACTCAGAGATAAACACAACTTGGGCACAAACTCAATTAGAATTCCTGGAAGAGATGATCCAAGAGTTAAAAATTGTTTTTATAAAAGATATGAGAGTGCATGAGGAAAATAATTGGAAAAGAAACAAGAGCAAGGCGTGGAGCAAGGCGTGGTCAAGATGGCAGAGTAGAAGCACAAACTTGGCATGAGCTCCCACTCCAATCATTTCCAATACATGTAAAACAAATGATTCTAAACAAATTTTAGAGCTACATCTGCCACAAAATGACAGAGAGAAACAAATCTCCTGCTAAAGGCAGGCTGGCAGGCTGGCAGGAAGGGGATATCACACCAAGCTGGGAGCTGAGCCCAGTCTCTCATGAGCCACTTGGTCCCAGACCCAGGGTGGCCCCAACCAGCACCCAGACAGGCCAGAGTAGACTTCAGGAGAGTGAATCACCAGCAGATGTGGTGGTTTCCAGACTTCTCAACCCATAAACACCAAAGATAATGTAAAAGGTCAGTGTGGAAGGCTGTTGGAACAGGGGGACAGAAGAATGTGATCTGGTCCCTGCTCCTGGGGTAAGAGGTGGCAGAAGCATTGCAGCTGCTGCCTCATGGCAGCTTCAGGAGATCCTGGCCTACAGATTGTAGGGGGACAAAGTGACTATTCAGAGGGTAATCACTCTTGCTTTGACCTGCTTGGATCTGGATCACAGTCTTGGATGGTGGCCCTGTGGTGTATGGCCAGTGTGCCAAAGCTTGTTGGGGCTGCAGAGAGGGCACCTCCCAAAAGCTCCAGCAGCTGTGAAAACCCCAGTGATTTGGGACAAAGTTTTCTCTATTCTGGAAGCAGAGTTCTACCATGGCAAAGAGCTCAAAAGTCAAGTAATTGGCTGGCAATATGAGAAAGCAGAGGATGCACAAACAGACCATAGAATCCTTTTTTGGGGACAAAAAGGATGAAAGCATGGAATGAGAGGAAGACAAAAAAGTGAAAACTCCTGCATCAAAAGCTTCCAAGAAAGAAAAATATGAACTGGTTACAAGCCTTGGAGGAGCTCAAGAAGGATTTTGAAAATCATGTAAGAGAAGTAGAGGAAAAATTGGGAAGAGAAATGAGAATGATGCAAGATAATCATGAAAAGCAAGTCAATAGCCTGCTAAAGGAGACCCAAAAATACACTGAAGAAAATAACACCTTAAAAAATAGACTCTCCCAAATGTCAAAAGAGGGCCAAAAAAACAATCAGGAGAAAAATGCCTTAAAAAGGCAAATTGCCCAAATGGAAAAGGAATTTCAAAAACTCACTGAAGAGAATAATTCCTTCAAAATTAGATTGGAGCAATTGGAAGCTAATGATTTTATGAGAAATCAAGATACTAAAAAACAGATGCAAAGAAATGAAAAAATAGAAGGCAATGTGAAATATCTCATTGGAAAAACCACTGACCTGGAATATAGATACAGGAGAGATAATTTAAAAACTACCTGAAAGACATGATCAAAAAAAGAGCCTAGGCACTATCTTTCAAGAAATTCTCAAGCAAAATTTCCCTGATATTCTAGAACCACAGGGCAAAATAGAAATGGAAAGAATTCCAATTCTTTCCAATTCCAAATTCCAATTCCAAAGAACAACCAATCACCTCTCGAAAAAGATCTCAAAAAGAAAATTCCTAGGAATATTATAGCCAAATTCCAGAGTTCTCAGGTCAAGGAGAAAATATTGCAAGCAGTCAGGAAAAAACAATTTGAGTGTTGTGGAAACACAATCAGGATAACACAAGATCTAGGATCTTCTACATTAAAGGATTGAAGGGCTTGGAATATGACATGCCAGAGGTCAAAGGAGCTAGGACTAAACCAAGAATCACCTAGCCAGCAAAAGTATAATGTTTTGGGGGAAAATATGATCATTCAATGAAATAGAGGATTTTCAAGCATTCTTGATGAAAAAAACAGAGATAAACAGAAAATTGGATTTTCAAATACAAGAAGCAAGAGAAGCATGAAAAGGTAAACAGGAAGAAGAAATCATAAGGAATTTATTAAAGCTGAACTATTTACATTCTATATGGAAAAATGATAATTGTAACTCATAAGACTTTTCTCAGTATGAAGATAGTTGAAGGGAATATATATGTATATATATGTATACAGACATATATATATATGTATGTATAGGAGGGTGTATGCATATATAAATGTATGCATATATATGTGAGTGTGGGCATATGTATGTACATGTATACATAGAGGGCACAGGCTGAGTTGAATATCAAGGGATGATATTTAAAAAATTAGATTAAGAGGTGAGAGAGGAATTTATTGGGAGAAGGAGAAAGGGAGGGATAGATCAGGGTAAATTATCTCATATAAAAGAGTCAACCTTACTCTCATTGAATTTGGCTTAATGAGGAAATAACATACATACTTAATTGGGTATCCTACCATACAGGAAAATAGGGGGTAAGGGGATAAGAGGGGGGATGATAGAAGGGAGGGCAGATTGGGAGAGTGAGTAGTTAGAAGCAAACACTTTTGAAAAGGGATAGGGTCAAAGGAGAAAATAGTATAATTGGGGGGGGATAGGATGGAGGGAAATATAGTTAGTCTTTCACAATATAACTACTATGGAAATGTTTTGCATAATTACACATGTACAACCTATATTGAATTGCTTGACTTACCAGTGGGGGTGGGTGAGGAGGGAAGAAGGGAAAAAATCTGGTACTCAAAGTTTTAAAAACAATTGTTTTTAAAAAGTTGTTTTTTATAGGCACCTGGGAAATAAGATATACAGGCATTGGGGTATAGAAATCCATCTTGGCCTACTAGAAAGTTAAGGGGGCTGGGGGAGGATATAAGAGAGAACAGATTGGGGGAAGGAGTATTCAGTAGGCTAGCTATTTTGGGTTGGGGGTTGGGGAAAGATGGAGAGAAAAATTTGCAACTCAAAATCTGGTGGAAATGAATGTTAAAAACTAAAAATAAATAAATGCATTAAAAAAACAAACAAACAAGAGCTATTCCAGAAAGAATTAAAAAGAGGATTAACATCTTGGAATAAGAAATATAAAACCTTTCCTGTGCAATAAATTTCCTGAAAATCAGAATGGACCAAGAAAAAGATAATGACTCCATGAACCAATAAGACATATTAAAATGAAGTTAAAAGATGGAAAAAAATGAGAAAACTTAAAACGTCTCATATTTTAAAAGGAGCCAGAAGCCAGATTAAGAATATATAATTTAATAAATATGGGAGTGTTGTGGCCACTTAACTCAGAAGCCTAAGGGTCAGCCTTAGAAGTAGAAGTACCCTAGAAGTAACATGATTAGAGCATGATTCTCTCGTGCACTGGAGGAATGACCAATGTAGGACAGGCTGAGCCAGCTGTCTCAGTTGCTGCTCATCAGGCAAGCAGTCTCCTGAAAAACTTTCCTGTGAACTTAGCAACTGGGCTGTAAGCCTCAGGTGCTTTTAGACTCACACTGATCCCTCCATGGGAATGCCTGACAGCTATATCTCCCTGAAATGCCTAGAAATGATGAAAAATGTTGCCCAGATCTTTTAGAACCAGAGCATTAAACGAAAATATTTTTATTAAATAATCTACTATTCATTTTCTAAAAGAAACAACAAAATACAAATTCCCTGGAGCATGATAAAGCAAATATAGTCCAAGCTAAAACAACAACAACAACAACAGCAGAAACCTGTAAGTACCCTAAAAGAAAGAGTTCATGCACCATGCCACTACACTCAGGATCCCACAACCATCCCCTCAGTCACCCAGGCTGACAAAATCTCCTCACTCTCACTCACCACCACCACCCCATTCCCTGCCCCTAGTGCCATATTCCATCTGCTGCCATAGTCTGTTGATTTTACCCCCATGATGTCTTTCTCATCCACCCCTTCCTCTCCTCTGACACTGCAGCCTTCCTGCTGCAGACCCTCATCTCCTCCTTCCTGAACTACTGCAATAGTCTTCTGGGGGCCTCTGGTCTTTGCACTTTCTTCCTCTCAGTGACAAAACTGATCTAAAGCATAGATTACCCTCCCCTCCATGTCCAAGCAGTAATCAATATATTCTGGTAGCTCCCCATCACCTCCAGGAGCAAACATATAATACTTTGGGAATCACAGTCCTCTTTCCTCATCTTTCCAGACTTCTTAGCATTTGCCATCCCACCCGACCCCCTCCACACCTCTAGATCTTGATCCTCTTCCTCCCTCCACAGACATAATCAGGATCCAGTGGCCAGTCTCATACTCCATCTCCTGACTGGGCATTTTCCCTGGCTCAGCCCAATGCATGCAACGCTCTCCTGCTTCATCTCTGCCTCCTGGCTTCTCTCGCCTAAAATCCCAGCTCCTACAGGAAGCTTTTCCCATTAACCTTTAATTCAAGGTCTTGCGTTCTGTTCACCATTCCCAGTTCACATTGTATGTAGCATGCCTGCACGTAATTATTTGCACTCTGGCTTAACATTAGACTGTGAGCTTCTTGAGGGCTGATTTTTACTTTTCTTTGAATCCCAAGACTTAACACAAAGCCTTAATAAATGTCCCTTCTACCTCATGCGTTGTGTGTCCCTCAGGGAAAGAGACAAGGGGGCTCTGCCCCAAACACGGCACATGCCTCCGCCTTCCAGACACCCACCTCCCACTGGACCTGCCGGATCTCAGGCTCCAGCGGGAAGACCGAGAATCTCCTCTGACTATGATTCCTCCTGCTCCATCCCCTTCTGGGCAAGTCCACAGAGGATGCTGGGGGCTAATGGAACAACTTTCAGAAAAAAGGCGAATTTTACTTCCTGCTGCTTTAATCCTTCCGGATTTGGGGCAAGCGGGAGGGGAGGGGAGGAAAGGAAAGAGGAGAGAATGTGAAGGAGAGACGAGGGGAGGGGGCGAAGAAGGGAAAAGAAGGAAAGGGATTAGGCAGCGGCAGTGGGAGCTAAGGAGGTGATGGTGATGCTTGCAAAGCTGGAGGAAGATGAGCCAGAGCAGAGGAGGGGAAGCGCTAAGTCCAGCAGGTGGTGAAAGGGAGAAGGAACTGCCGCAGAGAGCAAGGAGCCTGAGAGACCGCCTCACCTCCTCCTCCCTTCCCGTTGCTTTTCCAGCTCCGCTTCCTGCTCCCCTTGGGTAGGACCCGGCCGGGAGACCCCGCTCCCTCTGAATGTTCAGAAGATGATGAGCTTGAAGAAGGGTATAAGCAGGAGGTGGTGTTCTGGGGACTTACCCAAAACAGAGACCAGCTAGAAACACCTCAGTCCCTCAGTCCTCCTCTTCCTCCATTCAGTAGAGTTTATTCTCAGCAATAATAATGAGCTGAGAGTCTTTCACATGATGCTGTTCTCTAAGAGCTCCTCCTTGACATACCACTGGAATTGCTGGGGTTGATTGAGGGGGTCCGAGTTGGGGTCATCCACACCCCAACAACTTTCTCCCTCCCCAGGAAAGGGAAACAACTCCTCTTCTCACATCCTCCAGCTGCAAGCTTGGCTCGCCAACGGGAACTCCCTGGGACTGTTAGGGGTACTGAAGGCTGAAGAAAGTATCTAACGGCCTATTTTCAATCCTCATCCTTCCTGACCTCTCTCCAGCCTCTGACACTATCTATGATCCTCTTCTCCTTGAAACTCCCTTTTCTCTAGGTTTTTGTGACTCTACTCTGCCCTGAGTCCCCTCCCAACTATCTGTCCAGTCCTTACCAGTCTTCTTTGCTTTCTCTTTATCCAGGTCATACCAGTTAAAATTGCATCTTCCACAGGGCTATGTTCTCTGTCCTCTTCTCTTCTACCTCTATTATTATTTCACTTGGTCATCTCAGTCTCCTCCTGTAGATTGAACTGTTATCTCTATTCTGATGCTTCTCAAATCTACTTTTCTAGCCCCAAACTCTTTACTGACCTGCAGTCTCACATTTACAACTACCATTGGATATCTTGAATGGAATATCACACAGACAACTTAAACTCATTATGTCCTGAAACTGAACTATGTTTCCCCTCCCTAACCCTCTACTTTTTCAAATTTCACTGTCACTGCTGAGAGTATCACAATCCTCACAATCATCCAGGCTGACAATGTAGGTGTTATATTTAATTCATCACTCTCTCAATATCCCACCACCTAACAAAATTTGTTACCAATGCTTGTTAATTTTACCTTCATAAAATTTCTCAGACATTCCCTTTCTCTCCTTTGACAGTGCTATCATTCTGCTGCAAGCCCTCATAAACTCCTCCTTTGACCATTACAGTAATTCATGTTGCTGCATAGTCTCCCTGCCTCCAGTTGATCTTACACTGAGCTGTCAATATAAATTTAGTTTTGTTTTTAAAATTTTTTATAAATTTTTAGCATTCACTTCCATAAGATTTTGAGGTCTATATTTTCTCCCTCTTGATCTTCTCCCTCCTTCCCAAGACAGCATGCAATCTGATATAGGCTCTACATGTACAATAATATTGAACATATTTCCACATTAGTCATGTTGTGAAAGAAGAATCAGAACAAAAAGGGGAAAATCAAGAGAAAGAATAATTAACAACTAAAAAGAGAAAATACTATTCTCCAATCTGCATTCAGACTCCAAAGTTCTTTCTCTGACTGTGGATAACATATTCCATCATGATTCTTTTGGAATCCTCTTCTATCATTGTATTGTTGAAAAGAGTTAAGTCTATCAGAAACTGGTCATCTCACAATATTGCTGTATCTGTGTACAATGTTTTCCTGGTTCTGCTCACTTCACTCAGAATCAGTTTGTGTAAGTCTTTCCAGGTTTTTCTGAAGTCTGTATGGTCATCATTTCTTATGGAACAATAGTATTCCATTACATTCATATACCACACTTATAAAGCCATTCTCCAATTGATGGAAATTGCCAGAACTTTCAGTTTTTTCCCACTACAAATGGAGCTGCTATAAATATTTTTGTACATCTGGGTCCTTATATCTTTTCCAAGAAAATCCCAAATGTGATCACAAAGTGCCAGAAATGACTGAAAATGACTGAAAAATATTTGTTCTAGTGGTTTAATTTTTCTTCTTACCTAGAGGGTGAGTTCAGGTGTGGGGAGACAGTGGAAAGCAGGCAGGAGGAAGAGGGCAGAGAGTTTTGTTATTTTAAAAAAATTTTAACTTAATAAAAGAAACAGGATAAGGACTTCTAAGAAATATATGACCAGGCAACAGATGCTCGTCATATACCTGGAAAGGGACTTCGAAAATTTAGGGATCACAGCATGACTTCATTATCTCCTGTTTTGTCAAGTTATTATTCCCTGGATTGGGTAATGTTACGAAATACATCTTTTGAAAAAAGGTGGGGAGGACTTAAGACAAGTCATGAATAAATACAGAATTGTGGATCTGATACATCTGCTGACAAAGCAGAATCTATTAACTTGGAAAACTCCAGTAGTTGTAGCAGGCAGGGGTGCACACATGCACACACACACACACACACACACACACACACACACACACACACACTCTGAAGCACTTGCGGATTCTTTAATTTCTATATTTCTTGGTTACCACATGGGAGGATTGCTCTCTCCTCTGGGTACCTAGATGGGTACCCCCAATGAAAAACAAAGTAATTCCTGAGCACTTGGCTCTCTGGGACAAGGGCATTCACAAGACATCTTACATTGAATCCCTTTTGGGAAAATTTCCCATCTTTGAGGCATTTCATCAAGGCTTCCTCCCTAAGGAGAAACGTCTATATTATACAGATTATTTGGAGGGCATTTGGGATGATAAACAAGAGACAATTCCATTGAAGGGTAAAGGAGATAAAATATAAAAAATAGGATAGGGAAGGATGAATTTAGTTTCTCAGGGGAATCAGTGGATTAAGAAGACCAGTGGAGGAGTTAAGATTGGAGTATCCCTCACTAAACAAAGTAGGGATAGGACTACACAGACTAGTTCATGAAGCAGGGACTGAGCTCTCCTGGCAACTTCTGGAGAAATGTGACAAAATAGACAGCACTGACACTTGGGGATGATACAGTCTCTGTGAGAGTCCTTTTCTGCCTTGCCCACTAAGGGCAAGGTGGCTACAGCAGAATGGAAGGATGTATCTAAGTTCTACAACTCTGAGGGGCAACCTCACCATAAATTGCTCCCATTTCAAACAGTAGGGAGATCTGTGACACTGAACAAGTCGCTCTTGGAACAATTGGTTAGTTTGTGTTACAGATATTCAATCTACAGGACAGCGGACTGTATTGAGTCAATAATAGGAATGGGGAATTAAGCCAGAAGAGGCACTCATGGTGCCTCTCAGTGTCTTTCACTGTTCAGCTGCCTGGGCTCTCTTCCCATAGAGATGAACATGACCAGGAGGTATTGGGTTCCCACTTGGTGGGGTTTAACCAGATTGAAGATCCTAACACCTGGTCCCAGCCTGAGTTTTTATCACTAATATACTACTAAGGGCAATGGAGGGTGTGACTGGTCCCTAAATTGAGTCTTATATTTGCATATGCCTCTCCGGTGACCAAGTTTCTGAGGACAGGAGACTGCATGTACAGAGGGTTAATTCTCACCACAGTCCCAAGACTTGATGTAGAAACAACTTAAGGAATAGTTGGATTGCCAGATCACACAGTGAGTTAATTCTTAGAGAATTCCCCCAGCTAAACTCATGCCAGAAGTCCTCTAACTTTTTGGTCATAAATCCTTTTTATACTAATAAAAATTGTTGAGAATTTTGTTTATGGGGGGTTTGTTTATCAATGTTTACTGTATTATAAATGAAAATTGGTGAAATTTGAAATATTTATTAATTCATCTCACATAAAAATAATAAACCTGTTACATATTAAGAACTTTTTCAATGAAACAAGTTTTTTCTAAAACAAAACAAAATTAGTGAGAAGAGTGGCACTATTTAATGTCAGAATTTATACGAGAAATTTGCATGGCCCTATCTGATTCTGCATTCAGTCTGTTGTTTGTGCTGGAATCTATAGAGAAAATTTGGCCTCAAACAAAGAAGGGGATAAGGATTTTAAGAGACAGAATCTTTGTATTAAAATGAAAATAGTTTTAACCTAGCAGATATTCTGAAAAGGTCTCAGGGACCCTAAAGTGTTCTTCAACCATACTTTGAGAACCTCTGCATTAGATGGTCTGTGAGGTTTCCTTCAGGTCCTGACCCTAGGACCTAGCTGCTATACCTGGCAATTGCTTTCTGGACCCTAGGGGACCAATGGGGCAATAATCACTGATTAGATTGCAGGGAGCTATGATGTGTTAGAAAGAGCATGTCTTGAGAGCTGAGAGGCCTCAGGTCTAGCCCCAGATCTGCTTCTGATTGGTTTTGGAAATATTACTTGGCTCCTCTGTACTTCTGTTTCCTTATCTTTCAAATGAGGGAGATAAATTACATCAGACATTTTTCACTTGTAGGCTGTGTGTGGAACCCAGAAATTGTTGCAAAAGATCCATTTCAATAAAGAATTTAGTAGGAAAGAATAAAAGAACAAAAATCTCACATATTTTGTGTAAATTAAATCAGTAATAGGTCTCCAACACACATTGTATCATTACCTGCTAGCAACAGGGAAGTCAAGATAGCCTTCTGGATGATTTTCCCTGTTGTAGCTAACTGTACTCCCTCCCTGTTTCCACTAACGAAAGATAAACCCCGGGAATGTCAGTATCAGGAATTCTGCCAAATGTAGCTATAAATTACCTTCATAAGAATTTATGTTAGGTTACCTCAAAACTGTGAAAAGAAAGTCAATAGACTGCTTCCTCACTCTTCCCAGAAGGCAATCTCATCATACTTTTCTTGCCTACCTGGTAGTGGCCAGATCTGATACACTAAGTCATCCTTGACACAGTCATTTACTGTATGTTTTATTACGTCAATCCACAGGCCAGCAGGATGTTATAACCAAATGATATCACTACGAAGTTAGGCTAGCAGATGTATTCTTGGAATCTCATGGTGTCTCCTGCTATGCAGGACCCTGGTCTCTCTTGTCTCATAGACAGGAACATGGTCAGGGCACAGATTTCATTCTTCTTTCATGTGAGACTTGACATGGCTGGGGATCATACTACCTGGCCTCACTTAGGTGTTTATCATCTTTAAAAAACAATAGTTGTTCTCACTGTTCCCTGAGCTCACTCTTAAACTTGGATACATCTGTGAGCTGGTCAGATTCCAAAGGTCAGAAGACAGCATGTGCAGAAGGGTAGCTCACAACAGTTTCTCAGCAATTTATTCAAGAAAATCTTGAAAAATATAGAGGTTACCAAATGAGTTTATATTCAGAACATTCTCCCAACTGAGCACTTAAACCAACAGCTCTTGAAAGGTTTGGTTTCAGGATTCAAATGGCATTGAAAATTACTGAGAATCCCAATATATTTTTTTATATGAGATATCCATTGATGGTTACTACATTTGAAATTAAAGATGAGAAATTTGTATCAGATCTTCATAAATTGATTAAATTAATAATAATTAACCTGGGATATGTTTATCAAATATTTAAAGTCAAAACAACTATCATGTTAAAAATATCAGTGTGAACTCTTATTGTTTTACAGTACTGTGGAAAGCTTCTCACTCTCTGGCTTAATAGGACAAACCTTGATTCTCACATCTGCTCTCCACTCAGTCTGTTGCAATCTGTTGTTTTAGTTGAAGTATATAAAAAAAATCTGAACTCACACTGATAGATAGTTGGAAAAGGGAGGTATTTATAAGGAGACAAAGAGAGACTTAGTACAACTATGTAAGTAGTTGTTACCTTAGAAGACCCCCTAAAAGGGAGCTGGAGAGTAAGAGACACCTCACTGTACAGTGGATAGAGTTCTGGGCATGGAGTCAATTAGAGCTGGATTCATATTAAGCGTCACATACTTATTAGATGTGTGACCTTGGGCAACTCACTAACCCTTTTTAGGCCTTAGTTTCCTCAACTTTAATATGAGAAGCAACAATAGTACCTATTTCCCTGGGCAATTGTGAGAATCAATAAGAAAATATTTATATGGAGCACTTATCATGGTGCCTGGCACTTAGTAGACAACATGTAATGTTTATCCTCTTCCTCCCCTCTTCCAGAGGTCATTGGACCATTGAGACCTGCTGGATCACATTCTTCCTGAGGTTTCTCTTGACTATGGATTCATGCTTCATGGTTCCATGGCACAGCTCACACACATGACAATCCCAGATATATCTCTCTCTCTTCCCCAGAGGAATAATGGACAATAATTTCTGATTAGACCAGAGGACTTTGTGTCCAGTAGTCACCCCTCCCCATTCTCCCAACTCTCTTTAGCCAAATCATTGGGGATGGAGGAAGGACAAAGAATGCTGGATGGGAAGGACCTAATGTGACCAGGAAGAATACCACTGATTCCTCTTGGCCATAGGGAAGGGCCAAGGGAAGAGGCAGTGAGGAGATGGCATCCTATCCAGATGTCCTTCCTAAATGGACCCCCAAAACAGACCCCTATGTCCTCAGCATGTGTCATCCATCTAAAGTTATTCTCTCAATCCGGACAGCTCCATTTCCATTTGCCTGGATTCCAATGAATTGCTAGGCCCAGGTCTCCTTATGGCAAGGTTCTAGGGATACTTAAACAGGGGATATATGTGTGTGAGATCAGAAGCTCCATCAGTGGTTCTAAGGGCCTAGGCTCTTCTTGAGGAGGCTTCCTAGGTTATCCTAGCAGTCAGAGCCTTGACAATTAGAATCCCCCAGAACTAAGTGCTCTCATCGCTTTTGTATGAAGTCAGCACTTCTGCTCCTTCCCCTCCTCCCACTTCCCCCAATCATAACTTCCCCCACTCTCACTTACTTCTTCTTTCACTTCAGAGGCCCAGAATCAGGCAGTGGAGAATCAGGACCAACACCCTCCTGACATCCATCAGTCCAAGGACAACACGAAGAGACCAGCTCCCATGTCTCCTGCCTCTGGACCCATGGAAGCATAATGGCCCAGGCGGCCCTACTGCTACTGCTGCTGCTTTGGCTGTTAATGGGTACCTGGGGGTGAGGAGGAGATTAGGGAAGGTCAGAGGAGATGTTAGTGGTCAGAGAAAGGAGAGGACAGTGGCAGAAGGGAGGGAGCTCAATGTTGTATCGCTATAACAGCCAGGGGAGGGATGGGAGTAGTGGTGTGCTGCAGCCATCTCACACTGGCTCGGAAGAGCCCATTGTTAAATTTCCAGTGAGAGCATTTACACTTTGAAAATTGGCAAACACTGCATACAAATGAAAAGGTAAATTATTGTTTTATTAATTGAGTTGACATAAAAAGTGATAGTATGAAGATTAATAATGCATATTAAATTTTGAAATGTGTCAAGAGTATATACATGTGCATGT
>CM053584.1:203797450-203822267 GCA_028627135.1 Pseudochirops cupreus
AGCTTGTGTCCCCAAAGGAGAGGGAAGGACATGGGGTAATGAGAAAGTAAAAATGGTGGCTTCTTCATTTTTGTTTTTTTTTCTGCCATTAATTCTGCCCCTAGGCCTGGGGCCTCCACCCAGACCTCAGTCCTGGGTGGATTTGGGTCAGGCTTTGGGGGAAAGAGGAATCATTTCAGGCTGAAGGACAATGGGGAAATATCTATTAACTGGGCTCTCTCTTCTTTCCTCAGGGAAAGGAAGGAGCCAGTCTGAGCTTCCTCAGGATCAAAATGGCCTGAGCTGAAAGGAAATCAATGCAATGTATGTCCTTACCTGATGCATGTTCCTGCCATGCTGAGCTTGGTCCAGGCCACAGGTCATATGTGGATTCCCCTATCAGAACAGGGAATCCAGCTACCATCCCCATGCTGATTCCCTGCCCAGATCCTTGAAGCTCTTTGTCTGCCGTTTCAGCTCTCAGTGGACCTCAGATATTGCCTCCTTTTTTTTCCTTATGACTAAAAGTAGCCAATGTCTATTTCCGGAATTCTTATTGCTCTGTACATAGGTCAGTCTGTTTCCCCAAGGCCTAAGGATGGCTCCTCATTGCCTTTGAAATGAAGTTCAAATCCCTGGTACTCAAGACCTCTCATGGAATGGTCCTCAATTACTGATCCATTCTTCTTTCTCACTATTTCCCTGCAGAGACTCTCCTTTGTGGCCAGGTTGGGTTCTTCACACTTTCTAAAACATCATATAAAACTCAAGTATGACTGGGAGTCACTCATCTGTACATAAGGATCCCTGTGTGCTACATTTGATTGATAAAAATCATTTATGGATACTATCTAGATAATGTTGTATTTTTATTCATTTTGTTACCTATGTCCCAATCATGTCTTAATCTGGTTCAGGCTGCATTTGTTAACGTTGCAGGAATTGTGCAACCAACATACTGTGTTTGGATACATTCACTCTAGAACAGGGTCACGATCCCCTCTCTGTCTTGCTCCTTCCTATTCTGCCTATTACTAATTTCCTGCTCCCTGGGCTCCTTTAAAAGTCCTATTTATCCATTTATCCATAGAACCTTTTAGAAATCCTAAGTCCTCGAAGATGAGTGTGACCCCCTCAACCCAGATTTAGGGTCCCCTGCTTCTTGGAAACCCATGACATTCTAGGTTTCCTTTCCAACTTGTACTGTCCTGAGGTAGGTTCTCATAGACCAATGGATCTCAACCTGAGGTACGCGAAATTTTTCTACAAATGTATTGAAAAGTAGTTCCCATGTGGTTGTTTTTCAGGCAGTTATGTTTATAGAGCACTGGCCTTGGAGTCAGGAAGACTCATCTTCCTGAGTTCAAATCTGGCCTCAGACACTTATAATAAATGTGTGACCCTGGGCAAATCACTTCACCCTCAGTTTTTTCATCTATGATATGAGCTGATCTAGTAAATGGCACAACACTCCTGTATCTTTACCAAAAAACCCCCAAATGGGGTCACAAAGAGTGAGAAATGACTATTTGAACCCTATTTGTTCTAGTGGTTTTCTTTTTCTTCTTATTGAGAGGGTAAGTTCAAGTGTGAAGAGATAGTGAAAAGCAGTCAGGAGGAAAGGGGCATGGATTTTGGTTATGTAAAACAATTTTAATAAAAGAAAGAGAATAAGGACTTCTAAGAAAGACAGATTTGAGCAGAGAACAGGTTCCCCTCATGAATCTGGAGAGGGGCTTAGAGAATTTAGGAATCTCAGAATGACTTAGTTATCTCCTTTTTTGCTAACTTATTATTCCCTGAATTAGGTAATGTTATAAAACGTCTTTTGATAAAAAGTGGAGAAGACTTAGGACAAGTCACAAATAAACAAAGAATTGTGGCTGTCATATATCTGTTGACTAAGCAAAATTTATTAACTTGGAAAACTCCAGTAATCCTTGTGGGCAGGCTCACATACACACACACACACACACACACACACACACACACACACACACACACAAGCACATGCACTTACAGATTCGTTCTTTTCTGCAATCCATTGCTACGACACAGGAGGAATGCTCCTTCTTCAGCACATTCAGACTTGTACCACCATGCAAAACAAAGCAATTTCTGAGCACTGGTACAGTACAATTTTTGACTCTCTGCTACAAGGGCATTCACAAGACATTTTCCATTGAATCTCTTCTGAGAAAATGCCCCTTCTTTGCAGTATTTCCTTAAGCCTTTTCCCCTTTTTCTCCCAAAGGAGGAATTTCTATATTATACAGATTTTTAGATGGCATTTGGGCACTAACATCAGAGATGATAAAAAAGAGACTGTACCACTGAAGGGCAAAGGAGAGAAAAAAGGAAAAAACAGGATAGGGAAGGATGGTTTTAGTTCCTTGGGGGATCAATGGATCAAGAAGACAAGTGCAAGAGTTTAGATTGGAGTATCCCTTACCAAGCAGAAATAGGGACAGGACTATAGAGACTAGTTCATGAAGCAGAGGCTGAGCTGTCCTGTAACTTCTGGAGAAATATGACAAAATAGACAGGACTGACACTTGGGAATGATACAGTCTCTATGACAGTCCTTTTCTGCCTTGTCCACTATCCCAAATCCCATGGCTATAGCAGTGCGGGGGAATGTATCAAAGTTCTATCTCTCCGAGGGTCAACATCACCATAGACTGCTCTCATCTCAGACAGTAGGCAGATCTGAGACACTGAACAGATAACCCCAGGAACAACTGGTTAATTTGGGTTATGATCATTTAATCTATATGGACAGCATACTCTATTGCATCAAGGATAGCACTGAGGAGTTAAGCCAGAAGAGGCACTCATGGTGCCACTCAGGGTTTTTCACTGTTCAGCTGCCCGGGCTCTCTTCCCATAGAGATGAATGTGACCAAGGCCAGAGGTATTGGGTTCCCATTTGGTGGGGCTTAAGCAGACTGAAGATCCCAACACCTTGTCCCAGCCTGAGTTTTTATCACTATTATACCATTAAGGGAAATGGAGGGTGTGACAGTTACTAAATTCAGTCTCATATTTGCATATGTCTCTGTGTTGACCAGATTCCCAAGGGCAGGAGACTGCATGTGCAGAGGGTTAGTTCTCACCACAGTCCCAAGACGTGATGCAGAAACCACTTAAGGAATAGTTGGATTGCCAAATTACACGGTTGGTTCATGCTTAGAGAATTCCCCTAGGTAAACTCCTGTGCCAGACATTTTCTAACCTTTTTGGTCACAACAGCTATTTACACTAATAAAAATGAGAATTGATAACATTTTGAAATATTTATTAATTCATTTCAAATAAGAATAATGAACTTATTACATGATAAAAACTTTTTAGAATGAAAAAATATTTTTTTAAAAATCAGTGAGAAGGGAGACATTATTTTGCATATTCCTGAACAGCTCTTTAATGTCAGGATTAAGAGACAGTTGGAATGTTCCATCTGCTTCTGCATTCAGTCGATTGTTTGCTTTAGACTATATAGAGAAAATTTGACCTCACACAAAGAAAGGAATGAGGATTTTAAGAGAGAGTCTTGGTATTATGATGAAACAAGATATGCTGAAAGGGTATCAGGAACCCTAAAGGGGTCTCCAACCATGCCTTGAGAACCTCTGAATTAGATGGTCTGCAAGGTTTCCTTCATCTCCTGAACTCTAGTTTATGATTCAAGGACCTAGTTAATATGTCTAGCCATTGCTCTCTGGACCCTTAGAGGAGGAAGGGGGGAAATATTTATTTTATGTTCAACATTAGACCCTCCCCTTGTTCCTAAACCTCCTTAGCCAAATACCCTCCCTGGTGCTGGAAAAAGGACTGGTAAGACTGGTAAGGCTATGTGGGGAGGATCTCTTGTGAGCAGAAAGAAGAGAAGGAAGCGGTAGTCCCTCATTTCCCACAGGCTCCTTCTGGCCATATAGAGTGGCTAAGTGAGAAGATCCAGGAGTCCCCATTTGCTTCTGCCAAAAATCTTCCTGAGTATATACCTCCACATCTCTAGCAGCTGCTGTCCATCTAAGTGCTCCCTCTCAGGCCAGACAACTCCATTCCCATTTATCTAAGTCTTGATTAAATCCCAGCCCCAGTGCTAACATCTGTGTTTCCTCACTCCTTCCCAAACCCCGGTTTTGCTGGGGTCCTAAACACAGGGTTGCTGGGGAGGAGATTATAAAATCACTGCAATAAGAGAAGCTCCCCTTGTAGTTCTGTCCTTCTACAAGCTCAGCCAGGAGGTATAGGGCAACCTCAGGGTTTAGGGAGGTATAGGCAAGATGGCATTTGTGGGGAGCCAAAAAAGCCTGATCCAGGACTCAGATAGAGACCTTACTAATGTACCCTAATTCCTTTCAAGGTGACATGGCTTGCAAAGGCTGGCTCTCCCCAAAAGAACCTCAGGGGTACACGTAAAAGGACTTTTGTTTGATATCCTGACATCAAAGTGACTGATTAAGTCAACTAGTTGCCTCATAAGTGGAAGAGTGACTTGTGTTCTGAGATGATTGAATGAGTAAGTAAGGAGGCAAAACTCCTTTAGGGATACCAGATGATTGTTCTTTTGTTCTTTGTTCTAAATACTGTGACCATGTTGGTAAAAACTATGTGGCCATTTTAATGATAAGCTGTTGTAAACACTATATTGTGATTTTCTGTGATAAGATGTAATGCTGTGAATACTGTATCTTGATTTGTTGTGAATGTTTTCCTTTGATTTGTTTTTGAATAAATAGAGTGTTCACTATACTGTGTAATCAGAAGCTTAAAAGCTGTTCACAGTAGCATTCTTTGGGGAAGCTGCTAGTACATGGCATTACAGCAGGGAAGCTCAAAACACAGTTGAGAAGACAAGAATGATCCCACAACATCTACAAATAATGACTCAGAAACAAACACAATTTGGGCACATACTCAATTAGAATTCCTGGAAGAGATGATCCAAGAGTTAAAAACTGTTTTTAGAAAAGAAATGAGAGTGCATGAGGAAAATAATTGGAAAAGAAATGAGAACTATGCCAGGAAGAATTAAAAAGGGGATTAACAGCTTGGAATAAGAAATTAAAAAAAAAAATACTTTACTGAACAAAAAATTTCCTGAAAATCAGAAAGGACCAAGCAAAAGATAATGACTCCATGAACCAATTAGAAATATTAAAATTAAGGCAAAAGATGGGGAAAAATGAGAAAACTTAAAATGTCTCATATTAAAAATGGAGCTGGAAACCAAATTAAGACTATATAATTTAATAAATATGGGAATGCCTGACAGCTATATCTCCCTGAAATGCCTAGAAATGATGAAAAATGTTGCCCAGATCTTTTAGAACCAGAGCATTAAACGAAAATATTTTTATTAAATAATCTACTATTCATTTTCTAAAAGAAACAACAAAATACAAATTCCCTGGAGCATGATAAAGCAAATATAGTCCAAGCCAAAACAACAACAACAGCAAAAACCTGTAAGCACCCTAAAAGAAAGAGTTCATGCACCATGCCACTACACTCAGGATCCCACAACCATCCCCTCAGTCACCCAGGCTGACAAAATCTCCTCACTCTCACTCATCACCACCACCCCATTCCCTGCCCCTAGTGCCATATTCCATCTGCTGCCATAGTCTGTTGATTTTACCCCCATGATGTCTTTCTCATCCACCCCTTCCTCTCCTCTGACACTGCAGCCTTCCTGCTGCAGACCCTCATCTCCTCCTTCCTGAACTACTGCAATAGTCTTCTGGGGGCCTCTGGTCTTTGCATCATCTTCCTCTCAGTGACAAAACTGATCTTCCTAAAGCATAATCCCCCCCATGGCCAACCACTAATCAATATACCCTGGTAGCTCCCTATCACCTCCAGGAGCAAATATACAGTACTTTCGGATTCATAACCTTCTCTCCTCCTCAGTCCAGACTTCTTAATGTTTGACGCCCCACCCAATTCCCTCCACAACCCTAGATCGAGGTCCTCTCCCTCCCTCCATGGACATACTCAGGATCCAGTGGCCAGTCCTCATAGATTAGGGGAGCATCAAGTACACTTGCCCTGGATCAGCCTACGTGGAGAGACCTGGAGGCTTTCACATCCTGAACCTGTCCCTGAGATCCTGGAATTACAGATCCCTCAAAACTCAAGAAAACAGCAACAGGATCAGCACAGATTTTCTCTTCAGAAATGTCACACAGTCAAGCCCTAACACAACACTAAAGGCAAGAAATCAGCAAAAAGAATGTTCAATGAAAAATGAACCCAAACATAAAGAGTTATTTTGTTAGCAGGGAAGATCAAAACACAATTACAGAAGACAGGAAAGATTCCAAAACACATAAAAGCAATGCCTCAGACAAAAACACAGTTTGGGCACAAACTCAATTAGAATTTCTGGAAGAGATGATCCAAGAATTAAAAATTGTGGTTGCTTTTTAATACATTAAATGAGAGTACTTGAAAAAAACTGGAAAAGAAATGAGAGCTATGCCAGAAAGAATTACAAAGGGAACTAACAGTTTGGAATAAGAAATAGAAAAGCTTTCCCAAGTAACAAATTCTCTGAAAATTAGAAAGCACCAAACAGACAATGAGAAATATTAAAATCAAGGCAAAAGATGACAAAAAAGAAGAGAATTTAAAATATCTCATTTTTAAAATGGAGCTGGAAACCAGACTGAGAAGACATAATTTACTAAATATTGGAATACCTGTCAACGATGTCCCCCTGAAACACCTAGAAATAATGAAAACATTATCCAGACCTCTTAGAATCCAACTGTGTAGTGAAGGTAGAAAGCATCACTTTCTAAAAGAAACCTCAAACTAAAAAATCCCTGGAACATGATAAGGCAAATCCAGCCCAAGTAAAAAAACAAACAAACCTGCCAACACCCAAACAGAAAGTGCTCAGATACCAAGGTACCACACTCGGGATCCCACAACCATCCTCTCAGTCACAAAGGCTGGTAAGCTCTCCTCACTCTCACTCACCACTACCACCACCCACACACTCATCATACCCAATCTGCTACCATGGCTCGTCGATTTTATCCCCATAATATCTCTCTCATGCACCCCTTCCTCTCCTCTGACACTACCACCATCCTGCTGCAGACCACCATCTCCTCATTCCTGTACTACTGCAATAGGCTGCTGAGGGCCTCAGGTCTCTGCCTGCTCTATCTTCCTCTCAGTGACAAAAGTGATCTTCCTAAAGCCTAGGTCCCACCATGCCCAAATCCTAATCAATAAGTGTTCAGCAACACTCCTCAGTTCCTCAGGCTCCCCGTCACCTCCAGGAGCAAATATACAATAGTCTGGCATTCAAAGCCCTCTCTCCTCATCTTTCCACTCCTCTCACATTTTACATCCCATCACACCCCCTCCACAGTCCAAGACTTCGATCTTCTCCCTCCCTCCACCTACATACTCAGGATCCAAAGGCCTGTCGTCATACTCCATCTCCCAACTTCGGGCTTTTTCCCTCGCTGAGCTGCAGGCATGAGCGCTCTCCTTCCTCCTCTCTGCTTCCCGGCTTCCCTCACTTAAAATCCCAGCTCCTGCAGGGAGCTTTCTTTCATTAACCTTTAATTCAAGGTCCTGCCCTCTGGTCATTATTCCCAATCCATGCTGTATGTAGCATATTTACGCGGAACTGTATGCTCGCCATTAGATTGTGAGTTCTTTAAAAGCAAGGACCGATTTTTTTCCTTTCTTCGTAGCCTCAGCACTTAGCACGACGGCTTAATAAATGCTTCTTTACTGCTGGAACACCTTCTTTCTCCAGGTTCGCGTGTCCCTGAGGGTAAGAGACAAGGGACCTCTGTCCCAAACACAGACACCCCTTTACCACCCAGACTTTCATCTCCTACTGCACCTGCCGGACCTCGGGCTCTAGCGAGAAGAGGGAGAATATTTTGCTCCATCCCCTTCTGGGCTCGTCCTGCAGTCCAGAGACTGCAGAAGGCTAGTGAAGTAACTTTCGGGAAAAAGGCAAATTTCTCCTCCTGTTGCTTTAATCCTTCCGGATCTGGAGGTAGGGGAAGGGGAAGAAAGGAAAGAGGAGAGAATGTGAAGGAGGGATGGGTGATGGGGGAAGGAAAAGAAGGAAAAGGAAAAGGTTGCGGGTTGTTGGAGCTAAAGAGGTGGTGATGCTTGCAAAGCTGGAGGAGCACGAGCCAGAGCAGAGGAGGGGAAGCGCTAAGTCTAGTAGCTGGCGAAAGGGAGAAGGAGTAGCCCCCAGAGTAAAAGGAGCCTGAAAGTCGGGGCTCCCCTCTTCCCCCTTACTCTTCCAGCTCCGTTTCCTGCTCCCCTTGGGGAGGACCCGCCGCAAGACCGCGCCCCCTCGGAATGTTCAGCTCTAACCACACCCGCACTGGGGAGGGGCTTCTGTCTCTTTCGAGGGGGAGATGTAGTTGACGGAGAGGGTGAGCCTGCTCCCGCCTCCCAATCGAGGACAAATTGCCCCCTCCATTACCATTTCCTCAAACAGAATGAGCCCCTCGTCCCTTCTCACTCCCCTCTCCCTTACCCCACGGGAAGCGCTCCACAAGCTTAACCTCTTCTCCCTGATCCTCCTCCCACCTCTTTCTCCTCACCCCCACTCAAGGCTGCGGACTTTTACAAACTCCGAGAGATGGAAGCTTCTTTAGTCTTTGGAAATAGGAACTAGGGAAAGGAGGTGGTAGTGCAGTTAGGAAACCTCGGAAAGGTTCGGAGCTTGCAGATGCAGCCCTGGAGGCTTAGAAGAGGTAACGCAGAATGGCCAAGGGAGGGGTGGATTCGGGAACCGGGGAGGCTTCAGACTAGCATTGCCTCGCTTGTATTTAATCCCGTATTCTTTCCTTCCCCCCTGCCTCCCCATAATTCTAGTTATTTCCCACTTTAGGACCTGATTTTTTTTATCCTGAGTCATTCAAAATTCCGACGAATCTCGGTGTTTTATCTTGACTCCACCCCCGCTTTTCCTTCCCATATAGAAGTATTTTTTAACTCTGCAAAAGAATTTCACAGTTTCCTCTTGCTTCCTTGTTTAATAGTCACCTGTTAACTTTTATCTTTTTGAGGGCATTGACCCCTGCCTCTTAAGTCTCAGGGGTTACTTGAAGATGAATGCGGCCTTGGAAGGAAATAGAGTCTGGTGGCCAGCTGCCGCTAAACATCCCCAAACCCTCAATCTTCCAGCCCAGAGAGCCTCTGTTGGCTCCCACCTACTAAAACACAGTTAAAGTGGGGTGGGGGGGTTTGGGCTAGACACGGAGATGGGGATTACAGTTCCTGCCCACTCCACTCGGTCCCTTTTGGCCTTCCTTTGATGCTGTAGAGGATGATGAGGATGGTGAAGAAGAGGATAAGGGGAAGGTGGTGGCTTGGGGACTAACCTCAGGATGGTCAGCTAGGAACACCTCAGCAGCTCCCAGTTCTTCTCTTCCTGCTCCATTCTGTAGAGTTTGTTCTCAGCTATACGACTCAGCTACGAGTCTTTGAAATGTCGCTTTTCTCTAAGAGCTCCTCCTTGACATAACAATGGAAGTTGTGGGGTGAACTAAGAGGGTCTGAGGTGGGGCCCTCCACACCCCAAGAACCTTCTTCCTTTTTAGGAAGAGGGAGCAGCCCCTCCTGCTGATGAGGTACTGGCTCTGGGAACCCCCTTGAACTCTCCTTGAATCTTCCCACTTAATCTGGACTTCATCTGAGGTCATAAACCTTTTGTTGTTGCCATGCCCAAATCTCAGTTTACCTCCCAATTGCCTCTGGCTACTTCCTACCCTTGATCCTATCAAAACCCATTCTCTTGGTTCCTGAATCCTGCTGTCTAGGCACCCCAGCCCATTGGCCACTCCCATCAAGAGTTTACCTGGACCCCTCCTCCAGTCACCCCAGACTGCTTGACCACCTCTAGATCACTCCCTCAGGCTTTCTGTATGTAAGAATCACCTCTCCTCCATGAAGAGGCTTAGAATCAATCTGACTTAGATTCAGTCTGGACCCCTTGTCAATGCAAGGGTCACAAAAGCTCAGATTCCTTAAGAGTCTACCCAATATGCAGATCTTAAATAAACTTTGTTTTTCTTTGGCTGAAAGAAGGATTGAGTCAAATTCATTTGGGCAGGACCTGTGTGTCACTATTTTGGGGTTCCAGCACCCCTAAACCTCAACACTGCCACATCTTCCAGCTGTAGGCTTGACTCACCAAGGGCAATTCCACAAACAGGACTGGGGCTCTTATGGTCTTTTCTCAATCCTCACCTTCCTAACCTCTTTGCAGCCTCTGACGCTATCTAGAATGCTCTTCTCCTTGAAACTTCCTTCTCTCTAGGTTTTTTTGACATACATTACTCTGTCCTGGGTCTCCTAACTATATCACTGGTCTTTCCAGGCTTCTTTGCTGGATCTTCATCCAGGTCGTACTTGTCAAAAATATCTCTTCTCTTTGCCCTCTTCTCTTCTGCCTCTATATTATTTCACTTGGTGATCTCAGTCTCCTCCTATAGATTCAATTATCATCTCCATGTTGATAGCTCTCAAATATACTTATGGAACATCAACTTCTTTACTGACTTCCAGTCTCACATCTCCAACTACCATTGGACATCTTGAACGGAATATCTCGCACACAACTTAAAC
This sequence comes from Pseudochirops cupreus, assembly GCA_028627135.1. Lineage (NCBI taxonomy): Eukaryota > Metazoa > Chordata > Mammalia > Diprotodontia > Pseudocheiridae > Pseudochirops > Pseudochirops cupreus. The sequence continues at coordinate 203,808,059 of CM053584.1, forward strand.
TCAACATGTTCTGGAAATAAACTTATCTTTCCCTTCTCTAAGCATCCACTTTTTAAAAATTTCACTATTACTGATGAGAGTACCACAATCCTTCCAATAGTCCAGGCTTGCAAAGTAGGTGTTATATTTAACTCCTTAAAGTCTCATCCTCACTTCCCCACAATAAAATTTGTTGTCAATGCCTGTTAATTTTACCTTCATAAACCCTCTCAAATATACCTCTTAATCTCCTTTGAAACTGCTATCATCCAGGTGCCTGCCCCCATAAACTCCTACCTTGACCACTGCAATAATTCATGTTGCTGATTAGTCTCCCTGATTTCAGTCCATTTTACACTCAGCTGTCAATCTGACTTTCCTAAAGCACAGATATGACCCTGTATAATGTCAGTAAAATATTCACATGGCCCACTGGTGTAGTTCTGAATTGCAAAATGTAACATAATTCCCACATGGAAAACAGAATTAAAACATTTATTCAAACCCCAGAAAACCAAATCTATCATAGCAACCAAGAAGTTGGTACACATTACCAATGCTGCCAGCACCACGGTCCCCAACCCTTCCCTCTGTCAGGCCTTCAAAACAAAATAGGCTCCCTTAAGCACAAATGCCCCTTTCTCAGTCAAGCTATCTGCTCTGCCTCTACTCTCCTGCTCCCAGTTCTGCTGGTCCTCTCCTCTGCTCCTTCCTGCTGCACCCTTCCTGTTCTACCCTTTCAGCAAACTCCTCCCACCTTGGTGTCCGTGAGATTACATCTGGCAGGGAACTTCTTCAAATTTCCATTACCATTACACCCTGCCATCCCTCAATCAATCATTTGCAGGGTCTCCCTCTCACCTCCAAGATCCAATACACCATCCTTTATTTGGCATTCAAATGTGTTCATAACCAACCTCTCACACTCCACATTTCCAGTCAGGCCCCCAGGCCCTACAATGTCCCCTGGGCTCCATTGACAATGGCATGTTCCCCACACAAATCATTCAGCCTCCTAATGGTGCATTTTCACTGGTTTTTCCTTATGCCTGCAATGCTGTCCCTCTTTGTCTCAACCTCCTGGCTTCCCTTCAGGTTTCACCTTACATACCACCTTCTTCATGAAACCTTTCCCATTCTCTCTTAAATGTAGTTTCTTACCATTGTTGATTATTTTAATTTCTCCTGTATATAGGATGGTTGTTTACATGAGATCTAACCCTTGAGAGCTGCAACAGTATTTGTCTTTCTTTGTATTCTCAGTGATTGGGGGATAGCCAATGTTAGCAACAATTGTGTTATTAGTTAGTGGGGAAAACAACATCAACAATTGTATTTTTAGAAACACGTCTGTTGAGAACCTGCCCAAGATAAATATATTTTCACCAATGAATGCATTACCTAGGCATGATGTTTGCCACTAAATCCGAGAAGGGACTTTCCCTAAGTAGGCTCTTGCACAGTAGACTGTCCTTTAGGTGAACTTATAATGTAGAGAGGTTTATTATAATATCATTATCATACATTAATGCCACCCAGAAGATTTTTCTGCGTGTTTTATGGGTGGCTACATGGACAATTCTGGGGGAAGCCTTAGAAGCCAAAATCAGGACTCAGATAAAGATTTAGATAATGTACTCTAATTAGGGCCTTTTGGTGATGTGCCTAGCAGCTTGCATAAGGCCAGCTCCCTAAAGACCCCCTGGAGTTACACTTAAAAGACTTTTGTTTGAGACCCTGACTTCAGGCCTTTTGCCCCCAAAACTTCAGACACCTAAAAAGACAAGTCCCTTATTAAATTATTAATCCTTTGTAGATTCCAAGGTACGACAGTCAGGACAATGATTACACATAGGCAAACCTAAAGATACTTTGAAGTCTTATCTTTTTTACATCCTCTTTTTTAATAAAACCTTTTTAAGAATGATAATGGACCTGGTGGTGCCCAGGAACCTGACTCTGTCTAAGTTACTTTCAGGAACTAACAGGCTTAAGACAAATGATAGTAAAACTTGAATCCTTTCATCTTTCTGTATAAAAATCTTGCTCAACGAATCATTAAATGGAGTTCTTCCCTGAATTATTCACATAGCTTGGTCATTTCTCCTTCACGTCTCCGATCATGGTTAGAGCTGGACACTAAGCAGCTCTCAACACAATTGTATGTTGCCTTTGTGAATGTCTTTGTTACCAGGGGATTGTGGCTTGAACTAGATCCAGGACATTTGGAGCAATCCCAGGATATTTGGTTATATTTCCTGCTGTATGAAAATCCCGTTTTCTTTTGTTAAGTTTCTGGTTCTCCTAAGGAGCCTGGCCCACTGGAGAGCATAATCCTCAATAAATGCTTTTGTTTGGGTTAGAGACCATCTAAGTCTTTGAATTCTTTTGAGATGACCCCACATTATACCTTGAAACATCCACATATTTATAGCACCCAACCTGGGGTCGAATCTCTGATTCTGACACCCTCAGATTTAAGGTAAACCTTTCACCTCCCTTAGCCAGGGTCCCTCAGGTTCCTAGGAAAACTTGACGGGGCAGGTTGGTCCTAGCATCTATGGACCTCTGTGCCCAGCAAATCCTTTCTAGAGGAAGGACACTCTGTTTGGGAACTTTGTGCTGAGTTCTCAAGAGTGTCTCCCTTACTGAGGGATGTGGTGAAACAAGGTATGTGGCTATAGAGTAAGTCTCTCAGGCTTGGGGCATCCAGCCCCCTCCATCCCACAGGACTCACCACTCGGCAGTCTCTTGCCAAAATTGGACCAAATTCAGCTGACAAGAGGAGAGACAGAGACAGAGATAGAGAGAGAGATGACTCATATTTTTCTGTAATAGAGCTTGACCTCAATATAATCTAGAGCAATGCTTCTTAAACTGTGGGTCATGACACTATGTGGGGTCACATAAATGAATGTGGGGATTGGGAAAAAATTTGCAATCGTAGAAGGTTTCTGAATGTGCAAGGACCAAAACTTTATTCAAAATCAAATGTTCAATGAATCTGAAGTTTTTCTGACAGTGTTTCCTCTGTTACATCATTCAACTTTACTGTAGCCTTGGTTTTGAACATCCAACATGCACACTTTGCACTGTGCATACTGTCCCATCATGCAACACCAACAAAGGCTACCAGAAACACTGCAGCTTAGATTTGAGACTATCATATGTTATGAATTGCAGTGTTTTTACCATGCAGACAAAGTTTTCTGCTCTTGCAAAAATATAATAGTTTAATTATGGAAAATAAAACTTTTAGTATTTTCCTGTCATCACTCCTCAACATGTATCAGATTAGCATATATTTGGATTCTATTGTATTAGAATGTTTGATTTTTAAAATGGCCGTTATCTCCTTTTACAGAAACGTAAGTGTTTAATTGCACCAAGTAAAGACAAGAGCCCTTTAATAAAATTTTCCCAACATCATCTCTGTTGTGTGTGTGACCATCAATTTTTTTAAGTTAAGCACGGACAAATATAATTTTGTAAACGAATGCTAGTATTTATTTGAGAAATTATTAGCAATATTTATTTATATTTTAGGGAAAAAAACTTTTTTTTGTTTATAGATATGTGAATATTTATAGACCAAAGAGATAAAAATACTGATGGGAATGTGACAGAGTCTTCACTACCAGGTTATAGTACACCTAAATTGACAAGAAAAAGAAAATATGTCAGATCGTGTAACTCTCAAGAAGACAAAGTCTAAACAAACTATTAAAATGGAAAGATGAAGTTGATATATATTTGACTGAGCAGAAATCCAATTTTATTAATTTCTTTCATAATGACCTATGATTTTCAAAGCTGTGTTATTGGTTGCATATTTTTAAAAAAACTCAATGATTTAAACATGTTGCTTGAAGGAAAAAATTGTAACATTTATTTTAAGAGAAAAAATGTAAAATTTTACAAAAAAAGCAAACGTGGAAAATAGAAAGGAAGATAGTTCTTTCGAAATGTTTACAACTACAGACAATTTTATATTTGAAAATAAAATTCCCAAAGATTTAATTGAAAAAGTTATACCTAATCACAGTGCCTGGAGATACAGTTTCAGAAACACTTCCCTTCAAATTTTGGTTCTTAACAACTAATTTGGGTTCATAAGCCATAATCAATTGAAACTTTAAAAATAAGTCATCTGCCCTTAAACTTCAACAAGAATTTGTCTAGTTATCAAGTGACATAGGTTTAAAACTTGAGTGTCCTAAAAATCATTATATGAACTTTGGTTTGGGATTAGGATGGAATTTCCAACAATTTCTGAAATGGCCCTAAACATACTTCTGGCATTTTGTACAATGTATTTATGTCAAGCAGCATTTATAATTATACAATCAAAATATCAATCAACTCTGAAAAACATGTTAGATGCTCTATATCCTGCAGTATCAAATATTGTAGCAAGATTTAATTCTTTATGTAAAAATAAGCACATTAATCTCTCAAATTTGCTTTCATCTTTAATAAATGATAAAATTATTTGTATACCAAAGATAGATTTAAAATAAATTTCTTTAAGATTTATTGCCAGTAAATGTTTGATTTGTATGTTTATTTTATATGCCTATGTACCCAGGCTTGTGTAAAAATTTCTTGGGTGAAAAGGGGGCACGAGTAGAAAAAGTTTAAGAAGCACTGATCTAGAGGACAAAGAACAGTGATTTGTGAAGGGGTTTTCTAATAAACTTCTCCAAGCATTTGGACTTTCCCTTCTCCCTGTCATTATCTGTCCACTCTGTTCCTACTTGTTGTTAATCTGTTCTGTGTGGTGTAAATGTCTGAGTCTGCCACCTTGTAAGATTTAAGATGCAGTCAACCAGAAAAGAAAGGGGGTGAAAAAACCTCCAAGGGTTGTAGCTAGAAAAAATACTGGAAAGATTGAAGAGCTTTCTTGTTATTATGAAATCAAAGCTGAAATCACAGACAGAGGATCTGAGTATAAATGGTTGGGAAATGATGGAGAGAAAATGTTGGTAAAAATTTTCTTTCTCCTCCTCTACATAGCTGTACTGTGGCAAGGTTCTGGGTTGGGAGAAAACAGGTAAGAAAAAAGGAAGGGGGAACTTTTCCTTCTGATCTAAAAATAGATCATTTCACTGATCAAAGAGAAGCAGGTTTGGGGGATGTGCTAGTGAAATTTCAAGGTTACACTTAACTCTTTCCAGGTCACAAAAAAAGAAGGTATGTATGAGAATGGGTACCTAACCAAAAAGTAATTGAGTTTGACTGGAATATTTAGCTAGAATTTAGGGAGTCTTACAAACTTAAGTTACGCACTGGTTGATTTTTAAATAGTTGTTTTCAATCAGTATGTGTCTTAAAATTGGAAACTTGGCTAACTTATATGAGACTCCTATTCATAAGAAGAAATCATAGATAGTTATGTTTGGAATAAGTAGCATTTGTGTAAAATATAACACTACAGTTAGAATTAAACCATAACCCCAGATTCTGTGTAATATCATTTTGAACATAGATCCAAGTAATTGAATTTATTCTTGTTATATTTTAAGTGAAATATTTTCTCTCCTAACTTGATATTTGAGATGAGTTAGATTAATGTACTCTTGGTGGAGTTGTGAACTGATTCACCTATTCTGTAAAGCAATTTGGAACTATACCCACAGGGCTATAAAACCATGCATACCTAGCAATACCATGACTAGGTTTGTATCCCAAAAGACATTAAAAAAAAAAAAGAAGAAGACCTATATGAACAAAAATGTTCATACTGGCTCTTTTCTGGGGGTAGATAATTTAAAATTGAAGGGATGCCCATCAGTTGGGGAATGACTGAACAAGTTGTGGTATGTGATTATCATGGAACATTGTTGTAGTGTAAGAAATGATGAGCAGGGTGATCTCAGAAAAACCTGGAAAGATTTCCATGGGCTCATGCAAAGTGAAATGCACTGTGTACAGAGTAACAGCAATATTGTAAGATGATCAGCGGTGAATGACCTAGGTATTATTCTTAGCAATACAGCAATAGCTCTGAAGGACTTATGATGAAAAGTGCCATCCATCCCTGTGATGGTGTCTGAATACAAATGGAAACATACTTTTTTTTTTTCACTTTTTACACTTTTCTTGAGGATTTTTTTCCTTCTTTGTTTTCTTTCACAACCTATTATGGATATGTTTGCATAACAACTTATGTATAACTTATATGGAAATGCTTGCCATCTCATTGTGGGGAGGAGGTGGGAAGGTAGGAAAGGAAAGAATTTGGAACTCAAAGTTTGAAAAACAAATTTTAAAATTGTTTTTACATGTAACTGGGGGAAAAGAAACTACTAAATTAAAAGGAAACCATAATATATATCAGAACTTATTATGTCTTTCGGCACTAAGATACATTGGAAAAATGCATAGATCTTAAATTTGTTAACTGGGTGACTGTAAGCAATTACATCAGTTAGCTTCACATGAGTGTAAAGTGCCTAATACAATGATTGGCAGAGGGAAGACACTATAAATATTATCTATTATTATTAGTTCCTTAATTAGCCTTGACCAGGATACAATATCAATGGTGACGAGACGCCTGATGTTCTATGTAAGGTAATTTGAAAATACGTTCAACAAAATTGAAGTCACTTAATTGGTGATGGGTTTGCTTTAAGTTTCCAATACATAATATTGTTTTAAATTGTTCCCCTGTTGCATTAGTTCCAGAAGGTATGCTGTTTTCCTCTGTTCAGAGGAAGAATATCATGGGGTGGACAGGGATCCCCTTGTCTGGGGTTCCTGTCCATTCCTCTTAATGTGTGAACTTGCCTGGTTCCTGGAAACCATTTGTGTGGGCAAGGTCATCCATACTGGAAAAGAGCTTATTTGTATTATAGAGTTCCTAAACAATGAACTTGGCTTGCTCAGAATTTGCAAGTTTATGCATACTGTAGAAGTGATTTCTATCAATTTGTCTTTATAGCAGGATACATTTTTTTGGACCTGCACATCATTTATTTTATTGTTGATATGTATGTAAATGGCACAACGAGCTGAAACTTTTGGGATATGCTTTGCAGTGCTACAATTTCTCATTTTTATATTAAGCCACTTCTATTTCTCTTAGATGGAAGGGTTCAGAAAGTTGGACCAGGAGACAATATATATAATTTTTGGAATCACACAGGCTTTGACTTGGTTATTTTTACAAAAATAAAGACAGTACACTCAATGATTTATCAAATGCTTACATTATATTTTGTAAAACTCAACAGTCAATACATTCACTAGTGGTGCAAAGAGATTGCATTCTCCCACATGGACGTGTAAGTCTTGTAGGCCAAAATATTCTTGGGGGTCAGTTTCTATGCAGATGTCTTTGAGATTGCAGCTTTGGCTTCCGGCCTTGAAGCCTGCTCTCAAGCAGCATCCTTTGTCCCGTAGATACATTTTGATAAGAATCAACTGACTTTCCCCATGACTTCCTGGAGCCTTGATCACAAAGCCTGATCTTATCTGAGCTACTTCCAGGATGTGACAGACTATCATAATGATAAAACTATGATAATGACAATAATATTCCAGGATATGACAAATCAAGCTTATTGATGAGACTACCTGAATCTTTGTCTACTTGTTCTATAAAAACCTTGTTCAAAGAATCATTAAACAGTGTTCCTGGTTCTTCCTTGAACTACCCACATGATCTGGTCATTTCTTATTCACATCTCTGATCATGTTTCGTGCTGGACAGTGAGCAACCCATGACATATGGGCACACACACACATTCTCTAAACATGAACACATATAGCTTAAATTCACAAATACCTCTTTTGCTTCAAGACTAAAGTTCTATTAAAAATCACACAATGGTAATTTAGTTATTTGATGCAACCACTAATCTAGTATTTTTCCAACAAAACCCAAGTATTTATATCACAAAACCCAGGTTATAGTCAGGAGACATGCATTAATATACAACTAAACATTACACCAAAAAAGGTACCAAATACAAAATTTCTCTTAATTTTGGTGGCTCTCAATTTCATGGCACATCACACAAAAGTTTTTTATTTTTTCTAAATATTAGAAAGAAATAGTAAAAAAGGAATTATTTAATAAAACTATTGAGTTTTCACGTAGGGCTGAAGCACCGAGAACTGACAAACTGTCAAAACAGATGGCTAAATATTTACAAGTATTAGGTTTTAATTACAAGGGAAGGAGAGGATTGCTTTCTTCCTCTCCAAACCTTACAGGGTTTGGTTTGTTGATGTTAATAATTTTTGTAAATAATATAACACTAAAAACTCTGAAGCATATCTGGATATGTGGCTGGAATAAGGAATAACATGCAAACCTTATTTTTGACCACCAGTACAAAGCCTTGTCACTCCCAAACATCTAACATTACCTCATATTACAGTAGCAGCAAATTAAGAACAGCAAGTGCAGCTTCCTCTTAGGTGGAGCTACTGCTCCTTTAACAAAGCAACCTGTACTCTACCAGAGCAGGGCTCAAGTTTTGGGTGGGCTTAACATATTTTTCTGTGGCTCAACAGGAGATGCAAATTACACTATAACAACCCCTCAGAAAAACCAAAACCCAAGAAACAACCACGGGGGTAAAGTTAGAAAACAAAATAATAAATGCAAACTTATCTTTTTTTCCAATTTATTTATTTTTAATTTTCAACATTCATTTCCACAAGATTTTGAGTTACAAATTTTCTCCCCATCTTCCCCCTACTCCCCAGCCCAAGATAAGGAGCCTATTGAATACCCCTTCCCCCAATATGCTCTATCTTATATTGTTCCTGTCCCCCACCCCCAACTTTCTTGTAGGGTAAGATGGATTTCTATACCCCGGTGCCTGTATATTTTATTTCCCAGTTGCATGTAAAAAAACAATTTTTTTAACATTTGTTTTCAAAACCTTGATTTTTAGATTCTTTCCCTTCTTCCCTCCTCACCCACTCCTCCTGGGAAGTCAAGCAATCCAATTTAGGCCCTACATGTGCAGCTACGCAAAATGCCTCCGTAATAGTTACATTGTGAAAGACTAACTATATGTCCCCCCATCCCATCCCACATTCCCTAAGTGGGAATTCCCTGCACAATAATAGCAAAAACTGTCCATTAGGAGAAATTATGATGTAGAGAGGCTAATTATAATATCATTTTCACACATTAATGCCCCTATGGGCTTTTCTGTGTGCTTTATTGGCGGCCACATGTGCAATTCTACTTTACATTTTTGTATATTTTTGCAACTGGGGGATTATGGTTTAACCATGTCCAGAACACTTGGATCAGACCCAGGATGTTTGGTGATAACTTCCTGTTCTATGAAAAGTCCTCCATTGTTTTGCTAAGCTGCTGGTTCCTCTAAAAAGCCTAGCTCATTGGAGAACGTAACAAATGCCTTTCTTGGGTTATACATGGTCTGAGTCTGTGAATTTTTTTTAAACAACCCCAAACACACCTTGAAATTCCAAGATTCAGTGCTTTTTTATAGTGCCTTAACAATAACTTAATAACTTCCTTTTCTTTCAGCAGCACTGTTTGACTTTGACTCCAGAGACTATCATGCTTCTTCCCAAAAAAAGCTGATCACCTGAGAGCTCATCACCCTGAAGAAAAATTCAGGTTTTAATAGTCTGCACCTTCACACATCAACCTCAATTGCCTCTTTCCTCCAATTGGCGGGCTGGAGGGCTGTGCACGAACTTCCTCTCAATATCTGCCTTTATAGAGAACTCCCAGTATTCCTAGTGCCTTGTTTCTGCTTTCTTTTGTTTGTGTTGTCTTCACATATTGCCTGGCTTGTAATAGGTACCTAATAAACGTTTACTTACTTGGGTTGAAACTGAATAAGCACTTGCCATAGCAGGCACTTCCTACATGCGGACTGACTGACTTACTGACTGATACATCATTCTTCATCTATTGCTTCACAATGAGTCACCCCTCCTCTTCCACAGGATCTCCCCAGACCTGGCTCTGCCCCTTATTCTGGAGCAGAAACAACTACAGCTGTTTTATTCTGTTAAAAGAATTCTACCCCATCCACGAATAACCAAAGACCTCATTTGTCATGGACAAAAAAGTTACCTCTGTCTTTCTAGGAAACCATAATCCTGCTAAGAGGAATGGGCCAGAAGCAGCCTCCAGTTTCATTGTCTTTGAAACCGGGAACTATTGTGTGTTAGAAAGAGCATCATTGGGGCAGCTAGGTGGCACAGTGAATAGAGCACAGGCCCTGGAATCAGGAGGACCTCAATTCAAATCTGACTTCAGACACTTAACACTTACTAGCCGTATGACCTTGGGCAAGTCACTTAACCCCAATTGCCCTGCCTTCCCCCCTGCAAAAAGTGGGGAAAAAAAAGAAAGAAAGAGCATTGTTCTGAGAGCTGGGAGACCTCAGGTCTAGACCCAGATCTGCTTCTGAGTGGTTTAGAAATGTTGCTTGGCTGCTCTGAATGTTTCCTTATGAGGGAGATAAATTATATCCGGCTGTGTATGGAGCCCAGCAATTATTGCAAGAGATCCATCTCAATAAAGAATTCAGTAGGAAAAAAAATGAAAATAAAAAAATCTCACGAATTTTCTGTAGATTAAATCAGTAATATGTCTCCAACACACATTATATCAGACATTACCTGTTAACAACAGGGAGGCCAGGATAGCCTTCTGGATGATTTTCCCTGTTGTAGCTAATTGAACGACCTCCCTGTCTCCACTAATGTAAAGTAAATCCTGGGAAAATCAGTATCAGGAATTCTGCTGAATGAAGCTATTAATTCCCCTTATAAGAATTTATGTTACGTTAGCTCAAAACTTTGAAAAGAATGTCAATAGATGCCTTCCTCACTCCTCCCAGAAGGCGATCTCATCATACTTTTCTTCCATTCCTGGTAGTGGCCTGATATGATAGACTAAGTCATCCTTGACACAGTCATTTACTGTATGTTTTATTACGTCAATCCACAGGCCAGCAGGATGTTATAAACCAACGATATCACTACGAAGTTAGGCTAGCAGATGTATTCATGGAGTCTCATGGTGTCTCCTGCTGTGCAGGACCCTGGTCTCTCTTGTCTCATAGAGATGGATGTAGCCTGGGTTCAGATTTTATTCTTTTTTCACATGAGACTTGACATGGCTTGGGGATCGTACTACCTGGCCTCACTTAGGTGTTTATCATCTTTAAAAAACAATAGTTGTTCTCACTGTTCCCTGAGCTCACTCTCAAACTTGGATACATCTGTGAGCTGGTCAGATTCCAAAGGTCAGAAGACAGCATGTGCAGAGGGGTAGCTCGCAACACTTTGTCAGGAATTTATTCAAGAAAATCATGAAAAACACAGAGTATACCAAATGAGTTTATATGCAGAACTTTCTCCCAACTGAACAGTTAAACCAGCAGCTCTTGAAATGTTTGGTTTCAGAATTCAAATAGTTTTGAAATTACTGAGAATCCCAACATGCTTTTTTTATATGAGATATATCTATTGATATTTACCAGAATAGAAATTAAAGATGATAAATATGAATCAAATCTTCATTAACTGATTGAATTAAAATAATAATAATGAACCTGGAATATGTTTATAAAATATTTAAAGTTAAAACAACTACTTTTTAGAAATACCAGCATGAAATGTTGTTGTTTTACATTACTGTGAAAATCCCTTCACCTTGGCTTAATAGGACAAACCTTGATTCTCACATCTGTTCTCCACTCAGTCTGTTGCAATCTGTTGTTTTAGTTGAAGTATATAAAAAAAATCTGAACTCACACTGATAGATAGTTGGAAAAGGGAGGTATTTATAAAGAGACAAAGAGAGACTTAGTACAACTATGTAAGTAGTTGTTACCTTAGAAGACCCCCTAAAAGGGGGCTGGAGAGTAAGAGACACCTCACTGCACAGTGGATAGAGTTCTGGGCATGGAGTCAATTAGAACTGGATTCATATTCAGTGTCACATACTTATTAGATGTGTGACCCTGGGCAACTCACTAACCCTCTTTAGGCCTTAGTTTCTTCAGCTTTAATATGAGAAGCAACAATAGTACCTACTTCCTGGGCAATTGTGAGAATCAATAAGAAAATATTTATATGGAGCACTTATCATGGTGCCTGGCACTTAGTAGACAACATGTAATGTTTATCCTCTTCCTCCCCTCTTCCAGAGGTCATTGGACCATTGAGACCTGCTGGATCACATTCTTCCTGAGGTTTCTCTTGACTATGGATTCATGCTTCATGGTTCCATGACACAGCTCACACACATGACAATCCCAGATATATCCCTCTCTCTCCCCCAGAGGAATAATGGACAATAATTTCTGATTAGACCAGAGGACTTTGTGGTCAGCAGTCACCCCTCCGCATTCTCCCAACTCTCTTTAGCCAAATCATTGGGGATGGAGGAAGGACAAAGAATGCTGGAAGGGAAGGACCTAGTGTAACCAGGAAGAATACCACTGATTCCTCTTGGCCATAGGGAAGGGCCAAGGGAAGAGGCAGTGAGGAGATGGCATCCTATCCAGATGTCCTTCCTAAATGGACCCCCAAAACAGACTCCTATGTCCTCAGCATGTGTCATCCATCTAAAGTTATTCTCTCAATCCGGACAGCTCCATTTCCATTTGCCTGGATTCCAATGAATTGTTAGGCCCAGTTCTCCTTATGGCAAGGTTCTAGGGATACTTAAACAAGGGATATATGTGTGTGAGATCAGAAAACCTGTTATAACAGAAGCTCCATCAGTGGTTCTAAGGGCCTAGGCTCTTCTTGAGGAGGCTTCCTAGGTTATCCTAGCAGTCAGAGCCTTGACAATTAGAATCCCCTAGAACTAAGTGCTCTCATCTCTTTTGTATGAGGTCAGCACTTCTGCTCTTTCCACTCCTCCCACAATCATAACTTCCCCCACTCTTACTTACTTCTTCTTTCACTTCAGAGGCCCAGAATCAGGCACTGGAGAATCAGGACCAACACCCTCCTGACATTCATCAGCCCAAGGACAACATGAAGAGACCAGCTCCCATGTCCCCTGCCTCTGGACCCATGGAAGCATAATGGCCCAGGCGGCCCCACTGCTACTGCTGCTGCTTTGGCTGTTAATGGGTACCTGGGGGTGAGGAGGAGATTAGGGAAGGTCAGAGGAGATGTTAGTGGTCAGAGAAAGGAGAGGACAGTGGCGGAAGGGAGGGAGCATAATGTTGCGTGGCTATGACAGCCAGGGGAGGGATGGGAGCAGTGGTGTGCTGCAGCCATCTCACACTGGCTCGGAAGAGCCCATTGTTAAATTTCCAGTGAGAGCATTTACACTTTGAAAATTGGCAAACACTGCATACAAATGAAAAGGCAAATTACTGTTTTATTAATTGAGTTGACATAAAAAGAGATAGTATGAAGATTAATAATGCATATTAAATTTTGAAATGTGTCAAGAGTATATACATGTGCATGTATGTGTTCATATATGTAAAGTGAGAGAGGAGAGAGAAGAGAAGGAAAAGACAGAGGAGGGGGAGGGAAGAAGGGGAAGAGGAACAGAGGGAGGAAGAGGGAAAGATTGAGAGAAATGCTTGTCTATTGTTTACCAGCACACCAGGGGTTAGGGAGGCTCCCATGTGTGAGGGGCTGGCTCTTTGAGGCATGTTTTCTTAGAAGATGTTATTTAAGGAGACCAGGCTCCTTACCTTGGTTCTATTCTTCAGTCAAGAAAGGGAGGGGAGTCAGAGGAGGCCCAGCTGGTCTCCCCCTGACCTCATGATCTCCTTTTCAGGTTCACAGGGACAAGTAGTCCAAGTGAAGTACAAGGAGGGGCAGAAACTCAGAGTGAGTTGCAGCTACACTCCCCAGAGACCTGAGAACAGATGGAAAATCTGGTGTAAACTGAGAGAGAATAGAAGGTGGTGTGATCACCTAATTACCAGGAAGCCAGACTTCACTGTAAAACAATCAGACCCACGAGCCTCCCTGGAGGATGACACCTACTTTGGCATCATCACCATCACCATGTCCAACCTCACTGTGGAGGACTCAGGCAACTACTGGTGTGGAATCTATGACTCTGTCTACAATGTCATTGATGTTATCAGCACAATCAGGCTGGAGGTTTCTCCAGGTAAGTCCCCACCAACTCCATCCCCTTCAGTCCAAGCAGAGCTTAGGAGGTACCTGGTGTGAACGTGACCCAGGGCTATGATCTTAGCTCAGGCCTCCCTGGGGTCTCCAGGGAGAAGCTGCT
>CM053584.1:203822767-203849296 GCA_028627135.1 Pseudochirops cupreus
CTGCAGAGTGTAACACTTAACCCTAATTCTTACACTTTGCAGGTCTTCTTTCTATCTCTCCCTGCCTGCTGAAAAGCGTAACTTTGTAACTTTGCTTTAAATCCCTGTCAGCTTGCAGCCCCTTGCCTCAGTGTAACAATAAACTGTCATAACTCTGCCAAGGACAGCTTAGTCCAGTAATTCTTTTCAGACAACAAACCTAGAAAGGATTTCAATAGAAATCCCCCTACTTATACCTCTTCACTTCTGTGTGACATCTTAAGCTGTCTAGGTATGTACGAAACACCCATTACAAGAGCTTTTTTTTTTTAAGTACAATTCTCCTTATCTCACTCAGGCTAGAAGAGTAGTAGCCACTCCTTGGCCCAATTGTAATTCTGGTTGGCACAGAAACTTTTATGTGCTCCATTTTCCTGACCTGGGTCAGTTCATGCCTCCTCAGGCAAACTAGTGGTTCTCTTCCCAAGGGCTCAACATATTGATCCCAGACTTAGTGAGGATATCCAATTATCCAATTGGCTTTGACCCTACTACAACTCAGAACTCCTGAACTCAAGCAGTTCACCAGCCTCAGCCTTGTGTCATTGATTAGTTTTAATTTCTTCCTGGAAACAAGGCATAGGAGTTCTGGGGAAAAAAATAATTTCTGAAGAATTGAAGCTGAAAGTCACCTGAAAATAAATGAAGTACATGGTGGGTATGAGTTGGCTGCAGTTCATGACCAAACAAGTGGTGAGCAAAAGAAGTGGTATGAAACATGTTGTCACAGAGATTAAGGATCAGAAAAGAAAGTGGTCAGTCATGTGATAAAAGTGAAGAATAACAAATGGACAACCCACATACTCTGCTGATAAGCACAAAACATTGGGAAACCTAGAAGTCCTCCAGAATATTAGATTGACTCCCTATAGAGGACTTTCTGGACAAGAAGACATGATTCACATAGCATGAAAGATGATGGATGAGTTGCTATCTGCAACAACTGAGGGAATAGTCATATCAATGAGATTTCTGGGCCTCTCCTCAAACCATTTTTAACCTCCAAGACCCGAGAAAGGTCTAAAACCTGGATTGACCAATCAGGAGAGCCATTGTGGCACACTCTGAGCTTACTATAATGCTTTTCAATGCTCTGGAATAATAGACATGCCTTGCTCTCTGAGTGAACTCAAAATGTTCTTTCTTGTGTCAATACTACAAGGCCAGGTGAAGCTGACCAAAGCATTCTTCTGTTATGACTGCCAAGGACAAGATGCCTTGACCAGACACTACCTTGAACAACGGGACTTTTCTTATCTTAATATTTTATGGACATATACCATGTTATGTCATGTTAATGGTAAAGGAAAGACATATTCCTGGGTTATAATTCAATTGACACTTTATCAACTATCTTATCTTATTGTATTACAACGCATTCAATTAAGAAAATTCCTTTCTCATACTATGGTTAAACATATTTAGGGATCATAAATTTGAGTGATACAGACATCCTGAGTTGGAATTGTTCTAAAACGTGTATAAGACTTCTCATTCTTTTATCAGACAGTCAAAATTTAAGTTTATATATATCTGCTAGTTTGAAAGGAATAAACATCATGAATTTTTATATCACCTAGCCTGTTTGCCTCTTTTAACCAAACTTTCGGGTTGACAGATCCTAAATTCATAAATATACCTCCTTCCTTCTCTCCAAAGCCAATTTCTTGCCCATCAGAAACATATACTAGGCCTAGCACAGAGTTTTGTACAAGGCGAATGCCTAATACATAAAAAAGATATTTTATTCATACTAGGCTTTTTTATAATGCTACTACTTCTTACTGCCCCCCCCACCCCTGCCAAACCCCTATAGAACCTTCCCTCACAAGAAAGAAATATAGCTAAGAAAAATAAATCTATACATGGCCCATGTCTTATAACATATTTCTCATTTCCATACATTTTTGTTCTACCACTCCTTTACCAGAGGAAGCATGCTTCACCAACACTGCTGATAGCAAACTCTCCTAGTCCCTCCACATTGGATTCTGAGGAGCATTTGACTTGGGCAACTAACATCAATTCCTTTTTATGGTGGCATATTCCACATTCTCAAGAGGAATATGAATTTTGGCATTGGTTGGCTTTCTGGGACTTCTGTCAGACTCTGTGGCATAATGGATTTCCTCAGCAGTCTCATCACCGTCCATTTTCATGGCAGAGCCCTAGAAGCCAAGGGAGGAGAGACAATATCAAGTTATACTTGGAAGGAAGAAACAGTGACATATTAGGGGGACGGTGGAAAATGCCTAATAGGCCTCTGTGGGAAATGTCACACAATGAAGTATGGAATGTCTGAGCTAAAAGAGACCTTTGAAATTATCTAGTCTATTCCTTCATTTTATATGTGAGTGAACTGAGGCCCAGACAAGGGAAGTGATTTGCCAGGGCACACACAAAGCTAGTGGCAGAATAGGAACAAGACTTCAGATGCCCTGATCCCTAGTAATTATCATAAGCTCATTGAGGGCAGGGACCATCTTTTGCCCCTTTTTACAGCCTCAGCACTTCGCACAGGGCCTGGCATCTAGTAGGTGGGGAGGGGTGGTATGGTAGAGTTCATTGTTAAAACTGACCAGCAAACGTCCCAGCATGGTACCAGAGAACTCAGATCAAACCTATGTTAGGGAATCCAAAATGAGTTTCTATAGTTGTTCTGTACAACCTTTTTTTGTTAGGAGGACAGACCAGTTTACAGGAGACCAGATCCGTCTATCCTCTGAATCCAGAAAAGAAAAAAGGGGCCCTCAAAGTGCCCCACAGCTCTGCCGGTTTGTTTTTTATAGGCCAGCAAGGAGGGCTGCCTCTGACAAGTCTGTCTTCCCCACAGTCCCAACCAGGAAATCCAGATAGCCTCAGTTGCTAAAATCCAATTAGGAGTCAGTCCCAGTCCTCTCAATTCAACACCAGTGGCCATGCCTACACTTTCAGTAGGGAGGAGCTCAGCACCTGCCCCAAAGGTTCTCTCACTGCTCATTACAGGGATTTGGGAATTACCCATATCAACACTCCTCCTCCACCCCATCTCCATAATACTGATACCAAGAACAATGGTTTTGGGGTTTTTTTTGCAGGGCAATTGGGGTTAAGCAACTTGCCCAAAGTCACATGGCTAGTTTTTGTGTTAAGTGTCTGAGGTTGGATTTGAACTTAGGTTCTCCTGACTCCAGGGCCGGTGCTCTATTCACTACACCACCTAGCCGCCCCAGTAACAATGCTTTTCGAGAGCATCTGGGGCTTTACAAAGCACATCCCTCACAGGAAACAAGTAAGGTAGATAGTGCAAGTATTATCCTAATTCTACAGATGAGGAAACAGAAGCTCCAAGAGGTTTTATAACCCCAGTGGCTCGTTCAGCTAGGATATGGCAGAGAGGGAACTAGAACCAGGGTGGTGGGTCCACTGTTTTTTCCATTATACTAACCAATCTCTAGTGACTAATACATTTTTGAAAATGAGAGCTTTTGTTTGGTTGGTTTTTTTGCTTTTTTGGAGGAAGGAAGGCAGGGCAATTGAGGTTAAGTGACTTGCCCAAGGTCACACAGCTAGTAAGTGTTAAGTGTCTGAGGCCATATTTGAACTCAGATCCTCCTGACCCCAGGGTCGGTGCTCTACTCACTGAGCCACCTAGCTGCCCTGAGATTTTCTTTGTTTTTAATGTACTGATGATTTATCCCAGTATTCCGCATTTGTCCTATCTCAATTGATCAATCAACAAACATTTATTAAGCACCTACTATGTGCCAGACACCATGCTAAACAATAGAAGTACAAAAGGAGGCAAAAGACAGTTCCTGCCCTCAAGGAGCTAACAATCTAATGTTCCATCTCTTGCATTTAATAGCATTTTCTGACTTGTGGTAGCTGCAGATCTGACCCTCTCTGAATAAAGGAGCCTGTAGAATAGCTGTTCCCCCTGCCTCTATTATTCAGTGAATTGCCAATTCACAATATAATGACCTCTGAACATTTTGGGCCTCTACCAAATCTTCCTCTGATGATGTCTCATTGAGGGATGGCAGGTGACTGACCCTGGGATCTCTCAGACTATGTTAAGAAAAGACAGGCTCTGGTAGTTCCTGTTGATCTGGAAAGATTAGAATGGAGTATAAACCTGAAAACAAATGGTGTCTAGTCCAAGGACTAGGTCAAATAAGAACAGAGAAGTTCATGACCAGAAGGTTGTCCACCAGTTAATGAATTCTTTGGCTGTGGCATCTCATGAAACAAAGATAAAATAAATACATACAGTTATAACTAGGATGGTATGACTGGGACTTTGTGCCTTAGTACACACTGTCTAAGGGGTATGAGAGCATGCTTCCCCTCTGAGCTCATTCTAGCACTTTCTATTTAACTCTGTTGGCTCTACATTGAGACATGCCAATATCTTGCCTCACAGCTAAGTCACTCTAACCTTCCTCCAGCTCTCACTATCTTCTTCCTCTTTTCCTCCTCCTAGAGAAGAAAAGGGTGAACTATTTTCTATGCCTTCTTGACAAAGTTGCAATCTATTTCCTAAGGCCTATCTTGTGCTAAGAATTTTTACTCCTCTCCTATGGGTCTCCACATTTTTTCCTTCTTTTTCCTTCTTTATTACACAAGACAGGTCTCTGGAATAGTTTAAGGAAAGGGTTTTGATAGGACATGTAGATGATGTAAAAACAAAAGTTATCAATAAAAATTTAATTAAAGAGATAAGTGGAGTTATAACTAGGGTGGAGTGCCTGGGACTTTATATCTGGTTGCCAATCTTTCAAGGGGCATGGTGGCATACTTCTTCCCTAGCTCCATCCTCACAGCACCTGGACCTTTGTGGGTCTTATTGAGAAAGACACCACATTTCTTACCCTATAACCAAGACACCCTAATCCTGATTCCCCCATGATTTTTCTATGTCTTCTTTATGAATTGTTTGCAGCATTGTGCCCAACAATTTGAAATTTCTTTTATGCCCCAACCTCTAACTGTATCACAAGGATCCAGTCATCTTCCTGTGGCCCACCTCCTCCATGAATATGCCCACCTCTTCCAAATGACCATGGCACCAGAACCTGCTACACATCCCCTCTTTCTGGAGTGGGGAGAGAAGAGTTACCATGTCCAGTCAAACTTCACCCAACTGGGCAAAATTATCTTCATACCTTTTCTTCCTCCTTTCATGCCCATGGCAAAATTGGTCTGTGAGACTGCATTTCACCTCGTGCCTTCCAAGGGTATTGACTGGGCCAACATTCTTTGACTTTTCCAACCCTGACAACACTATCCCAGGCACCAGAATTCCCAATTATAGCTCTGCATATAAGGCCATAACTTTATAAAACTGAAAAATGTAGTTTCTCATTTCAAATACAATCGTTATGATTTATCACCCAAATTCTGTCCCTTTCTATTTCTAGAGATCTTTTAGACTAGGTCAGACAGATCTGCTCATTTGTGCTCTTGGGAATAGGAAGGAAGAGGAAATTTCTTGTTTATAGGCAAGTGAATGACTTCCTGGGAGATGGTCTGAGTTCTATTTTGTCATTGGGTAGTTTGTATCATAGCATAGGGCAGGAGATTAAGAAGTCTGGACTGGAGTCCCCACTTTGTCACTAACTCATAGTGTGATGTTGGTTAAGTCTCTTGATCTCTGTGGACCTTGGGGTCTTCCTTTGCAAAATGAATGGGTTAAACTAGTTAATCTGTTCCTTTCCAGTTCTAAATGATAGGATTTAGAATCTTCTTATGCGAAGAGTAATAAAAACTGCATCCTGCCCTCAGCACAGGGCTGTAGTGTGGGTCAAATGAGATTAAACAGGTGAAAGGTATGAAGCCTTCGGTAGGTGCATATAGGCAAAGGATAAGTAGTCTTACCTTTGACTTCTCTCCCCGTGACTCAGAGTCATCACCTATTAAAAGAGACACCCTGAGAAGAGTGAACCCCTATATGGAAGTTAAGAGGGGGATACTACCCAGTTGCCCAGCTCTGCTTTCCTCTATTCCCAGCTTAAGGTCCATCACTATGGATAGGGTTCCATTTCTCCGTTCCTTACCCTTTATCCTACTACCCTAATACAATTCAAAATGTAGATGTCACAAGTTCTGTTCCTAATCTGGGACTTGAAATAGCTAGTTACTGGAGGATTTAAGAGGAACCAATTGGGAAAGATTCCTAGTGTAGGTATTTGTGCATGCATGTGTATAAGGTACTTAGCCAAGCATTCAAAGCTCTATGGAGACTGATTCCATACAATCTTCCCAGACTCATCTGCTACTGCTCCCTTTCATTTATTCTATGTTTCAGTCAAACTGCATACTCTCTCCTCTCTCCATGTCTTGGCTCATGCTGTACACTATGCCTGTAATAACATTCACCAGCCCCAGCCCCATCTCCATTTGTTGTGATTTCTCCCTTGTTTCAAGTTCCAAGTCAGAAATCATGTCCTCTTCAGCTTCCTCCCTCCTACTCCCGCCTCTTGAGCTCAGCTGAAAGTGATGTCTCCTTCCTCACATTTCTCATAGCACTATGCCAGGCCAGTTTTGTACTCATCTCACTCTCTCATAGAACACCTGATCATGTACATGTACCCCCTGCCCCTCTCCCTTATTTTGTAAGCCCCTCAAGAGCAATGTCTCCGTCACATCTGTTTCTGTTCCCCAGCACCTAACACTGTCTTGCTCACAGTATGCATTTAACAAATCTCTATTGAAATAAATTGAATTGCATGGAGAATTCAGTTGAATTATGGTCAGTGACATGGAGAAAAGAAGAAAGAGAAATATTCATCTCCAAGTATTCATTCATTCAGAGTGTATTTGCTGAACATCTGCTATATGCAAGACTCCTTTTGATAAGAGGATAGAGGAAGGAGTTACAAAGACAAATAAAACAAAGTCCCTGTCCCCAAGAAGCTCATGACCTGCTAGGGGGATTGGAACATATAGAGTTGAATGAGATATACCGTAGAGGAGAGAAATAGAGGGGTATCAGTCAGCAGTCTGGTACCATAATGTTTAAAGACTGTAGAATCCTGAACTCTCTTGCTGGCCTGAGATCGCAATGTTAGAGAGGTGGGAGATTGGGAGCAGAGATGGAATGTATATACCCTTTCTCACCTTTACCTGCTTTCTGGTAGATCCTCCTGGCACAAAGGATGCCCACAACAAGGAGTACTGATAGGAGCAGGCAAGAAAGGACCACACCCAAAATGAGGAATTTCATCTTTGGAGAACTTAGAGGAAGAGAGATATGTCAGATATGAGAGAAGGTTGGTGGGGTGGGGAAGAAGCAAACCACCTGGGGACCTGATCTACTCTGAGCCTAATGTAATAAACTGGAGGGCATTTTGGTAGCAAGGGTATCCCACCACCCCGAGGTTTTGGAAACTTAGGACTCAACAAGAGTGTCATTTAACAGCAGCAATTTCAGCCAATTATTAGCCTGCCAAATCATTTGCAGTCACCAGCTTGTCCCCAGTGTTTGAGGATGTCGTAAGGTAAAGGGTAGAATTAAAGGCTGTAGTGATCAATTGGGCTGAGGTCAGTTTGTATACTCTATAATTCTCTGTGACAATTTTCACATTTATAAGTTCATAGGATACCTGGAAGACACCTTCGTGATCATCTTGTCTAATACCTCTAGTTTTCCTATGAGAAACTGAGGTCACACAGGAAATTATTTAAAGTGTTGGAACTAGGTTAGTTCCTCTTTAAGAGGGATTGGATTTAATCTTGTTTACATCTCTGCCCATCTAGAAAAATCTAAAAAATAACACTTACCCTAGACCAAGTGGACCATATGGTGTAGTGGATAAAGTGCTGGACCTGAAATGAGAAGACCTGAGTTCAAATCCAGCCTCAGACACTTACTAGCTATGTGACCCTGGGCAAGTCACTTAAACTGTTTGCCTCAGTTTCCTCAACTATAAAACACGGATCATAATGGCATCTGCCTCCCAGGGGTTTTGTAGGAATCAAATGAGATGATAATTGTAAAGGTCTTAGCATAGTGCCTGGCACGTAATAGGTACCATACAAATGTTAACTATTATTATTATTATTGTTGTTATAATAATTCACTGTGTGATGTGATGGCAAAAGCATGAGCCTAAGAGGCTAGAGATCTGGATTCTGAAACTGGTTTTTCCACTATCTTCTAGGGACTAGATTAGCTCCTTGGTAAGGTCTTACAAGACCTTGGATTTAATCTTGTTTTTAATCTTTGTCCATCTAGAAAATAATAACAATGAAACCTATATATAACAGTTACCTCTCAACAGGTGGTGAAGTGGATAAAGTGCTAGGCCTGAAATGAGAAGACCTGAGTTCAAATCCAGCCTCAGACATTTACTAGCTGTGTGACCCTGGGCAAGTCATTTGAGAATATGCTAAGAGGAGTGGGCTGGGCTAAGTGTTGTACCAGTCAGCTGGATTAACAGGTTCACTTGCATACTCTCTGATTTTCTATAACAATTATCACCTTTATAGGCAGATAGGATACCTGGAAGATACTTTGGTGATCATTTGTCTAATACAGTGGTTCTCAACCTTCCTAATGCTGCGACCCTTTAATACTTGTATGTGGGCGTATCTGCATGTGGGCAGACCTGCTTGGAGATGGATAGAGGAGCAGTGTCTTGGTTCCTAAGACCATCAGAAATATGTGTTTTCTGATGATCTTAGGCAACCCCTGTGACCCCTGTGAAAGGGTCATTCAACCCCCAAAGGGGTCGCAACCCACAGGTTGAGAACTGATGGTCTAATACCTCCATTTTACATATGAGGAAACTGAGGTCGCACAGAAAGTTACTTGAAGTGTTAAAGTCTGAATTGGCTCCTCTATAAGGTGTAAGGTCTTGGGCTTAATCTTGTTTTTAAAATTCCCATCTAGAAAATTACAACACTGAAATCTGTGATACTTATTTCTCACTAGGTGGTACAGTGGATATAGTGCTGACCCTGGAATTAGAAAGACCTCAGTTCAACTACATCCTTAAACATTTACTAGCTATGTGACCTGGACAAGTCACTTAAATGTTGTCTGCCTCAGTTTCCCAATCTGTACAACAGAGACTATAATTGCACTTATCTGCCAGAATTGTTGTGGGGATCAAATGAGCTAATATTGATAACAGCTATCATTATTTACTCTTCTCTCTATAGACACTTTTCCCTCAGAGTGATCAGTCAAGGAACGTCAAGCTCTTGGGTTTCACTGAAGTGTCTTTATCCGAGGTGTAACAGAAACACAATTCTGTGAAAGGATCATGAACTTTGGAGATCTTAGGCATGATACAGCCCAACTCCCTCATTTCATGGATAAGGAAATTGAGCCCAAGAGTGAGGTAAATGCTGAGAGGACTACAGATCTCAGTGATAAAGAGAACCTGGAACAGTGTCCACAGAAGTAGAGATGGCTTTAGATCTGCTTTATTGGATCCCAGGATTTAGAGCTAGATAAGGCCTCATGTGTCACTAAATCCAACAATTTTATTTTATCGATAAGAAATTGAGACTGAAAGAGAGAAATGATTTGCCCATGTTCAGACAGATAAATATGAAGCAATGCAGAAATTAAAATTCAGGGCATCTATTGAATGCCATGGTCTTGATAGGTTCTAGGGTTTTTCCATCCCATGGGACTGTGCTGATATGGTTCCCATTTAGTTGTTTGAGAATCCCTTGGGAATTCAAGAAAGTTAGTGTTAAAATTTTTGAAGTTGCCCTTCTAGCAGTAAACAATTACAGATTATAAGTAGTATGTTAAATTACTCCAGGGTTTCACAACACATTTTTTTTGGTCTCTGAAAGGGGTTCACGGAATTAAAAAAAGTTGGGAACCACTGAAGTAGGGAGATAAAGAGTGAAATAAGGACACTGCATTCCAGATAAGCACAAGATAGGGTATAGTTTCTTTTTTTTTTCTTTTTGCTTTTTGGAGGGCAATTGGGGTTAAGTGACTTGCCCAAAGTCACATGGCTAGTTAGTGTATCAAGTGTCTGAGGCCATATTTGAACTCAGGTCCTCCTGACTCCAGGGCCGGTGCTCTACTCACTGCACCACCTAGCTGCCCCTAGGGTATGGTTTCTAAAGGCAAAATTGTGAAGTACAGAAAACTTGCCCTGAGTAACCTTATGCCCCTTCTCCTTGTACACTATCTCGTACTTTTCATTAATTCATCTTTTGCTAAGGTTTGGCATACTGAAGTTGAGGAAAAATCAAGCCTCCTTGGTACAAGCAGGCAGTGTAGGGGCTCCTCAGCTTGGCTAAGAGAGAAGCTCTTTTGTCCCAGATGGTTAACTAGTGACCAGCTCCTCAGCTCGGCTGCCTCTAGTCTGTCTGTAATATCTCTCAAGATCAGGAAGCAAGATATACAGATAGTTGGAGTAGATATGGGGATAGGAACTTTCTACTTCAACCCAACCATACTGGACAATGGCTAGGGCTAAAGGATATCAGATCTTAGGCCATGGTAAGCTTAAATTTGAGAGAAGTGAAGTTATTCTAGGCCCACTGCAGCCCTGGGCTCCCCACGGAAAAGGTCAGTTAATTTCGGAACAGACCAGTGCATACTAGGATTTAGAGACTTTTAGGTGTAATGCACAGATTTCCAGGACAGAGAAGGAAGTTTTTGGAAAGTAGCAGTACCTGTTGGTGACCTGGTTGTTGGAAGTGGCTTCTGAGGTAGTTTGTATCCCTTTCCCGGGGCTCTGTGTTTGAACTGCAAAAATAAGAAATAGAGAGAAACATGGAGTGGTCACCTCCTGATACTACCCAGTTGCTGCCAGCACAGGAATGCTGGCCCTGTTAAGGAATGACACTTTAAAAAGTATGATGCCTTGTGTGAATATAATTTGTGATGTATCTTATGGTGCTGTGTCAGATACCATTCATTGTACAATCTCCAGAATTCTATCTTATTGCTCCTACTGCTGTCATGCTGAGGTACCTCAGGGGTCCTTCCTCTGCCAGGCCATTAACAACATGGTATAGCATATCTTATAGGCTGCTCTTTCCTCAGGAGATGGCTAGAGCTGTTCTCACATGAAAACAAAGCTGCATCTTCTCCTGCCCTAGCTCCAGGTATGCCACTGAAGCCTCCTATGTAGAAAGGGTACAGAGACTGCAGGAATAAAAGGAACAGAGCAAATTTTTGTCTGTTTATAGTTATTTGTGGGTAAGTGTATGCACATATGTGTATACGTGTGAATGAATGTGTATCTGTGTATGTGTAAATGAGACCGTGGGTCTCTATGACTCCAGGAGTAACTCCTAACCAGGTTTGGGAAAGGTCATTTACCTTCCCCAGGGACAGGAGACCTAACACAGGCAGCTAGGTGGTACAGTGGATAAAGTATGGCTGCCTGGAGACCTAAGTTGAGACCTGGCCTCAGATACTTACTAGCTGTGGCGAGTCACTTAACCTCTGCGTTGAATTACTTTGTATTAGAAAATTCAATGGCTTTTTCTCTGTGCTCATTCTCCTTGAGCTTTCTGTAGCCTTTGACACTACTGATCATTCTCTTTTCCTCGGTACTCTCTCTTCTCTAGGTTTTCATGACCCTGCTCTCTCCTTGTTCTCCTCCTACCTATCTGACCATTACATCTCAATCTCCTTTGCTGGATCCTCATCGAGTTCATGCCTTCTCCCCCTGGGTATCTCTCAGAGGCCCTCTTCTCTACTGTTTTGCTTGGTGATCTCATCACCTCTCATGGATTGAATCATTTTCTTTATGCTATTAGCTCAAATTCATCTGTGCTACCCTAACTTCTCTGCTGACCTCCAGGCTCACATCTCCTACTGCCTTTCAGAATCTCAGCATGTCCAAAACTGAGCTCATTATCTTTCCACTTAAACTCTTCCCACCTCCAAATTTTCCCATTACTAACTAAAGCAACATAATCCTTCCAGGCTCAGGCATCTTTGAATTCTCACTGTTGCTGAGACCTGTTGAGTTCACCTTTGCAACGTTTCTGAGATATGATCCCTTCTCTCCTCTGAACCTGCCGCCATCTTGGCACAGGTTCTCATTCCCTCACACTTTGGCTACTGTGATAGACTTCTGATGGATCTGCTTGCCTCCTCTCTGCTACTCCCATCCATCCTCCATTCAGCTACCAAAGTGGCTGAACACAGACCCAACTTTATTATTCCTTTACTCAATAAACTCAATAAGCTCTCTATCCCCCCCAGGAGCAAATACAGAATTTCTAGTTTGGCAACCTGGCCCTCTGCACCACCTTTCCAGTCTTCTTTCACCTTAAACCCAACAGATGCTCTTAGATCCAGTGAGACTGGACTCCTTTCTTTTTCCTCAAACAAAATACTCCATCTCTTGACTCCAGACATTTTTTCTGACTATCCTCCATGCCTGGAATGCTCTCTCTTGTTATCTCTGCTCCCTGGCTTCCTCCAAGTCCAAATCAAAACCCTACCTTCTACAGGAAGCCTTTCCCCAACCCCTGTGCCTGCCCTTTGTTAATTATTTCCTATTTATCCTTTATATAGCTGTTTGTACACATTTGTTTGCTTTTTGTCTTCCTCATCAGATCATGAGATCCTTGAGGACAGGTAGAATCTTTTGTTTCTTTTTGTATCTGCAGCGCTTAATATTTAACACAGAGTTAGGGACTTGGCACATAGTAGGAGCTTAATAAATGTTTATTGACTGACTGTGTGCCTCAGTTTCCTCACCTGTAAAATAAAGATAATAATAACACTCACCTCCCAGGGCTGTTGTGAGAATAGAATGAGACAGTATTTATAAAGTGCTTAGCACAATGCCTGGCACATGCTAGGTGCTTCATAAATGCTTAATCTTTATTCCTAGTTTAGAGCAAGGGTTTTTAACCTGGGTCCAATGACTCCAAAGAGTTCATGGATAGATCTCAAGTGAATTTGAATGCAGAGAAAAAAATATTTTTATTTTCACTAACCTCATATTGAAATTCAACATTCCCTTCAATTATTTAAAAACATTATTCTGAGGTGGGATCCATAGTCTTCACCAGACTGCCAAAAGGTCCGTGACACAGAGAAGGTCAAGAACCCCTGAAGAAAGAATGGGGAGTGGGGAAGAGCTAAGGGGGTGGGGGGAAGTGAGAAAAAGGAGGGACTAGAAAGGATGAAGGGCTGTCTGGAGATCCTGAGGAGGCCACTCGGCCCCTTGGAAGGGCCTTCACTTAAGCACGTGACTA
The DNA here is from genome assembly GCA_028627135.1 of Pseudochirops cupreus. Lineage (NCBI taxonomy): Eukaryota > Metazoa > Chordata > Mammalia > Diprotodontia > Pseudocheiridae > Pseudochirops > Pseudochirops cupreus. The sequence continues at coordinate 203,835,989 of CM053584.1, forward strand.
ACAAACACAGGCTGAATTGAACAGGCGCTACCTGGAAGGGACTTACCTGGCAACACCACCAGGTGGAATCTCCTGAGGACTTTTTGCCTTGTAGGATATTCTTCAATGATCGCACACTCATAGACCCCTGAATCATTTACTGTGAGCTCAACCATCGTGATGGTGAGGATGCCACTACTGTTGTCATAAGAGGAGAAGACTTCTTTGCCTGAAGATGAAAAGTTGGAGCTTGTTTCTAAGGCTGTCACACCACAGTCCTCTCCATTCTCTTTCTTTTTACACCAAGCCATCCATATGTTTTCATGTTCCTGGGGCTTGTAGGTACAGTTCACACTGAAGGTCTCCCCTTCCAGTCGTCTGTGCTCTTCCTCAGCTTGATATTCTTGGCCCCTGGAACCTGGAGATATTGGCCTCACCTTCTGGGGTTGGCTCTCAGCCCAAGCCTTCCCTGGATTGCCCCCTAGATGATAAGAGAATGAGTGGGAACCTGGTATCCTCAGAGAACAGCCTCCTCTGCTCTCCCATAGACAGAATATGCCCTAAAGAAGCAGTTCAGGGAGTCTCTCTCCCTTCCCCATGCCTGAGCACCCCATGGTGTCCAGACCTTCCCCTGTCCTGAGCCTTCTCTCCCATCCATCCCCTGTTTCTTATTACCATTCACCCTCCCTCAGCCTTTTCCTCCTCATGCTCAGAACTCTCCCTTCCTGCACCCCATTGCCACCATACCTGAGTTTCCCAGTGACAGCAACAGCAGCAGCAGCTGTAAGATTTCTGGGGCCATGCTGGTCCTCTCTTGTGACTCAGAAAGAGACAACACAGGAAACTGCCAAGCTTCCTTCTGATGCTCAGGGAGATAGCAGGAGGGGCAGGGCCTTGACACTGCTCTTCCTCCCTCTGAGCCTCTATTAGGGAAGAAGAACTAAATGTGGGGGACAGGAGGAAGGGCCCTGAGTGAGCAAGTAGAAGGCAGTAGAAGGAAGCACAGAGCTCAGAGGGCAAGAGAACCTTTCCAAGGTGGTTCTCACCCATTCAGATTTGTCCTAAACAAATCTGACTTTTCCACATGACCACACTGCAGGAACTACTAGCAGATTTTGCTCCTCCCTCTGAATTTTAGAAATGAAAATGTCACTCGTCACTCTGACTCCTAAGGTGGTTCCAGCATCCCTCCCACTGAACAGTTTAAACCCTAAGACAGTGGTTCTCAACCTGTGGGTCGCAACCCCTTTGGGGGTCGAATGACCCTTTCACAGGGGTCACCTAAGACCGTTGGAAAACACATGTTTCCAACGGTCTTAGGAATGGAGACACTGCTCCTCTATCTGTCTCTTGGTGGGTCCACCCATATGCAGATACACCCAGATACTTCCACATATGAGTATTAAAGCGTTGCTGCATTAGGCAGGCTGAGAACCACTGCTTTAAGGGGAAAGTGGGACTGGCAACTTTGCATAGCAATGCTGTCCTATTTATCAATTTCACATACAAGTCATGACATTACCTTGTGATGTCAGTGGTCCTCTTTGAGGGACATAGTGGTAGAACAGTGGTAGTAAAATGAGAGCGTTGGATGAGATGACCTCTAGGGCTCATTCCAGTTCTAAATCCATAATCCCAGGATTTATCCCAAAGCTATCTAATCTGACTTCTGGTATACTAAGAATTCTTTCCACAACCTGTTTAATTCCCTGTCTCTCACCTTTGTCACATGAGAATAAAAATAAGTTGGAAGTGTTGTTCTCAAAAATAAACCCCAAAATCTGAAATAGTTTTAGAAAGAAACTTATTAGGTCATTCAGTAGAAGCTACAAAGCAAGTGTGACTCCCTCTCCTAGGCTCTGGAAGGTTTATAATACATAGAATTTAGACAAGAATATACACCCATGAACCACACATACATAGTCAGTTTTGTAGAGAAGACAACTTGAAAGCAAGGCAGATTAAAATGGATATGAGTAAACATTCCATGAAATTTGGGCAAAGTCAAAACACAAAGGGAACACAAAACACAAGCTTGGGTGAACCGAAAACAAGACCTAGGTATGAGGACTCAAAACAAAAACATTTTGGGTGGATCCAAGACCTGGGAGAATCCCAAATTCCTTCACTATTCCTAAAGAGTGACTAAGGTCAGGGTGACATTCTGGGTTCAAACAATCTCTAGTCACAAAATATTAGATTTAAACAGTATAATAATTATAGTTTTCTGAATAATATAATAAATGATAAATAGTAACCCACAGAAGAAAGGATTGATGAGCTATTCCCAGAAATGGAGATCATGAAGTAATTTTTCTAATTACTAGGTCTTTAAGTGGAATTGCCTTTTCCTTCCAAGGAGGGCCAACATTTAGAATCTTCTTCCCCCTTGACTCCTGAGGCTTGCCACAAGTTATAGGAGATGGTCCAATGGAAGGTGCTGGATCTTGAGTCAGGAAGGTCTGTGCTCAAATCTGGTCTCAGAAAACTTCCTAGCCTTCTGAACCCAGGCAAGTCATTTAATGCTGTCTGCCTCGGTTTTCTCATCTGTAAAATGAAGATAATGCCCCCTTCCCAGGGTTGTCATCAGGATCAAATGAGATAATATTTGAAAAGTGCTTTGTCAGCCTCCAAGCATTATATACATGTCAACTGTTATTATGAAAGGATTACTGATATTTGGTTTGTCAAAAGGAAGATAGGAGTTGAACATTACTATCACACACAGAGTCCAAGTTCCAGAGTTTCACATGGATACCCAATCATCATCATCAACACACACACACACAAAGACGAGGTTCAGGCAGCCTTGAAGTTAAGAAGGAAAGAAAAAAATAATAATTTATTATTATTTATTACATTTAATTTAATTTATTTTTAAATTTAATTTATTTTTTAGTCAGTCATTTCAACTTCCCTCTCAAAACAAGAATAATGGGGAAGACAATTTTCATTCTGATAATCTAAAACAGGTCAGGGCCAACTCATAGTCTTAGATGTAAAAAATAAACAAATTGGCAAGCCAGTCATAACATCCCCATTCTATAAACAAAATATCAACCAGGGAAGAAAAATTTAATTAGTGAAGGGATAGAAAAATTAATTTCCATACAGTGAATTTGTATAATTTTTTTCTCTAGGTGGAAGAGAACTGAACTGGCTGTTAGGTGTTGTTTTTGTTCAATTGTGTCCAACTTTTTGTAGCCCCAGGGACTGTAGCATGCCAGTGCTGTCCATGGAATGTTTTTGACAAAAATAATGGAGTGGTTTGCCATTTTCTCCTCCACAGGATTAAGGCAAACAGGGGTTCAGTGACTTGCCTGGAGTCACATAGCTAGGAAGTGTCTGAGGCTAGATTTGAACTTTATGACTTCAGGTCTGGCACTCTATTCACTATGCCACCTAGCAAACCTAGAAGGAAGTTCAGAAGGTGACAAAACCAAACAGGGCAATGTTGGAACTACTACATTAACTTTGAATTGTAAGCTAGAGAATTGTGCGCTGGAAAAGGAAATGGCAAATGACTCCAGTATCTTTGCCAAGAAAATCCTAAATAGGGTCACAAAGAGCTAGACAGACTGAAAAACAAGTGAACAACAAAGACTTGCAAAACAAATCCACACGTTGCATGTCTGAAAATACATGTCTTACTCAGCCTTTCTAGTTCATTGTCTCTATGACAGCAAGTGGGAAGATGATTCATCATCAGTCTTCTAGAGAGTCATAATGAGTAGTTCCTTTTTGTTTGTTGGAATTTATTTTTCAAGGAACAAAAATCTGATTAGCCACCACAGCTGTCACCCATACAGGGGGTCTTACACTCAATTCTTCTACCTGGCCAAGAATGTCCTTCCCTTTGGCGGTCTGTCTCCAGAAACCACAAACAAAAATAATGCACCCAATAGGAGCCTATTAGAATGATAACTGCTTAACTGTCATTATCTAGCAAATAAATACCTGTGGACCTATTAGGAGCCCATTAGTATGCTAGTTCCTTGACTGTCAGTGTCCAGCAACCAAATACATATTTGGTGCCAGTTCTTTCTCCAGGCCATTGAGGTTCGGCATATGGCCTCTGATCCCCTCACGCTTCCACGCTATTATGCTTCGAGGCCCCAAGGCAACAACTCAGTCTTGGGCCTAGGAAGACCTGTCTAAAATCCTCAAGTCTGGCCTGAGACATGAGAAGCACAGGATTACTACAAGGGATAAGAGTTTTAAGAGATGTCGTAAACTTGATCAGGACACAAAGACTCTTACCAACTCAATCCCAGATGTCATGATTCAGTTTTATTTACACCCTCATAGCTTAGTGATCAATTGCTTCCTTATCAAACCCATGTTTGAGAAGTCATACCAAAAGTTCCCTTTAGGGGAGGGTTTTATTAACCTCTGCCTCCCCTGGAGGGAAACAGGTACTAAGCTTCCTCCCTCCAATCCCAGAGAGCTTATTTTCCTCAGCGACTCTATTTTTCTGGATTGTTGCGGCTGGCCTGATCTCTTGCCTTAATTTCACCAGCTGATCTGCTCACACATTTATGGTAGAGTGGAAGGGTAAGCCTATATCTAAAGCCTGAGGCCATTGGAGTAGGACCTCATCCAGAAGGTGGGATTTAATTGTCCTCCACATAAACTGTTAGTAAGGTGGGATATATAATCTATTTTACTAAATTTGTTCCTTTTAGGAACTTTACCTCCTTTGCAGACTTCCAGTGAAGACCTGGCTGAAATTGGAATTCATCTTTATGGGGCTAGGTATGTACTATTCCCTATTCTAGCCTCCTATAAGGAAACAAAAAATGATTCCCAACTGGAGCATCTATCTGATTTAAGTGATTTTGCAAAGGTAAATCTTAAAGCTCCCCAAGTTGATGAAGCTGTATTGTAAAAAGGACCTTCCAAATTGGCTACATTAGACCCCACCTTGATCAAGGATTGTCATAGTGACTCATTAAATTGCTGTTTAATCTTTTCCTTACAATCTCCTCAATTCCTCAGTAGTGAGATCTTATCCTCTTCTCACCTTACTGAGGAGGAAATTATGCTTTGCAGGATAGTGATCAGTTAAGGGCAAGGCTTTCTTTCTTTTTTTTTATATTTGCTAGACAGTAATAAGCAGAGATTTCCCTGTATAAAGGTCCTTTATTAAAAAGTGCTCTTTCCTAGTAGCATTCTGGTGCCATTTTCCAGAGTAAAGTACAGATGTTTTCCAGCGTAACAAAAAGTCAAACAATTTTTAGATTTGAATCCAATTTGCAACATAATTTCTTCTTTTATTACTTATTGGTTTTTATTTTTTGAATTGTGATAGGTATTTGCTTCAGCCTAGAAACTGAAAGGATGTTTTGTTAGTTCTAGTTGCCTCTCTGCTGTTGCGCGTGAGAGGTTTTCCTGTTCTTCCTATTGATCACAAGGTTGCTCCACTTGGAAGCCACGTAGAATAGATTTCCTTTAATGCCTAGGGCAAGGTTTTCTTGTGACATATTTCCTAATTCTCGTCCTTCATTCCAATTTCATTCTCTTTCCTTACAGCCAAGATCTCGTTGAGATTTAGCACATCTTGAACAAAGCTTCCAGGTTGGAGACCATACCTCCTCCCTTTGGTCTGTCATTTCTTGCCCATGACCTGGGCATCCCCATTCCCATTAGCCTTTCCTCTTTCACTTGCACTGTTACCGAGTTCCCTTTGGTGCCCTTGTGGTGAAGTCCTTAAAAATCAAAATCTGTTTCTGGTTGCTGTCGGGCCAGATTATTCTCATTTTTCTTAAGTTAGTAATATAATTTCTCTAGGGCCATTAATGAGAACCAGAAAATGCTTGACCTGGTGCTATCTTTATCCTCCTTCTCAGTCTTCTTCCTCCCCCCCCCCCCCCATAACCCTACCAGGAGAAAAATGGATTTTTAGTGAAATGGGGGACTTCTAAGCATTCGTGATAAAAAGACAATAGTTGATTAGAAATTTTGAAGTTTGAAGACAAGAGTTAAGAAAAACAAACCAAAAAGTAAACATGAATGAATAGTAAAAAAAAAAAACTAAACAAGGATAAACATAGTCTAATGTGGGGAGAAGGAGTCTAATTAGACAAGGCCTGCATGTGGTTCTGTTATATCTAGAAGATCTTAAGAGAAGGATGGAAAGACTGGAGAAGAGGAATACATTAGGCAGAGAAGGAAAGGAAGATTATAGAAAATTGTCCCATGTTATCACTGTGCATAAGAAGATATTATGCAAATAAGACTGAGGGTATGTGGGGACCAGTTGACACTTGAACCTTATTCTCGTCTGAACCGGTAAAAAGAAGGAAGAATACACAAACACATATACGCACAGAGTTGGGTACAGAAATGCATTTCACTCAACAGGGAAAGAGAAGTAAGCAGAAAGTAGAATGAGGGAATCATAGGAGGGATAGATTTAGGATCGTTCCTAAGCAAAATATACTCTAAAGATGGACAAAAATACAGCTCCTTTTGAGGTGTCAAAGAATGGGAATCTGAGGGGGTGGTTTGATCATCAACTAGGGAACGGCTGAACATGTTATGGTATATAAATGTGATGGAATACTATTGTACTGTAAGAAGTGATGAAAGGGATGGTTTCAGAGAAATTTGGGAAGACTTGTATGAACTGATAACTTAATACAGAAGGAAGTGAACATACAAGGAGAATAATTTATACAAGGACAACCATATAATAAAGATAAATCACTTTGAAAAAATTAGGGACTCTGATGAGCGTAATGACAACTGTGATTCCAGAGGACTAATGATGAAACATGCTGCTCCTCCCCTCAAAGAGAAATTAAGGATTCTTTTTTTTTTATTTTCTTTTAGACTCAAGGGCCAGAACACAAAAGCAGAATAGAGAAAGGAAACAAAAACATATCATAAACTTGAATATTGGAACTTAAATCCAAAGAAAGAAAAAAGCATGTCATGTGCATTGCAGAACATAAGGCAGGATTCAAAATACATAACAATAAATTTTCATTTCAAGAAAGCCTGTATGATAAATAGTACATGTGGTGTTGAGAATTGTCCATCTTTTCTTTGCTTCATTCTCAGTTTTCTTTTGTTCTCTGTTCTGTACCTTTTTACTTTGTACTTTCCCCTCCTCCCTCAGTGCTCCCCCAGAAGGCTACAATAAAATTTAAGTATGTTTCTTCTAGCTATTGATATCCACATCCACATATACATACATACATACATGCATAGACATATACTTTCCCAAATATATTCTACTCCTGATCTTTGTTTTTCTGTTTGTGCATTTCTCTTGCTTCCTATCCCTTCTGTCTCCTCTACTTCACTTCTACCCACTAACTTGCCCTCCTATTACTTGTGGACCCCCCCTTCCAAGGATCCCTCTCCTATTCTCCCATTGCCAAAAATCTAAATGTCCTTATATACCCCTATTTTACCTTTTCCCTCACTCTCTCTTCTCAAGATCCCTCCCTTGTCCTCTCCCCCCTCCCCATGACCCTATCGTTTTATTTCTTCTGAATTTAGAAGACTTTTATATTCTTTTAAATACATATGTATTGTTCCCTCTTAAACCCATTCCTGATGAAAGTAGGTTACCTGAACTACCAGCCCTTCTCCCCTATCTAATTCCTCTGTCATCATTTCTTCCTCTTGCCCCTCATTTGTATAAAATAATTACTCTTTCTAACTTTCCTAAACAGTTTTACTTTTTAAATTCATATCATACTCAGGTTCACCCCAATCTTTCCTATGAGCTACCCAATTATTAATAGAAATCTCAGACATACATTTTACATATATAAAAAGTAAACAGTCTGTCCTTATGGATCCCTTATAATCAGTCTCTGTTATGTGCCTTATATTTCTCTTGGTTCTTGTATGTCAAATCTTCTCTTAAGTTCAGGATTTTTTTAAACAAAGTTTTGACATCTGAGAGTTTATCAAATGTCCATTTTTTCTCCATTCAGGATAATACTTAACTTTGCAGGATATGATATTTTTGGCCGGAGCCCCAAGTTCTTTTGCTCTTTGATATGTGGTATTTCAAGACCTACAGTCCTTTAACATCTCTGCTGCTAGGTTTTGTATATTTCTAATTGTGGCACCATCCTATTTAAATTGTTTTAATCTTGATGCCTTTAATATTTTTCCTCGAGCTGGGGGTTTCGGAATTTGACTGCGATATTGCTATGAGTTTTCCTCATAGGGTCTCTTTTAAGTGGTGATTGATGGATTTTTTTTCTATTTCTTCTTTCCCCTCTTGTTCTACTGCTTCAGGACAATTTTTAAAAATCATTTCTTGTATTATTGTATCAAGACCCTTTTTTTTTCACTGTTCCCTTCGGTTAGTCCAATTTTTTTATGTTTCCTCTTTTTGATCTATTCTCCAAATCTGTTGTTTTTCTTATAAGATGTTTTACTTCCCTATTTTTTCATTATTCATATTTTGTTTAATCATTTCTTGATCTCTTATGATTTCACTGACTTCACTTTGCCCAATTCTAATTTTCAAGGTGTCATTTTCTTCCTTAAGATTCTGGATCTCAGGGACAGCTGGGTGGCACCATGATAGAGCACTGGCCCCAGAGTCAGGAGGACCCGAGTTCAAATCCAGCCTCAGACACTTAGCACTTACTAGCCATGTGACCTTGGGCAAGTCACTTAACCCCAACTACTCTGTCCTCCCCCTTGAAAAAGAAAAAAAAAAGACTCTGGCTCTTCTTTTCTAATTGGTCGACTTTCCTTTCATACCCTTCTTGTTTTCCCTGGATTATTTTTTTGTTGTTTTTGTTGTTAGTTTTTCCTCCATCTCTGTCATTTGATTTTTAAAGCCTTTTTTAAAGATCTTCTATGAATTCTTTTTGGGCAAGGGACCATTTGATGTCACTATGAGGGTTTCTTTACTTCAATATCCTCCTTTGAAGATGAAAGCCGGTCGTCTCTATTCCCATAGTAGCTTTCTATGGTTGGATTCTTTCTCCTTTGCCTGTGCATTTTTTTGTGTGGTAATAGCTTAATTTTTGTAATAACCTCTAGCCCTGGGGTATGGGAAATGGTGCCTCTTGCCCCAGATCATGTGTTCTCCCCTCTAGCCTGGAATCAAAACGAAACATTCAACCTCCTGTAAGTGCCCGTGGCCAGGGGTTTTGTGTCCCACTGCTTCTGCACTCAGCAGGGGTATGCTGGTCCCTTCTCACCCCTGCTGCTTTTTGAGCACAGCTGGGTCTGGTGTTCCTGGTCAGCAGATGTTCCCTCAATCTTCCCAAGCTCAGATGCCCAACTCCACTCGCTATTCCCAGGGCAAAAGTTCTGATGGCTGGGGCTGAGGCAGTCTCTCAAACCCACCAACCCCAGGGTTTGCCACTTGTTGTTGAAGTGGACCCTAGTCTGAAGGTGTTTGCTTTTCATGGGGACCAAACCTCTTCCTGGACTTTTTCATTTGATCTTCTCAAATGGTCCCAGGAAGACTCTGGCTGTGTTCCTATTCTTATTTACCTCCACCCACTTTGTTCACTCTAAGGTACTATTTTATCTCTTTTGTGGGGTAAAATCTTGAGAGCTTGGAATTTTCTGACCTACTCCACCATCTTCCTCTGGGAATTAAGGATTCTGAGTGCACAATGAGGCACTTTTTTTGGGACATGACAAATGTAGAAACTTGTTTTACTTGACTATTCATGTTTATAACAGGGTTTTTGTTTTCCATTTGTTCTCAGTCATGGTACAATTGAGAGGTTAGGGTGAAAGCAAGAGAAGATAGAGTTTTGCTCAGTAAAAATAATAATATAATATAATTTAACTTTTATAAAAGAAAAACTATGAAGCTAGGAGTTAAAACATTGTGTGTGAGGAGCAGCAAGGCCAACATCATTGGATAATAGAGAACACAAATGGGAAGTGTAAGAAGACATAAAAAGTAGAAGGAAGCCAGGATGTGAAATGTTTTAGAAGTTAAACCCCAGCTTTTATACTTGATCATGGTAGTAACAAGGAGTATTTCAATTTATGGAGTAAGAGGATAATGATGTTGGGTCTGTACATTAGGAAAATCTCTTTGGCAGCTAAGTGCAGGATGGACTGGATTGGGGAGAGATATGTAGTCAGAAGAATAATCAGGCTGTTGCAGTTACCTGAGCATGGGCTGGTAAGGATCTGTATCTTCATAGCAATGGTAAAAATGGAGAAAAGGAGAAGCATAGGAAAGATTTTGTGAAGAACTGAACAAGTGGAAGCTAATGACTCTATGAGACATCAAGAAACAATAAAACAAAGTCAAAAGAATGAAAAAATAGAAAAGAATGTGAAATGTCAGAAAAATAACTGATCTAGAAAATAGATTGAGGAGAGATAATTTAAGAATTATTGGACTACCTGAAAACCATAATAAAAAGAACAGCATATACATCATATTGCCAAAAATTTTCAGGGAAAACTGACCTGATATCTTAGATTCGGAGGATAAAATAGAAATTGAAAGAGTCCACTGATCACTTCTTGAAAGAGACCTTAAAATGAAAACTCCCAGGAATATTACATCCAAATTCCAGAGCTCCCAGGTCAGAGAAAATACTTCAAGCAGTCATAAAGAAACAATTCAAATATCCTGGAGTCATAGTCAGGATTACACATGATTTAGTGGCTTCCACTTTAAAGGATTGAAGGGCTTGGAATAGGATATTATGGAGGGAAAAGGAGCTGTGATATTTTTTAATTATTCATTTAATATTTTATTTTTCCTCAATTACATTTGTTTTTAAAATTTTTGAGTTCTAAATTCTCTTCCTCCCTCCCTGCCATTTCATTGAGAAAACAAGCAACTTAATATATAGGTTGCATATGTATAGTTATGCAAAATGTATTTCCATATCAGTCATGTTGTAAAAGAAAACATAGACCAAAAAAAAACAACCCAAGAAAAATAAAGAAAGTTTAAAGAAAAGTATGCTTTGATCTGTATTAAGACTCAATCGGTTCTTTCTCTGGGGATAGATAGCATTTTTCATAATAAGTCCTCCAGAATTTTCTCAGATCAGTGTATTGCTGAGAATAGCTAAGTCATTCACAGTTCTCCATCATACAATATTGTTGTTACTGTGTACAATGTTCTAGTTCTTCTCTGGTTCTTCACTCTATATCAGTTCATGTAAGTCTTTCCAAATTTTTCTGAGACCATCTTGTTCATCATTTCTTATAGCAACGATAGCATTCTATCACAGTCATATACCACAGCTTATTTATCCATTCTTCAGTTGATGGGCATCCCCTAAATTTCCAATTTTGGCCAATAGAAAAAAGGTGCTACAAATATTTTTATACATATAGGTCCTTTTCCTTTTTGTTTTTTTTATCTCTTTTGGGATACAGACCTAGTAGTGGTATTGCTGGGTCAATGAATGTGCATGGTTTTGTAGCCCTTGGGTATAGTTCCAAGTTGCTCTCAAGAATGGTTGAATCAGTCACAACTCTCCCAACAATGCATTAGTGTCTCAATTTCCCACATCCTTTCTAACATTTGTCATTTTCCTTTTCTGTCCAATGAACCTATCTAATAGGTGTGAGGTGGTACCTCAGAATTGTTTTTAATTTGCATTTCTCTAATCAATACTGATTTAGAGAACTTTTTCACATGGCTATATATAGCTTTGATTATTTCATCTGAAAACTAACTCTTCATGTCTTTTGACCATTTATCAGTTGGGGAATGGCTTTTATTTTTATAAATTTGACTCAGTCTTCTTTATATTTGAGGAATGAGGCCTTTATCAGAGAAACTTGCTTCAAAAAATTTCTTACAGTTATGATTACTTATTGTATTTCCCTCCATCCTATTTCTCCTTGACCCATTTATTATATTCTTGCTCTCTTTTCATGCTGTCCCTCCTCAAAAGTGTTTTACTTCTGCCTACCCACTGCCCTAATCTACCCTCCCTTCTATCAGCACTGCCTCCCTTCTTTTATCCTTTTCCCCTCCTTCTTACTTTTCTGTAGGCTAAGATAGCTTTTTCTCTGTCATGTTGGCTCTATCTGCCTCTCCCACCCAACCTCCAGGAGCTAGAATTTCTTTTTTTTAAAATAAATTTTATGTTTATTTTTAGTTTACATCATTCATTTCCACAAGATTTTGAGTTACAGATTTTCTCCCCATCTGTCCCCTTTTCACCACCCCAAAACAGCAATCCCACTGAATACCCCTTCCCCCAATCTGCAGGAGCTAGAATTTTAACCAAAAATTGACTACCCGCCAAATCTGAGTATAATTCTTCAAGGAAATAATAGATATTTAATGTAAAAAATGATTTTCAAAGATTCCTGATGAAAAGACCAGAGCTAAATAGAAAGTTTGTTGTTCAAACACAAGAGTCAAGGGCAGTATCAAAAAGTAAACAGAAAAGAGTAATCATAAGGGAGTTAAACTGTTCGCATTCCTATATGGAGGATGAGCAAGAGGGATCTCAAAGTTATCTATAATTATATGAAAATATGCTCTAAATCACTATTGATTAGAGAAATGTCAACTAAATCAACTCTGAGATACCACATCACAACTATTAGAAATGACAAATGCTGGAGAGTATGAGGAAAAAAATAGGTACAGTAATGAAATGCTGGTGGAGTAGTGAACTGGTTCAACCCTTTTGCTCTTTACCCAAGAAGGGCAGGGACCAAGGATTCTCATGCAGCCACAAGTGCTACCACTCCTCTTTGCTTGGGAGCCATTCTGGAGAGAAGGGGGAAGAGAGAGGGATAGAATGGGAGATTTTTTCTCATATCAAAGAGGTATACAAGGAAGTACTTTTAAATGGAAGGGGAAATGGGACAGGGGTTGTGGACAATACTTGAACATCACTCTCATCAAAGTTAGTTCAAAGAGGTAAGAATATATATACACACTCAGTTGTGTATAGAAATGTAACTTATCCAATAGGGAAATAGGAGGGTAATGGAATAAGAGAAAGGTGGGAGATGATAAAAAGAAGGGGAGATTAAGGGAGGCAGTAGTAAGAAGAAAAATAGACTTTTGATTGTGAACTCCTTCAGTACAGGGACTATCTTCTTCCCTTCTTTGTATCCTCATTGCTTAGCACAGTGCCTGACCCATAGTAGTTGACTTGACTAGCCTAATGCTAGTTGATGAGTTTTTCTGCCCATTTTTCTGTTTGGCAAGGTCTCTGACATGAACTATCTATGTGTTCTTGGACAAATAAATTACCCTCTTCAACCTTAGGGAAGAATGGGTGAGTTGTATCTGGACTATGGTTTCTGAGATTCCATACAGTTGTGATATTCTATAGGAGTACAGCTGTTATGGGAATCTGAAGATCTTCCCTGCCCCTAGGCCCTTTG
>CM053584.1:203849796-203873978 GCA_028627135.1 Pseudochirops cupreus
AGAGAAAACAGAAGACTGTGATTTCCTGTTGTAAAGAGGAAAACAAGAACAGTGTGACATGGGAGGGGGGGGGGCGGAGAAGCACATGTTTTGGAGTGAGTGACTCCTTAGGTCTTGGCCTCAGCCCCTCCTGTGGAGGCCCTCTCCATTCCCTCAGCTAAATATCTGCTGTGTGTGTGGTGTGTGGTGTGGTGTGGTGTGTATGTGTGTGTGTGTGTGTGTGTGTGTATGTGTGTGTGTGTGTAATATACTGTATCATTTATCCTGTACATAGATTTTTCTACAGAATTATTTGCATATTGTCTCCCCCATTTTTCTGTCAGTTCCTAGAGACCAGATATGTTCTTCTTCTCCTTTCCCTGTATCCTCAGAGCTTAGCAGAGTACTCAGCATACAATAGGTACTTAATAAATTCTAGTTAACTTATTGGCTGACTTACTGATGGAATCCCCTTTAGGTACTGTTTCCATTTGGTACACAGTATGCCCACTGCAAAGGGTTAATGGATTGAGGGTGAAGAAGAGGAGGCCTCCCTGACTCCTCAAGGGAACATCAACTGGCTGGAGGCTTCAGAGAATAAACAAACAAAGGGGGCATTTGGGATGAGACTCCAAGGAGAGGGAATGGAAGAAAGAGGAAAAACAAAACATTCTTCAGTAGGAATTCTGGTCACCGCTTCTTACTTTCTGACTTTAGGATGTATGAAGATCTGATTTATTTTTGTTTAGTTTTCTATTGTCAAAGGAACCCAAAGCAGGATGCAGGGCTCTGAATGAATCTGGGAGCATCTATGAATTACATGTCTGCCCAGATCCAGGAGCTGCACCAGATGGTGGGAGGGGACAGAAATAAAGTGATCTCACCCTGCAAGGAGCTTCTGGTGTTCTGGGGGAATGGCAACACATTCACCAACCAGTAGATACAACATTCTAACCAGAGAAATAGAAAGGAATATTCAGGGAAGTCACTGGCAATTAGGGGAATGAAGAAAGTCTCCTGTAGAAGGAGGTGCTTGAGGTGAGTCTTGAAAGAAGCTCCAGACAATTGAATGTGGAGGTGAGGAGGGATTGCATTGGAGGCATGGGACAGAGCCAGTGAAAGCATGGAAATGAGAGGTGGCATGTTGGGTGTGGGGAAGAGCAAGGAAGACTATTTGGCCGGAGCATGGAGGATGTGGAATACAGCAAAGTTCTAGAAATCTAGAAAAGTTAGCTGTAATCAGAGTCTGAAGAATATCAGATGGAAACCAAGACTTTGGATTATATCTTCCAAGAAATAGGTAGCAACCAGAACTTCTACAGTGACATAGCCAGATCTCTGCTTTAAGATGATTACTTTTGGCAGTTGTGGAGGTTAAGAAAGAAAACAGAGTGATGGAATAAGGCTGACCAGGAGGTTGTAATTATGAAGCTATTCAAACAGTTCAAGCATCAGTGGATGTGGTCCTGGCTTAGTGTAACAGTCCTATGAAAGTGGAAACGTAGACTAGTGCTAAGGTGTTGTAGAATGGAGGCAGAAGGGATAAGAACTGGCAAGAAACTAGATCTGATGGAGTCAAGGATGGTGCTGAGGATGAAAGCCCATGTGGCTAGCAGGATGGTGGGGCATTGGACAGAATTAAGTTGGGAATTTGGGAAGATGGTTGAGTTTGGGTGAAATAGTGATGAGATCCATTTCTGACATGTCAAGTTTGAGGTTCCTCAAGTATATCCAGTTGAAAATGGCCAATGGGCAGTTTTTGCTGTGGGTCTGTAGTTCAAGATGGATGGACTAGGGCTATGTATTTACCTCTGGAAATAACCTGTGCTCAGATGATAACTGGATCTATGAGAGCTAATGAGATGATCCAGAGAGAATAGAGAAGGTCATTGAGGCTGGGAAGAAGCCACTCAGAGTGATAAACTGAGGCAGAAGAAGTAAGGGCCAGGCAAAATTTTGGGCCTGGAAGTACTTATAACACTTTATTTTATGGAAGGTAGAGAAGGAAATGCTTAGAGCCCAGTCAAGACTCTGGGGGCAAGCCACTATAGAAGAAATCCTAGGCAAGGACTTCGGAAGAATATCCACTGATAGGAAGTGGGGTTTGAAGGATAACCCAGCAAAGGAGACTGAGAAAGAGTTGCCTGACCAGCTGCAAGGAAAAGAATAGTGACAGCTGGCATCTCTTTGGCATCTACTGTTGTGCTAAGCACTTTACTATTATTATCTCCTTTAATCCTGCCAACAACTCTGAGAAGCAGGTGCTATTATGATCCCCACTTTACAATTAAGAAAATGAGGTAAACAGATGTTAAATAACTTCTCCAGTGTTACACACTAAGGAAGTGCCTGAGCCTGATTCACAACTCAGGTCTTCCTGTCCTGGGCATTGATCCAACCATTGCGTTAGTTTTGCTGCTGTTGTTCAGTCATTTCAGTCATGTCTGACTCTTCATGACCCATTTTGAGTTTTCTTGGCAGAGATACTGGAGTAGTTTGCCATTTCTTTCTCCATCTCATTTTACAGATAAGGAAACCGAGGCAAACAGGGTAAAGTGACTTGCCCAGGGTCACACAGCTAGTAAGTGTCTGAGGCCAGATTTGAATTTAGGAAGATGAGTCTTCTTGACTCCAGGCCTGGCACTCTTTCTACTCTGCCACCTAGCTACCCACTGCACCACTTAAATGCCTCCAGAATCCAGTAGAAGTGCTTAAGGGTATCAGAAACTATGGAGAGATCAAGAAGGATGAAAACTAAGAAAAGGCCATAGGATTCAGTCAATTCAAAGATCACTGGTTGCCTTGAAGAGAATGGTGTCAGTTGAGTGATGAAGTAGATAGCTACTAGTAAGGTGGTTGAGAAATTTAAGAAAGCATCAAGTATTAGAATGGAAAGCAGAGTCAAGATGGCAGAGTGAGAAGTGATCACTCTGCTCCGTTTTCTCCCAAAACTCTCCCACAACAGCCTCAGAAAACATGCCAAACTGAATGGTGAATGAGAAAGGCAAGAAAAGGCACAGTGAATCATTTCTCCCATCCAAGGCAGCTTAGGAAGGTAGATAGAGAGGTCTTCAAACATTGAGGAAAGCAGAGACAGAATCATTTGTCATTGGATAAGAAAGAGTGGTTGGTCAATGGAGCAGATTACATACAAGGTATACAGAAGCAAGTAAACATTGTTACTTAGTATTTGATAAACTCTAAGATTTCACCCATTATAGTAAGAAATCACTATTTGACAGAAAATGCTGAAAAAACTGAAAGGTAGTTTCATAGGAACTAGGCATAGACTAACATCTTATACAGTATACCAAGATGAGCTCCAAAGGTGCACACAATTGAGATATAAAGGGTGATAACCATAAGCATATGCAAGCATAGAAAAAAAAAATAACTTCTCAGATCTACAGCTAAGGGAAGGATTCATGACTAAATAGATAGAAGACAGACAGAAAATTTCACAGGCAGTAAAATGGATAACTTTGATTATATAAAATTAATTTTTTTTCACAAAAAATCAAAGTAGCCAAAATTAGAAGAAAAACAGAAAACTGGAGGGGGTGGAGAATCTACATTAACTTTCTCTGATCGAGGTCTCCCTTTTCAACTCTATAGGAAACCGAGCCAATATTTATTTAGTAAAAATAAGTGCCATTTCTCGATTGATAAATGGTCAAAGAATATGAACAGGGAATTTTCAGAGGAAGAAACCAAAGCTATCAATAATCATATAATAATGCTTTAATTCACTATTAATTATATAAATGCAAATTAAAATGATTCTGGAGACCTCAAAAATCAAATTGGCTAAGATGACAGAAAAGGAAAATAAATGCTAGAGAAGATGTGAGGTGGGGGGGGGGGGACTGCATTGCTGGTGGAATTGTGAACTGGTCCAACCATTCTGGAGAAGAATTTGGAACTGTGAGCAAAGAGATCTAAAACTGTGCATACTGTTTGTCCCACCAATACCACTACTAGGTCTAAACCCAGAGAGATCAAAGGAAAAGGAAAAGGATCCATATATACAAAAATAACTATAGAAGCTCTTTTTGTGATGGCAGAGAAATGGAAGCTACGGGGATCAATTGAGGAATGGGTGAATAAGTTATGGGATAAGAATATGATGGAATACTATCATATGGAAAAATAGTGAAGGGGATGATTGCAGAAAAACCTGTTAAGATTTATATGAACTGATGCAAAGTGAAGTGAGCAGAACCAAGAGAATAATTTACACACTAACTGCAATATTGTAAAGACAATACTGTGAAGGACTTAGTAACTATCCCAAAGGACTCATGATAAAAAATACAATCCATCTCCAGATAGAGAACCAAGGAACTCAGGATGCCAGTTGAAGAACACACATACACACACATATATATGCAAATTTTCTCTACTTCACAATTTTTCTTGGGGTTATACACTCTGGAACAATTTGGAAAGAAAGAGATAGTCATTCACTGGGGAGACTGCCTAGTTTGGGAGGAAGAGAAAGTCCTTTGCCACTGAGGACTCTTTGGGGATCAGTACCCCACCTCCATTGACCTAAATTCTCTGGTTGATTTGGAGTCAAGAAAGCATAAACATGAGTCAGAGGTTTCTTCATCATCATATAGTTGTTGGTACAACAAAGAAAGGGTGGAAATAGGACTTAGTACATAACACAAATCATTGTGTAACACAGTGTCAGGGTGAATGCTAAAAGAAATCAGACTTCAAGTCATCCTAAACTTAATATTTGGAGGAATGGGGAAAAGACAGTAAGTACAGTTTCCCCAAGCCCAAAGTACCCTCAGTTCCCAGTGCCCCTTTGTGAATTGTTGTTGTTTTTTTTAAATCAGAATGAGTAGGGTCATTGAGGCTGGGGAGAGCCCCATTTAGAGGGGTATGCTGGGGACAGCACAAGTGAAACCATACTGATTGTTGAGGCTAAGGCTCTTGGGACAATGGATTTCAAGGAAGGAATTATACCTGCTGATGTTCATGGGGGTGACAAGGTTGGTAGTAGGCACCTCTGCAGTAGTTTGAGGACTCACTTTTTGTTCTGCAAAAAGAATAGAGTGAAGAACAGATGGGTACCTGAGCCCACATTCTCATGTGACCTCTCTTCCCTGGAGCTTTCCAGGGTTAGTCCAAGATTGCTGACCCATAGGCTTGAAGTACCATATGCATGCATTCTATGGGCTAACGTTATTGCACATTTTATACCACCCATTATATATAATTTAGTACTCTAGCCTAGTTTTCCTGCTCCTTTTTTCACAAGAAAGCACCTTTGCCACCTCTGGCCAGGCTTATTCCTATGGGATGCTTTTTCTGTCAGTATGAATTAAGTGTTGCTGATATTCAGAATGAAGACAATGCTAATAACTCATAGATACAGAGCATTTTACACTTCACAAAGTGTCTTTCCCTCACTCTTTGAGGTGTGTTACAACCTCCTCTTCTTCCCCCACCTCAATATTTGGAAACGGAAAATTAATTTGGAGAGAGCTGGAGTGACCTTCCAGGCTCACAACCCAGGTCAGTTTCACAAGTAAGATTTGACTTATGTCTATTCTCTTTTCATTAGACCCTACCAATATCTACTCCACCTTTGGTGGACCCCACAACACCCTGCTCCTTGTGTTATGGTCAGGGCTGCTGGCATCATGAATCAGTAAAGCATAAGTCTGTCTGTGTGCATGCCTGTGTGTGTGTTGGTATAAAGCCAGGGGACTCTCTGTGTGTTTATACCTTTGTAAGCAACGGTCATATTTATATGAATGAGTATGAGTGTGTTACACTGAAGACCCCAAAAGTAAAAGCTCCAGAAAAAGCATCTGCTCTACATGCAACTGAGCCCAGAGAAGAAAATGCTTTACCATAACCAGAAACCAGAGAGCAAACCTTCTGCTCCTCCTCCCTTACACCACCCCTTGCCCAAATCATGGTGTGGAAAGAAGTGAGAAGAGGATGAGAAATGGGAGGGGCAGGAAGTTGAAAGACTGAAAGAGGCTGAGCAGCTTCTCCCTAGAAACCTCAAGGAGAACTAAGCTCACATCCTAGCCCAGGGTCATGTGGTGTTTCCGAAGTTCTGCTTGGACTGAAGGGGATGGAGTTGGCAGGGACTTACCTGGAGAAACCTCCAGTCTGATTGTACCGATAACATCAATGGTGTTGTTGACAGAGTCATAGATTCCACACCAATAGTTGCCTGAATCATTTACCCTGAGTTTAGACATGGTGATGGTGATGGTACCGTGAGTGGTGTCATCGTCCAGGGAGGCTCGCGGGTCCTTAAGTAGCCAAGCTAAGACTGACTGCCTGGTAATTAGTCTGTCACACACTTTGCCATCCTCTGTCAGTTTACACCAGATTTTCCACCTCTCCTCAGCAATCTGGGGAATGTAGCTGCAATTCAGTCTAAGTGTCTGCCCCTCTTGGTACTTCACTTGGAACACTTGTCCTTGTGAACCTGAAAAGGAGATCATGAGGTCAGGGGGAGCCCAGCTGGGTCTCCTTTAAGTCCCCTCCCTTTCTTGACTGAAGAATATGAACAAGGTAAGAAGGGGGTGGTCTGGATTCCTTAAATAACATCTTCTTCTAAGAAAATATGCCTCAGAGAACCAGCCCTTCACCCAAGAGAGTCTCCTAATCAGTGGTGTGCTAGTAAACCATAACAGCCAGTTCTCTCAGTTCCTTCTTTTTCCCTCCCTCTGTCCTTCTTCCTCTTGTTCCCTCCCCCTTCTCTGTTTTTATTTTTTTCTCCTCTCTCACTTTATATTTATACACATATCCATGTACATATACATACTTGTGACAATTGTTAACATTTTCTCCATTCCTTTTTAAAGTTTAGCCAATTAACTAAACAATAGGTCAACTCTTTATTTGTATGCAGTGTTTACCAATTTTCAAACTGTAAATGTTCTTACTGGAAATTGAACAATTAGCTCTTCCAAGCCAGTGTGAACTGGCTCCAGCACACAACTGCTCCCATCCCTCCCCAGGCCCTCGTACCACACAACATTGTGCTCCCTCCATTCTTCCTTTCTCCTTTCTCTTCTCTGCTCCCTGTCAGTGATTGCCTCTACCCTCCCCTAACCTCCACTCTCCCCCAGATACCCATTAATAGCAAAAGCAGCAGCAGTAGCTGTGGGGCTGCCTGGGCCATCATGCCTCCATGGGTCCAGAGGCAGGGGACATGGGAGGTGGTCTCTTCATTCTGTCCTTGGTCTGATGAATGTCAGGAGGGTGTTGGTCCTGATTCTCCACTGCCCGATTCTGAGCCTTTGAGAGGAAAGGAGAAGTAAAAGAGAGTGGGGAAAGATATGGTTGGGAAAGTGAGTGTAATAGGAGCAAAAATGCTGATCTCATAGAAGAGAGTTGAGATCACATATCTGGTGGATTCTAATTGTCAGGGCTCTGACCCTTAGAATGACCTAGGGACCCTCCTCAAGAAGAGCCTTGACCCTTAGAACCACTAATGGAGTTTGTGTTACACCATAGGCTTCCTGATCTCACACACATCTGTCCCGTTTAAATATTCCAAGAGCCTGGGCATTGAGGAGAGGGTAAGTGGATGAGGTAGGCATGAGAACTGGTCCTAGCACTTAATCAAGATCCAGGCAAATGAAATAGAGTTGTCTGAGAGGATAACTTCTGATAGATGGCAGCTGCTTGGGGAGGGGGGGAGGGTCTGAATTCTGATCTGCCCACTACCAGAAATGGGAGAAATCTATGCTGAGATTGCCTTCTGGGGAGAGTGAGGAAGGAGTCTATGGCTCTTTTTTCGAAGTTTTGAGCCAAATTAACTTGAATGCTTATAATGGGAATTAATAGCTACCCTTGGTGGAATTCCTGATGCTATTTCCAGGGTCTACCATTCATTAGTAGGGGAGGAAAGGGAGTGCAATTAGCCACAGAAGGGAAAGTCATCCCAAAGGCTATCCTGACCTCCATCCTATTGGCAGGCTATGTCCGATAGAAGAGCTCTATGTGTCTTGGAGACATATTATTGATTTAATCTACAGAAAATATGTGAGATTTTTGTGGTTTTATTTTTTTCTATTGAGTTCTTTATTGAGATGGATTTCTTGCTATAATTCCTGGGCTCCACACACAGCCTACAAATGGAAAATGACTGATCTGATTTATCTCTCTCATTTGAAAGATAAGGAAACAGAGGTTCATAAGAGCCAAGCAACATTTCCAAACCGATCAGAAGCAGATCTGGGGCTAGATGCGAGGTCTCCCTACTCTCAGCATAGTGCTCTTTCTAACTCACCATACTTTCCAGATACTATACTACAGGAGGCTGCTTTTGGCACATTCCTCATAGCAGGCTTATGGTCTTCAAGAAAAGACAGGGGTAATTTTTTTGTCCCTTACAAATGAGGTCTTTGGTTATTCATGGATGGGGTAACATCCCTTCAATAGAACAGAGCAGCTGTCTTTGTTTCTACTCCAAAATAAGGGGCAGAAACAGCCCTGGGTAGAGCCTGTGGAATGGGAGGAGGGACTTCTTTCGAGGCAATAGATAAGGAATAATATCAGTCAGTAAGCCAGTCAACGAGCATTTTTAAAGTGCTTGCTAAGGCAAGTGCTTGTTCAATTTCAACACAATTTCAGTAAACATTTATTAAGCACCTACTATATGCCAGGCAACATGCTAAGTGCTGGAGCTACAACTAAGAAAAATACACAGTTCCTGTCCACAAGGAGTTTGTTTATTGTTCATCTTTCTTTCTCAAAGAGGACCAACTTCATCATGAGTCTGATATCTTGACTCATGGGTGGATTGGATTTAAGTGAGGCAGAGCTGCTCAAAGCGATCAGCCTCACTCTCTCCCCCAGAATCATAGGAGTCAAGTGGCAAGACAGACGAGAATGGCCATGCCCCAGGATGCAGTGGGACATCTTGGCCCTTTTAAGCTAAGGTCTTTCCAGGTCTCAGTTTGTCTGATGCAACACTCATTCTCAAGGAGCATGCAATCCAAGAGGGGAAGACAACACACACAAAAGAAAGCAGAAAGGAGTTACTAGGAATGCTGGGGGCTCTCTAAAAAGGAAGGCACTGAGAGGGGCTTAGTGCACAGCCCTCCAGCCCACCAATTAGAGAGAAGAGTCAATTGAGGGTGAGTTGTGAAGGTGAAAACTATCAAAACCTGAAACTTTCTTCCTGGTGAGGAGATCCCAGGTGATCAGCTTGTCCTGGGAGAAGGGCATGCTATTTTCTGGAGTCAAAGTCAAACAAAGCTGCTAATGGAAAAGTTATTAAGTTATTATCAAGGCACTATATGAGGTAGTGAGGATACAAAAAGAGATAAAATACTATTCCTCCTCTCAAAGAGGTCACAGTCTAAAGGGTGAGACCTCATGCAAACAACCATGCTATACAGGAGAAATTAAAATAATTAACAAAGGGAAGAAAGTAGAATTAAGAGAGAATGGGAAAGGTTTCATGTAGAAAGTGGTATGTTAGGTGAAACCTGAAGGAAAGACAGGAGGCTGAGATGAAGAGAGATAGTGTTCAAGGCATTTGGGAGAGTGAGTGAAAATGCACCATCAGGAGGCTTAATGCTTTGTATGAGGAACATGCCATTGCCAGTGGAGCCCAGAGGATATGGTGGGGATTGGGGGGAGTGGAGGATGTAATGAGTAAGAAGACTGGAAGGGTGGAGTGAGGGAGGTTGGTTATGAAAGCCTTTGAATGCCAAGTAAAGGACTGTGTATTGGATCTTGGAAGTGAAAGGGAGCCCTTGGAATTGATTGATTGAGGGATGACAGGGTCAGATCTGTACTGTAGGAAAGTCAGATTTACAACTGAGTGTAAGATAGACTGAAAGCAGGGCGACTAATCAGCAAAATGAATTATTGCAGCGGTCAAGGTAGGTATGAAGCAAGAGGATAGCAGTTTCAAAGGAGAGAAAAAAGGTGTATTTGAGAGATTTTATGCAGGTAAAATCAACAGGCAATGGCGACAAATTTGATCAGGGGGAGGGGAGGATAGGACAGGGGAGGATAGGAGCTACGTATACCATCTACTTGCCATCCTGCATGATTGAGAGGATTGTGAGACTCTCAGCAGTGATCAAGAAATTTTTAAAAGTGTTAGGAACTGGAAAGATAAAGAGTTGGACATGACTGAATTGACTGAACAACAACAAGAATAGAGAAGGAGTAAGAGTTCCAACTTGGAGAGGTCAACCGTGGGTGATTTCACTTGTCAGGGCTTTAAGCCCTAATGTTGACTTAGGTCCTCTCTCCTACAACAGCCTGGCCCCTTCAAAGAACAAAACTACTGCTGGGGCTTGTTCTACTCCACTAGTTTCCTGTTATCACACCCAGCTCCTCCCTTCGTGGGGCCCCAGAAAGTCTGAATTTAAATTCAGTCAAAAGGCAGCACTTAAGGACCTAGAAGGCCACAGGTTCCCCACCCCTGGTTTAGGGGGAGGGGAGAGAGTGAGCCATAGTACATATATGTTAAAACTGAGCCTGAGATGTAATCTGGACTCTGGAAAATGGGAATGGAATTGTGTGATCTAACAAGTATAACTTCAGAAGGATAAGATGACAGCTGCTGAAGACCCAACAGCATAGTTAGGAAGGATGTCCAGGGCAGAAGCTACTAGCTAGCACAGTGGATAGAATGGACCTGAGTTCAAATCCTGCTTCAGGTTCTTATAAGTTGTGTGACCCTGAGCAATTCACCTAACTCCTATAAGCCTCAGTTTCCTCATTTGTAAAATATAGATGATAATAAGTACATCTACTTTATGGGGTGTTTTGAGGCTCAAATGAGATAATTTCTATAATGTGCCTTTTAAAGATCTAAGTGCTAGCTCTCATTATTAAGAATCACTTATGAAGCCTACATCTCCTCATGACCTCTTCCACTAACCTCTGCCTTTGTCCTTCTGGCTACCAGGAAGGCCCACTAAGAAATTTCCCCTTTCTTTCTTCCTCCTCACATCAGGTGCCCCAATCCAACTTTATCTGTACTTTCTCTAGCCCAAGAGAATGGATTTGGCTAGAGGTGCTGGGAACATGGGGAGGATGACTATGGGATTCATGGATATAAGCTTAACTCCTAGCTATAGCATTTCTAGGCACTTAGGTATAGCATGTGGTTCCATAAAGGACAGTGGGCATGGGCAACAAGCTTCAATAGCAGAGAGCAAGATGCTGACCCTGACCAGAGGCATCTGGAATAAATAGCTTCCAGGGAAGAGTAAACCCATTGAAGACAAGGAGGCCTCAGAGGGAGAGAGCAACACAGAGGAGCAAATCCTGGCCTCTTCTCTCACTCCAACCCCACTCATGGCTGTCACTGAGATTAAACAACTGTGCTAGGATTGTATGGGCATTCAGCTGGGAGACTCTATGTTTAAACTCATCATGTAATTTGGCAACCAACATTTTGTTAAAGTTGTTGCTATAAAAATTCTAGAGTCTAGATTGAGTGATCACCCAATGACCACCAAAACCTGGCCAGTACATGGTTTGTGAGACTGAGCACAGGGTCAGGTCTGGCATCCTATTATCCTTAACCAATATGAAAATCCAAGCTTGGACCAAATGGGCTTGTGCATGGGCCCAACACACAAGGGTTGGCCACATGTATCTCTGTGCAGCAAGGGAGAGCACAGGGAGATACTGAGGCATATTGTTTATCTTAACTTCACATCTATATCCTTGGATTAATGTATATTTGCATGGTATAGTACAGATAATTTTCATAACTGAAACTCTAAGTTGCAGAGAAGGAAATTTCTTCACCTGAGATTTCATTATGCCAATGAAATCACAATTCTAGTGCCAGGCCCTTATCGCTCTAACTAAAGCTAACAAATTAGTTGTCGATTTTTAAATAACATTTTATTTTTTCCCAATTACATATAAAACCAATTTTTAAGTTTTTTAAAATTTTGAGCTCTACATTTTCTCCTTCCTTCCCCCCCAGTCCATCCTTGAGATCATAAGCAGTTTGATATGTTATACATATGCAATCATGCAAAACTTATTTCTGTATTAGTCATGTTGTAAAAGAAAACACAGATAAAAACCAACAAAAAATAAAGGAGAAAATATTAAATAAAGAAAGGAGAAAATATTATGTTTTGATCTGCATTTAGATTCCATCCATTCTTTATCTGGAGGCAGACAGGATTTTTTATCATGAGACATTTGGAATTGCCTTAGGTCTTTGTATTATCATAATTATGTAGTTGTTTTCATGTAGACTCCCTAGTAGGGTGTGTGCACTCTTTTAGAGCAGGGACTCTTTTGCCTCCATAGCACATAGTAGTTGTGGAGTATATTAATAAATGTTTATTTAACTAACTGACTACTCAGATGAAAACAGGTTCTAACTTATATAAATTGAGAGAAACGATTATTAATAACCAATGATTTGGAGAGATTCAGATCCCCCCTTCTCTAGAGCTTTCATTCCTGGGTCAAATGCAGGGGTAGGGGGAAAGCTCTTGGATCATCTTCTCTAAAGATTTATTTCCTGCTTCCCAGATGCCCGTTTGGGCTCTAACCTTAGCCTCCCTTTGGAGGTGAAGGTGATAGAATTTTTTTTGGCAAGAAAGGAGAAATAAATCATAAGCCCAATCAGTCTGGAGACAGAACAGGTACCTCCAAGGAGCAGATAGGAGAAGTGTATGGAGAGCCTTGGGTCTCTCAGGTAAGGGAATAACTGAAAATACTCTGTTTTGCATCTCAGTCTACAGAAGGGATTGGGACTGAGACCTGAGAGAAGATGGTTGGAAGGAATAGTGAATGTGTGAAGCAGCGTCATCACTGATATAGAGAGACCAGCTGGACTTTTTCTTTGGGATATAAGTGATCCATTATCCCCCAAGGCCACCAGTGTCTCACCCTTAAGATCAATCCAAAGAAAGGGAATCTCACTAAGTATTGGCAAAAACTGATGAGCACCAGCCCCAGAGATGTGAAGATGGGTCTGTTGAGTTTAGGAGTGCTAGGACCCCAAAATAGCTACACATGGATCTTGCCTGAATGAATTTGACCCACGCCTTGTTTCAGCCAAAGTCTAGGTTTATTAGAACACTGGTCAAGGTGGGCATGATTTGAAAAATCTGCCATATTGGTAAGACTCTTAAGGAATCTGAGCATTGGCTAGACTAGACTCTTAAGGAATCTAAGCATTGGCTAGACTAGACTCTTAAGGAATCTGAGCATTTGTGATGCTTATATTGTCAAGCTGGTCAGACTGCATCTAAGCCCCTTAATAGAAGCAAGATGGATCTCACATACAAAAAGACTGTGGGAGGGATCTAGGAGTGGCCAGTAGGCTGGGGTGACTGGGAGGCAAGAGAGAAGGGCCAGGAATACCAGGGACCCCAGCCACTTGGCCAAGGGAGAATGAGGTCTAGATAGGATAAAGAGTGAGAAGTAGCTGCAGGGGAGGGGATCCCAAGGTAACAAAAAAATTGGGAGATTGGGCATAGGCTACAATGAAAGGACAGCTCAGAGGATTACTGGAATGAGTATTTGCCTCAGGTGAACATCAGAGACTTGACCTTGTGGGAAAGTTCAATGAGAGTTGGGGAGCAGGTTTTCCCAGGGCCCTTACCCTGTCAGGTTTAAGTTCTCCCAAACTAAATAAAACTGGAAAAAAGGAATCATGGAAGTAGATGAGGGAGCCTGGCTCCTTATATGTACCAATGCAGAGCATGGATTCCAGTTCCTACAGGCTTGTAGTCTCACTTCCTAATTTACCCTTTGTTTATTTTTGTGGCTTTGTTTTTTGTTTGCAAAAGTAAAAATCCTTAGAAAACCTCTTGAGGTTTCAGATTGCTTATTTCAGAGATAATGGGGCATGGGGAGAAGTGAAAGTCCAGGTCCTACTAACCTTGGAGAACATGGGCAGAGAAAGAAGGGATACTAGTAAATCAAGGGGACAGAGAGAACAGCACTTGGAGTGGGAGGAAAAGAACAGGAGGCAATAGTGTTGATTTTTTTTTTGCAAGGCAATTGAAGTTAAGTGACTTGCCCAGGGTCACACAGCTAGAGCAAATATCAACTGTCTGAGGCCATAATATTACGGGAATTTGAAGATCTTCCCTGCCCCTTAATAGAGTCATGTGACTTGCTTGGAACTCTGGCCCAACCCACAGCTGAGTCACATGGAGCTCAGAGTGGGAGAAGTTTACACAAGAGAGCAGAGAGCAGAGAGAAAGGCAGAGCAGAGAGAGAGAGACAGAGAGAGAGAGAGAGAGAGAGAGAGAGAAGCAGTGTGAGTGGGTGGAGGGAGAAATTTTGCCTAGGGGAGCTTGTTTGTGGAGAGGCCTAACAGAAAGAAGATTTAAGAAAGACTTAACACTTAAGAGCTCTCTAGATTAGTGATGAGTACTTCATTAAATCTTACCTTCTGGTGTCCTAATCATATTCCAAATA
This sequence comes from Pseudochirops cupreus, assembly GCA_028627135.1. Taxonomy (NCBI): domain Eukaryota; kingdom Metazoa; phylum Chordata; class Mammalia; order Diprotodontia; family Pseudocheiridae; genus Pseudochirops; species Pseudochirops cupreus. The sequence goes on from CM053584.1 coordinate 203,864,194, forward strand.
AATATTTTGGTTTTGCCTTTGAGGAAGAGAGTTTACTATATTTTGCAAATCTACCCTGGAAATACATATGCATATTCATAGTGGCTGCTATGGGTATGGCATTGGCATTACAGAGGCTGAATTTACAGATTACAGAATTCAAGTCCTGCTGACTCCAGGGCTGGCACTCTATCTACTGCACCACCTACCTGCCCAGGAGGCAATAGTTTTAATGGCAAAAGTTTCACCTGGAAACCAGGTTCTCATCTGCTCTTCCTTACCGTGTGTCCTTGGGCAAATCGTTTTCCTCTCTGGACAACAGGTTCCTCGTCAATACAAAGCAATTGGGCAAGATCATCTCTGAATTCCCTTCCAACTGGAATAGTCCATGAGTCAACCAAGACAAAGTTTCAACATCAGAGGGAGGAAATTCACTATGTGTACCTCAAGGAGGCTCTCCTGAAAGGGGAGAATGAAAAAGCAGAAACATTCAAGTTAAGGGCAGCCTCTCCTGGCCCCCAGTGGTTTAACAAGAGAATATTACCATGCAGATTTTCCCATTTTAAAGTTTGTTTTATCTTTAAAAAAAATTTTTTTGACCTTAACAATCGTCAACAAGCACAAAACATTCAAGACATAAAGAAAATTAAGGAAGAATGTTGTATTTAAAACTCTGATCCATTTTATAGTTTTTGAAATATTTCTCTATTGTTTTTAATGGTAGCCACAAAAAAAAAAAAAAACTCAAACAACAAACCTACCATATCTCTATATTCCCTTCTGTACCTTTTTCCTATGCCTTTTTATAAATGTTTTATTTGTGCTTCCTCCACTGTATCTGTCACTACTCATCTAACCCATCTCCACCCTAGCTACCCCAACTAGAAATAGAAGCCCTTCCTTGTAACAAATAGGTATAATTAAGCAAAACAAACTGATAAACTAATCATGATTAAACTAATATATGTCTTATACCATACTTCTAGTACATGCCTCCTCTGCCAAGCAATAGGACAGGTGTTTTAGCATCATTCTTTGGAAGTCATGATTAGTTACTGCTCTTTTCCAAGTTCTGAGGTTTTTCAAAGTCATTTCCCCTTATATTATTACTGTGGTTATCACCTGAATTGTTTTCCTGTTTCTGTTCTCATTTCATTTTGCATCGTTCATATAAATCTTTCTACATTTATATGAACCCATCATATTTTTATTTTTGTGGCAAATAGAATTCCATCATGCTCATATATCTTTCCCTAATTCAGCTGTTCTCAAAATGTCATCCATGAACTCGTGGGGAGCCCTGGAACCTTTTCAGGTTGTTTACAAATTCAAAAGTATTTTTCATAATAATGCCAAGATGATCTGAAAATAAAGCTCAGTTAACTTAGAAAAACATGGAAAGACTTTCACGAAATGAGCAGAACCAAGAAAACTTTACAGTAACAGCAATATGAAGAAGATACTATGAAGAAAGATACTATCTGCATCCAGAGAAAGAACTGATAAATAGGATGTGTACAATAATTGTACACACATATATATATACATATATATATATGTGCATATATATATATATATATATATATATATATGCACACCTATTTGTGTCTCGTGGTAGCCATCTCTATGGTACAGGAGATGGGAGGTGGAAAGGAGGGAAGAAAAAAAAGAAATGTACACAAAAATTTTATTAGGTATTTAAAAGTAATAGTAAGTTGTACAAAATAGATTTACAGCTTCATGTGCAATCATTTTTTTTGAAAATTATACTATGTTATGGAAATGTTTTATTCCATAAATTAAAAATAAGATAAATTTTTTAAAATAATGCTAAGAAGTTATTTGCCTATTAAAATGCTCTTCCTTTTTCCAACTACACATTTTTGGTGAGATCAGATTTTCTTCATACATATCAGCAAAAATAACTTATCACAAGAGACTAAATGCAGACTTATATATGAGAATCTTGCTATATTGTATTAAGCCAGAAATTAAAGAAAGTTGCAAAAATTTGTAAAAACATTATACTCTTCTCACTAAATTTGTCTTGTTTTGTAAAACACTTATTTTTCTTCAAAAATATTTTATGTTAACATGTAATTGGTTTATTATTACTTTAAAAATGAATTAATAAAATATTTTTAAATATTTCAGTTTTATTTCTACTGGTAAATATCACTGATAATAACTCACATAAACAAAAGATCTTTGGAATCCTCAATAATTTTTAGGAGTATAAAGGTGTTTTGTAACAAAAAAATTTGAGAACTACTACCCTGGGCAACTATTTTGTTTCTGATTCATTTCTAAAACAAAAAGTATTGTTTTTTACGAGTATTCTTGTACCTAGGGATTCTTTGCCCCTGACCTTGACCTCCTTGAGGGTGCATGACAATAGTAGTATCATTGGTTCAAAAGGTAAATAAAGTTGGGTAAGTTACTGTCTGATTCTAATTCCATCAATTTTGCATATGCAAAAGTTTTTCAATTTAACGTAAAAAAAAAAAAACATTAAAAATGCAATCCTGGCCTCATTTCTCAAATGGATAGAAAATGGGGTCAAATTTATGAGAGCTCAGAGCCATTCCTCAATTGATAAATGACAAAAAATATGAACGGTTTTCAGATGAAGTAAAGTTATCTATAGCAATATGAAAAAATACTCTCACTATTGATTGGATAAATGCAAATTAAAACAATTTTGAGGTACTACCTCATTCCTATTAGGTTGGCTAATACAGCAGAAAAGGTAAATGACAAATGTTGGTAAGGATGTAGGAAAAAATGAGACATTAATGCACTGTTGGCGGAGCTGTGAACTGATTCAAAAATTCTGTAGAGCAATTTGGAACTATGTCTAAAGGGCTATAAAACAATCCATACCCTTTGAACTAGCAGTACCACTACTAGGTCAGATCCCCAAAGAGATTAAAAAAAAAAAAACATAAAGGAAAAGGACCCATATGTACAAAAATATTTATAGCAGCTCTTTTCTGGTGGCAAAGAATTAAAATTGAAGGGATTCCCATCCGCTGGGGGAATGGTTGAACAGGGTGATAGGTGATTATACTATTGTACTGTAAAAAATGATGAGCAGGATGCTCTCAGAAAAATTTGGAAAGATTTGCATGGGCTGATGAAAAGTGAAGTGTATTGTGTACAAAGTGGCAGCAATAGTTTAAGATAATTATCTGTGAATAACTTAGCTATTCTCAGCAATAGAATGATCCAAGAAAACTTTGAAGGATGAAAAATGTTATCCATGCCCAGACAAAAAGAACTGATGGTGTCTGAATGCAGCCTGAAGCATACTTTTTCTTCTGAACTTTATTTTTCTTGGGTTTTTTGTCAATTTTTTTCACAACATGACTATTATGGATATGTTTTGCATGACTACACATGTATAACCTATATCAAACTGCTTGCCTTCTCAATGAGGCAGGTAGGGAAGGAGGAAGGGAGAGAATTTGGAACTCAAGGTTTAAAAAAACAAATTTTAAAAATTTTTATGTGAAACTGGACAAAAATAAAGTACTAAATTTAAGAAAAATGCAATCCTGGGAAACAACCCCCATGCGGCTACTTGTCACCAAGCCCTCTGTCAAATGGCTCAATATCAGACACTGATCTAATTTTGTTGATTTTTCTTCCTAACATCTCTCACTTACACTCCCTTATCTCCTATGACACTGGCATCACCCTGGTACTAGCCCCCATTACCTTAAGCTTGGACTGTTTCAATAGCCTATTGGTTGTTCTGCCTACCACAAGTCTCTCCCCATTCCAATCCTTTCTCCAGTCAACTGTCAAAGTTCTTCCTAAATTGAAGGTCTGAACATGTCACCTCCCACCCCACCCCATTCAATAAACCCCAGTGGTACTTTATCTTCTCCAGAACCAAATATAAAATTTTCTATTTGTCACTCAAAGATCTTTATAACCTGCCTCTCTCCACCTTCCTAGTCTTCTTATACTTTCCTCTCCCTCCTCCCTCCCCAGGTACTCTGAAATTCAGTGACAATGGCCTCCTTGGTCTTTCTCACACAAGAAACTATCTCCTGAGTCTGGGCATCTTTACTGTCTATCCTCCATGCATGGATTTCTCTCCTTCCTCATCTCTGTCTCCTGGCTTCCTTCAAGACCCAGCTAACATCCTGCCTTCTACAGGAATCATTTTCCATTCTCTTTAATTCTGGCACCTTCCGTTTCTTGATTGTTTTAAGTTTATCCTGTGTGTAGTTTATTTGTCTATAGTTGTATACATGTTGTCTCTGCCATTAGACCAAAAATCTTGAGAGTAAGGACTGTCCTCTACCTTTCTTCATACATTTGCTCAATGCAGTGCTTGACATAGGCATGTAAGTAGGGATGTAAGAAATGTTTATCGAGTGACTGAATTGCTTTTCCTCCATAGTACTAACTAGTGGCTAGCACTGGACCAATACCTTTACTCCACTGATCAGAGTTAAGTTTGTTTAAGGATAAGAAAAGGTCATAAAAAGCTTGGAGATTTTCTATTGTCCAAAAGTTGTCAGCGCAAGAGAGGAGAGGAGAAGTGAGGCTGAACGTGTTAAATAGCCTCAGTGGGCTATGCAGACTGGAGAATATCAAGGTAGACTTAAAATAAATTAATATATAGACCACACTAAATTGAAAAATAGTGGAGAAAGACATTAGCCTCCATTTCCCTAGGGCCACTGTAATCTTCAGCTCCCTGGTCAAATCTACAAGAATTTATTAACCACCTACTGTTGTGAGGATGGAGACACAAAGAAAGACAAAGGGCAGACCCTCTTCTCAAGGAGTTCATAATCTAATGGGGGGGGGTATAATGTGCAAACAACTATGTTGTCAGTCAATAAACATTTATTAAGTACCAACTATGTACCAGTCACTGAACTAAGTGCCAGAAATATAGAGATAGGCAAAAGATAATACCTATCTCAAGAAAATCTAAAAGGGGAGACAATATGCAAACATGTACAAACAAATAGATAGAATAAATTGGAGATAATCGGCAGAGCGAGAGCACTAGCATTATAGGGCATGGGGGTGCCACTGATGGGAAACACAGAGGGGGGAAGGCTGGGGAAATCCAAATGTCACTTGAAGACACATACTCTTGGGACTGTGGAGGTGGGGAGAAGGGTGGGGTTTAAGATGCCTTGCATTCTTGAGGAATGAGTTGTACCTGTCACTGTCCAAGGCAGAAGTGTCTCTGGAGCAGCTTGAGTCCTTTGGTGGCCTATGTATTTGGGCTACAAATAGAATACAATGAGGAGACACTTGACCTCCTGTCCCCACATCCTCACTTCCTCCCTCTTCCCAGAAAATGCTGGCATAAAGTTTGGGGCCCAAATATGGTCATGGTACTTCATGCACTATATGCAAGCATTTTATGGGTCATCCATATATTATACTTAGGCATCCTCCAGACCACAGGTTCTTAGCCTTTTTATATGGCATGGATCCTTTGGCAGTCTGGTGAAGACTATGAACCCCTTCTCAGAAGGATATTTTTTTAAAGGATATATTTTAAAAATAATTTAAGGAAATGCTAAATTAAAATTAGATCTTAGTGAAAATAAATGTGTGATTTTTTTTTACACGTTAATTCACAGATCTCTTGAAATCTACCTACAGACCCTTTGGTATTCTGGGGACCCTAGGTTAAGGACACCTGGACTAGCATTTTAGTTTATTGTTCCTGTAGTTGTTGTGGTGTTCTGTTTTCTCCAAATCCGTTGATGACCTAGCCCAGGGGTGGGAAACCTGTGGCCCTGAGCCCATATATGGCCCTCTAGATCCTCAAGTTTGGTCCTTTGACTGAATCCAAACCCCTGACTAGCCAAACATATCAATATGATATACTCTCTGATCCTAAGACATTGCAATAGCTGGTGTGCAGCATCAAGCAAGGAAGTAACAACTACTTATTAAGAACCTGCAACATACCAGTCACTGTCCTAGGTGCTTAGGATACAAAGACAAAAATGACACTTTCTTTACCCTCAAAGAACTTACATTCTATCAGAGGTAGCCATGTGCAGAAAGAAGTATATGTAAAATAGTTACAAGGTTAAATTGTTGATGAAACACTAGCAGCTTCAGGGATCAGAAAAGGCTTCATACAGAAAATGTTTCTTGGCAGATAAGCAGGATGGTTTTGAAAATAATGCGTGGCATTTATCATATAATTTTTAAAAAACAGTACAAAATAGAGCTTCATAGTTTCATCCATGAACCTCTTTTTGTGTTCTGCTCTGCATGTGGAAATGCTTCTTTTTTTGGAGTTTGAGTTCAACATAAGATTTTTAAAAAATAAAATATGACTTGATCATAGTTTAGAAGGAAAGAATTGGTTCTAAGACTTGAAGTGAGAGTTTATTCCAGCCTTTGAGACAGGGGACAGGGTGTCCTCTGTGAGTAACAAGAAGGAAAGAAACAAGCATTTACACAGCCCCTATTCTGTAGGCCAGATAGCTGGTGCAATGGATAGAACACTGGGTGTGGAGTCAGGAAGACTCTGCTTCCTGAGTTCAAATCCAGCCTCAGACACTTACTAGCTGTGTGACCCTGGGCAAGTCATTTAACCATGTTTGCCTCAGTTCTTTGTCTGTAAAATGAGCTGGAAAACAGAATCGTATCTGGTATCTTTAAAGGCCAAGAAAACCCCAAAATGGGGTCACATACAATTGGACACAACTGAAATGACAGAAGACAACACTATGTACCTGGTCTCGTGCTAAGCACTTTACAAAAATTGTCCCATTTGATCCTCACAACAACCCTGAGAGGTAGGTACTGTTATTATCCCCACTTTACAGATGGGGAAACTGAGGCAGACAGAGATTAAGGGACCTATGTAGGGCCATGTAGCTAGAAAGTTGAGGAGAAAGGAAGACTTTATTTCTTGAATCCAGGTCTGCCTGTCTACTGTACAGGTTAGCTGCTTCTCTCTGCCTCCCTGCCTCTCTTCCCTCTCTCCTCCTTTCCCTTCCCTTCCCTTCTCCTTATCATTCTTCTTCTCAACTTACTCCCAATTCTTACATGGATGAGAGATGAACTGTCATGTCTGAGGGACAAACATGAAGACCATGAAGAGGAGTACCATATAATGAGGCCAGAAAGGTGGGTGGGAGTCAAGTTGTGAAGGATTTTAATATCAGCTTTCTTTTGTCCTTAAACATCCAAATGATATAGTAGCACCCAAGGAATGAGGAGATGAGATTAACAGCCCCTGACAAAATACAATAAAGAAAGTCGGAGAAGTCAGAGAAATGTGGGAGCGTGACTCCATTCAGATTTAAGTGAAGAGGAGGGATGCTAACTCCAAGAGGCTTAGAAAGCCATTCACTTTCTAAATTACCCCTTGTTTCAATAGTTTTGTCACTTTCCTCATTGTTTCTAGAGTCCTTAGGAAAACTCACGGGGGTTTTTGCTTGTTCCTAAGCCACCAGAATGTGGTGGAAAACCAGTCTGGGTCCCTGTGTGAGTTCCTTACTTGGCCAAGGAATTCAGGTGAAGGAAGAAGGGAATGGCAGTGGATATAGAGATGCTTAATGCAGAAGGCAACCCTTGGTTCTGCAGAAAAAGAAGAACAAAAACATGGGGGAAGGCAACCAAATGGTTGCCAAATAGAGGAAAGAGCCCTCAGTTAAGATTCAACAGTACTAAGTAGTAGGTTCTGCTCTTCCACATCCTTACTGTGTGAGTTTGGACAAATTCCTTTTCTTTTCTGGCCCTTAGTCCCCTCAATTGTAAAATGAGTCAACTCTGAGTCAATGAGCCTTTGAGTCAGGGAAGACAAGAATTTCAACACCAGGAGGTTGGGATGCACCATGTAGACAGAAAGAAACTTCTGCTGAGAGTCGGGAGGAAGGGGGAAAGGGAGAATGAGGAAATGTATATTTAATGTATGTATATGTGCGTGTGTATGTATATGTGTATATGTACACACAAATATACATATGTGCCTATACTCATACACATGTGTACATATATATACATATATAAATAATCATATCTACACACACACACACACACACACACACACACACACACATTCATAGGGTGTCCTAAAAGACCGGCAGTTTTCAACTAATAAAACTCAATACTAGAGTAAGATTTTTTAGGACACCTTATACGTGTGTGTGTCTATGTGTGTTATTTAACAAGGTAGGAAAAAAAAGTTGTTTTATGTCCCGTCTTGTAATTCATATACACATACTCAGAAAGAGAGAGAGCTTAACAATGTAATAAGTTGCTCTATTTTTGTCCCCTTCTGGTAATACTTTTTTTCCTCTCTGCTTTGGTGATTTTTTTTCGTGTCTGTCACTACCACCTAACACTAAACCATTTCCCACCTGCCCCACTCCAGCCAAGAGTAGAAGCTTGCTCTTATAACAGATAAGAACAAACAAAACAAAGGCACATATTGACCACGTCTGAGACACGGGCTTCGTTCTGTGCCTCTAGTTTCTTTCTTCTCTCCCGAGAGATGGGACACATGTTTCAGCACTACGCTTTTGAGGTCATGATTGTTTGCTACTTTGATCAAGTTCTGAAATTCTTTCAAAGTTGTTTCTCCTCACATTAGCATTGTGATTATCTCATCACCCAAATTGTTCTCATGGTCCTGTACACATTTTATTATGAAGCGATTCATATTAATCTTCCTCTGAATTCATTATACTTTTCATTTCTGATGGCACAATAAAATTCTATTCACAGTTCAGCCATTTCCCAATTGATGTGCACCTTTCTAAAAATGCTTTTTTCTTTGTTAGATCAAAAAGTTCTACTATAAATATTATTTTAAATAGAGATTCTTTCCCTTTGTCCTTGACTTTTTTTGGGGGGAGGTAAAAAGGTATGTACAGTTTAAGAAAATATGGGGCACTCTTCCACATACCTTTCCAGAATGTTTGAATCAATTCACATCTCCACCAAAAGTACTTTCATATGGCTGTCATGCTAACAACTGATTACCATCTTTGCAATTCTAGTAAGTGTTACATGGAGATTCAGAGTTGTATTAATCTGAGTTTCTCTGATCATTCTCCATCTGATGCATTTTTTTCACGTATTGATAGCTTGCATTTCTTTGTTTAAACTTGTCTGTATTTGCTTAATTGCAAAAGGCAAAGGAAATTAATCTTTAATGAATAAGGGTTTTGTATAAAGGTAGATTTCTCCTTTCCCTTTCCTACACCCTATCCCAAAGAGAGAGTAAGTAAGGAGAAGTGAAAGACAGGACGAGAAACAGACAGAGACAGACAGAAAGACACACACACACACACACACACACTGCCTGTGTAGACTGTTTGATCATTATCTATTGGGGAATGGTTTTTATTCTTACATATTTGTTTCAATTTTTAACTTATTCCTACTTTTTCTAGTGTTTTTAACTGAAATGAGCATTTCCCTTAGTCAAAAAGCTTTCCCCCATCTATTGATATAAACATGATTTATTATATTTATAGGCAATTCTCACTTTACATAATCACTTTATATAATTACCAAAATTACATACAAAATTACATACATAATCACCAAAATTACATAAGTAGATTGTTCTACAGACTTCTGTTTAAAGTGATTTTTACGTAATGCAAATTTGCCTGTGGACATGGGGATGGGAGGGAAGAGGGAGCCTGGAAGAGGGCCTTGCTAGTGGAGGGAGGGAGCCAGCACATGGTTCAAGGACCTGTTGGAGTCAGGGACAGAGAAGTGAGGGATTGGGTCAGGTGGGCCATGTGGGGGCCTGGACAAACTGAGAGGAACAACATGGGGGAAGAAAG
>CM053584.1:203874478-203933526 GCA_028627135.1 Pseudochirops cupreus
ATCCAACTGGAACTTGAGATACACAGGCACTGCAGTTGGGAGATCCATCCTGCCCTACCAAAAAGTGACATAGGAGAGAATAGACTGGGGGAGGGGGGAAATACTGGGATGGCTGTTTTGGGGTGGTGGGCGGGGGAAAGACGGGGAGAAAAGATGTAACTCAAAAAAATTTAATAAAGAATTTAATTTAAAAAAAAATAAATAAATAAAATGAGCTGGAAAAGGAAAAAAAAAAAAGAAAAGAAAAACAATCCAACCACAGGTGTCCCTCAGGGCTCAGCCCTGGGTCCTCTTCCCTTCTCCTCCGAAATTATCTTACTTTGTGATCTCATCAGTTCCCATGGACTTAATTATCATCTCTGTGCTGATGATTCTCAAATCTACCTATCCTACCTTAACCTTTTTGCTATCCTCCAATCTCACACGTACTATTTCTGTTCAGACTTCTCTAACTAGATGTCCAGTAGACATCTTAAACTCAACATTCCAAAACTGAGCTCATTATCTTTACCCCCAAAACCTTCACCTTTCCAGACTTTCCAGTTATTGCCAAGGGTAACACCATCCTCCTGGTCCCCTAGGCTCACAAGGTAGATGTTGTTTTCTTCATCTGCTCTTATATCTAATCTTTTGACCAGGATTGTTCATTTCACCTGTATAACATCTCATATATACCCCATTCTCTCTTTTCTGATACTGCCACAGGCCCTCATCACCTCAAGTCTGGATTATTGCAATAGCCTTCTGATAGATCAGCCTGCCACAGATCCCTTCCTCCTCACTCCAGTCTATCACCCACATAAATCTAATGAGCTATTACTGTACTGTAAGAAATAATAAATGTGATGAATACAGAGAAGAATGGAAAGAACTATATAAACTGATTAACAGTAAAATGAGCAGAACCAAGAAAACAATATATGCAATGACTACAACAATGTAAATGGAAAGAACTAAAAAATAACAGAAAATTAATATTAAGAAATAAATAATAGGCCTAAGGGGTAGAGCCAAAATGGTGGAGAAAAGACCGAGCTCACCTGAGCTCTTCCCAAAATCCCTCTAAACACCTTTAAATAATGCCCTAGGGGAGGCTAGGTGCACTGGCTCTGGAATTAGGAGGACCTGAGTTCAAATCAGGTCTCAGATGCTTAATACTTACTAGTCGTGTGATCTTGGGCAAGTCACTTAACTCCAATTGCCCTGCCTTCCCCCCTGCAAAAAAAGTTTTTAAAAAATTAAAAAAATAATAATGCCCTAAAACAATTCCTGGAGCAGCAGAACCCATTAATGGATGGCAAAAAATAATTTTCCAGCCAAAGACAACTTAGAAGGTTGACTGGAAAGGTCTGTTGCACCTGGGTGAGAGTGGAGTCAGCACAGGCCATGCCAGCAGAGCCCTGGTCCTCGCCAACCAGGAAAAGACCTTGGAGTTACTAAATCAGCAGTGATAGCAGTTGCTTCCTGAACTCTCAGTCCACAGATGGCAAGGGGGTGGGGGTGGGGGGTTTGGACAACTGATCAGAAGGAGATTACAGGGGTCCCTTTGCTAGCACTCAGGCAGGACTCTGTTGCTTTATTCATACCCGGATATGGGTTGCAGTCCTGGGTGGCAAACCAGAGGAGTGGAGCACACCACTAACGGTGGAGCAGGGGACCCTTGTCACAGTTCTAGGGCAGAAAAGAGTGCTTATAGTCACTCACAGACCAGAGCACAGGACGGGAGAGGAGTAAACATCTCTCCTTAGATCAGACCACCTTGGAAGAACTGAAAACTTACAGGTCCCTAGAAGTTTCTCTGAAAATAGCTGCATCAAACTCCTGAAGCTTGGGACAGTGCTCCCTCCACCCTGGAAGCAGAGCTCTATTTTAATAAAGAGTTAAAAGCCAAGGAATATACTGGGGAAATGAGCAAACAACAGAAAAAAAATTCTGACCTTCGAAAGTTGTTATGGTAACAAGGAAGATCAAAACACACACACTTAGAAGAAGATAATAAAGTCAAAGCTTCTATATCCAAAGCCTCCAAGAAAAACATGAATTGGTCTCAGGCCATAGAAGAGTTCAAAAAGGATTTTGAAAATTGAATAAGAGAGGTAGAGGAAAAATTTGGAAGAGAAATGAGAGCCATGCAAGAAAATCATGAAAAATGAATCAATAGCCTGGTAAAGGAGACACAAAAAAATATTGATGAAAATAATGCCTTAAAAAACAGACAAGGCCAAATGTAAAAGTACAAAAAGGTAATGAGGAGAACTCCTTAAAAAGCAGAACTCACAAATGAGAAAAGAGGCATAAAAATTCACTGAAGAAAAAAAAAACTCCTTAAAAAGTAGAATTGGAAATGGAAAAGGAGATACAAAAGCTCACTTAAGAAAATAATCCCTTAAAAATTATAATGTAGCAAATGGAAGGTAACGACTTTGTGTGAAATTAAGAAACAATAAAACAAAACCAAAAGAATTTAAAAAAAAGAAGACAATGTGAAATATCTCACTGGAAAAACAACTGACCTAGAAATTAGATCCAGGAGAGATCATGAAAAAATTATTGGACTACCTGAAAGCCATGATTAAAAAAAACAAAACTAGACATCATCTTTCAAGAAATTATCACGGAAAAATGTCTTAACATTCTAGAAACAGAGAGTAAAGTAGAAATTGAAAGAATAATCTCCTGAAAGATATCCCCAAATGAAAACTCCCAAGAATATTATATCAAAATTCCAGAGCTCCCATGTAAAGGAAGAAATATTGCAAGCAACCAGAAAGAAACAATTAAAGTATCATGGAGCCATAGTCAGGATAACACAAGATTTAGCAGCTTCTACATTAAAGAATCAGAGGACTTGGAATATGACATTATGGAAATCAAAGGAGTTAGAATTAAAACCGAGAATCATCTACTCAGTAAAGCTGACTATAATCCTTCAGGGGGAAAATGGGATATTTAATGAAATAGAGAGCTTCCAAGCATTCTTTATGAAAAGACCAGAGATGAATAGAAAATTTGACTTCCAAATACAAGAATCAAGAGAAGTATAAAAAGGTAAACAGGAAAGGGAAATCATAAGGCACTTAATAAGGTTAAACTGTTTACATTCCTACATGGGAAGATGACACTTGTAACTCATAAGAACTTTCTCATTATTAGGGCAGTTAGAAGGAGTGCATATATATATATATATATATATATATATATATACACAGAGGGCACAGGTGTCAGTTGAATGTGAAGGGATGATATCTAAAAAAAAATAAAACTAAGGGGTGAGAGAGGAATGCACTAGAAGAAAGAAGAAAGGGAAAGGGAGAGGTAGAATGAGATAAATTGTCTTACATAAAAGAGGCAAGAAAAGGCTTTTACATTGGAGGGGATGAGGGAGAGGTGAGGGGAGTGAGTGAACCTTATTCTCATAAGAATTGGTTCAAAGAAGGAATAACATACTCACTCAATTGGGTATAGAAATCTATCTTACCCTACAGCAGTGCTTTTCAACCTTCCTAATGCCATGACCCTTTAATATTCATATGTGGTTGTATCTGCATTGGGCAGACTGGCCTGGAGCGGTGTCTTGGTTCCTAAGACCATTGGAAACATGTGTTTTCTGATGGTCTTAGATGACTCCTGTGACTCCTGTGAAAGGGTCATTTGACCCCCAAAGGAGTGCGACCCACAGGTTGAGAACCACTGCCCTACAGGAAAGTAGAAGATGAAGGGGATAAGAGAAGGTGGGGATCTTAGAAGGGAGGGCAGATTGGGGGAGGAGGTAATCAGTAGCAAAATCCTTTTGAGGAGGGACAGGGTGAAAGGAGAGAGGGAAAATAAAATAAACAGGGTGGGGAGAAAATAGGATGGAGGGAAATATAGTTAGCAATAGTAACTGTGAAAAAAAAATTGAAGCAAGTCTCTCTGATAAAGGCCTCATTTCTCAAACATAGAGAGAACTGAGTCAAATTTATAAAAATAAGAACCATTCCCCAATTGATAAATGATCAAAATATATGAACAATTTTCAGATCAAATAATCAAAGCTATCTATAGGCATACGAAAAAATGATCTCACTATTGATTGGACAAATGCAAATTAGAACAATTCTGAGGTACTGCCTCCTACTTATTAGATTGACTAATAGGAGAGAAGAGAAAAATGACAAATGTTGGAGGGGATATGGGGAAAAGGGGGCATTAACACACTGTTGGTGGAGTTGTGACCTGATTCAAACATTCTGTAGAGCAATTTGGAGATATGCCCAAAGGGCTACATATCATGCATACCCTTTGACCTAGCAATAACACTACTAAGTATGTATACCAAAAGAGATTTGAAAACAAAAAGGAAAAGGACCTACATACACAAAAATATTTATAGCAGCTCTTTTCTGCGGGCAAAGAATTGGAAATTGAGGGGATGCCCATCAATTTTGGGGAATGACTGAACAAATTGTATGTGCTTATGATGGAATACTATTGTGCTATAAGAAATGATGAACAAGATACTCGCAGAAAAACCTGGAAAGACTTAATATGAGCTAATATAAAGTGAAATGTACTGTGTACAAAGTAAACAATATTTTAAGAAGATCAGCTGTGAATGATTTCGATATTCTCAGCAATACCAACGATCCAAGACAACTCCAAAGGACTTAAGATGAAAAATGCTATCTGCCTCCAGAGAAAGAACTGATGGTGTCTGATTACAGATTGATGCATACCTTTTTTACTTTCTTTGTTTTTCTTGAGGTTCCTTTTTTGTCTGTTTTCTTTCACAACATAACTAATTTGGAAATATTTTGCATGACTACACATGTATAACCTATATCGAACTGCTTGCTTTCTCAATGAGAATGAGTGGGAAAGGAAGCAGGGAGAGATTTTGGAACTCAAACTTTTAAAAATGAATGTTAAAAATTGTTTTTACATGTAAGTGGGGAACAAATACTAAATAAAGAAATAAATAAGATTTTAAAAAAATTAATGATGTAAACTTCCAAAGAACAAGCTTGATGATGAGATAGATCACCCCACTTCACTCCTTTGCAGAGGCAGAAAATACACAGGAGTGGTCCATTGTACATACCTTCATATTTTCTCAATGTATTAATCAGTTTTGCTATTTTTTTCCTCCATATATATATATATTTGATATATATTTGGCTATATTCTTCTCTGGAATGAGTGAGGGGGAGAGATACTATGTAAATTTTGGTGATATAAATAAAAAAGGTATCAATAAAAATTTATTTTGAAAAGGATGTTCAGTGGGTGGAAATGGGGCCCAGGCTAATGGCTGGGTCCTTCTGATAACTTTTAGGGATCCCTAGAAACATCCCTAATATGAATATTAGTTACTCTAACTTTGGCTCAGCCTCAGTCAATAAGCATTTATTATTCATTTACCTATGTGCCAGGCACTATGCTAAGTGCTGGAGATACAAAAATGGGCAAAAACACTGTTTGAGATTGGACAATGAGGTCCCCTAGCATCTGGCACCTGAACTTGACCTTTATTCTTCACTCTTCTGAGCAACCATCCTGGCCTGGAGAATGTGCAGAGAGCCACTCTTCCCAGGAGACTTTTCAAGCTACTCTCAGAGGAACAATAATTTTCAGAAAATCATTCTTGTTGTACATCCCCTTGGATATCAGCCAATGCAAAGGACCCACCATTAGAAGGGCAGAGCACCCAAGGATGACCGATTAAAGAGGCCTTTGCCTGATGATCTGACCTACTTGGGACCCTTCTAGCTAATCAATTCACCATATACTCTCATGTTGATCAGATAGCTTAGGATCATTCTCTTGTTTCTCACCAGTATGGATCCCCTAGTTCAGGGGTTCTTAACCTTTCATTGCATTGTCAGCCCCTTTTAGCAGTCTGATGAAATCTATGGATATTCTCAGAATATTTTTAAATTAATATAATAAAATATTATATTACAAATGTTTATATTATATTGCAAGATTACAAAATATCACATTACAAGATTACAAAGGAAACACTGAAACACAGTTACCAAAATATTTTTTTAAATGAGTTTATCTACCCCAGTTTAAGAAACCCTGTAAGTGAAATACACAGCATAAGCTCAGAGGGAAGGGTGCACAATTCCTTCTATATCTCTGACATTATAGCAGAGTACTGAGCACAATAAGTTGTTACTAATGCTAAATTATTAATGAATTATTAATAAATGCTAGCTATCACTAATCAATACTTCTTAGATGAATGAAAGGATGAATGAATGAAGTCTAATTGGATGATGGGCCTTATTTTGCCCATTAATACAGTGCACAATCTAATGCTAAGGTACCCTCATTCTGATCTATAAACTGATGGTGGATTGTGGAGGTTCCTGGAACTTAGACACTAGATTTGAAGTAGCCTCAAGATAGGGGGGATTCCCTGAGGTAAGGAAAGTCAGTTATAGACTCTGATCATCTCATAGTTGCCCCTATCAATCACCAAGCTTACCCAGGAATGGCCAGAAGGAGGACAGTGATGAATACCACGTTTAAAGAATTTAAATCCCCTCTCTGTACCACCACTGCCAGGAAATCAAGGAAAGTCATAGGAAAGTGACTCTTTCCCAAGTTAAAACCAAGGGAACAGACTCAAGTGGGGAGGAGGGGGTAGAAGCATAAAGACTACTAGATCATTTCCCTCAGAGAGGACGGATCCAATTGAAGGGGATCTGGTTTCATCAGGGATCCCTTCTCAGGAACCACCCCAAGAGAGTTTTATTTTTCCTTAAAGGAAGATTCCGGACCTCCACTTCCTTCAGAATCCAAAAAGGGAGTTCACAAGTACCTGTGCTCTCTCCCATTCCCACCTGCCCCCTGCCCCTCCATGAAGCTAAAGTTCAAGATGAGAAAATAAGATGATGTAGTTACTACCCCCCAGAAAAGAGGAAAAGGGCAAATGGAACTACAGATTTTCCCAGTTCCTCCTCTTTCAAAGTGGCGATATGGGGTTGTTTTTTTCATTTGTGAAATGGGCTTATTAACCCCTTACTTTTATCCACTGTTGTTGGTTAGTTGTTTTCAGTGATGTCCAACTCTTTGTAACCCTGTTTGGGGTTTCTTGGCAAAGATACTGGAGTGGTTTGCCATTTCCTCCTCCAGCTCACTTTACGGAGGAGGAAGCTAAGGCAAACGGGGTTAAGTGACTTGCCCAGGGTCACATAGCTAGTAAGTGTCTGAGGCTAGATTTCAACTGCTATCCATTAGGATTTATGTAATCAGGGCCTCTCATTCTGGGCAAAGTATCATCTTAAGAGGCATTATCCCAGGACTTCTCTGTTCTGGAATCCTTTCTAGGAGATTCTACCAACCAAGAGAAGGTTTAAGATCTCCCTGTCCTCAGGAGGTAGTGCTAGAAAAGACTTCAATATTGTACCTAATCTAACCCCCTACCTGCAAAAGGTCACAATAGCCTTTTCCCAAGCTGAGTGGGCTATCTGGGTTGCTGCTCTACTCTTCTACTCCATCAGCAATGCACTGGACGCCAAGTTTTCCCACCCCTTGCCTTCAAATTTGGGAGGGGAAGGGTGTCTATTTTCTAGAGGCAAATACACCCCCCTGGCATTACCCAAATCCTCCTACAATAGCCAGCCTTCCTTGAATCCAGGAGCAGGGATGGCTTCTCATCCCACTGGATACTGGAGTCAACTCTTCATTAACCATCTTCCTCTCTGCTGATTCCATCACCAGAACACCAGCAGGAAGAGGATCTTCCTTCCACAGTGGCTGGAACAGGGCAGTATCAGACTGCCTTAGCCTGCTTCAGAGGGTTCCAGCTCTCCAGGCCTGTTGGACCAGGGTAAAACTGGGCCATCTTATACATAATAAACTGCAAAGATATAAAGAGAATAGAGTCCATAGACACTATACCAAGGCAGTACTCCCAACCCATACTGGGATATACTGTGTGTGTGTGTTCTTCCTTCACTCTGATCCCCCAGATTCAGGACTAAAACTGGAGAGGAAATTTTCGTGTACTCATTAGAACATAAGCCCCTTGAGGGAAGACTTTTTCCCTTTTTTCTTTGTATTCCCACAGTGACTGGCCCGAAGGCATAGGGAATATACCTGTGATTTCATTGGTACAGGGAACTCCTAGGTGAGAAAATTCCCTCAACCAAAATAGACCAGCAATGCCTCTACAGTTTACAGGTTTAGAATGTTTAATTAGAGCACTGAGGGGTTAAATGACTTGCCCAGGGTCTGACAGCCGGTGTGTGTTAGAGTCAGGACTTGAATCCAGTTCTAACTGCTTTCAAATCTGCTCCAAAGCTTGTTGTTTGAGTTATTCTCCCATGCCTGGAATGCTCTGCCCACTTCTAGGCTTCCTATAAGACTCAGCTCAAACCTCCCCTCCTGCAAGAATTCCTCCAGCTGCTAGTGTTTTCCTCTTTCAAATTACTTTCCAACTACTATGTATATAACTTGGCTATACCTACTTGTTTACATGGTCTCTCACCAATTAGGATGCAGGCTTCTTGAAGACAGGGATTATTTTTGTTTGTGTTTTTTTTTTTACCTTTCTCTGTCTCCCCATTGATTAGAACAGCAAGCAATGTATAGTAAGTGTTTAACTAATGCTTGTTGACTATCTCACTGACTGAAGAGTTGCCAGGGAAGCCCCTGGTACCTGTGTTCTGCTGTTCCCCATTCCCTTGATCATGAAGTATCATGAATATCAACTCCCCCCAGGGACAGGAAACAGGACATCCAGCAAGGAGACCAAATGACATGGAATGACCAGTAGTAGTGTTGGAGCAGACCTCAAATGAGCTCTGGGTCAGCCTCCTGCCTTTGGGCAGTCCAAGTTCGTACTCACTTCCCATGCGTTTCTTTTTCCATAGGACATAGAATACAGCTGAAAACCTCAGGACTGTGAAACTTCCCCCCAACAACATGGGAACAGCGAGGCCAGAGCTGTGGAAACAAAAAAACAAAACAAAATGGGAGAATGGAGGGGAAATAGGGTTAGCACAGATGTGTTTCTTCCTACAATTCCCATCCTGGATTGAAGGAACTGGTGAATCCGAAGTAACGGGAGTGGGGAGGGAGAGGGAGAGATACTTAATCCTCCTTAATCTGCTCCAAAGAAAGGAGAACAGAAACCCAACACCTCTCTGGCTGGAGATAACAACAGATTTCCCAGACGGCACCCTTATTTATCACTGGATTCAGAGTAAGGATACAATAGTCCCTGAGAACCCAGATGTGATAGAAAATTAATGATCCTAAATTTTGGAGGGAGAGGTCACTCACCACACAGAAAATTGCCAAAGGATACTTAGTGTGATTGTGATTGTGTCCTCTGGCAAAAGGAAGCCCCCTCCCACCCCCTTAATCCATCATAAACTCTACACACACACACACACACACACACACACACACACACACACACACCAGCTTTACTCTTCAATCAGAGCATGCCCCCAAAGAGGTCTCCATCAGTAATTGATGAATAAATTATTTTTCCCATAACTGATGGAGAATACCTGTCTCTTCTCCCATTCCCCATTTCCTACTTCATATCTATAAACCACTATTCTTCACCTCTTGACTTGCCAACCACTTCTCTCTCTTTCTCCTATCTCCCATTCCCCTACGACCCCCATGAGTATCCAAATGCATCTCCTATCTTTCATCTCTCATCTTTCCATTCCTGATCTCTCCTGCCCAAACTGACTGACTCAATAGCATCTCTAAGATGGGAGAAATTTCAGAAGCTTTCTAATCTGACACATATCTAAGAAAAGGAATCTCTCTATGATATCTCCAGCAAGTGCTTGTCTAGTCTCTTCTTGAAGATCTCCAGAGAGGAAGAATCCATCACTTCTCAAGGGAGTTCATTCCAATTTTGTCAGCTCTAATTGGTTTTCTCAAAGTTCAACTAGGGATTTCTTTGGTAAAAAGTACTCCTGATAAAGAAATTCCCTCTGTCAATGCAAGCTGGTATCTCCTCTAAAACTTACAGTCTTGGAGGGTTAACTGAGAGGTTAAATGAATTGTCCAGTGATTTATTCTTTTTTTCTTAATGAATTTTATTTTGTTTTATTTTCCCAGTGACTTATTCCTAAATAAACCATGCTGGCTTTTTTGTGCTTGTGAATTAGTTTTCTAGATGTTTACTAACAATCCCTTCAAAAATATGTTTCCAAATTTTGCTGAGAATCTTAGCCAAGCTCACTGACCCGTAGATTGTGGTCTCCATGCCCTTCCCATTTTTTAAAATGAAGACAATATTTGCTCTTCCTAGAAGTCTAAAAGATCACTGACCATGGCTCAACAATCATATCTACCAGTACTTTAAGGACCATAGAATGAAGTTTGTGTGACCTTGGGAGCTTGAATTCATCAAGGGAAGCTGGGTCTTCTCTTACTATATCCTTACTTAGCTTCAGTTTCAATTTCTCGTTAATCATTTTTGTTCAGTCATTTTCAATCCAAAAATATTCCTCCTTACAAGGGAAAACAGGAGCAAAATTAAATTTGCACATTTCTTCCTCCTCCCTGCCTTTCATCATCACTATCTCATCCGCTGAGAGCAGTAGCACTATTCCTTCTTAGACCTCTTCTTTTCCACAATTTGGCTTAAAAAAGAAACAAACCAACCAACCCTTGGACTTGGGTTTCTTCATCAGCCTTAGCTTACTCTGAGCTTTACTACTCCTTATATTTATCCCAAAGGGTCAAGTAACACTTTCGTATTCCTCCTCTGTTCCTTATCCTTGCCTTCTTCTTATGTGTGACTTTATAAAAATCTAAATTGATTAATGAGCTTTTCGTGCACCTACATAAATTTCCTTAGGTACCAACCCCATTTCATCAGTTTTTCCTTCTTATTGGAATTATTTCTTCTTTATATTTTCAGAATTTCATATGAACTTTCCATTTTTCCTGGATGGATTTCCCCTGATTTCCTCATATCATATGTCTTATCTCTCATCCCAACTTCCCAACCATTGTTCCCCATCTGTATCTCCTACCCCCATTCTCTACCCTATTTCCTATTCCCCACTCCCTGTGCACATGCCTTTATATTAAAAATATCTTGATTTACCATTCTCCATAACTTATCTATCATCCCCTTCACCATTCCCCATTTTGATTGTATAAACCTTATTCCCTATCTCCTATTCCCTATCACCTCCCATTGTCAATCTATTGCCATTCCATACAACTACAACCCACCTGCCTGTCCCCCATTCTCCTCTCTCACTTCCCTACTTTTTATCAACTTTATCTCACAAAAGGTTGAACCAGAAAACAGAGGTTGGATGATAGGTCTGATACGAGCTTTGCATCAGTGAACCATCAAAGCCTGATAGGGAGTTGCTGACGCACTTGACAAATGGTGTTGTCATATCCTAAGACTGGTAGATACCTGTTAGGAGGTAATCCCTTAGGATGTGACCTGATGGTGGTGGATATGGTACTGGAGGAGCTGGCCTTGACTGTGACCAAAATCATTGGAGCAATACGGGTAGATATTGCCTTGCAAGGAGATCCATTGGTTGCTGATGGTCTTGTGGTCATCCTTGATGTGGCAGTGGTTATGGGTCTGGTGACTGGTGTGGATTTCATCATCACTCTGGATACAGTGGTCACTGATCTGTCCATTGTAGGGAGAGTAGCTGTGTCAGCTGGCATCCTACCCATTGAGGCAGGTCGAGAAGTAGTGATAGGAGCATCCACGGGCAGGTCCTTGTCCTTGTTGAGGAATAGGCCAGGGGTGGCAGCAATTCTAAAGATGTGGTCTGGTTCCTGGATGGAGGTTTCCTTTGTAACAAGTGGGATGTTTCTCTCAGTTGAAGGCACTGAGGAAGCAGATAGAAGGAAAAATTAATATAGAGGTACTGACTGAGATGAGGGACAGAAGAGCCTATCTCCTGAAGTTTCCGGGGAGGGTTGCCCAATGTTATCTTCATCCACTTTGGGGGCTTCAAGTACACAAGTTCAGATGTGTGGGTTGGGATGGGGATAAGGGATATCAATGGAGCTGGGGTAAAATTAAAAACTCCTTTGTATCTCACAACCCACATTCATTACAACTACTATTTATGTCATCCTGGGCAAGGCACACCTGGACAAATGGAGTTGGGGGGAGTGACTAACTCTGCTTTGAGTGAAGCAGGGCTATGGAGTTATGTGGTAGTACAGCAATGCCATCTCCTCCGCTGGCAGAGGTTGGTCCATTACCCAAAGAGTAAGGTCTCTCTTTTCTATGATGTTTAGGAAGAAAGGACAACAGGACTCGAGGTCCACAGATTTAGAAATGGAAGGGGACATTTGAGGTCAGCTAGTATAACTTAGTTTACAGACAAGGAAACAGGCCCAGAAGAGGTATACCATGGCAATGAGATCCTGGGAAGTGGCAGCTTTAGCAGGGTTCACACTAGAACCTCAACAAAAACATGGAATGAGGCTTGGTCTGGGGACCTAACTGGGCCCCTTGTCACCACCCCTCAGGATGGCGTGATGGTTCTGGTTTGAGCTCTTTTTGTAGATGACATTCCCATGATTCCTCTTTCTCCTCTTCACCTCACACTACCTCCATATGTTCCTACTTGCTTTAGAATAGATACAGCTTTGTCCAATTCAAAGATAGGGATGAGAAATTTTGCTCCCTTAGATACCAATTTGAGTCACCAGAAGGAGTAGAGGGATGGGAAAAGAAGGATACAGTCTCTCCCCTCCTCAACCTGTGGCTTTATCTCTTTCATATCAACCTCAATAAAAGAGGAGCTGATAAGAATTCAGGGAATCAGGGTGACCTCCTTCACCCCTCTTGGATCAGACACTCACCTCGTGAGACCACTAGCTGAATACCCTTCACAGGGTATAGGGAGCGGGAACTGTTCCTCATACACCAGTATTTCCCAGAGTCTTGGTGTCGAAGTCTCTCCATGGTGACAATGAGCAGCCCGGCCTGGGAGTCATCATGGAGCTTGTAGGGGGGGTTAAATCCCAAGCCCCGGCTGAACTTTGGGTCACACTTCTTCCTCCTCACCTTGCACCAGACCTTGCCCTCCCATCGGTCAGAACGGACAGTGTAGGAGCATTGAACAGACAGTGTCTCCCCTTCTCGGTGACGCACCATTGTATACACATCCTCTGCCTGGGAGTCTGTGCGGGGGGGACACACACCCCAATGGGGATGGATAAGGGGAAGGGGAAAGAGAAAGAAGATGGAAAAATAAAACTAAACAATGAAGGAAAAGGTTAGTAGCCCCTAAGGCTTGGAAGGGACCTTAGAGGCCATATGATCCAACCTTCTCATCTTCCAGATGAGGACACTGAGGCCCAATCACCTAACTTTCTCAAGATCGCACAGGCAATAAGCAGCAGAGCTGGGCTTTGGTCCTTGGCTTCCAATCCCATTGCTTTTTCCATAGTACAAAGGAAGCATTGGTATAAGGAGTTTCTTTCTGGGAGCTCCCAACACTGATAAAATTATGGGTCTAATAAAAAAAATAACTAATACTAGCTGATATTTGCAAAGTATTTAACAGAGTATTTTATGTACAACATCTCTGGGAGATAAGTGGTATTATTGCCCCCATTTCATAGTTGGGCAAACTGAGGCTGTTTGACTTGCCCAGGACCATACAAGTAGTATCTGAGGAGGGATTCGAACCCAGATCTTCCTGCCTTTAAGTCCAACACTCTCCACACTACGGTACTGGTCACCACAGCCTTCTCCTCCATTAGTGTCTAAGAACTAAGAATCAGTTAGTAAACACTGTGTTGAGTCTTTCTTATGTATACGTAGTCTTATAGTTGGAAGTGTGAGAGGGAAGGGGAAAACCTAATTCCTGCTTTTACAGGACATCCCAGTCAGATAGGAGTCCTCAGAGTCCCCATCCCTGGGATGGGGGAAGCAGCATGAAAGCAGCATGGTACAAAGAAAAGGGTGGTGGCCTGGGGTCAGGAGAGGGCTGTATCTGAATCCTACCTCTGAACCTGTCTGAGCTGCCTTGGCTAAGTCATGTCAGTTTCCTGACCCTGAGTTTCCTGGTCTGTAAAACAGGGATGATCATCATAGCTGCAATGCCTGTATTGCATAGTTACTGTGCAGACCTATAGAGGTGATAACTGCAAAACACTTTGCAAACTTTCAAGTACTGTACAAAAGTCAGCTGTCAGGGACACTTGTCTAAGTGTGTTTAAATAGGAACGCATTCTACTTTAAGCAAATTCGTGATGTGAAAATCCCAAATCACAGGAAAAAATTATAAAGGACCATTCATTTCACAAATTCATTCATCATAATGCTTCTTCAACTTGCAAACCCCACCACGTGTATTTAAAATGAGGTTTATTCAACAAATCTCTCCATCAACAAGCACTTATTAAGAAACTACTGTTTGTCAGACCCTGATTTGATTTCCACCCCACTTTTAAAGAACCATGTCAGCTGCATGCAAGGAGGTAAAACTTTTTGGAAGATCCTATAAGCAGTAAGAAGATTAGGAGCAGAAGAGAAATCAGAAATGGGTAAAGGCTAATCAGAGGACTCTTCCTGGAAGAAATTAGTTATAAGAGGAATTTGGGAAGCCAGGGATTTAATGTTAGAAGGAAACTTTGAGGTCCTCTGGTCCTCCTTCTATATCTGAGTTTCCTGTGCTGAGTCATCATCCACCATCCCCTGCCTCCTCAAATAGCTAAACTGTGTGACCCTGAACAACTCATTTAACCTCTGTGTGCCTTAGTTTCCTTCCCTGAAAATGATGGTGCTGAATTGGATGGCCTCTAAAGAACTTCCATGTCACATACCAACAAGACCAAGTAGAGGTTTGTTGATTTTTTTTTAGATCTTTACAACCTATCAAACCTTTCCAAAATAGAAAATTGTACACCAAAGATAAGGTGACTCCAGGTGTCTAAAACACCAGGAACCCAAAAGAAGGTTCAAAAATATATAGACCCTGAGCCCCTTCAGCATCCGTTTCCCCACCACCCACCATCTTACCAGAAGCAAGGCTATATTATCTGATCCAAAACTTGACCCATGGACTTGCAACCTAACCCAGCCACACACCTCAGCATCCCTTCCTTTTTCCTAGTGTCTTGAGGAAGTTTTCTGGAGGCTCAATGGCTAAGACTGGGGCAATATTCTGTGCTACCAAGAAAAATTCTGTAGGAGGGCAAAGGAACAGAGCAACATGTGTGAAGGCTTTCTTGCCCTCATACATATGTCTGGGCTTGAGAGAGATCAACTCCATACTTCCTCCACCTAGAAAGTCAGAGATTTAAACTCCAAATGACAGAAATCACCCCACCTGTGGTATGTCTAGTGTGACAGCGCTCTGAACTGCTAAGGAGTGGAGAAACAAATCATTTGGGTGTGGGGGCAGGGGGATGAGCAGCATTCCACCAAGCTGGAAGGAAAGAGCCCAGGATCCAGCTTGGGACAGTTCTGTCCCCTCAAAAGTCAGTTGTGGCAGAGACTTAGGATGGTGAACCATGAATTGCTCAGTGTTAGAGGAGGCTGAGACACTTTGAGATCTAAATCCTATGGAAACCAACATCAGAGTGGAGAGAGTGAGAAAGTGAGCAATAGGGAAAATGAAGTGGGGAGGGAATGGTTAAAATTACCAAAGATCTTGGGAGGAAGAAAACTCAAAGGTTTAGAGGAGAAGAAGATAAATCAACAGGAAAAAACATTAACAACAAAAGGAAATATGGACTTCGGATCTGTTAAATGAATTTGGGCTTTTAGGGGAAAAATGCTGTAAAATAAAGGAAAATGAATCAACACTTGGTGAGATAAAGGGCCCTCTGGAATTTGAGAACAAAACCACAGCACACTATTCCTAAGCGTATTAAAAGAGAAATGACAATTATGAAGGCAGAATTTATGGCCTGCACAGCAGAAATAATAGAATAAAAAAAACTTCAATATGTATTGGAAATCCTCACCAAAGGAGCAAAAGGCAAAACAACTGACTAAGAATAAACATATAGAGACATGAGGGACAGTCTAGAAGAACAAAAGCAAAAGCAGTAACATTAAAAGAAGACATGCTGCCTATTCAATATTGATTTTGAAGATAAGATGCATAGAGACAACATAAGGAAAATAGGTCTTCTAGAAGAAAACCAAAAAATCTAAACATCAAAATGATAGAAATAATACAAGAAGGCCAGAACTTCTGAACACAGAAAAGGGAAATCCCAACTGAAAGACTGCATAGATTGCCTCTGGATGGATGCTAAGGTTCCTTCCAGTTCTAAATCTATGATCATTTGATTCCAGATTGTTCCCCAAGACTCTGTCTTGGTCATTGTTCTCTTCCATCTCTACAGTCTGACTCCTTGATAGTGTCCATTCCTACAGGTTTAGCTACCATATCCATGAAGATGACTCCCAAATCTACATAGTCAATTTTACTCTCTCTTCAATATCACATCACTAACTGTCCTACTTGATGTTTCCATCTAAATGTTCCGTTACCACCCCAAATTCCCATAATGGAACTGGTAAACTCATCCCCCTCTGAACTTGCTTATTTTTGTTGAGAGATCATCCAGGTTCACAACCTTGGAGCCATTCTTGACTCCTTCCTCTCCCTCACATCCCATTTTCAAATAGTTTGATAGTTACCTTTATCTTCCCAACTTCTCTCACATCTGTCCCCTTCTTTCTACTCAAAGAGCCATTATCTTTGCCCAGACTGTGCTCACTCTGACCCATATTGCAGCAGCATCCTCACTGGTCTCCTACCTTCCAGTATTTCGCTCCTCCAATCCATCCTCCAAAAATCATCTTTTTAAAACATAAATCTGGCAATTTTACTCACCTGAATAAAAGTCTCTATTGCCTCTAGGATAAAATACAAACTGTCACTTAAAGCCTTCCACTCTCTGATTCCAATCTGGATTTACAGAGTTACTTCCTATCAATCCTCTTTCATACACTCAATCTCTAACCAAATTCACTTTCTGGCTATTCCTCAGATTTATAATCCCCTCTACAATCATATAAGAGACTGCATGGATTTCCATACTGGAATGCCCTCCCACTTCATCTCCCTTAGCACAGGGCCTGGCACATAAAAGTTGCTTAATAAAAGCTTCTTGACTGACTTCATCTCCACCCCTTGGAATCTTTGTTGTCCTTTGATCACTTCACTTTTGTTCAACTCTTGGTGGCCCCATTTGGGGTTTTCTTTTTTTTGCTTTTTTTGTGGGGGGGAAGGCAGGGCAATTGGGGTTAAGTGACTTGCCTGAGGTTACACGGTTAGTAAGAGTTAAGTGTTTGAGGCCACATCTGAACTCAGGTCCTCCTGATTCCAGGGTCAGTGCTCTATTCACTGCGCCATCCAGCCACACCTCCATTTGGGGTTTTCTTGGCAAAAATACTGGAATAGTTTACCATTTCCTACTCATTTTACAGATGAGGAACTAAGGCAAACAGGATTAAGTGACTTGCCCAGGGTCACACAGCTAGTAAGTGTCCAATGTTGGATCTGAACTCAGTAAGATGAGTCTATCCACTGTGCCACCTAGCTGCCCCCTTGGAACCTTTAGCTTCCTTCAATGCTCGGTAAAGATTCCATTTCCTATGTGAAGGTTTTTCTTCATCCTACTTCATCTCTCCCTCAGTATTATTCTTTCTCCTCAAATTACCTTGTTTTATCTGTGGGCAAACTATACCCATCCTTCTAATAGAACATAAATTCTTTGATTACAGAATTTGTTTGGTTTTTATAATTGTATCCCTAGTGCCTAGTATACAATAGGTGCTTCATAAATGTTTGCTGAATTTGTTTGTAGTCCAGCCCCTCATCCACCCATCTTGTGAATAGGAAGACTGAGATCCAAACAGGAGAAGTGATTTGTTCATTTCTATTTCCATTACAATCTGCTATTTTGTGAAGGGGAAGATAGAGTTTTATTGGGTTGCCTGGTTCCTGCTCGCCATTAGATTGCCTACAAATAGTAATTTCTTCAGGGCTCCCTGGTGACTCAGTGCCTATGACAGGGATGCTGAAGAGACAAGGAAGGAGTCCAACTCCAAGTCACTGGAAAACCCTAACCCTAACCCAATATCCACCATAGAAATGTTTTTCCATTTTGAATAAGCCTATTTCCTGCTCTGAACTCTATGGTCCCAATCCAGATGACTTACTACATGAAGGGCTTCTGAAGCCAGAGCATTACCTCCATGACTAGAGATCACAGCGGAGACAAATTTCTATTTGGCATGAGGCAGAGCTTATCCCTCCTTGAGGTTGTAGGATGATAGAATGGCTTTGGTAGGGCCCTGATGACCCAGTATCTATATAGTTTGGAAACCAACTTGACCTTTGCCTTTCAATCCACCCTTTGTAGCTGGAGAATAGGTTTCCTAAATGTTGGAAAAATTAACAGGAAGTGGTAACCCAGTTGCCATGACTCTAGGAATGGACAGTTTCCAAAAAGACCAATGGTTGTTGCTGTGCTAGATAGCCACTTCTAGGGATTGGCCCCGACCCAGGATAGGAGGCTGGCATCAGCATTCAGAGAACTACACACATCCATTTATACTCCCAAGGGACTTGTAAGTTGAGCTGTTGATGAAATCAAAGCTGTGATGTCAGAGCCAATCAGAGACACTGAGCTCTTAACCCGCTTAGAGATCTTAAGGACATTATTTGAAGAGTCAGTTCTTTTAGGAGGAAAGTTAGTATGTAAGTTAGAGATCTAGCAAATGGAAGACCCCCAAACAGAGACTGATCTGCGACTTGCTTGGTTCTTTCCCAGCCAGTCACTTTGATATGCTCAGCAGTAACTGGCCACTAAAGTTAAGATCACTCTCTCACAACTAATCACATCTGTCTCAAGTAACATTCAAGTTCTTTAGATAGCAAGGGAAAGAGAAAGATAGAAAAGGTCTTTCTGAAACAGAATGGGTCAAGTGTAGATTCAGTAAAGCCCTCTCCCCACCATGCAGAAGATCCCTCTCTCCCACCTCCAAGGCAACCTACCTCCCACCCCCCAGAATCATGCAGTCATCCCAGGCCCCGCCTGCCTTCTCAGACTCTCACCTGTGACACAGAACAGCACCAAGAGAAGTAGCAGCAACCAGAGACAGGTCCCTGGCTCCATGGGGCTCTGGGAGGTCACAGCCTCCTCTCAACACTCCCCCAGGAACTTGGACACCTTGGGGTCCTGAGGTCAAAGTCCAAAGCTGGCTCTGGGCCTTGCCGCCTGGGTCTGGTGAATAGGATGGTGAAGTTGTGAAAGTGAAATTGCCCATTTACGGAAATGAGGAAATTGCTGGGAACTCAAGCATACAGCAAGCCCAGAGC
Source organism: Pseudochirops cupreus (assembly GCA_028627135.1). Classification (NCBI taxonomy): domain Eukaryota; kingdom Metazoa; phylum Chordata; class Mammalia; order Diprotodontia; family Pseudocheiridae; genus Pseudochirops; species Pseudochirops cupreus. The sequence goes on from CM053584.1 coordinate 203,893,792, forward strand.
CCCAACCTCAGGGGCCCCAGAGAAAGCCTATCACCAGGAGAGGCAGCCTGTAGTTGCTTGTTCCTCATTCTTTGCATGTGTGGCTGACTCCACCCTGCCCCAGAGCTCCTCTGCCTCAGGGCTCTCACGCCCCTACAATGGGGGAGATGCTCAACAGTCTAGACAGAATAATCCGCATCTATATAGTCTTTGAAGCTTGCAAAGCATTTGGTATAAACTGTATCATTTGGTCCTCAAAAGAACCTTGGGAGGTAAATGCTCCAAGTATTGTCATCATCCTTTTACAGGTGAAGAAACTGAGACTCCCAGTGAGGTTCAGGAACTTTGTCCAGGGTCACACAGTTTACCATTGCCGGAGGCAGATTCAAAACTATGTCTCACTCAAAACCAAGTTTCCACTCTTCCGTCTCCACAGATAATGCAGGAGTCTTCAGCTCAGAGGAAGGGATGATTTGGGTTGGTGAGAGCAAAGTCTGTAGAATAAAAGTGATACAGGCAAAAGATGCAGGATCTGGGGTCAAAAGATTAGGTTTGAAACCTAGTTTTGCCCCTTACTGCCTGTGTGACCTCGGACAAAGCCTGGGACTCCTCTCTCTTACTGTTTTCTATAAAATGAGCTTCTAAATTCCTTTTCAGCTCTAACGGTATGAACTAAATGTTGTTATTGGTTGTTCAGCTGTTTCAGTGTGTCTGACTCTTTGTGATCCCATTTGGAGTTTCTCTTGGTAGAGAAACTGTAGTTTTTGCCATTTCCTTCTCCAGTTCATTTTACAGATGAGGAAACTGAGTCACACATGGTTAAGTAACTTGCCCAGGATCACACAACTAGTAAGCGTCTGAAGCCAGAAACTAGGTAGTGGCTCTTTAAAAGGGAGTTTCCTGGGTCAGCATGGTTCAGTGCCTAGAGTGTTGCCTAGAAAGAAGTGCTCCCCAAGAGAAATAACGCTTCATTCACACACGCACACACCCATTCATACATTCAGAATCGAAGAATACTAGAACCAGATGGGATATCCGGATCATCTAGTCCAATCTAGCTCATCTAGTCCAACCCTTGCCTTTAAAAGCCCAGGAAACTGAGACACAGAAAGGGAAAGGTGCTTACCAAAGGTCACAGACAGACAAACCGACCTGGAGGCAAGGTTTCCTAGAGGCAATTGGATGGTATATAACTAGAATGCTACACCTGGAGGCAGAAAGACCTGAGTTGGAATCCAACTTCAGGCACATAATACCCAGGCAGGAGTTTACTGGAATTGTCATACCAGCTTAAATTGATTGCTAAATTTTCGTTGGGAGCAGTTGTACTGTTAACAAATCAGGCACTGATTTTGTGTGTGTGTATGTTTTAATGATTGTCTAGGCTTTAAAAAGTATTAGAGAAAATGTTAATAACACAAATCAAACTCAAAAGTGTATCATGCATTTATTTTTTTCCCTGGAATGTCGATTGTTAAACATTTATAGGCATACCCCTGAACCCAGTGTGAGTCATTTAACCTCTACTTCAGTCTCCTCATCTGTAAAATGGGAGTAAGGATAGAACCTACTTCCCAATGTTGTGAGAATAAAATGTAATAATATTTGGACAATGCTTTGCAAAACCCAATGCACTATATAAATGTTTTTATTCTTCAGTGCTCTTTGCACTCCATCTCCTCTAACTCATTTGCACACATTCTCCCTTTTAACAACCTTATTTGTGCACAGATCTTTCCTCCTGTATTAGGTTGTAAGCTCCTCAAAAACAGGGACTATGTCCATTATCCTCTTAGCACACAATCGGTGTGTAATAAATTTTTGTTGCATTCAGCAGAATGGAACAGAACCATGGTGCATATCCATTTACAAACTCTCATTCCCACTCAACCATGCTTGGCAATTATGCACTTACATATATCCACACACAGTCCTGCTCGATCAGAATCCTGCTCACTCATCCACATGCATTCATTCATTCACTCCCACACACATATATTCCTTCCCACAGAACAATATTTTGTCACCAAACTTGAAAAGGAACTCTGGGGTCTCCTCAGAAATACCCAACCTTTTTGGTTTCTCTCCCTTTTCCCACCCCTCATTCTTTTTTCTTTATAGTGGTCCCCATTCACATACCATCTTCCTCGTGTCTCCCACACCACCTTACAAGACCCTGCATCTTGCTGCTTGCTTCCTTTCACTCATCTCTGCTCACAGAAACCACTCCTCAACCCCACCCCCTTCTTCCTCTCAGTCCTGTGCATAAATATATGCATACCCTCTTTTCAGCCACCCTTACCCTTATCTTTATCCCACAGCTGCCAGCAACTGAAATGACCCAGCATTTTGTAAAAGGCCTCCACCCTTCTTGCTACATCCCTCTGGGTCAACTACTGACATCTGTTCCCTTTGCACTCTTCTGCTTGGGAAAGGTGGTGGACCATGGGAGGCTTAGGAGGGATGAAAGGAGCCATCAGGGCATCTAGGAGCACAATCCAGAGTAGAGTGTCTGTTCTGCCCCCTCATTCTTCTCTGATGGGGCATGGATACCCTCCTGAAGCTCTGGGGCCCAAGATTTTAACACTGACCTAAGAGATCAAAGGAAAAGGAAAAGATCTTTTGTGTACAAAAATATTTGTAGCAGCTTCTTTTATAGTGGCAAAGAACAGGAAACTAAGGGGGGGGGGCCTCTAAATTAAGGAATGGCTGAACAAATTATGTTATGTGAATATGTTAGAATATTATTGTGCTGTAAGAATTGAATGGTTTCAGAAAAACCTAAGAAAAATTATATGAACTGATGCAGAGTGAAGTGAGCCGATTTACATAAAAGGATAACCATTTACATAATAATACTATAAATAGGAAAAATTTTGGAAAACTTAGGAACTCTGATCAACACAAAGATCAATTATGATTCCAGAGAATCTGACATACAACCCCTGATAAAGAGGTAACAGACTAGATATACAGAGAAAGGAAGATGTTTTTGGACTTGGTCAATAAAGGAATTTGATTTTTTTAATATGCATTAAATTGTGAACTCCCTAAGGGCAAGGACTGTATTTAGCCTCTTTTTGTATCCCCAGCACTTAGAACAATACCTGGCATATAGATTTGATAAACATTTGTTAATTAATTGATTGATTATGCATATTTCTTATGAGGATTTTCTTTTTCTTTTTTCTAGGAGGGGAAAAGTGGAAGGGAGGGAAAAAAATTAAATGTTTGATCATTGAAAAAAATATGATTAAAAAACCCACTGAACTCAAAGCTATTGTTTGTCCTTCATTCTTGAAGAGGCCCATGACATCAGGAAGGTGATGCCATGATTTGCAAGTGAATTGTATTTAAGTGAGAGAGAACTGTGTAAAGTCACCAGCTTCACTTTCTCTCTGTAACCAGCTTGTCCAGTGGCAAGATATACATCAAGACAATTGAAGATGGCCTCCCACTCACAGTAATAAAGAAATTAAAAGGGAGGAGTATTTGGGGGAAAGATAATGAGTTCAATTTTTAACATATTGGGTTTAAGATATCTACTGAACATCCAGTTTGAGATTTTAGAAAGGCAGTAAGAGGTCAGTAGAGAGGTTAGGGCAAGAGATAGAAGATTTGAAGATCACGAGATGATAATTAAATCTACAGAAACTGATGAGATCACCATTGTAGAAGGAGAAAAGAAGAAGGTCCAAGACAGAGCCCTATATAATACCTACAGTTAGTGGACATGGCCTGCATGAGGATTCAACAAAGGAGACAGAGAAGGACTGATCTGAGAGATAGGAGGGGATCCAGGAGAGAGTATTGTCCCAAAAACCTAGAGAGGAGGGGAGACATCAAAGGACAGAGGAGATATAAGAAAATAGTTAGCAGGCATGGAAGGATCAAGTGAGAATTTTTTTTTTAAGATGGAGAGATATGGGCATATTTATAGGCAGTGGAGAAGGAATCAGTAGACAAGGAGAAAGTGAAAGTTTGGGGGAGTTTTTTTGGTTTGTTATGGTTTTTTGGGTAGGAAAGAGAAAGTAAATGAAGGGCAAATCTGTTTGAATAGATGAAATAAAATGAGATCACCAGATAATGAGAAGCATCTCATCTTTCTGTGAGAAAAGGATCCCAGTGTCTCTGATAAAGGCCTCGTTTCTAAAATATACAGAGAACTGAGTCAAATCTATAACAATACAAGGTCATTCCCCAATTGATAAATGGTCAAAGGATATGAACAGGCAGTTTTCAGAAGAACAAATTAAAGATATCTATAACTACATGAAAAAAAATGCTCTAAATCACTATTGGTTAGAGAAATGCAAATCAAAACAACTCTGAGGTACCACATCTCACCAGCCAGACTGGCTAAGATGACAAAACAGGAAAATGATAAATGCTGGAGAGGATATGAAAAATTGGAACACTAATGCATTGTTGGTGGAGTTATGAACTGATCTAACCATTCTGGAGAGCAATCTGGAACTATGCCCAAAGGGCTATAAATAAGTGCATATCCTTTGACCCAGCAATACCACTTCTAGGGCTGTATCCTAAAGAAATCATACAAGCGGGAAAAGGACCCATATGTACAAAAATATTTATAGCAGCTCTTTTTGTGGTGGCAAAGAATTGGAAATCAAGGGGATGTCCAGCAATTGGGGAATGGCTAAACAAGTTGTGATATATGAATGTGATGGAATACTACTGTGCTATAAGAAATGAGGAGCAGATGGACTTCATAATAACCTGGAGAGACTTATATAAACTAATGCTGAGTGAGAGGAGCAGAACCAGGAGAACTTCGTATACAGTTACAGACACATTGTATCTGTGATAACTAACTTTGATGGACTGGGCTGCTCTCAGCAATGCCAGGTTATAAGAAAACTACAAAAGACTCATGATGGAAAGGGATATCCACATCCAGAGAAAGAACTACAGAGTCTGAATGCAGGTTGAAGCAAACTACTTGCTCTCTCTCTTTTTTGTTTTGTTGTATTTTGTTCCTTCTTTCTCATTATTCACTCCACTGGTTATAATCCTTTACAATTTGACTAATGTTTAATGTGAAGGTATTTGTAGAACCTATTTTTGATTGCATGCCACCATGGGTGGGGGGAGGAGAGGGAGGGAGAGAAAATTTGAAACTCAAGGGACTGCGGAACTGAATGTTGTAAACTAAAAGTAGATAAATAAATTTTTAAAAAGAAAAGGATCAAGGAGGAAATAATGGCAGAAGGCATCTGAGTGATAGGATATGAGGAAGAGGGAGAAAGAGAGAGTCTCAGGGAAAGACCTTAATTTTTTTCTGTAAAATATGAGGCAAGGTTTTCAGCTGAGAGGACTGAGGTAGAAGAAACCATAAGATATATAAGGAGAGGTAAAAAAAAAAAAAAGGTTTGTAAGAACTTCTGTGGAGAGTGGGATAGTGTACTGATAAGAGAAGTATAGAAGGATTGCCTATGAACAGTGAGGGCACAGTTGAAGTTGTATAACATAAATTCGTAGTGGATCCAGTCAGGGTAGTCACATGGTTTTTCTCTTATTTCATTTATCAGTACATATGTAAGAGTGAAAGCAGAGGATGGTGGGAGTCATTCAAGGCCGAAGTTTAGTCAGTCAAACTCAGAAATATGATAAGAGGGTCAGGGACTTAGGAATAGAGAACAGTGTAGAGTTGAACTCCTTCTCCAAGGGGTCAATATGGGGAAAAGAGTGACTGGTTTAGGGGTGATGGCCTGGAGAGAACTGAGAGGTCAAGAGATTGAAGGTCACAGTGTAGTTGAAGATTAGAATTTAGTAATGGGAATCTAAATAGTATGGGAATCTAAAGACCTTCTTTGCCCCTAGGCCCTTTGATAGGCTTAAGTGATTCTGAGAACCTTCCCTGATTTGAAAATATACTCTGCCCCCTAATAGGCTGAATGTGGTCACATGGAGCCTGTGGTGGGAGGTTTGTTCTTCAGGAATGCCCACACCTTATTACTTTGTGATTGGGAAGTGGGTCAAGAAGGTTGTGACATTTTCTGATCCAGGAGAAGGCTATATATACCCTGATGTGAGTTTTCGCTTTGGGACTCACTTTGGAAAGAGTTGTGTGATTTGGCCAGATGAGACACTGGGTAGCCTTTGAGCCACCTGGCTTTGAAAACCCAGATGTTGGTGCTTCCCTCTCTGGTAACTAACTAGGTATGGATGTAATGATCAGACTGCTAGAAGATCTATCTGCTGATCTGTTTCTGTCTGTATTTTTTGTCTGCTCGTAGCTTCTGATTGTATTCTCTGAAGTTCAGGGTGCTGACTTTTTCCCCTGAACTAGGTAAATGATATTTGATTGATTAAAGTAAGATTGTTAACCCATTTTGAGTTGCTTTCCTTTAGAAAAGCAGATCTAAGAACTTGTGGTAGCCGCGATCCTGGGTATGTCAGGGTGCTTGCTGCTACAGGAAGGCGCAGAGAAAGGTGGAAAATCGACAGATTATAGTCAAATAAGGGCATTTAGTATTCTTGAGCATGGAGGCCATACGTTTGTGAGTGGTGACAAGATCAAGGATTTGACTATCTTTGTGTATGACTGAGGTAAGTTGGAGGTCATGGGAAACAAGTTGAAGAACTAAATGCTAGGGTGTTTGAGGGAGATTCAGTATGCGTGTTGAAGTCTCCAAATATGAGGGCAAGAGTTGGGAAGGAGAGAAAAATTGTGAGCCAGGTTGTTGTTGTTGTTTGTTCTTTGTTCTTGAATAGGACAATGACATCAGGAAGATGATGCCATGACTTGTAACTAAATTGGATTTGATCGAGGGAGGGCCGTGCAAAGTCACCAGCTTCACTTTCTCCTCCAGAGCCATCTGGATCCAGATCAAAACAATTGAAGATGGCCCTCCAGTCAGGTACTAAACTCAATGATGTAGGAAGAGCAGGAACCTGTAATTCTGTAAAGGATGTCTACTGTACAATTGCTATTGTATGGGAGATGTGGATTGTCTTTACTAGTCTCCTTGTTGTTCCTCCCTCAAGACACTCTATCTGATTGGGTTAATTTTCCACTGGCTATTCCCCATGCCTGGAATATGCTCTCTATTCAGCTCTAACTCCTGATTTCCTTCAAGACTCCATAAAAATCTTATGCTTTGCAAGAAGCTTTTCCCAATTCTCCTTAACACTAGTGCCTTCCCTCTGAACTTACTTCCCATTTATCTGTATATATCCTATAGATACATAGTAGTGTTCATGTTGATTCCCCCATTAGAACGTGATCTCCTTGAGGCAGGGATAGTTTTTCATTTTCTTTATATCTCCAGCATTTTGCATTGTTCCTGCCACACAGTAAGATCTTATTAAATGCTTTTTGTTGACTGACTGAGAGATTGAAAGATATCTCATGGGATTACAGATCACAGGATAACAGCTTTAAATCTGGAAAGGATCTGGATACAGATCATTGAACACCCTCTTCATATATGGCACATTCAGAGGCTAACCCATGCTTATGGGTTCTAAAGGCTCTCTCTTCCTAGACTGAGACTGGTTTATCTACCCCCAAACTTCACTCACCTTGCTACTCCTGGTGTGCTTTCTATCTACCCAAATTAGTCTCAATGACATCATTAAGTCTTAAACATGAAACATTTATTAAATGAGAAGGGAAAAAGAAGAATAATTATAGTATGTAACATGGCTGGTATAGAAATATATTTTATATGACTTCACATGTATCATATTATGGGTATCATATTTCTTGCCTACACAATAGGTGCTGGAGGATCTTGAGGGAGGGAAAATATTTGGAACACAAAATTTTTAAAATGAATGTTTTAAATATACAAATAAATAAATCCCCCCCCAAAGACATAACATATAAAAAGAAGTTTCCTGTCAGATCTATAGATAGGTGAAGAATTCATTACCAAATAAGAGATAGAGAGGGTCACAGGAGAAAAAATGAACAACTTTGAGCACATAAAATTAAAGGCCTTGTACAAACAAAACCAATTCATCTAAAATTAGAAGAGAAGATCTTTGCAATTAAGTTTTCTTTCTCATAAAAGTTTCATGTATAGGGAACTAAGACAAATTATAAGAAAGAACTATTCCCCAGTTGATTAATGATCAAAGACTATGAATAGGCAGTTTTCAGGGGAAGAAATCCAGATTATCAATAGTCATAAAAGCATTCTCTAAATAATTAATAATTAAATAAGTGCAAATTAAAATAACTATGAGGTACCATCTTACATCAATCAGATTGGCAAAGTTGAACAAGAAGAAAATTGACAAATACTGGAGTGGCTATAGGAAGATGGGTGCATTAATGAACTGTTGATAAAGGTATGAACTGGTCCAGCCAATCGGTAAAGCAATTTTGAATGATGCCCCCAAAGTTATTAAACTGTGCAAACCTTTAACCCAGTGATACCATTATTAGATCTATACCCTAAGGAGATCAAGGAAGGAATAAAAGGACCCATAAATACAAAAGGATTTATGGAAGCTCTTTTCATGATAACAGGAAACTGGAAAGTAATGGAACACCCATTAATTAAGAAATGGATGAACAAGTTATGTGAATGTGATAGAATATTTATTGTGCTATAAGAAATGGTAAAGGGGATGTTTTCAGAAAAACTTAGAAAGACTTGTACGAACTCACGTAAAGTGAAGTGAAAGAACCAGGAGAACAACTTTTACAATAATAGCAATAGTGTAAAGACAACTTCAAAAGATTTAGAAATTCAGATCAACACGATGACCAGTCACAATTCCAGAGGTCTCATGGTGAAACATGCTTACCCACCTCCAGACAGGGAGGTGACACACTCAGAGTACAGATTAGGGCGTATGTTCTGTTTTGGACATGTATGATATGAGATTTCTTTTCTTTTCTTTCTTTTTTTTTGCTTGAACATACATATTTATAAGGAGTCTTATTTTTCTTGCTTTCTCATTGCAGGGACTTCAGGACTAAATAAAATTTAATTTTCAAAAATGTAGTAGTAATAAATGCAGAGTCTTACAATTTAGTAATAAAACTTCACAAATACATTATAGAGAGCATTTGTTTTGAAAAAGATGTGGCTCCTTTGGTGGACTCAATATGCATCAATAGCATAATGTGACAAGAGAAGCTAATACAGACTTAGGAAGTATCCAGGCTTTAATCTTCTAATCCAACCTCCATGAAGAAATTGAATCCCAGCAAGTTAAACTGACTTACTCCAAAAGCAGGACAAGCAGGATTCTAACCCAGATTGTAACTCCAAATGAGGTCATATGTAGTGCATATGGCTGCCTAGGGGGAGGTTGCAGACTTCAGAAGATGGGACAAAATCACCCCACATTATGGGAAATTGGATAGGGATTCATTAAATAGCGATAAAGTAATTGTCATTGTGGCCCTCATATATATGAAACATATGTTAAATGAAGACTCCAGATTCAAAAAGAGTTACCCTAAATGGAAGAGTCTGATTCCTGGGAAGAGCATGCAGAAGAAAACTTACAAGAAAGGGGAGAGAGAGAGAGAGAGAGAGAGAGAGAGAGAGAGAGAGGAAGGGAGGAAGGGAGAAAAGGATAGAAAGAGTACTCAATTGCTCAAAGAGGAGTGGGAAAAGGATAAGAATATAGTTTCTAGAGGTTTTCAGGTGAGGGGACAGGGTTAAGCGAGAAGACATCTGTAAACACAATAAGTCAGGCAACAGGATGTTTAGACGGTCCCAAGCAAGGTCTTGAGTCTGCAGGTTCTGTGGTTTCTGGCTACTACCGCCATCTCCAAATTTTGCTAGCATTCACTCTTAAACAATCACTGCTATGCCAAGCAATTGTGGACTTCAGAAACCTTTCTGATTGGCTAGTTGTGTAACTTTGACAGGTTAATATAGTCATTACAGAGCCCATGTTAACATCATCAACCCCTCCATGTGACAAAACCAATGACAGTTAATATCTATGTGGTTTTTGCTTGGAGTGTGGATTCATAGGTATTGCTATACAGGTAGAAATCCAGATAAGGATTTTGAATTAACTCAGACTGCAATACCTCAGTTAGCCATCAGGTGCTGCTCTACCTAAGCTAGTCTCTTCCTTGTGTACTTTAGGATATTCAAAAGATTTTCCTTTTTTTTTTTTGGAGGGGGGAAGGTGGGGCAATTTGGGTTAAGTGACTTGCCCAAGATCACACAGCTAGTAAGTGTTAAGTGTGTGAGGTCGGATTTGAACTCAGGTCCTCCTGATTCCTGGGCCAGTACTCTATTCACTACACCACCTAGCCTCCCCCCAAAAATTTTTGAACAGTCTCACAGCCTAAACTAGATGAAATGCTGATAAAATATTTAAATATTAAATTTATGCATTTACATTTTTGGTTTTGCACCAACTGAATGAGATAGGACACTTTAAAGATCATCTAATCCAACCTCCATTTTATAGATGAAGAGATTGAATATACTCATACATTCAGTATATTCATATACTTGGTATGTAATCACATAGCTTTAATTTAAAATGTATATGGCAGAGGGGAGAGAGGATAAAGAGAATAACAGATCAGTTTGATGAGTTTCCCAATCAACACAATGATATTACAAGACCTAGACGTATAATTGGCAACTACTTATAATTGTGAACATTCCCACCAATGTTTTGCTATTAGGACACAGGAAACTCAAGGTAATTAAGTGACTGAGACTCAGGGGAGACTGATACACATTGAAAAAGCCATCTCTGCTTGTGGTACATAAAAATGAGCCATGGATCAAATTTTCTCCACATGTGTTTCTTTCTCTTTCTCCATTTGACTTTAAGACTAGAGCTATATTCTGAGGGAATAAACTAAAAGGCTACTTCTCTGACCCAGTGGTCAGAAGTAACAGGAAGTGTCTCCCTACTACTCACCATTGCATGTGGTCAGTTGGAAATGGTGGTACAAAATGACAGGGTCCTGAAGTGGGCAATAGATCATGCACTGGTGTAATCCAACACCTTGCCTCTGTAGTCCCATCATTGTGAATTTCAGCCTGGCATCAGGAGGACCATCCTCTAACACAGTGGTTCTCAACCTTCCTAATGCTGTGACCCTTTAGTACAGTTCCTCATGTTGTGGTGACCCCAACCATAAACTTATTTTCGTTGCTACTTCATAGCTGTAATTTTGCTACTGTTACGAATCGTAATGTAAATATCTGATATGCAGGATGTATTTTCATTGTTACAAATTGAACATAACCCACAAGTTGAGAACCGCTGCTCTAACAAATATCTGCCAGCATGGACCAAACTGGGCTCCCTGTTCGTATTATTCAATTGTTCCAGTGTCTCCAGTTGGTCATTATTTCTAAATCTGTGCTAGGCCTTCAGGGCATTAGAATGTTTCATATGATAGATTCATCCCACAGTTAGGTTTTGTCTCTCTATGCATATCTTTTCCTCCTCTTCCACTGGGTCTTGTAATGCTGAAGACAAGAGTCAGTCAGAGAAACCCCACCGTCCCTTCAGTTCCTAGCATCCAACTCATACATGTTTTCCCCTCTCTCAGCTTTAGTGTTGCAGCTCCCAGCTCTTGGTTCAAAAAAAAGGATAAGCACAGGGGCTAGATCTGTTTATATATATACATATATATATATATATATATATATATATATATATATATATATTAGTATAAAGAACTCCCAGGTTCTTTATTAACAACCACTACTAATTAGGGCCTTCTCTGCAATTTATATTTTACTGAGTCATTGAGAGATTAAGTGACTTGACCAAGATCACATAGCTAGTGTGTGTCAGAGTAGATTCTCATCTTCTGGAAAGGTCATCACTCTGTCCACCAAGCCACACTGTTTACAATAATAATAGTTTCCATTCACATAGGACTTGAAGGTTTTCAAAGATAGACTAATAGATCTCATCACCTATCCCTTGGAGGAGCAGACAAAAGAAAGGTAGTCAGAGCACTTGGTCTCCACTCTCCCTTCACCTTTTCTTGTCCACATTCTTCAATAAAATCTCTCCTGAGGTCTGAGGTCTTTTCCTCATGGGAAAAGAAATGAGACAGTTTCTTGCTGCACAGCCTTTGTGGTTTTATCCTTTATTCTTGAAGAGGACCATGACATCAAGAAGATGATGAGGTGACTTGCAATTGAATTGGATTTGAATGAAGGAGGGCTGTGTAAAAGAGCCAGCTGGGTCCAGTGGCCAGATACAGATGAGGAAGAATGGAGATGGCCTGGGATGCATTTGGAGACCTTGACCTTTTTAAGCTAAGGTCTTTACAAATTCTCACTTTGAGTGAGGCAACACCCATTCAGTCAATAGACCTGTTTAAGAAGTGAGACAAGAGGAGGAGCCGGAGCAGCCTCGGTAGGAGGAGGAGGCCCCGAGGCTTGGCGCTGGCTGGGCGGCTGTGGGGCCCAGCAGCAGCAGCCGCAGCCGAAACCACAGCCGCCTTGGGGCCTCTTGCTCCTCCTCCTCCTTCTCCTCCTCCTAGGAGCGGCCACCTCCCAATCCCCGGGCCTCCTGGCTCGATGGATTGGCGAGTCCAGCCCGATGGAACTGCACATTCTGGAGCACCGGTCCGGGTGCTAAGCATTGCGCACCCGGGACTCTGGCTTTATACGCACCCGCTTGTCAAGCTGCTCTTCCTAGCAGCGAAGCCGGTGAAAGTTTTTCAGCCTGAGAAAACCCCAGAAGATTACACCTTAACACTTCATGAAGAAAGATACAAAGAGCTGCCCCGTCAGAGTTCTTGCAGGTGGCTGAGGCCACGTGGCTGGTCCTCAACTTTCTTTTCCAACAGCACTAGGCCACCAACTTTCAGGCTGTCGGCGTTATCAATATCGCCCACTCGGTCAATGCCCCGCTGGCCGAGCACCTTATTTCAGTGCTCATGCTGTCCACGTACCAGATAGACTTCATCCTGGTCCGGGAGCAGGACCTACCCGTGGTGATCCACACTCTGGCCCAGGAGTTTGCCATCTACCGGGAGGTCGATGGAGAGCCAGTGCCTGTGGTCTGTGACAATGCCATCAACGGCTTCTACAAAGCCAAATTGGGCCCCAGCCCCACTGTGCATCCCATCCAGAACCCCCAGAACAGATTCTGCATCCTCATGCTGGACCCGACACCCTCCCAGCCATTGCCACCACGCTCATGGACGTTCTCTTCTGCTCCCACAGTGCTTCAAAGGAGGGGGCTTCCGATGACCCAGATCTTGACTCCATCCCCTTCTTTGCCTTCTCCCTGATCGAGGGCTGCATCTCTATCATCATGGATGCTGAGACACAGAAGAAGTTCCCTAGTGACCTGTTGCTCACCAGCTCCTGTGGGGAGCTCTGGAGAATGGTCCAAATAGGGGAGCCAGCCCCTAGGCTTCAAGGAGTGTGGGATTGTGGCCCAGATTGCTGGGCCCTTGGCCGCTGCTCACATCTCTGCCTACTACATCAGCACCTTCAAATTTGACCACACCCAGTACCTGAGGATGGCATCAACAATGTCATCGAGGTCCTTCAGAATTGTCAGGAGAGCTGCCAGTAGTGGCTGGATCCAGAATCTATGTCCCTGTGACTCAGGCTGGCTGGACACCTCCCCCGCACCACTGTCCTTTTCTTTGGTGGGGTTCTGGTGTCTCCAAAGGCTAAACCAAAGCTTTGTCCCATGGCGGTGGGAGCTGGTCTGGTGCCCCCCTCTGTATAGGAGTGCATGAGGGGGATGTCCTCTGGAGCCACCTTTCACTCTAATTTCTAAGTAATTGGTTTCCTGGTCCTGTTGCCTGAGCAGGTACCTAGGGGTAGGGGACTGGACACCCCTTGGGCTAAGGGTGAGGGGAGATGATCTCAAGCCTTCCCTACCATTCTTTGGAACCTGGATCATTTTCTTGGCTTCCTCTTGGAACTGGCCCTGCTCTGAGGCCCGGCCCCCAGTGGGTGGGCTTTAGGGAGGGCTCTCACTCTAGGCCCAAGCTGGTTCCCTTCAGCTCTCTTCCACGTGCCCTCCAGGGGAAAGCTAAGAGGCCTGGCCTCTGATGCATAAAACATCCTTGTCCGTGAAGCTGTGTGGGTGTGCCCACAACATGGAATCATGGTGCTGTGGAGGGCTTCGCTTGGGAAGCCTCAAGCCTTGACACTCCCCTGCCCCAGCCCTTGGTAAACGTCTTTGCACACACTCCCTCCATTTGGGGCTACGGGGTAGGGGGTCCCTGGGAAGTAGATACCCCCTCTCTGTCCTTTCTTCCCCTTCTGCAGCCCTCTCTCCTGTCTCTCTCCACGGTCCTGGGAGGGAGCTCCTCCTGCAGAGGACTGGTCCCCATACCCTTCCTCTCCTAGAGATAGCCCCTGATCTCTGTCCCATCTTTGGGGAAGTGCCTCTGTTCTTACACCTCCTGTTTTTAAGAATCTCCTTGGCAATAAAGCGCTTTGCAGTTCCTAGGGGGGGAAAAAAAAGAAGTGAGACAAGAGGTGGACCCTTTGATTAAAAAAAATCAAAATGGGAGGGGAAAACCTTCTGGGTTGCTGATCAAAAGAGAAACAATTACTGTTTACATTCGCTCTGAGCCAGGAGGACCTAAAAAATAATGATTAAGTGGAGAACCAGAGCGACAACCTTTAAGCATAGAGACAGGTCCAGGTGTGATGATGTACACCATAGTCCCTGGAGAGGCTTCAGCTGTTCGAATCATGGGAGCTCAATAGTTCTGAGCTGCAGCAGAGTTAAAGCTGATCAATTAGGCATCCACACAAAGGTGGGCACCAATATAGTGGGTCCCAGGGAGCAAAGAGCCACCAGGCTAAGTAATAGCTAAATGGCTTATGTCAGAAAAATAAGATAGATTAAAGTTCCCATGGCAATCAATATCAGGATCAAGCCCAGGAGGGGCTGCTGCACTTCCAGGCTGGGTAAGTCAAAGAGACATAATTTTTAAAAAATATATTAAAATTTTAAAAATACCGGGATAGGGACCAGATTTGTGATCTCATTGGTATAGGGAACTTCCAGGTGAGGAAACTCTATCAAAGCAGGCAGGCACTTAAGCACAATATGAGCTATTATCAACTCTCAAAAAAAAAAAAAAAAGCTCCAGAGCTGGACTATGTAATCATTGAGCTGTATGGAATTTGGGCCCTCTCTATGCGTCTCGCTGATGTGAAGCAGTTTCTACGTCCTCAGTGTCAGTGGCCTGAGAATGTCAGTTGGTTTGACTCACTAGGAGGAAGGGCCAGGACAAGAGGGAAGGGCTCTGTGCTTGAGGCCACAGTCTCAGGAAACCCTTGTGGTATCAGCTAAAGTCGAGGGAGATGTGGGAGGGACAGCAGGAGGGGTTGGGGGTAGGGAAAATCTTAGATGGGACAGAGTAGGTACAAGAATCAATAACAGGAAATGAATGGTCAACTCTGATAAGTTGCCTCCAGATTCCAAAATAACTTACTCCAATTTCACCAACCTGTAGATTAAGCAGCTCCCAGGACCCAAACATGCCATGAACATTCCTATTTCTGTGTCTTTGGCTCCTACTCTTTTCCATACCTGCAATGCCCTCCCCTCTGCTACCCAAACCCTATCTCTATCCCTCCCAGCACAAAGAAGTGCCTTCTATTGGTGCCACTCTATTCCTCAGAATTTCTTTTCCCTCCTCTGAAATTGTGACATGTAAGTAATGACATAAAAGCAGACAAATTTTAAAAGAAATTTTGGATGCCTAAAAAGATGGGAGGACAGCATGGTATAGTGGAAAGAACACATGGGTTGGGGTTAGAAAAAAGACCTACCTACTACCTGATTGAGTTTGGGCAAAACACCTAACACTTATAGATCTTACCTATTTAAAAAAGAGATCAGAAATACTCAATGACTTCTCAGGTCCCTTTTCATTCTTGATCCTGTAATTCTGTGAATTCTGGGCTCTCCTTTGGCTCAGATAACAGCTGGGTCCCCCTACCTAGAATTACCTGCACTCTCATTCCTTCCCAAGTGCCACCTTTCCCAAAGAAATAATTAAAAGGGTGAAAAAGAGGAGGAACTAGAAAATTCTTTTTCTAGAGCTCCCCACTGGTGCCGTCCTTCCCCAACTCTGCCCACTAGAGTCTCCATCACACTTGTGTCTGTGACACAGAGAAATAGCAACAGCAGCATCTGTGACCTCCAACATCTTGCCACCTCCATCTTATCCCTAGCTTTTGGATCCACCTGTGACTTACTGTTCCCAGAGTTTCTGTCCAGGGACTTGATGCCACCAGTTCCCCTCTGCCTCAAAACATCTTCAGAATGTTGCCTCACAGGATGTATGTGTGTTTCATATTGGAGGAGAAGAGGTATTGAGGTGGGGAAACAATGGAGTAGAATGTGTCATGTCATTGGGAACCTAATGGACAAGAAGGAAAGAAGGAAGGAAGGAAGAAAGGAAGGAAGGAAGGAAGGAAGGAAGGAAGGAAGGAAGGAAGGAAGGAAAGAGAAAGAAAGAAAGAGAAAGGAAGAAAGAGAAAGAAAGAGAGAAAGAAAGAAAGAAAGAAAGAAGAAAAAGAAGGAAAGAAAGAAAGAAAGAATAGTATGCTTCAGTTACTATCAAGACAGTATCAGGTCTTTCTCTGGAGACAGACAGCATTTTTCAACAATAGTCTTTGGGATTGTCCTAGATAACTGTATTGCTAAGAATAGCTAAGTCATTCACAATTTTTCATCATATAATATTGTTGTTATTGTGCACAATGTTCTCCTGGTTCTGCTCACTTAACTTTGTATCAGTTCATGTAAGTCTTTCCAGGTTTTTCCTGAAATCATCCAGTTTGCCATTTCTTATAGCACAATAATATTTCATTTCAATTCAGGAGCCTTTTAATTCTTGATCCTGTAATCCTATGAATTCTGGGCTCTATTGTGGCTTAGAGAGCAGTTGGTCCCCCCCAACACGATTAGTTGCACTCAAATCCCTAGAACAGTGGCTCTCAACCTTCCTAATGCTGCAACCCTTTAATACTCGTATGTGGGCAGATCCGCCTGGAGACAGATAGAGGAGCGGTGTCTCAGTTCCTAAAACCATCGGAAATATGTGTTTTCCGATGGTCTTAGGCAACCCCTGTCACCCCTGTGAAAGCGTCGTTTGACCCCCAAAGGGGTCTAGACCCACAGGTTGAGAAACACTGGCCTAGAAGAAATGCAGCCCTTGGTATTCTTCTTCCTAAAAAACTGTTTTCATCATGTCACTTCCCTGGTGAAAAACCTCAGGAGGGTGCCTTATTCTTTTTTTTTTCCAATCAATTAATTTATTTTTAGTTTTCAACATTCATTTCCACAGGATTTTGAGTCACAAATTTTTTCCCCATCTTTCCCCTACCCCCACCCCAAAATAGCAAGCTTACTGAATACTTCTTCCCCCAATCTGTTCTCTCTTATATCCTCCCTCATCCCTGCCCCCCCTAATTTTCTAGTAGGGCAAGATGGATTTCTATACCGCAGAGGGTGCCTCATTCTTGTCAAGCAAATTCTAAGTGCTTCTGCCTTTGAAGCAGGCTTTGAGAAAACACTTAGCTTTTCAATCTTACTTCCCAATACATACATATATATATATATATATATATATATATATATATATATATATATATATATACTCTGTTGCAGTCAGGCTGATCTCCACATTGTCCCTTGAACATACCATACATTTTGCATCCACCTAACTTTTACTGTATAGATTGTCAGACCAATCTGTTTTGAACAATTATAGAGCTCATTAAGTAAGCCCCTAAATATTCTGAGGCTTGAGACAATCAATACAATAGAATCTGGGGCCTATAGCATGTTCAAGGAGGACTAGCACTTCTGATTTGAGGGCTTGCTTAGCCCTCTTCAGGGCTGTTCATCTATCTTTGGTATCTACCTGGCACTCAACTCTCACCTATGGCTCTAAGAAGCTATAGTATATGCAGCAGCCACACCTAGGTGTGAAGACTTCACCTGAAGGAATGGGTAGATAAGAACTGATTTGCTTGGCAGGAGCTGTGTAGCACTTAGAGCTTGGTCAAATATAAAAGATACCAAGGCCATGTATTGCATCCTGAGCCATTACCAGTAGTCTTGACTTTTGTCTTGTCACTGAATTTTGATGATTCTGGAAGAGAAAGTGAAGTTGAGGCCGATGACTATGTGACCCTAGGCAAATCATTTAACTGCTTTCAGTTTCCTCCACTATAAAATGGGTTGTAAAGATCACATAGCAGGCTCTTAATAAATCCTTACCCTTTACCTTCACCAATGAGAGGCATGATGTCCATATTTAGGGAGATGATAGTTCCAATGTCCCAGGCAAGACCACATCTGAAGTAACACATCACGTTCTAGGGGTTACATTTTAGGAGAAACACTTTTAGGGAGTATCCAACAGAGCGTAACCAACAAGAGTGAGGGCATTCATGGATAAATAATTGGAGGAATTGGAACTATTTATCAGCAGAAGGATAGTATAGTCATCTTCAAATATTTGAAGAACTGAATATGGAATTATTGGAGTTGTAAATAACCTTATGTAAGGTGCTAAGTTTCCTGTTCCTAAAGCTATATAATAGGCAGGAATTGAAGTGTAAGGGACATTGAAAAGGAGACTCCTATATCATGCAGTTCCCTAGGGTGTCAGTTGAGGTGATTTATAAGATCCCTTCTGCTGGAGGCTCAGCTCCAACACCAGTAACATTCCTCTTAGTTTTATGTTGGGATAAAATGAGGCACTCATAATTCACCAAATATTAAATAAAGAAGGTTTACTTTACAGCAAGAACATGCAACAAGGGTACATTAGCACTTGACTCTTCTGGACCAAACCCTCTTATCTCCATCTGGAAACACTCTGGTCACTGAATCTAGTGGTCTTAGGCAACCATCAAGTCTGAGAGGAGCAGATTATATATATGACTGGGACTTTTTATTCTCCTAGATAACCAGGAAGCTTCAATCCGGAAAGGTAAAAACAATCAGATCTCAGAGGCAGCTTTGGAATGCCTCTCCACATTGTTGTGGATGGAAGGAAAGAAGATGTTTCAGGAAGATAATGGTCCTATCACACCTTCCAACTCAAAAATTTGATTACTGTAAAAAGAAATTCAGATTGGACAAGCCTTGCCTCCCTTTCCCCATTCCCCATTGAGTTTTTTTTGTCTTGCACTATATTTCTCTTTGTTTGTTTGTTTTTTTTAAATAACATTTTCCCTAATTATGCGTGGAAACAATTTTTAACTTTTGCTTTTTAAAATGCTGAGTTTCTGGGGTGGCTAGGTGGCACAGTGAATAGAGCACTGGCCCTGGAGTCAGGAGGACCTGAGTTGAAATCTAGCCTCAGATACTTGACTCACTTACTACCTGTGTGACTTTGGGCAAGTCACTTAACCCCAATTGCTCTCCAAAAAAAAAAAAGCAAAAAAAAACAAACGCTGAGTTTCAAATTCTCTCCTTTGCTTCCCTATCCCCTGAAATGTTTCACAGTCTGATTTTTTTATACTTGTGCAATCATGCAAAACACATTTCCATATCAGTCATTTTGTGGAAGAAAACTCAAACCAAAAAATAAAAATAAAATGAAAAATAGTATGCTTCAAAGTTGCCCCAAGGACAGGTAATTAGGGAGGCATAAAAGAATTGCTTTGCACTAATCAATTAAGATTACATAACATAAATTTGCAGTGTAACCAGTCAGTTTGGTTTCATGATTTTCCTCCAGCATATATGTAGGAATGGAGACAGTAAATGGTGAGAGTAATCCAGGGTTGAGGCTTCGAAGGGCAAAATCAAAGATATGATAAAGGGGAAAAGGTTTAAGATGACAATGAAGAGTTGAACTGGTTCATCAAAGGGTTGTGATGAGGAAGAGAGGAGAGCAGAGCTAGTGAAGGAGTGATGGCCTGGGAAAGATCTGAGGAGCAGAAGGATTGGAAGTTAAGGTGTAGTTGAACAACAGTGTTTGAGGTTGTAAGGCAGAGAGAGAAGTGGAATGAGAATGGAAGGATCATGGGTATAACCATTTTTGTGTCTGTGGATGAGGTGGGGCAGAGGAGTAGGTTAAAAAGAAAAGAGTAAGTTGACAAACCATGAGGTTAGAGTGCTTAGGGTAGTAGTAATATGTATGCTGAAGTACCCTTCAGTATGAAGGTAGAGTTGAGGAGGGAAGATTGAGCCAAACACTGAACTCATTGAAGAAAGATGGGGAGAGTCCTGGAAATCAGTAGACAACAGCTACACCACTTCCCATTCAATATGTCTCAAGTTTGTCTTTTGGTTTTCCTTGAAACCAACTCCTTCTTCCCACTTCCTCATTTCTGTCAATTACACCATTTAAGTAATAGTTATCCAGCCTCAAAACCTTGAGTCGTATGTGGTCCAATCTCATTCTCCTATATACTGGGTCCTACTGATTCTGTTAGTGACTTCTCTATTCTCAAAGTCATTGCCCCAATTTTATCCTTATTAATTTTTTTTTCAAAATTCTCAACATTGTCCAAGTTTTAGGGATGAGAACTCACTATTTGACAAAACTTTCTGGGAAAACTGGAAAGCAGTTTGGCAAAAACTAGGTAAAAACCAACACATCTCATACTAAACACCAAGATCCTTATCTTGGGTATGTGATTTAGACATAAAAGGTGATACCATAAGCAAACTGATGGAGTATGGAATAGTTTACCTGTCATATCTATGGATAAGGGAAAAATTTATGACCAAACAAGAGAAGATAACAGGTTATAAAATGAATAATTTTGATTACATTAAATTTTAAAAGGTTTTGCACAAAACCAATGTATCCAAGATTAAAGAGAAAGCAGAAAATTGAGAGGAGGGAGCATTTAAAAACAGCAAGTTTCTCTGGTAGAGGCCTGATTTCTCAAATATATACAGAACTGAGTCAAATGTGTATGAATTATTCCAAGTTATTTCCCATTTGATAAATGGACAAAGAATATGAACAGGCAGCTAAAGATATCAAAGCTATCTATAATCATATAAAATTGCTTTAATTACTATTGATTTGAGAAATGTACATTAAGACAACTCTGAGGTGCTACTTCATACCTAGCAGACTGGCTAATGTGACAAAAAAGGAAAATGGCAAATGTTGGAGGGGATGTGAGAAAATTGAGATATTAATGCACTGCTAGCAGAGTTGTGAACTGATTCAACCATTTGGGAGAGCAATTTGGAACTATGCCCAAAGGGCTATAAAACTGTGTATACCTTTTGATCCAGCAATACCACTACTAGGTCTGTATCCCAGAGATATTTAAAAAAAAAAAAGGAAAAGGAAAAGGGCCTATATGTACAAAAATATTTATGACAACTCTTTTTGTGGTGGCAAAGAATTAGAAATTGAGGGGATGCCTATCAGTTGAGGAATGATTAATAAGTTGTGGTGCATGATTGGGATGGTATACCATTGTGCTACAAGAAATTACAAGCAGGATGCTTTCCAAAAAAGCTGGAAAGACTTACATGACCTGATGCAAAGTGAAGTGAGAAGAATCAGGAGAACACTGTATGCAATAATAGTAATATTGTAAGATAATTAGCTATGAATGACTCAGCTATTCTCAGCAATACAATGATCTAATACAATTCTGAAAGACTCATAATGAAAATGCTATCCATATCCAGGGAAAGAACTATGGAGTCTGAATGTACATCAGAAAATACCGTTTTTCTTCTTTGTTGTTTGGTTTTTTTTCTTGTGGTTTTTCCCTTTTCTTCTTATCCTTCTTTCACAACATGACCAATGTGGAAATATATTTAATATGATTGTATATTATAGTCCATATCAGATTGCTTACTGTCTTGGGGAGTGGAGGGAAGAGGGAGTGACAAAAAAAAATTTGGAACTCAAAATCTTACAGAAGTGAATATTGAAAATTATTTTTATATGTAATTAGAAAAAATGAAACAAAGTGGGAAAAATAGAAGGAAACATATAATAAACATATGCCCTATTTTAAAAAATGCTGTCCATCTCCAGAAAAAGAATTGATGGAGTCTGAATGCAGATACTAAATGCATACTTTTTTTTTAACTTTATTTTTTCTTGATGTGGTTTTCCCCTTGGGGGGAGGGTATGTTGGGGTATGTGTGTGTGTGCTGTTTTCTTTCATAACATGACTAATGTGGAAATATGTTTTGCATGACTACACATGTATAATCAAATCATCTGACCTCTCAATGAGGGGGGAGAGGATGGAGGAATGGAGGGAAAGACCTTGGAACTCAAAATTTAAAAAAAACCAAATGTTAATAATTGTTTTTTACATATAATTGGAAAAAAAAATAAGACTTTTTTAAAAATTCTCAGCTTTTTTAAGAAGTGTAACTCAAACTATCTCTGAAAGAGAATCCTTCTTTGAATCCTGCTGCCAAGTGGCCATCCTCCATGAGAATAAAGACCTCAGTAAAAGGAAGTTACCTACTTCCCAAGAGAATCCATTCCTCATTGAATTAGCTCTAGTTACTTAGAAGTTCTTTACACATAGATTATCTGCCTCTGTTTGACTTTTCCTTATTTCCTCTAGCTTTGGTTTCTAGAGGCAAGTAAAACAAATCTTTTCCATTTTCCAGAGGGCAGGTCTTAGCTAAAGGACAACTAATAGGATTATTATAGCTCACTCTTGTGGACCCTTTCCATCTGTATTGCGGTAGCATCATCCAGAAACCCCAGTCTAAGTAAAGATTTATCCTGGGGCCCTGTCTCAGACCCTCTTCTTTTTCTATACTTTCTTTCTTGGTGATCTCGTCAGCATCCATGAGTTCAAGGATACTCTCTACGTACATGATTCCCAAATCTGCACTCTAACCCAAATCTCTCCCTGGAGCTTGATTCTCACATCATCACCTTCTTGTAGGACATCTCCACCTGATTGTCCCATAGGCATCTCAAGCATGACATTATCACCTTTCCCCTTAAACTCCTCTTAACTTCCCTGTTTCTGTCAAGGGCATCAATCATCCTTCCAGTCACTCTGGTTTACAACCTCATCTTATCACTTTCCCTCATCCCACAGATCTAATCAGCTTCCCAGTCTTGTCAAGTTTAACTCTGCAACTCTTCTCATATCTGTCCCCCTCTCTCCAGTCACACCCCAATCATCCTGGTGTAGACTATCATAACCTCTCATGTAAAATATTGCAGTAATCTTCTAATTGGGCTCCATTCATGGATCTCCATGAATCTTCCTTCAATGAAACAATCAATGAGAATTTATTCAGTATCTACCAATGTAACAGGTACCATGGTAAGCATTGGGGATTAAAAACAGAAAAGAAAGCTCTATCTCTAAGGAACTTATATTTGAATGACAAGCACAGCATTTACAACATAACTATACACACAATAGATGCAAAGCAAATATGCAGTAGGTCTGGGAGAAAGAACAACCTATGCAAAGGCATGGAAATAGGATATGGAATATCGTGTTTGAGGATCAGCAAGTAAGCCGTTATAGCTGGACCACTGAGTACACCAAGGGGAGTAATATGTAAGAAGATAAAGAAGGTGGGAGAGGAATCGATACACCCAAATAAAGTTAATAGTAGGTAAGGATTTAGAAGGAAAACCAGATGCCTCTTTGTGGCTGGCCCTCACCCTCCTGAGAGCAGAGCCATTCTCTCCCATTTCCTCCCTCCAGGTGTGATTTTCTAGTCACCACCCTCAGCTCCATCCACAATAGGCAGGGCAATGGGGAAGGCCACAAAGGCTACTGCCTCTGAGAAAAGCAACTTTAGCTGTTAATTTACTGGCTCTCCTTTCTGCCAACAACGCTCGGTTAACAAGCATTTATCAAGCACCTTCTGCATGCCAGATATTGTGCTAAGCTTTCAGCTCGTTCTGGGTCCAGATGCTTGACAGATTTATTTATTCTTTTCCTCATTTGAGGGGAGGCATACATTTATTTATTTATTTATTTATCAAGAAAATCTCTTTGGTGTGCCTAGAACCCTGATTTGGGAAGAAAACCTTAGCAATTAGAAGGTGTTTTCATCTCTGTACAACCATAGCCCTCTTCTCAATTGCCTTTGAACAAATGAAAACATAGAGACCAGTGGTGCCTCAGTTAACCACAGCTTTATTTTAATACTGGCTTTAGAGAAGTATCATGGACCCCTTTGACATTCTGAGAAAGTGTAGGGACTCCTCCTCAGAATATATATTTCTTAATATTTGGAGAAAATACTAAATTTTAGTTAGAGGTTAATGAAAATTAAAATGTAGTTTTTTTCCATCCAAATTCATGAAATTTATGAAATCTATACATGGAACCTCTCAATAGAGAGAAAAAGAAAGAGATGTTTATATAGACAAAGACCTGTCTATAGAGATATAAGTATATCTATAGATAGATATAGCTGGTATTGATACAGGTAATTTTAAAGAAACTTCTCAGTAAATGTCCTTTCATAAAAGCTAATTGATGTTCATTGGTCAAATGATACTATGGTGCTGATTATATCAAGGAGGCATTAAAGACACTGCTGACTGAAATTGGAGAGAATGTGTTAGAAAGATATGTCCAACCCTTCTGGGTACCTGTCAGGCTACCCCGCCATGAACCCTGTGAGTACTCGATTCATCAGTATGAATGTGAATTGGGATAAAGACCCCCCCCAGAGAAGCAACTAGGGACACAGTGGATAGATCACTGGGCCTAGAGTCAAGAAAACCTGAGTTTAAATTTGGCCCCAGACATTTACCTGCTGTGTGACCCTGGAAAAGTCACTTAATTTTTGTCTGCCTCAGTTTCCTCAATTATAAAGTAGGAATAATAATATCTACTTCCCACAGGTGTTATAAGGATAAAATGAGGTAATATTTGTAAAGCCTTAGCACAATACCTGGCACATAGTAGGCCCTTTGTAAGTACTGGTTTCCTTCCTTCCATGCTAGAGTGTGTAGTTTAACAACCAGCTCTCCAGGACAAAAAAGTCTTCATAATACATTTTAAACTTTAATCAGCATTATTAGCATTTTCTCCATTACTTTCTTAAGTCTAAAAAATCAGCAAAACAATAAATTGAGTCCTGATTTGTAGCATTTGTTGATTTCCAAGATGTAAATGTTTACATTGAAAATTAAACAATTGGTTCTCAAAAGCAAATTCAAGATAGCTCCAGAACACTACTGGCTACATTATGTATCTTTTATTTTTACTTCCATTAGCTAAATGTATTATAATATATAAAGTGAAAGGGCCAGAGAAAAGACTCTTGACAGGAATATGGTAATTAATCATTTTGATAAAGTAATGAAATAAATTAGGGGGTTTTTTTCAACCTTAGATTAAAGAAGATGAGAGAGAATCTCGACCAAGGCACTAAGACAGTCTAGAGCCCTGGCTAGTCTATTCCTCCCAAAAAACTGGGATAAACAGGTGATTCAGATTGAAAGCCACAGGTATTCGAATAAGGTCCTGGCACTTTTAAGAGCCAAATAGAAAGTCTACATTCACATACGTTGTGAGACCCTGAAGATATGGAAAGTATCTTGATCTCAGAGCACCACCTGGCGGTAAATATAAAAATTACACTGAGTCACTCCTTGACCACGCATCCACCTCTCCGTTCTAGCACTGATGTAAAATAGATGCTCTTAAGGAGATGAGAATCCCTGTATCGATAAAATGAAAGGGGTTGTCTTTTATGACTTTAAATATGAACTAAATAGCAGTTGAACTTTTGTTCTTTCTCTGGTTCAACTATATTAATGACTTTCTGGAGAAAAAAGTAGAGGCAACATAGAGCTTCAGATATGGCATGGTGGATAGAATACCAGACTCAGGAAGTCCTCAGGACTTGGGTTCAAATCTCAACTCTTTCATTTATTAGCTATGAAAGCTAGCACGATATCTCATCTATAGTATATAATATGTGTATATGTGTGTGTGTGTGTATATATATTTATATATAGATATATATATGTAGATATATATAGATATAGATATAGATATAGGTATGAAGAGAGAGAGAGAGAAAGACTTAAATTAAATTTCTGAAAGTCCAATGTATATTCTTAAGTCCTCGAATTTCTTGCCCAGGACTTCATAATTCCTAGGAATGTTTTCTAGGTTGCTTCTTCTGGTATCATTTATTGTCATGTAAATCAACTGAAGTGACTAATTAACTTCTGGTTTAAAAATTCACAGGAAGTTTTGTGTCACTTCCCAAACACATGTTCAAGAAAAACAGAAGCCACTCTAAATGTTTAGAGGTACTGAGTAATGGGAAGTAAAACTGGATTTAGAGCCAGAATTCCATGGGTTAGAATCCTAATGCTATTACTGTGTCATCTTGGACAAGTTACTCAACCAATCTGGACCAAATTATTTTCATCATATGTATTTGAGTGTTTGTTTTTTGCCATTTTTGTTATTTTAATTGGTTTATAAAATGTTTATATATGCATTTATTATTGTTATATATTGATATATAATTACATGTTAATTATATAAGTAACAGTTTATTTGCTGATATGAATTATATCGATATTGATGATTATGCATGGGAATGTTTTGTTTTGCCTTTATATTGGTCATTTGGACATTGACGAGCCTTGGGAACAACTTAGATACTGAAGGTGAAAGAAAGTGAAGGATAGAGGATGACAAGATGTAAACTTGAGAGGCTGAGAAGATGGTATTTCTATCTACAGTAATAGGAAAATTAGGAGGCAAATAGGGCTTAGGGAGAAAGATGAGCTCTGTTTTGGATATGTTGAGTTTAATATGTCTACTGGACATGTAGTTCAAGATGTCTGAGAGGTAGTTGGAGATGTGAGACTGGAGAGAGTAACACTAAGAAAATAAAAAATCATATAAACATTTGGAACTTTTGGTATGCTTGAAAAAGGACTATCAAATTATTAGGAGAAATTTGGGAGGTTAAGACTTTTTAAATAAAAGGTGAGTTTTTCATTTAAATAAAGAAGGAGGCTCTCATATTGTAATGGGAATGGGAATTTAAAGATCTTCCCTGCCCCTTAATAGACCTAGGGGGGAGTTTGAAGACCTCCCTTGCTTTGAAAGTAAACTCTGCCCCCTAATAGGTTTAATGTAATCACATGGAGCCTGTGATAGAAGGAATTTACTAAAGGGTGGAGCAGAGCCCAGAGGAAGCTTCCCTACTATGAAGATAAACTCTGCCCCCTAATGAGTTAAATATAGTCACATGGAACCTATGGTGGGAGAAAGGGAAGCAGAGCCCACAAAAAGCTGGTAGCCAGAGCCAAAGAGACAGTGAGAGAGAGAAGAGTCTCAGGCAAGAAGAGAGGAAGGTTTGTGAGTAAATATTGATCTTGCATTGGTTTGTGGGAAGGCTAAAGGATGTTGTGGCTTTCCATGTTATTATGGCTTCTGAATATCTTTGGTACTGTGATGGAATCGGCTTACTGGTTTTGGAATTTGGTTTTCTAGTGTCTAAATAAATGTTTTAGTTCTGTCCTCTCTATGGAGAGTTTGGTATATTTTGTGATAGAATGTCAGGAAATATTTATAGTCACAATCTTTATAGTCATGGGTGCTGTAAATATTGCATTGGCACTACACATATACACCATTGAACTACAATTTCCATAGCAAGAAGAGAATGACAGGAGAAGGGAAAGAAAAGAAAGCAACAGTAGGGGAAGAGGAATGTGCGAATTGAATACACAGCTGGAAGACTGGAAAAGTTGTTGATTCAGAGGTGTGGAAGTTGAAATCGATTAAGAAATGGTTTTATCTGAGTAATTCTGGAGGGTCAGAGAGAGCTGGTGTCTTTGGCCAATAGCTCCAATGACTGTTGGTGTAAGAGCTTGTTGCTCTCTGCTGCCATCTCTGGTTTAAAAAGGAAAAGCGCAAGACCTATCAAAGTTCTGCAGCTTTGTAATCCTGATGAGAGAAGGGAGTTCTGATGCTGTGAACTCCCTTCTGATTGGACAGCACAGCATCTTTGTGAGAGAATAACTGGTTGGACTGGTGCAGAGATAGCCAATTTGGTGATTTCGTCCATTTTTTCAGTTTAAGGAGAGCTATTATTCACAGTAAGAACTAACACTTTCTAAACACCTTTGAAGGGTGATGATTAATTAAAAGTTTGTAAAAGATCAGCAGTCAAGCAATGAGGAAAGAAGCAATTTCTTGTGGGGAAAATGTTCCTAGATGAACCAATAATAACAGAAACCTGCAGTCTACAGTTATGGGTTATCCTAAACAGGAGTTTTTTCTCTTTCGCGTGTTTCTCTGCCAGGTTCCTATAAGTGTGTGTGTCTTTTTTTTACCATTCCTATTGAATCCATTGGTAGGACTATGATCTTGGTTTCTATGTGTATAGAATGAATTTTATTATTTATAAATTTGCCTTAATATATAAGTATCTATAATAATAATTATAATATCATAATTAATTATATTACATAATCATATTATATAATACTTCTTTTGCCTTAAGTAAATAATTCTATTTAATATCTAAAATTGTCACTCTTGTAAGTGACTATTTAAATAGAAAACATGTTGTTTCAAGAGTCTGAATAATAGAAAGGTGAAGTGGATTTCCCCTCAAACAGGTTTCTCCTAGTACTAAGAGAGAGTTTGTAACTTGTGGTGCTGCTGGTTGCTGGGCACTTAGACATGTTAGTGTCAGAGTAGGATTGAGCCAAATCTAGTGTTGTGAGATGTTTCACATATTTATGTAAGACAGTGTGGGTGTTACCTATATTCCACCTGTAGCAGCCCCTTTTTACCATTGTTACATTTGGGGGGCAATGGAAGAAACCACAAACCACAGGCTATAACTCATCATTGCTGTTACACTAGGTTACGAAGAGTTTTACATGAAAAAAATATTGAATCTCAGAGATAATAAAAAATGCTGGAGCACTGGATCTCTGAGCAGAGGAGATGACCCCCTTTCTTTCCCATCAACTCTAAGAAGATCTCTAAGTTGCCATATACAGTCTTCTTGTGGTATTAAAAGCATATCCTGGCTAACAGCTTCAGGACTTAGTCTTCCATCTTCCTTTTCTGCTATTCCCCAGATGCTACATTCTAACCTACTTTGTGCATGCCTCCTACAAGATCATACCTTGAATGTATTTCTGTCTCACCTCTACCCTGTAGAATTTCTAGTTTCCTTGAAAGCACAGTGTAAATGATACCTGGAAGCCTCTCCTGCTTTCCATCCCCCAATTGCTAGTTTCCTCCCCTTGGAAATTATTTTGCATAGATTTGAATTTAATTTTCTTTATAAATGTTGCTTGGTTGCTGCAACGTCCTTGAGGATTTACTTTTGTCTCTGTATCCCCAGTGCTTGTCACATGGTAAGCATTTCATACATGTTTATTGAAGTGAATTGAACCCTATCCCTCCACACACTGCCACACTCCTGCTTCTCTGGGCTCTCCTCCCCATCTCACAGTCAGGTCCAGCTTCTCCCACCCTGCTGTCTCTGAAACTAAGCCAGCTGTGATTTTCAAAGCGTTCTTACTTCAAGGAACCATAGGCAAAAATAAAAAATAAGTAAACAAAGGGGGAAGTTACAATGAGGCCTCGATCCTCTAGTGGTAGATAGGTATCACGGGTCTTTACTGAGCTATTAATGGAACTTTCTTACCTTTCTTCACCATACACTGGCTCATCATTTCTCTTATGGTTTTCTTGGCTTGTGAGTCAGCCCACTCTATTCACTTCCGATTTCTGTGGTTATTTCTTAAGTTTCTCCACTTGGAAATCCCACACAGTCTGAGAACACAATAACCTAGGGATTAGTGGTGAGCTCCCACAAAGCAGCCAAGGTTTTGTTTATATATCCAGAAACTCCAGTCTGGAGTACAGCATACAGTGGGGACAAATTAAAGGTGCTTTTAAAATGTTTCTTGGTCACTTCTTCGAAAGGGCTACAGTTTCATTAGGATGTACACTTAACCACCAACACATACCGATGCCCTCCAAGGCTTTAAGAGTTGGTCTTCCTGAGTTTCTGTGACCAAAAGGGTTCATCACCCAGAGGCCAGCCTTCTGGTAAATGAAGTAAAAAGCATTTCTTAAGTGTTTATTTCATGCCAAATATTGTGCTTATTGCTGGGGATACCCATAGAACAATAAAACAGTCATTGCTCTCAAGAAACTTGAATTCAAATAAAGGGATAAAGAACATAGATGAAATTGGGTCAAGGAAGGATGCTTTAAGTCTCTGAAGTCATAAGGAGCAATAGGGCAATCAATTGACATACTCTTTCCAGAAGCAATCAATGATACAGTTAATTTGATTACAATTCTCAGAGCAAGAGGTGGGAGCAGGGGGCAGTAGGGTCAAAGATAGAATTCATTTGAATGAGCGTGATCCTGGGACACCAGGATCGTGAGTTCAGAGCTTAGTGGTTTAACTCCTCCTGGGTGTGGTCCTGGAGGTCTGGTTTGTAGGGTAGAGGGCAAAAGATGTCTAGGGTGAAGTAAATAAATATGTTTCTGGGGTGGGAGTTCAGAGCTAAATGGTGTCGCTCCTCTCAGGCACAGTTTCAGGATGATGGAACAGCAGTATCTGATACAGAAGATGCAGATTCCATCACTGGGTCAATACTCAAAGTCTTTTCATGTGGGAAAGACCTATCAAAGCTTATGCTTTGCTTAATTCTAAGGGATTGGCTGGTCAAAGAACAAATCATAGAAATAAGTGATCAATTTACCAAAGAAAATGACAAGACGTTAACACTTCGCTGTGTGAGGGGTGGGGGTGAGGAGAATAGAGAGCAGAAGGGGGAAGAAGATGAACAGCCAAGTGGTCCTTCAGAAAACTTTTATATTTCTAAACACTTTCATCAACAAAAGAGAGAAAGAACAAATCACTGAAGTGGGCGCGCAACTAAAAAAAACTAGAAAAGCAACCACTTGGAAAAACTTCAATTAACAATAAATTAGAAATTCCGAAATTCAAAGAAGAAATTAACCCAATTGAAAGGAAAAAAGAGGAATTGATACATAAAACCAGGAACTGAGTTGTTTGGTTTTGGGGTTGTTTTTATTGTTGTTGTTTGTTTGGGGGTTTTTTTGAGAGAAGAAAAAAATATAAAATAATCTGATTTTTGGACATCTAGATAGCACAGTAGATAGAGCACCAGGCCTGAAGTCAGAAAACCTCATCCTCCTGAGTTCAGATCTGGCCTCAGACACTAGTTGTGTGTCCCTGGACAAGTCAAGTAATCCTGTTTGCCTCAGTTCCTCATCTGTAAAATGAGCTGGAAAAAGGAATGGTAAAATGGGGGGGGGGGGGGGAGGGAGGGGAGGGGAAGAACTGTGATAGACAAAACTGCCAAAAACAGAATGGAGTAGTAAAAAAGATGGACAATCCCCTCCCCTCCCCTCTCCCCAAAAAGGTAACCAAGAGCTCGAGTTCTATGAACAACTCATACATCACAAACTCAGTATTCTAATGTTCTTTGCTTTAAGGCCCTGACAGTTATAGATTCTAACATTCATCAGTGCATCACAACATTTAGAGCTGAGAGGGACCTTGGAGACCTTTGAGTTCAATTCCCTCATTTTACAAATGATGAAATTGTGGTGGAGGGAACTCAAGTGCCTTGCCCAGGGTCACACAGCTAATGTCTTTTTTTAAATTAAAGTTTTGGGGGGGTGGCTAGGTGGCCCATAAATAGAGCACTGGCCCTGGACTCAGGGGGACCTGAGTTCAAATATGGCCTCAGACACTTAACACTTACTAGCTGTGTGACCTTGGGCAAGTCACTTAACTCCAATTGCCCTTCCAAAAAGCAAAAACAATTAATTAACTAAAATTTTTTTAACTCACAGAAATCTATTGTCTCTTCTTCCCACCCTCTCACTCCCACTCCATTGGAAAAAACAAAAATAAAACCTTTGTAACAAATATACATAGTCAAATGATACAAATTCTCTCATTGGCCATATTCAAAAACTACACTTCTCATTCCACATCCTGAATCCATCACCTCTCCATCAGCAGGCTTTATCAGCAGTTCTCTGAAATCATGGATGGTCATTGCACCAATTATAATTCTCATAACTTTCAAAGTTGTTTGTCTTGGTGGTGTTGCTATTATTGTTCTCCTGTTTGCTCATTTCCTTCTTCAATGGTTATAGAAATCTTCAAAGTTGTTCATTTTTATAATAGTGATGCTCTAGCATAAATTGTCCTTCTGTTTCTGCTCACTTAACTATGCATCAGTTCATACAAATCTTTCTACGCTTCTTTGAAATCATCTGGCTCCTCACTTCTTACAGAACATTAATATCCCATCATATTCATATACCATACTTTGTTCAGTCAGAGTAAGCATTTAAAGCAGAATTTGAACCCAGGTCTTTCTGATTCCAAGTCTCGTGTTCTCTAGTCTGCGCTGCCTTTCTACGTCATTATTTGACGTACTTACATGAAATGTGGATCAAGCCAAATAGTTGTCACGTTGGAAGACAGGAGGAGAAAAGAAGTCATCTTGTGTATCCATCCATGTTTAATCTAACAAACAAGGCAGCTGGTTAGATAAAATGCTACAATGACAGTTTGTTTTGAAAGATGTCCAGTGCTACTGATCATCAGAGAAAGCCAAAATAAAATAAGAATGAAAGAAATCTGTATATTGGAAGCAATTCAGAGGGGGAAATGTTGTCTATATACAAAATCCTCCCCAAACACTTACCTCCAAGAGCCCCTCATGGAAAGATATAAAACAACAATAAAAAGTAGCGATTTAGAGACAGTCAATGTTTGCTTTGTGTATTTTTTAAAAATGAAAAAAAATTTTGGGTGGCTAGGTGGCCCAGTGAATAGAGCACCAGCCCTGGAGTCAGGAGGACCTGAATTCAAATCTGGCCTCAGATACTTAACACAAAAGTAGCCATATGACCTTGGGCAAGTCACTTAACCCCAATTGCCCTACCTTCCCCCCTCCAAAAAGCAAAAAAAAGAAAAAAATCCTTCCACAGCCATTACCATCAGACTTTTGTTATCCTGGGGTTACCATGGTGATACAGTGACAACACATTGAATTCACTCATTCATTCAAAATGCATTTATTAAGCATCTGTTAGATGCCAAGGGGACAAAGACAAATATGAAATAGTCACTGCTCTCAAAGACCTTTATTTTAGTAAGAGAAACACCTTGTAAACAAGAAGGTAAATCTCAGGTACGTAGAAAGCAGTTTTGAGGAGAGAGGACAGTAGCAATTGGAGGGATTCAGAGAGACTTTCTAGTGGAGGCAGACCCAAAATGAACTTTGGAAAGAGCTAAGAATTCTCTGAGGCATACATGAGGAGGGGATGAATGGGCATGAGGGAAAGTCTGTGCAAAGGTGCAGTGGCTGGAACAAAATGGAATGTATAGGATAAAAGACCAGTCTAGCTGGAACATAAAGTATGTTAGAGGAAGTAATTTTAATTACTATTGAAATTTGAAAGTGGTGTGTGAGGTATATGAGTGAGTACTTATAGAAAAGGAAGCCAGGATTGCTAGGAGCCTTCTCTGGACTCATATGAACTGGCTTCAGTCTTAAGAAAGGATGGATCCCCAAAATAGGAAGTCAGGCCTTTCTTGAACTCTTTATCTCATTATGCCCTCGTCCTAGAAGAGAACTCAGGAGAAAAACTCTTACAAAGCTTAGGTATGGCTGATGTCCAAAAGGATTAAGGGTCCCTTCTAGAAAAGATACTCAATGAACAAAGCAGATATCATATATAAGACCTTTTAAAAAAAATTTTCCAACACAAAAGAAATGCTTGAAATACAAAAGATTCCTAAGTAATGCCTTACAAATAATTAACATATATAACAGTGGCCCATCACAACCATTATAATCTCCCAAGAGGAAAAAGCAACATATTCACCATGGAACTGAGCATCTGGTCATGGATCTGTCCTGAGAGTGAAACACTCAAAAGAGAGAGGACTCTTATAGACTACTAAAGAGTCAGATCTTCCTGGTTCAGTCATCCATCATCTCTGACCACAATCCCCTACTTATAGAGACCAATAAGAATTTACTGTATCATTTCCAAGTATATGTCCTTCAGCAAAGGGCCAGGGCATCCATCTAACTGAAAGGGGCCACAATGAATGCCCACACCTATGGGGATAGCGGTATCCCAGTTAAGCAGATCAGGAGCTTCCTCTGATCACACCCACTGTGGAAAAAAAAAAAAGTATTAGTACTGAGAAGGAGTTGCTCGAGCAGAAGACTGACATGACTAGACTTGTGCTTTAAGAATACCAATTTGGCAGATTTTCAGAGAATGAATTGGAGAGGGTAAAGACTGGAGTCAGAGAGGCCAATTAGGAGGCTATTACAATGGCTGAGGCACAAGGTGATGAGAAACTGAACTAAAATGATGCTTGTGTGAGTAGAGAGAAGGAGACAGATGCAAGAGATACCGTACAGTTGAAATAAAAAATACTTGGCAACTGATGTAAGGCAGAGTCTCAGGTTAGAGGTAACTACAGGGTTGCATGACTAGAGAACAGTGGTATCCACAATGAAAATAAAGAAATTAATAAGATGGGAAAGTGATAATGAATGCTATTTGTGGCATGCTGAATTTGAGATGAGTTTGAATTGAGTCCAATTTACAATTGTATCCTTTGTAGTTGGGAGAGGAAAACTGTGTACAGAATTAAGGTATACAGAAAAAAAATTTCTCTGGCTTTTCCCATCTTGGAATCTCAAAGACCCATTTTTATCCTTGAAAACAATCTGGGGACAGCTGAAGCTTCCAATGATAAGATGAAGACCCAACAGAAACAATAGAGAACAGATTATCTTGTGTGAAACTTTGGTATAATCATATCTTCCCCATTGCTATTCATGTCTAAAGTAAACCACTGTGCTTTGAAGTGAGAAATAGAACTGCTATAATCCTATCTTACATTCTGGATACTCACAATATAACCCAGGCTTCTTTGTTTATGTTAAAAACACCACCAGCCTCGCAGTCATTTAAGCTGATCATACCCTTGGATATGATATCCTTGACTCTTCCTTCTTCCCTCCCAAAGACAATCAGTTGCTAAGTCTTGTTGAGTCTACCTCCATAACATCACTCACAATCATCCACTTTTATCCCCTTACTCAGTCACTGTTACATATCAGGCTTTCATCATCTTATGCCAGGATTACCATAATAGCTTCCTAACTGGTCCCACCATGGCTAATCTTTAGCCTTTTCCAACCCTTCCTTTCTGTAATTGTCAAAATGATCTTAGGCATGGCAGCTAGTGGGCACAGTGGATAGAATGTTGAGCATGGAGTCGGGAAGACCTGAATTGAAATCCTGCCTCAAAGATGGGAATCTGAGGGTGTGTCCATAAATTGGGTAACGGATGCACAAGTTATGGTACAAAAATGTGATGAAATACTAATGTGCTGAACTCTCCTCAGCATAATGGTCTTCAGGATTCCACAGGATTATGAAACATCCTCCACACATCCCGATAGAAGGGTGAAGCACGAGAGAAATTTGGACATGGCCAACGTGGAAATTTGTTTTAATTGACTATATTAATTTGTTATTTGGGGAAAAAAAGAAGAGCTTGCTCTTTGAAAAGCAGCAGACATAATTTCTGCCTAACTAGAGGCAAATCACATACCTTCTTTAGGCCTCAGTTTCCTCAGCCACAAAATGAATGAATTGGACTCAATGACTTCAAAATCTATGATCCTATGATTTAAAAAACCTTTAGTGTGTCCTTGTTGAATAAAATAATAACACCTTAGCCCAGCATTTAAAGTGCTCCTGAGTCTGGCCCCATCTTCCTTTTCATTCTTTTGTTCCCCATGCTCCCTTTCACAAACTCTAAGTCCTCACTTAACAATACTGCGCAAGGAACATAATTCTTAATCTTCTATATCCATCCATTTAAGCTTTCCCTTATCTTCCTCCTCCATTAAACCTTCCTTTATCTCTCTGGTTTTAACTTCTTTCTCCCTTCTCAATTTTTTCTTTGTAGTGTGCTCATTTATATCCATATTTGTAGCTCCCGGGTAGAATGTAAGCTCCTTGGGGGCAGGAACTGTTTTATGTCTTTGTATCCCTATCACCTTAGAATAGCATCTAGTACTTTTGTTGTCTAGATCTGTTGTAGGGAATTTCTACTGTAGAAACAGCTTCCTCCAACGCAGGCTACAATCCTCTGAGTCATAAAGAGCTACCTCATGCATGAGAGGTCAGGTAGCACACAGTTCGTATTTGTCAGAAGCAAGACTCAAACTCAGGTTTCCTGAAGAATTCTCTAGAAAGAGTTAGCCCTGAACTCAGAAAGACTTGAGTTCTAATCCTTCCTTTGACACACTAGTAGTGTGACCCTGAACAACTCATTTAACCACTACCTGCTTCTGTTTCCTCTTTGATACAATGGGGATCATAACAGGATTGTTGTGAAGATTGAATCAGATATTTTTTGTAAAGTGCTTAACACAGTGCCTGGCATATAGTAGGTGCTTCCTAAATGCCTGTCCCCCTCCCCACTTGCCTGGAGCAGAACAGGTCATGGTAAAATAGATTTAGATGCTATTGAGATCAAACTCTTCTCCGCCATTTTACAAATTAAGAAACTAAGGTCCAGAAAGAGTGAGGGCTTTGCCCAAGGTCACACAGGCAGTAAATGGTTTGGGCCCAGGTGTTCAATAAATGTTTTGTTGAGTGGAACTGAAAAGAGAAAAAGGCCACTATTTCCATAAACAGATTAAAAAGTATTTTTGAGGAAAATGTGTGGCAGGATTGATGGAATTTGGATTTTCAGAGGGTACCATGCCCACTTGGATAGAGTTTTGACATACAGCAGCCATGCCATTTGGGGACCCTTCAGTAAAGCATTCATATTTCTAGGTCAAACTCATTTCCATTATGCTCAATATTTATTATTCTAGAATACAGACCCCACTCCAGAAGAGGAGGGAATCTTTATTTTTTTCAGGATAATGGTTCACAGTTGACACATCCATTTCCAAGAAGGTCAAGACCTATAGTTTGCCAGCGAACTGACTGAAAACAAACAAACCATAAAATACGACAGCATGACATAAGGTCAGAAAGGCTAATACGATTGTTAATCTTTCTGTTTACATTGCTCGTTCCTGCTCGCCTTTCTTTCTCCGTTCTTTCCAGGCGTGCAGGACCACCAGTATAAAGGCATATGCAATACATGCTCTATTTTAATGACGAATGTGGTTGTGCCTGTGCCACCTGGTAGGGTATGGAGAAGACAGGGAGGGGATGACTATTTCAAATATTCATCCAAGATGATTCTGGTTCCAAGTAAGTAAAAGGTACTTTGAATGAGATTTTTCGATAAGAATGCCCTTTGTCTTGCCAAGTGCCCCAACTGTGGGATCAGAAAAACACACAATCAGAGTGACTCTGCCTCAGGGACCTCCCACAGAAAGAGAGGCAGTAAAGCCTCTCTGTGACATCTGCTCCATTTTGGGGTCTTTTCATTATCCCTAGGAACTACTCAGTGTTATCTGGGTCTTGCAACCTCCTGGTAAACCCTACAAACCAGCTTCCCTTTCTCACTTCCCCATCGTTATTAATGGCAGGGCTTCAACTCCAATTATCCCAGGCTTGAACGATGAAGTTATCTCTAGCTCACCATTCTTCAATAGATAGAAAGGAAAGAAAATTAAGTCTTACTGATTTCTTCCTTCTCAATGTTTCTTCATTTCATCCTTTTCTCTCCATTTTCAAGGTCACTACTCTATTCTAAAGCTCCTTGGTCCTTTCCCCTCCCCCCAACTATTAGGCCCTCCCTTCTAAGACTACCCTCCAATTGACTTCCCCCCCAGGGTTCTTGTGGGAATCAAATGGGATGATATTTATAAAGCACTTGGCACTGTATCTAGCTATTATTTTTATTATTATGTAGCTTACACATGCATATACATAATTATTAACATGTTGCCTCATCGATTGGAATGTGTGCCCCTATAGAAGAGAGACTGTGTTTTTCACTTTCTTTGTCTCTTCAGCACTTAACATAAGGCCTGGCTTCTGGATCTTTGATTCATTTAATGCCATTTTGGCTAAAAGCTATTATAAGGTATGGGGAAGCTAGGTAGTTCAGCAGATAGAGCACTGGGTTTGGAACCAGAAAGACTTATCTTCCTGAGTTCAAGTCTGGCCTTAGACACTTACTAACTGTGTGACTCTGGACAAGTCACTTCACTCTGCCTCAGTTTCCTCATCTGGAAAATAGCAGAAAATATGCCCTAAGGGGCAGCTAGGTGGCTCAGTGAATAGAGTACCGGCCCTAGAGTCATGAGGACCTGAGTTCAAATCTGGCCTCAGACACTACTAGCTGTGTGACCTTGGGCAAGTCACTTAATCCCAATTGTCCTGCCTTCCCCCTCCTGGAAGGAAAGAAAAAGGAAGGAAGGAAGGAAAGGAAGGAAGGAAGGAAAGGAAGGAAGGAAGGAAGGAAGGAGGGAGGGAGGGAGGGAGAGAGGGAGGGAAGAAAGAAAGAAAGAAAGAAAGAAAGAAAGAAAGAAAGAAAGAAAGAAAGAAGGAAAGAAAGAAAGAAAGAAAGAAAATGAGCCTGGAGAAGGAAATGGCAAATCGCTCCAGTATCTTTAACAGTATCTTTTAACCAGTAAGAGTTAGACATGACTGAAAAATAATTTAACTGTTATAGTCATAGATTTCTGACCAGTCCTTCCTCCTCTGATCTTTTCTACACACCAATCTTCTTAAGGTACCACTCTGATCCCTCAAGGTTCTCTTGTGTCAATTGCATTAAGTCTGAAGTCCTCAGTCTGCCAGGCAAGGCTTCCTTTAGTTGACTCCTTTTATCTATCCCCAAATTTCCCACTAATTCCCCAAGTAGAACATTCTGCTCCAGTCAGACCAGTCTAGACTCAGTATCGTTCTATGCCTTGGCTTGTGATTTTATCGGGCTTACAATGCCCTCTTCCCTATGCCAAGCCCCGTCCTCCAGCTCAATTGAAGATTAGCCTTCTCTAAGAAGACTTCCCTAACAGACCAAGCTGTGGCAACACTTCCCAATTCTGAGTTCTCTCAGTGTCACACCCCATCCATAATCACACAGTCAAACACGTACCCTCATATTTTCATAGGTTGTTGTTTCTTTAAGGGAAGCAGAGAGTAAGGGAGGTTTGCGTGGAAAGTCAATGGTGGCCTAGGGGAAAGACCGCTAGATTTGAAGTCAAAAGACATCAAGCCCTGACTGCTGCTCTGCTATGTGTGTGAGCTAAGGAAGATCACTTCACCAGCCCATCTATCAGTTGAGGGAGTTGACCCATCATGGGTGGGGAACCTGTAGCCTCAAGGCTACATGTGATCCTCTAGGTCCTCAAGGGTGGCTTTTTGACAGAATCCAAACTTCACAGAACACTGCAGGTTCCCTACCCATGGCCTAGATGATGCAAGGACCTAAGGGCCCCTTCCAGAACTAAATCCTGTGATCATCTGTTATTTTCCCATCTAGACTTGCTGTTTTTTCTAGGGCAATCAATCAATCAACAATGCAATTATTAAATGCCTACTGTATTGCAGACACTGGGAATGCAAAGAAGAATTTGTTGTTGAGCCTCATCTGACTCTTCATGACCTTGTGGGCCATACTGTCCATGGGGCTTTCTCGGCAAAGATACTGGAGTGATCAATTGATTAGGAAGGGATAATATTCGAAATGGTGAAATTGTGAGGAGAGAGAGGATTAGATTGAGAGGAGACAGGGAGAGTCAGAATGGGGTTGAGCATCTCATGGAAGAGGCAAAGGATAATTGTTACAATAGAGGGGGACAACAGGAAG
>CM053584.1:203934026-203972138 GCA_028627135.1 Pseudochirops cupreus
ACATCTCATATAATTATGGCATTACATTATTTATATTTTATTATTATATTATATTATTCTACTTATTTTCTTCCCCTCCCAACTGAAGAGAAAGAGAAAGAAAGAAAACACTTGTAAACAAATGTAGTCAAGCAAAACAAATTGCCAGATTGGCCATCACCAAAAACACATGTCTCATTTTGCACGTTAAAGCCATTAACTCTCTATCAGGAAGGCAGTAAGCTTCACCAAAGATGCCCTGGGATCAAGGTTAGTTAGAGAATTGATTAGGCAGCTAAGCAGTGGATAAAATGCCAGACCTGGAGGCAGGAAGATCTAAGTTCAAATATGACTTTAGAACATATTATCTGTGACCCTGGGCAAGTCACTTTTCTACCGTACACCTCAGTTCCTTCATCTGGAAAATGAGAATGACAAGACTTCCCAGAGTTGTCGTGAAGATAAGATGAGATCCCTTTTGTAAAGTATTTGTTGTTGTTCACTAATTTCAATCACATCTGACTCTTTATGACCCCACTTAGGGTGTTCTTGACAAATCACTGGAGTGGTTTGCCATTTCCTTCTCCAGCTCATAATGCATTATGTAACCTTAAAGTGTTATATAAATGCTAGCTATCATCGCCATCATCTTCGTTATTTCTTTCAAAGTTGTTATTCTTTAAAATGTTGTGTTATTAAAGAAAGTGTTCTGGTCCTGCTAACTTCATTCTACATCAGTTAATACAAGTCTTCCCAGGCTTCTCTTAAACCACCACTTTTGTTATTTCTTATGGCACAATGCTGTTCCAATACATCGATATACCATAATTTACTCATCCACTTTCCAATTAATGGGTACTCCTTAGTTTTGTTTTTTGCCACAATGCAAAAAGAGTTATTATGAATATTTTTGTTCATATGGATCTTTTTCTTTCTTTGATACCTTTAGGAGTAAAGTCATAATTTAGTAATTTTAAGACATAGTTCTAAATTACTTTCCAGAATGGTGTGTTGTAGTACAGTCATTTTCCAGTTGTGTCTGACTCTTCAGGACCCCATTTGGGGGTTTTGGGGCAGAGATACTGGGGTAACTTGCCATTTACTTCTCTAGCTCATTTTACAGATGAGGAAACTGAGGCAAACAGGGTTAAGTGACCTGCCCAAGGTAATACAACTAGTAAGTGTCTAAGGCCAGATTTGAACTCAGGAAGATGAGTCTTCCTAGCTCTAGGCCCAGCACCCTATCCACTTGAATGCCACTAGAATGGCATGATCAATTCACAATTGCACCAACCATTCATTGTTCCCTGTTTTCCCGCAGCCCCTTCAACATTTATCATTTCCCTTCTTGTCAGCTTTGCAACTGATTGTGTGCAGTGGAACCTCAAGGTTGCTTTAATTTGTATTTCTTTAATTACTAGTGATAGGGAGAATTTTTTTCATGTGATTGTTGATGATCTAGATCTTTTCCTTTGAAAATTGCCTATCCTTGGGAAGCTAGGTGGTGCAGTGAATAGAGTACTGGCATTAAATTCAGGAGGAGCTGGGTTCAAATCCTGCCTCCGACACTTAACCCTTAACTAGCTGTGTGACCTTGAATTACTTAACACTAATTGCCTTGGCTTTCTCCTTCCAGAAAGGAAGGAAGGAAGGAAAGAAGGAAGGAAGGAAAGGAGGGAGGGAGGAAGGTCGGAAGGAAGGAAGGAAGGAAGGAAGGAAGGAAGAAGGGAAGGGAGGAAGGAGGGGAGGAAAGAAGGAAGGAAATTGCCTATCCATATCCTTTGACCATTCATCAGTTGAAGAATTAGTCATTCTTATAGATCTGAATCAATTCTTTCTATATCCTGGAAATAATAATGATGATTCTAACAATAATACCATTTATATAGCACTTTAAGGTTTTCTAAGTGCTTTCCAAATATCATCTCATTTTAAGCTCACAATAACCCTGAGAGGTAGATACCGTTGTTATCCCCATTTTACAGATGAGGAAACTGAGGCAGGCCAAGGTTAAGTGACTGACTTGCTCAGGATCACATAGCCAGCCAATGCCACATTTGAACTCAAGTCTCCTTGAGTCTAAGCCTAGTGCTCTATCCACTTCACCACCTAGAAAAGAAAATGGCTATGCAAATTTTTTCCACTTAATGATTTCTCTTCGGATTTTAGTCATCTTGGTTTTGTTTATAGAAACACTTTAATTTTATAGAATCAAAATTACCAGTCTGTTTGCTTTTTGTCCTTCCTTATCCCCAGATCCATGGTTAGAAAAGAATCCTTGGGTGGGTGATTGGTATGGCACTAGATGAGTAAATTAATGTAGGCAATGTTGTCATTGGGGCTATACTTGTTAACTTTGCTAACATGATTTGTTGTCAACATTGTTGTTATATTTCTCAGAATTGTTTTAATTTGTATTCTCTTAATTATCAGTCATTTAAAGTATTTTTACAATATGGCTTTTGATAGCTTGGCTTTATTCCCCCCAAAACAGTCTATTCATATCTTTTGACCATTTATCAATTAGGGAATGGTTTATTCTTACAAATTTGAATCAGTTTCCTATATATCTTATAAATAAGACCTTTAAGAGAGAAACTTGCTGCAAAGAAGCTTTCCCATTAATTTGCTTCAATTCTATCAGTATTGGGTTTTTGTGGAAATTTTTTAAAAATTTTAATCAAAATTGTTTATTTTACTATCTGTGATTCTCTATGTGCTTATTTTGAATGAAATTTCACTTTCTAGCTCTTCCTTCTGCTTTTGTTGGCATTCTAAAGAAATGTTCCCTCTTTATTCCTTCTTTCCTACTCAAGGAAGGATGCTTGTTGTCCAAATGAGCTTCTAGTGACCTGAGGTTGTACTCTGCAGGCTCCCTTGGAAAAGAAGTGTATGAAGAGGAGCACAGAGTGGTTGGGGAGACACTCACAGTGAGCTGCCAGTATACACCTGCAAAACCTGATCGTCTAGACAAAGCCTGGTGTAAAAAGATAGAAAATACAACTAGATGTACTTTGTTAATCACAAGACCACAATCTTTCTTAAAGACTGAAGACCCAAGATGCTCCCTCAGTTACAATGCTAGTGTCATCTCAGTCAGCATGTCTGGCCTCCAGGTGGAAGACTCTGGGGAATATTGGTGTGGAAACCATAATTATAGTGCAAACGTTATTGATATTTTCAAGAAGTTTCGTCTAACAGTAACTCCAGGTAAGTCCCTTCCCCGAGAACTGGGCTTTCTTGTATGTGATTTTGACACTACCAATCTCTTAACTGCCCTGGACCTCAGCTCCCTCAGCTATTAAATAAAGCGTTGTGCCAAATGGTTGCTAAGGTCATTTTCCAGCTCAAGATCAGGGATTCTTAATCCGACATCCTTCATGAACGTAACAAATATATATGTGTGTATATATATATAACATATATATATATATATATACACACACACACATACATATACACATATATATACACATATATATATACATGAATATAACAAACATATGTATACACATATATACACACATAACAAACATATATATACATATATATATAATAATTAACTTTTCACATAGTTTTCTTTATTTTGTGCATTTTATGCATTTAAAAATATTATTCTGAGAAGGGTTCCATAGACTTCACTAGACTGTCCAAAGGGTTCAGATCACAAAAACAGTCAGTCAGAACATTTATTAGGCACCTATTATATGCCAGGCACTGTCCTAAGCACTGAGGATACAAAGAAACGCAAAAAGAGAGTCCTCAATTAACTCACAATAGGGAGGCAACATGCAAATAAATATGTGAAAATAAGTTAAATGCCCGATCAATAGGAAATAATTAACAGAGGGAAGGCACTGGATTTAAGAAAGATTGGGAAAGGTCTCCTTTAGAAGGTAAGATTTTAACTGCGACTTGAAGAAAGCGAGGAGAGTCACGAGGTGGAGATAGGAAGGCAGAGCATTCCAGACATAAGGGACAGCCAGAGAAGATGCTCAGAGTTGGATGATGGAATGTCTTGTTCAAGGAACAGCTAGGAGGCCAGTATGACAGGACAATACAGTAGGAGGGGTTGTTGTTTCTCCTTTGTTCTCAAAGAGAACCATGACATCAGGGAGGTGATACCATGACACGCAAGTAGATTGGGTTTAAGTGAGAGAGGGCTGCACAAAGTTACCAGTCTCGTTTTCTCCTCTGGAGCCATTCGGGTCCAGTGGTGAGATATAGATCAGGATGTCTGGAGAGAGTGCTGAATGCAGTGGGAGACCTTGACCTTTTTAGGCTAAAGTCTCTAACAGGTCTCAGTTTGATTGAGGCAACACCCAACCAGTGATTGAGGCTAGGTAAGAAATGAGGCAGAGAATGGTCTCTTTACCTAGTCAAAAAAAGAAATCAATCTGAGTGGGGAAGGGAAAGATATAAGATAAACCTGCACAACACACAGCCCTTGCGCCACTCGTAGCCTGCCAAAGGATGTGAAAGAAAGTAAAGATGTAACATGGGCTTTGTCTGTGCCTCGCTTAACCTGCCCTCCACTAGTCACTACTGTGCCTGTCATGTAATTTGGTGAGTGGGTTGCCACTGTGCATGCTCTCCTGTTTGTCACATGCCCCACCACAACCAACCACTGTCATATATATATTCAGTGTTTTCAGTCATTATTGGCATTAAACAGGAACAAAGTGAAGTCACGAGCCAACACAGCTGATGCCTGTTATTCTATGGGTGGCAGCAACTTCAGAGCTTCTTCCTTTCCCTTGATGCATGGTCACCCTCCAAGTTACATGAGTGTCTAGTGCTTTCTCCAAGGTCAGACAGACACTCAGTTCAGTATTTCTTTGTATGTGAACAGTTATTGTGGAGATTTTTTGGTTGTAACATTCAA
Organism: Pseudochirops cupreus; assembly: GCA_028627135.1. Lineage (NCBI taxonomy): Eukaryota > Metazoa > Chordata > Mammalia > Diprotodontia > Pseudocheiridae > Pseudochirops > Pseudochirops cupreus. Next base: position 203,938,891 of record CM053584.1, read on the forward strand.
GTTTTTGGGTTGACTTTGTAAAATGGGTGGTAAAAATAAAAGAAAGATTGAATCAAAACATAGAGTGTTTAATCCAGAGTGGACAAATAGAAATTTGTTTACTTACATGGGAGACAAAATATTGTGCCTTGTTTACCAAGAAGTAATAGCCATCCTGAAAGAATACAATCCTCATCACCATTTTGAATCTGACTTAAGCAAATTGGACTCCAACAAAAAACAAATTAAAGCGTCTAAATTGTTGAAAAATCTCAGTGGGGAACAGTGGTTTTTCAAGAGAGTAAACTCAGAAAATGAGGTGGCTACTAAGGTTAGTTTTCAGATTTCTAAAGAAATCAATTTCAAACATTATTCTGGAGTATAATAAACTGATTGCTGACAAGAAGTATAATACATCCCATTAACTAAATGTAAACAGTAAGAAAACCTGAAAAATGTTTTAAAATGTACCACTTAACATTAATGTGATTCCATGATAAATAAAAATCATAATAAGTATAATTAATTGATATCCATTGAAATTTCCTTTTTTAAATATGGTTTATTTGCAAAATAGTTTAATCATTAATTATACCTTTACTTGGAAAGAAAAACCTCTTTGCAACCCAAAGAAGTTTAGCTGATTTTAATTCTGGCCCCTACCAGTTGTTGTGCAGGACTAGTATAAGGTCTAAGAAGATGGGAAAGCAAGGGGAGGTAGGTTAATAAGTGCTTTAAATATCAAACAAAGTATTTTGTATTTGATTCTGGAGATGATAGGGAGCCACTGGACTTTGAGTATGAAGGTGACACAGACCAGTGCTTTAGCAAAATCACAAAAGCTTAAAAATCTCTGTCCTACATATATGAGCCTATGATCTTAAGTTTCCTAATTCCCTTTTACCATGTTTAACTGGAATGGTAAAAAGTGGATGTCAGAGAATAGAGGTGATATTGGTAGGGAGAGGAAGGGGTTGACAGACTATGACATGTATAGAAAGATATAAGAAACCTAATCAATTTGCAAAATGTCTGCCAGCCAGACAACAGAACCTGACAAGATTGGGGAATTTTTAAGCTTCATTCAAAAACATGAGAATTATTCAAAAGTCAGATAAAGCCCTCTTCTGGTGGAAAGTACAGTATCTTTGCTGTCTATCAGTCCTTTGTGGTTTTTTTTGTTTGTTTTTTTTAATCTGCAAATATTTTGTTTCTACATTACCTTTATTTCCAAATGTCTCCTTTGCTCATCCACTACCCAATGGACTATCCTTTATAAAAGAGGAAAAAAAAATAGGAGAAAAAATCAGTTCAGCAAAAGAAACCAACATATCTACCAAAGCTGACTGCATAAACTCTATTATCATCATTGTCCCTCACCTTTTCTGTTGCCATTCTCATTAACAAAGTCGAGATGTCTCATGGGTGCCAGGGCAAAGAATGCCAGACTTGAAGTCAGAGGATCTGAGTTTGATGCCCAGGTCTAGCAGATACTACCTGGCTGACCTCAGGCAATCAATTAACCTCTGTAGTCTTCAATCTTCTCCAGTATAAAAGGAGAGTATTGAATTAGATTGCCTCAGAGGTCCCTTTTGGCTCTAAATCTCAGAGCCTATGGGTCATATACTAATGGGTTTTACCATTTAATTCAAAATTTTGATCATCAGTACACCATAGTCTCATAGTAGAATGTTGAAACTGGGAGATCCCTTAAGGATTATCTGGTTCAATCCTTTCTTTTAATTTTGAATTTTAAAAAATATGCATATTTTAAATATTTCTATAATATATATAATAAGCGATTTCTTAATTAGCCCTTTACCCCTATCCTGTAAGGATGGGGAGCTAGGTAGTGCAGTAGAGTACCTGGCCTGGAGCCTGGAAGATTCATCTTCATGAATTCAAATCCAGCCTCAAACACTTATTAGTTGTATGACCCTGGGCAAGTCACTTAATCCTGTTTGCCTCAGTTTCCTCATCTATAAAATGAGTTGGAAAAGTAATTGGCAAACCACTCCAGTATCTTTCCTAAGAAAACCCCAAATAGGGTCATGAAGAGCTGGACATGATTGAAGCAATTGAACAACCATCCTCACAGAAACCTTCCTCATTACTTAAAAAAAAAAAAAGGAGAATCAACAACTGACCCAGTTGATAGCATATGAAACACTGCTGACCACAGCCCATCACCCCTAATCCCAAGGGGAAAGGAAGGAAATAAACACTGATTAAGTACCTCCTATGTTTCAGGCACTGTGTTTAGCACTTTACAAATATTATCTTATTTGGTCCTCACAACAATCCCGGGAGTTAGGTGAGATGTTTAATCTCCATTTTACAGATGAGGAAATTGAAGCAGACAGAGGTTTTGCCCAGGGTCACACAACTAGTATCTTAGGCTGGATTTGAACTCAGATCTTCCTGACTCCAGGCCCAGTACACTATCCAGTGTACCACCTAGCTGCCATTTAGAAGAGGAAATTTTTCCATTATTAATCCTGAAGCATCAGTGTTGGTCATGGCAATCAATATGATTTCATATGTCTTTTAGTTCAACATCCTCATTTCAAAGAAGAAAGGTGTAGCCTAGAGATGGGTCACTTGCCCAAGTACATACAGCAAATTAGTGGCAAGACCAGGTTTTGGATCAGGTTTCCTTAGGTTACATCACTCCTGGTGCTCACATATCATTGGTACCATTTACCCCGGGTGTCCAACCTCCCTCATATTGAAAGGTGGAAAACAGAGAGTTCCTCCAAGAACCTCCATTTAAGGAGGGCGCTCAGGCCAGCCATCCCTTCAGTTCCCATCCTGCAGCATTCCTTTGGCTCTACCCATCATTCCCCACCTTCTCTTTCCTCTTATTACCCTTTTCAGTGAATCCCTTGCCACTAAGCCAAGCTCTTTCTCCTTACACTATGGTCATCTTGGTCACCAATGGCCTTAGTGCCAAGGATAATGGATAAATTAAAGGATATTGACAACCAGAAAAAGAGAAGATGATACGGAAGGTGAGAGAATTGATCATTAATGAGGCTTGATATAATACCTTGAATAATATCATACGTTAGTAAGAAACACTTGCCTTTACATCGTACCTTCATTCTGATTATCCCACAGGTCTGGAAAATGCCTGAGGTTTTGACATTAGGCAACCTTCTGGGTAGGGAGGTGCCAACTGTCTATCCCTTTGTCATTTCTTTGCAGCCCAAATACAGAGAACAACCCAGCAGAAATTAACTACCATGATAGAAGCTATTACCATCACCTCTGACACCATCAGGTAAAACTCTTCTCTAGGAACCCCCTCTGATACTCCACCATCTACTTTGCCTCCCCAGAAGCCTGTGTGTGCCCCCTACCCTCCACTTATCCAGAGACTTCGCCAGAATAACATGCCTCCATAGACTCCAGCCTGCACATACCTGACCTGTTCCCAACCTCACTGGCCCTCTTGACCTGCGAGCCTATGAGGTTACTCCATAGTCCACAGCTACCACACTGTGCTTCTTGTATGATTTCCTGACTCAGCCCAGAGCTCAGGTGGACCTCAGGAAACCATACTTCCCATTTTTTCTCTTGTCTTCAAATATATGCAGTCTGCAATCTGATTTCTTTTTGCCTCCCAATTCTCCATCTGGTTATTCTCCCTTAGATTTCATCATGTCCCCCAGGAGCCTCATTATCTTGCAAGATTACATTAACCCTGGTACTCACACTTCATCACTATGCTCTGCCTCAGGGCCCTTCTCTCTCCATCTGAGAGTAGAAAGCTTTTCCTATAACCTCCATTTAAAGAAGGGACCCAGACCAGCCATGTCTTCATTTCCTACTCCACAGCATTCCTTTGCACTTGTCCATCATTCCCCACCTTCTCTTTCTTCTTGTTCCCCTTCTCAGTGCATCTTCCTTTTCTTCATGGTTTTCCTTAATTAGATTATAAGCTCCTTGAGGGCAGGGACTATCTTTCTTCTTTGTGTTTGTATCCCTAGCACTTAGTATAGTGCCTGGAACATAGTATGCCCCTAATAAATGTTTATTGACTGACCAACCCCTGCCCTGATATTTTTCAGGCCCCAGATCAACATAAGTAAGACACCTTTGATGTATACAGATGTCCGGCTACCAGAAAATTCTACTTCTAGAAGTCAGGTTGTGAATCATGTTGGCTCTGGGGACTTGAGGTAGGTGGTTCCAGTTAGGGACCCTTTTCTGTGGAATATTTGTGCTTCTTCTCCCAGTTTCATTTCTGACCCTTGACTTTAACTGAATTGCATGCATTGACCCAGTCCAATATAAGTAGTCCCCTTTGACAATATGCCTGTTATAGTGGGAAATGTGAAAAAGGCACCTCATTTTGTATTAGACTGCCAGGCTTGTCCTTTACTACTTGTGTGATTCTGGTCAAGTCACTTCCTCTACCTAGACCTCATTTCTCACCTGCAAAAATGAGACAGCTGGATTAAATGAACTCTTAAGGTGCTTTACAGATTTAAGTTTTTGTGATCCTACGATTCATTCAGTGGATCTCAGCATGGGCTGCCTATTGTACTCTCCTATCCATTCCACTCCACCCCTTCCCTAACAGCCATTCTGGAGGCAGTGAAACGAGAGTACATTGGTCCCAACCCTGATTGAGAAAGTTGTCATTCCTGGTGCATTGTTTAGTAAGCGTCTCTACCACTTCCACTCACGTCAACTCATCACTAACAGAATCTGAAAACCTTCCCACCACTTCAACACACCCATTAATGCCAAAGGTAATCCAAACTCAGTGCATAGAATGTATTTAAGGGTTCCACAATGAACCAACTCCTAGCTCTGCCAGAGCTAGAGGATGGGCTCATGGTCCAAACCGCATGACAAAATCATCAGAGGAGTTCCGGCATTCTTGAGGAAACCCCTGGAAATATCTGAGGAGTGGCTTGTCTCTTCTCAAATAAAACTTAGCTTGGAGTCCCCTTGATTGTGTCAGCATGGAACTGCTGCATGGAGATGTCCATGGAAAGGTCTGTGTGAGAACCCTGAGGATAAGGCATCATATCTAGTGAGCTAAGGAGGCTCCTTTGGGGTTTGATGCTAGGATTAGGATGATACACCAGGTAGGAGTAGTAGCTCATATTTCCAAGGCACATTAAAGTTTACAAAACACTTTTTTCATGTATTATCTCATTTGGCTATCCCAACAACCCTATGACGTAGATGCTATTATTAGCCCCACTTTACACTCTTATATACATACACACACTATACTTTAATCATAATATACTATTTATGTTTTTTCTTGGCAAAGCTAAGGAAATTGAGGTTGGGAGATACTGAGGTTCGGTATCAGCCAAGGCCCCAGCTGGAGTCAGCTCAAGCAAACAAAAGCTGATTAATAAATTTTCAGTGTGAGCATTTATTTACACTTCGGTTATTATTTTGTTGATTGTCTAGACAAGAAAATAATGGAGAAAACGTTAATGATGTTGATTCAACTTAGAAGCATGTCATGTCCTTTTTTGCTTTTCTTGGAGAACAAGCAGTAAAATATTTATGAGCACACACCTGCCAAGAGTCACACAAGCAATAAGCTCCTGAGCTAGGACTCCATTCATTGAACCCCCTAGTTCTTCAAAAGACCCTACTTCCAGGCAGCTAGGTGGCACTGTGGATAAAGCACTGGCCCTGGAGTTAGGAAAACCCGAGTTCGAATTTAGCCTTAGACACTTACTAGCTGTGAGACCCTGGACACATCACTTAACTCTGCCTATCAAAAAATAATAATAACCTCCTTCTACTTCTATCTTCAATCTATGTCTCCTGCCTCAACTCTCTCTCTCATCTTTCTATATCCAATCAGTTTCAGAGTCCTGTTACTTCAGTCTTCATAATGTCTCTCATATTCTTCTCTCCTCTGACACTACCCACACTGGAGATGAGGAGCATCTCTATTTTTTCACTTCCCTGACTTATTTCTGTCCCACTTTCTCTGAAAAACCTTCCCCAGCCCTCTTAGTGCTTTCCCTCCCAGGTTATCTCTAATTTATGCTTTCTGCAGCTTGTAACTGTTTGAACATTGTCTCCCCCATTAGACTAGGAACACTTTGAGGGCAAGGACTGCCTCTTGCCTTCTATAGCTGCCTGTCACCGGCATTTAGCACAGCACTTGGTACATTGTAGGTGTTTAATAAATGCTCGTTAACTGACTGTTTACTGGGAGGCTGCTGAGATAGGATTGTAATTAAAACTATTAATGTATGGGGCAGCTGGGTGGCTCAATGGATAGTGCTCTGGGCCTTGAATCAGGAAGACCTGAGTTCAAATCCAGCCTCAGACATTTATTTATCTGTGTGATTCAGGGCAAGTCACTTCACCCTGTTTGCCCCAGTTTCCTCATCTGTAAAATGAGCTGGAGAAGGAAATGGCAAGCTACTCAGTATGTCTGCCAAGAAAACCCCAAATGAGGTCACAGAGTCAGATATGACTGAAACAACTCAACAACAACAATGTATGGTTTCCTGGCCCTTCCCTGAGGGGCTTGGTCCTAGGAAGGGACAACAAGAATGGAAAGAACATTGATAGAATATCTCATTTCTGTTTCTTTTCTTTTCACTATTATTCCCTTTTCTCTCCTTCCTTCTTTTTAAAAAATTTCCCCCATAGTTGAGTCAGTCAGATTTCTTTTTTCTATTTTTTTTTTGCAGGGGGGAAGGTAGGGCAATTGGGGTTAAGTGATTTGCCCAAGGTCACACAGTTAGTTTTGTGTTAAGTGTCTGAGGATGCATTTGAACTCAGGTCCTCCTGACTCCAGGGCCGGTGCTCTACTCACTGCGCCACCTAGCCTCCCCAGTCAGATTTCTCAGAAAGAATCATAGCAACGGAATAGAAGAATTAGCCTGTGTCCAAGGATGTTTCTCTAAAGATCCCTCTCCTCTTTTCTCTTCCCATGAACTGGGTCTAAAAAGACTAAAGATCCCTAACCCTTGGAAGGCACAAGATGAAGACAAGGTTGAAGGCATGAAATGGAAATCACTTAAAGTTCAGTGACCAAGTAGTATTATGGGAAAATAAGATTTCAGAATAGGAAGGGACCATAGAGGCAATCTGGTCCAGGTGTTCTTAACCTGAGATCCATGGATGAATTTCAGAGGATTTATGAACTTGACTAGGGAAAAAAAAATTACATTTTCATTTTCACTAGTTTCTAACTGAAATTTAATATTTCCTTCAATTATTTAAAAACATTATTCTGAGAAGGGATTCATAAGCTTCACAAGACTGCTGAAGGGGTTCATGATTCAAAAAGGCAAAAAACCATTGACTCTTCTCCAAACACTTCATGGGATAAATAAAGGTTCCAAAAGATTAAGTGGTTTATTACATGAGCAGTAACTGGCAAAGTCTGCATTTTAATTCAGGTCCCTGACTTCAACAGCAGAGTTTTCTTCACTCTACCAGAGCTGAGGACAATCTTCATGAGCTTTAACAATTTTCCTGTCTGGCTCTCAATGTAGAATTTATTGTATAGGCTTTCTTGAAATGGAAATATATTGCTGTATATTTTGAATCCTTTCTTATGGTCTGCTGTGCACACAGCAATGCTTTTTTTTCTTTTCTTATTTTGTATTTACATTTCAATATTTGTTTATTCCATGTTTTTAAAAATGTCTATAATGAAAAAGCATTATCACATGTAGCTGTGGTTTGGGGTTTGTAGGCAAGGAGGAAGGGCAAGGCTGCGTACTCCTTAGCTTACTAGGCTAAAATCAGTGACATTCGGAGGCGGGGAAAACCCCTCATTGAAGAGGTTACTTCCACTTAGAAATATACTATCTGTGTAATGAGGAAGGGGTCACCAGTTTTTATTGGATCAGTGAGACTATAGTTTCTTTGTGAACAACTATATCTTATAGCCTACCTTCATGTGCTCTCTGATCATCTCATAGGAGCCTTCAGCTCATGTGTAGGTAGACGTGGCTATGTTGAGGGTATTGAATTGTAATACTTCCTGGACTGCTGGGCAGCCACCCAAATTAGATAAGAAAGGACAGCAGGCATGGGACACAGCTTTTTTACTACGTAAGCATGTCCCTTGTTCTGCTGATTGGACCACACAATGTTCATTGGTTGTCTGGGGTTATTTTTGGAGGGGTGGATTTGAAGGGGGTCATCCTCTTCCCTGAATCTGATGTTGTGCTCTACAACTAAGAGTTTACCAAAACATTAATATTGGTCATGATTTCTGGGTGTTCCTCCTAGTCCCATGTACAGTGGGTGAATTTTGAGGGTCACTAAATCAAATGACAAGGTACCCTGAGGAAGCTATGAACATCATCAACTCAGTCTCCAGTCACAGAAGAGCTACAAAGTTAGGTCATCGATCAACCAATCAAGCACCAATGATGTGCCAGGCACTGTGCTAAATCCTGGGGACACACAAAGAGGCAAAAGATAATCCCTTCCCCCAAGGAGTCTACAATCTAATGGACCATGATTCCACCAAACAGTTTTTGATAAGCAGACCTCTGTCATGAAATGACTCCCCCCACCCCCCCACGGGGAGCATGGCCCACTTATCTAGCTGTTAGAAAACCTACTCAAGCTTTATCAATCATTCAGCCAGCATTTATTAAGCACCTTCTATTTGCTAGGCACTGTGCTAAAAGCTAGGGATATAAAGAAAGGCAAACACTATCCCTGCCCCCAAGGAGCTCATATTCTATTAGGACAAGTAATAATAAGTAACAGAAACATACCAGATGTATATGGAGTAGATGGAAAGTAATAGAAGAAAGCTCAGAAGGAAGCCCAGACCAACAGAACAGATATGAAAGTAACATGGGGAATTTATTATATACTTTATTTTAAAAAATCACACAGCACGAAACAGAGATTCACAGTTTCATATTTAAGCTTCTTTTTTATGTTTTCTTGTGCATATGTGTTAGAGGAGGGCTTAACATCAGCACTAAGGCCAGCACTCTCTTAGCTCAGGTTCAATTTTAGCATAAAATAAGACACTTGTAAGTTAACAAAAACGAAGTTTCTATTGCCCTAATATATATGCAACAAGGTTGTGGTGGCACTTAGTTTGGGAACATGGGACCTCCCTGACTTCCCTATAGAAATTTGAAGGTCAGGAGGCTAACAGGGAAAGTTAGAGCAATTCAAGTGGTCTCATACCCACCAAGTCTGAGATACCCAACTCCATCGGGATGAGACTTTTTATCCCTTTTGTATGTTGTTGTTCAGTCATTTTCAGTCATGTCTGACTCTTGGGGTTTTCTTGGCAAAGATACTGTATTGATTTGCCATTTCTTTCTCTAGCTCATTTTTACAGATGAGAAACTGAGACAAACAGGGTGAAGTGACTTGCCCAGGATCACACAGCTAGTAAGTGTCTGTAGGTGGATTTGAACTCAGGTCCTCTGAGTCCAGGACTGGCACCCTATTCACTGCACCATCAACAACCCTATTGTGTCCATTTTATGCCCTTAGGTGACCAGAAATCTGTCTTGGGAAAGTAGGGGTCGATCAGATCACTGAACATTTTTTTCCTTTTAGGAAAAACTCATGTTGAGGAAAAGTGGGAAAGCATGGACCAAACCCATCTAGTGCAGAAATGCTGGTAGATAGAGTCATATCACAATATGGAAATGGTTTTGTTTTTCCCTTTTGTTTCCTCTTATGTTTTTTTTCCTTTCTTTAACTGTGTGTGTATGTGTGCATGTGTGTATGTGTGTGTGTGTGTGTTTATGTTCAGAATAAATGTTGGGTTTTTTTAAGTATATAGGGAAGACACATCCAGGATTCTACCGCAGGCACCCTCACAGCTGAGGAATCTACCAGAGGACTCAGCCTCCCAGGTGTTTCACCCTCTTCTCTGTTTTCTCCTCCCAGGGCCCCAAACTGTCTCCTCCTCCTTGTGGTGTTTGGCCTCCTCCTGACAAAAAGTCTGTTCTTCTTAGTCCTGCTTGTTCTCCTGTTTAGGTTCAGGAGCCAGGTGAGTGGAGTTATTCCAAGATCACTATAGATGTGGAGCCAGAAGGGACCTCATAGGCCATAGATTGCACACACCTCATTTTACAGTTAGGGAGACTGAGGCAGATAGAGGTTAAGTAATGACTTACTCAGGGTCACACAGTCTGAGGCAGGATTTGAACCCAGGTATTCCTGACAGCAAGTCCAGCGTTCTTCCCACTACACTCTACTGTATTGGTTTTGGTTTTGGTTTGAGTTAGGCATGGACCAAGGAACATCCTCTTCATCATCCCAGAATGGAAGTAGCTCCCACAGGCACTAGAGGCAGCCAGGTAGTACAGTGGGTAGAGTGCTGAGCCTGGAGTCAGGAAGAGTTGAGTTCAAATCCAGCTTCAGACACTTACTGTCTGTGTGACCCAGGGCAAGTCACTTGATTTCTGTCTGCCTCAGTTTCTTCAACTGTAAAATGAGGATAATAATGGCACCTACTTTACGAAATAATATTTGTGAAGTGCTTAACACTGTGGCACATAGAAGGCATTTAATAAATACTCACTCTCTTCCCCCTCCTCCTTGGCCCTTAGAGAGGAATAAAAGACTCCCAGGGTCTCACCTCAGAGCCACACTGCTAGAATCGAGCCCTGAGATAACAAAAAGATTCAGGGGCCACTAGGTAGCACAGTGAATGGCCCTGGAGTCTGGAGGACCTGAGTTCAAATCCGGCCTCAGACACTTAACACTTACTAGCCGTGTGACCCCAATTGCCTTGCCTTCCCCCCTCCAAAAAGCAAAAAAGAGATTCAGAAAAGTCTACAATGATATACTAAAATGAGGGGTGTGGAAGACATCTAGATGGCACAATAAATAAAGCACTGGGACTAGAGATTGGAAATCACGAGTTCAAATCCAGACTTAAGCACTTACTGGTTATATAATCCTAGGCAAGTCAATTAACCTCTGCTTGCCTCAGTTTCTCCAACTCTAAAATGGGGATACATTTTAGCTATCCTAAGAGCTAAGACAGATGCTACCCCAACAGAGTTGTTGTGAGGATCAAATGAGATGGTATTTGTAAAGCACTTAAGATGGTACATAAAATGTAGGGAACACTGTATAAATGTTAGATATTATTATTGCTCTCATCACAATTAGCTGTTTTATGGATGGGTCTGGGTTCAATGGAAAAGGGCAGCCAGAGCAGGCTGGGATTAGGGTCCAAGGATGGTAATGGGGGTTTTAATTGGATTGAGATGACAACCAGATATGATGTGATGGCATTTCTACTCTGCCTCTTCTGGAGATTAAAAGCTCTGTCTGTCATATGAAGTGGGCATATGAGTGCAAGGCATTGGAAGGGGTATAAAATTTTTAAGAGGGATAAAGGACAGGGTTGAATAAAGATGGGATAATGGTCAGATATTGAATTTGTTCATTTTCTTAACTTTTTCCATCCTCAGGGTAATGGGAGCACTGGAAAAGAAGAGTTGAACAAATTGGAGCTATCTGAGATATCCCCCTACCTATCCTCCTGTTGATGGAGGGTCCTGATGTTCCGGATGCCCAGAGTACTAAGTACAGAGATTTCGTGTCTCACCAAGTTCTTAAATACTAAATGCATCACCAGATGCTGCAGCCATGTGTGCTGGTAAATATTTAACAACCCACTCCCTGAAAACACATGCTGCACTTTCAAGTTTAATCTCCAACACTGTGTTAAGTCTTGACAATTGACAAAACAATAAATCTAGCCCTTATTTGTAGCACTGACTGATTTTCCTTTGGAGGAGGTTTCTTTCTTTTTTTTTTTAAATCATACTATTTTTGATTATACTACTTTTGTGTGGTCCAATAATTCTTAAATTATCTCTCCAACTCAGTTATTTTTCCAATGAGATAGTTCACATTTTTGTTTTATTGTTTCTTGATGTCTCATGGAGTCATTAGCTTCCACTTGCCCAATTCTAATTTTTAAGTTATTATTTTCTTCGGTGAGATTTTTTACTTTCTTTTCCATTTGGCCAATTCTGTTTTTAACTCATTCTTCTCTTTGTTGGATTTGTGTGCCTCTTTTACTATTTGGCCTATTGTGCTTTCTAAATTATTTTCTTTTGCATTTTTGTGTCTCCTTTACCAAACCAATGACTCTTTTTTCATGATTTTCTTGTATCACTGACATTTCTTTTCCCAGTTTTTCCTCTGCCTCTCTTATTTGATTTTTATAATCCTTTTTGAGCTCTTCCAGGAATTCTTTTGGGGTCTAAGACTAATTCATATTTTTCTTTGAGACCTTGGATATAGCAATTTTGACTTTGTTGTCTTGATTTTCCCTGTCACCATAGTAACCTTCTATGATCAGGATCTTTTTTATTGTTTGCTCATTTTTCTATACAATTTCTTGACTTTTAACTTGATATTAAAGTTGGGCTTTGCTCTCAGGGTGGAGGGGGCACTGTTACAAGCTTCAGGGTTTTTGTGTGAATATTTTCAGAGCTAACTCTGGAGATCTGTAAGCTTTCAGTTCTTCCAATGTGGTGTGAACTAAGAAGAGGTGTGTTTATTACTCTCCTGGCCTGTGCTCTGGTCTGTGAGTGGCCACAAGCACTCTTTTCTGCCCTGGTTCCACTCCCATGCATTCACAAGGTCTGACATGCTAGTGTTCCTCCTCACCCTGGGACTCCAATCCAGGACTACGACCCAGATCCAAGTATGGACAATACAACAGTGTTCTACACCCACTGTAATCTCCTTCTGACCAGTTGTCCAACCTCCTTACCATCTGTACATTTGCTGATTTTCCAACATAAAAATACTCATGCTAAAAATTTAACAATCAGCTATCATGAGCCCCTTGGAGACTGTAAGACAATAAAATATTATAACCTGCCCCTCTGCCTTGTCATCTTTTTGCTTTGAATTTCTGTTTTGTTTCTCCTGGGGTAATGATTCAGGGAAAGAGATAGAAAGGAGCAGAAACCAATAGTCAGTCCTCTTTACTCATCCACCTGGCATAGAGTAGATGCTTAATAAATATTGACAGATTGAACCACCTTGGACTTCAACTGGATTCACTTTAAAGCATTTGTCAAGCACCTGATATGTCAAAGGTGCTGTAGCAGAGGCTGGGGTTAGGAAGACACTCAACATTTTGGCCAGTCCTTCCTTAAAAATAATAATGATAATCAACGTTTATATAGTTTTGTATATCCATTATCTCACTGGATCTTATAACCACTCTGTGATGGAAATGTCAACACACAGTTGACAAACATCAAAGCAGGAATCTGAACCCAAAACTTTCCTTATGCCAAGTCCAGAACTCATACACTGCCCCATCTCTTCTCCTTTGATTTTCATGTTACTAACCTGCTTGTCCATGCCTTCTAGCTTTTCTTGGAAGGTTCAACCTCCTCCTTCCATGCTCTAAGTGTGAATTTCCCTTAAGGCTCTCTCCTCAGCATTCTTTCCTTCAAGCTCTATACTTTCTCCCTTGGCAAGCTCATCCATTTCCATGATTCAGTCAGCATATATGCATATACTGAGTCCCAAATGTGTACACATCCAGCTCTGTTCTCTCCCCTGAGCTCTCATTTCTCATTTGCAACTATCTGTTTTCTAATCTGGATTCCCATTGGTATCTCAAAGCTAAAATGTCCAAAACTGAACTTTTCCTATCTCAACTTTAATCTACTACTACTTCTAACATTCCTACTTCTAGTGATAGTTCTACCACCCTCTCAGTAACCAAGTGGCTCAAAATCTCAGAGCCATATTTAACCCTTCTCTCTCCCTTCCCCAATCCAATCAGCAGCCATTTTTAATTAATTCTACCTTGACAACATCTCTTGATATCCATTGACACTATTTCTTGATATCCACCTATAATATTTCTTGACTTTACCATCACTAAGGGATTATGGAGAAGAGCCAAGGGACCAGAACAGAGACCTGGGAGAAACCCATAGTTAGGGGGCAGGAGATGGATGATGATCCGATGAAGGCAATTGAAAAGGGCAACCAGACCCATAATGGAAGATCAGGATTGAACTGTCAGAGAAGCCAAAGTTGTCAAAGTCTAGAAGAATGAGGACTGGGGTGGGGGTGGGGGAGCATAAATTTTAATAGTATAAGGAGAAACCAAGGCTTATCAATGGTCAAAATAAAGCACTAAAATGCAGAAGGTTTGCTGCTGACATAATAAAGTGAGGAGTGTAGGATGAATAAATGGCAAACTGTAAATGACATAAGTGATGTGGCCTCTTTAGCTGACCTTACCTTTTTGTTCTGGCTCAAATTCATTTGCATGCATGCAAAAAAAAAATCTGGAAAATGTCAGTATGACAGTTGATTGGAAGAAAGGGTTACAATCTCCAAGACATAGGGGTCCAAAAGCTTTAATCTCATTCTTAGAAGGGCGCTGCTTGACTTATGTTGGCTTGCTATGGTGGCTATAAATCAAGAATTACCAGACTGCCTTTCTCAGAGAAAGGTTCTAGTCATTATATCCTAACTGACTAGAGCTAAAATAACTGGCACAATGGCTAGTAGGTACTTAGCCATGCTTATTGACTGACTGATTCCCAAGCTGTAGACCGAGAACCCTAGGCAAAGTGGGAGTGGGGGAGAGGGAAAGAGCAATTATAGAACGTATTGCAAAAGATCTGTGCATATTTACTACCCACCTTTATTTCAGCCTTTATTTTGCTCCAATAAAATATGCAGCAAGACTCAGTATAGCAAAAAAGTAAACATCTCCTGTAGACTAAATAAATAGTATGTCTCCACATACTTGGATTACTGGGCTGTTTTGCTTTTGTTTTTTACTCTAGGTAGATATCATGATTACTCAGATGCTTCATTTAAAAGAATAGTAATCTTATGCTATCATGTATTTTCTCAAATCAATGAATACCAGTAGTACTAATCCTGCTGGGTATGGCTCTACAAAAATTTTTGGAATGAAAAAAAGAGCTTCATATTTTAAAACTGCAGCGACCTCTGTTTCTACATAAGTATGGTTTGGATTAGGTGGCTCTGATATCTCTCCCAACTCTAAAATGCTCATGCATGGTAATATAATTCCATTCAATACACTGCTCTCCTACTGCTGATCTTCACATGCCTTTTGCATTTCTTTTCATTCTTCATATTTTTTCTTTTTCTTTTATGGTGCTGAGGAAGCTAGGTGATGAGGTGGATCAAGTGGGTCGACTTGGAATTGGGAAAACCTGAGTTTGAGTCCCGAGTCACACACTGTGTGAGACTAGGCGAATCAATTAACTTCACTGGGTCACAGTTTTTTCATCTATGAAATGGGAATGATTATAACCTCTTTTCACAGGATTGTTGTGAGGCTAAATGAGAAATTTGTAAAACATTGACAAACTTTTAAGCTCTATACAAATGTTAGCTATTATTATAAATATTCCAGTCCATCTTTTTAGAACAGATTTCTTTCTTTTTTTTTTATGCTGATGGCAAGTCAGAAGAAAAAGTCACTACCTCTTCCTCTTCCCTTCTGTCTTGCTAACAGAAGCTCCCAGGACAGTGATTTGCATGGACCATGGTGGGCATCACAGACTTGGAAAAAGCTAAAAAGAATTTTCTCAAAGTTAAAAGAATTGAACTCTTAGAGGGGCAGCTTAGATAGAGTCAAAGGAGTTCCAAAGACAAATTTAACTTAATCCTTATGACTTTTGCTGGCCATCAGGCTAGTTGTGGTTTGGTGGTTTAAGTCACCAAAAAAAGGAAATCATGCTAAGATTTAAAAAGGACTTGAAAACTTCGCTTGAGGGAATTCAGTAGCAATTGAAATTCCAAGGAAGGCCAGCAGATGGAAGCAGAGAGCAGTTGGACATGGAAAACCAACCAGTAAGTGCGTGAATGATGTAGCAGCGAAGTCTCTTCAGCAGAGCACAGCAGCTCACAGCTTGATGCTGTTACTGGGCCAGCTTCTCCCAAAGGCGCCACCATGATCCTTTGCGGCCCCCAGGTGTATCAGTTCTCCCCACGATCTCCCTAACTTCGTTCCCTCTCCCCTGGTGTTATGGTGATCTGTGGGAGAGTGTACTCTTCCCTGTATGCATAGAGCACTTTCCAACTCATTTTTTCTGTTGTTCAATTAAATAATTGCTTTTATTTTTTGCTTTGAGATAATGTGTCCTCTTGTTAGTGTGGCAAAAATTACATCAGTGAGGATGTGGGATTGTGGTTTTGAGTGGACACTGACATAACGTGACCCATAAATCACAGAATCATGGATCTGTACATCTGGGAGGAAGAGACTCAGAGATCATCTCAGCCATCTCCTTCCTGAAGGAAAGACTGTTCTCCACAACGTTCCTGACAGATTTCTGTCTAGTTATTGACTGAATAATCTAGTCATGGAGACCTCGTTGTCCGTTCCATTTTCAAGCAGCTTTTGTCATTAAGAAGTTCATATTTCCATTGATAAGAAATCTGACTCCTAATATATGGAGCTACTAAGAATCCCTCTAAGCTTTCCTAAACTCACCGACCTAAACAGTAGGCTAACAGTTGTTACCCGACTGCTACCAACCCTATATAAGAGATCCATCCCATTTCTCGCTCCCTGGATTCCCCCTTCCCCTAAGACTTCTGCACTTTGATTTCAGAATTTTTGCCTTTCACTATTTTTTAGATATTCACTGATGAATAGAACCCAATTCCACACAGAGCGTCTCAAACTTTACTGGTCAATTTGGCTTCTTGAGTTCAGAGATTGGTAGTCTAGGATCCCTAATTATCTCTCCCTGTTCTTCTAAGTTAGTCACTGTAACTGGGTATCTGTTATTGTTGTTATTTAGTCATTTCAGTCACGTCCAACTCTTCATCACCCTATTTGGGGTTTTCTTGGCACATATACTAGAGTGGTTTGCCGTTTCCTTCTCTAGCTCATTTTACAGGTGAGGAACTGAGGCAGATCGGGTCAAGTGATTTGCCCAGAGTCACACAAGCTAATAAGAGTCTGAAGCCAGATTTGGATTAGTCTTTTTGATGTGAGCCCTGTACCAGCTGCCTATCCTGAGTGGTTATCTATCCCTTCTCTGTTCTTGTCTCCCGTAACTCCAGGCTATATAGATTCAATACAGTAATCTAACGAATAGAAGTTGTTGGTCTAGAACAGTCACTCCCAATATTTTTAAACATCAAAAACTTTCATGGACCACCCCATTCACACACACACACACACTCACACACACACACACACTCACACTCACACTCACACACACAGACGGGGGGAGGGAGAGAGAGAGAGAAGAAGGAGAAGGAGAAGGAGGAGGAGGAGAAGAAGGGAGAGGAGGAGGAGGAGTTATAATATCAGTTTGATTGAGAAAATATATGACAAAAAGCAACTGTGAACAAATTAAATGCAGCTAGAAAGAGAAAATCATTTAATTAGGGAAAATGTTCAAAGCAGAAATCTCTGATAAAGGCCCAATATAAAGAATGCAGAGAAAATTGAAAAAAAAAGTCTAAGAATAAGTCCTTCCCTGATAGACAAGTCATAAAAAGATATGAATAGATGGTTTTCAAAAAGGAATAAATTCAAACCATTAACAATTACATGAAAGAAGGCTCCAAATTCATCAATAATAAGATAAGGACAAATTAAAATTATCTAGAAGTTTTACCTCACAATCATCAAATTGATAAAAATTAGCAAAAATAATGAAAGATAAAAGATTATAAATATTGGGAGAGGCAGTGTAGGAAGAGAGGAGCACTAATACATTGTTGGTGGAGCTGTGAATTGAATCAACTATTCTGGAAGACGATTTGACATTATACCTTAAAAGTATAAAAAGAAAAAGTCAAGAGGCAGGATAGTATAGTGGATAGAAGATGGGCTTCTGGGGCTGGAGAGCTGGATCAACAAACCAACAAGTGTTTATTGAGACGCTACTTCATTAATACGGCATTTTAAGGGGTGGGGATGAGTAGGGAAGAAGAGAGCTCTCCTCTCTTCAGTTTCTTTGATTTGTCTTCAAGTCTCTGAGTGTCTTCAGTCTCTTCAGGCTTTGG
The DNA here is from genome assembly GCA_028627135.1 of Pseudochirops cupreus. NCBI lineage: Eukaryota > Metazoa > Chordata > Mammalia > Diprotodontia > Pseudocheiridae > Pseudochirops > Pseudochirops cupreus. The sequence goes on from CM053584.1 coordinate 203,956,879, forward strand.
ATGCTTCTGGTCTCCAGCTTTCAAAGAGAATGTGGCTGATGCTAAACCCACTTTGGGTTGCTGAAAGAAAAGATTTGGAAGAAGTCAACATGAGAGTAGCTGGCAGTCTCCATCATGTCCCCTATGCCTAGCTTGATACTCTAGAGATTTCAGGGAGTTTCTCTCTGGGTGGGGCCAAGTCATCTCATTCCAATGGGAGGGCTCCTTCAATATGTATTGTCTGATATATATTCTCCTATGTATACTTCCTCTGATTTCTGTTTCTATTATCAACTTGGATAAAGGAGTTTCTCTGCTACCTCCTATGTGTGTTCATTGTGGAAATAGTATTTGGTGGGAAGGAAATCAAGTCAGAGTTATAAAGCTTAGGGTCCTGTCTCACCAAATGATGAAATAGTGATCAGAAGTTAGATTGAACCTTAAAGTCCCATCCCCTGGATGAACGATATTTAATGTAGCAGATAGAAATAATTCTAGCCTGGTATGCCTTATCTCTGTGGAGAGCAGAGTGGCCAAACTTCTGACCCCAAACTTTTGCTTCACCTCCTGGAAAGAATTTTAAAATTCCTTGGAGAAGAGTGAGGGGGAAACAGGCTAGAGATGTCTATTTTGCCCCCTTTTGGCCTATGTAATGATGCATACTCCCAAGCTACATGTAAGGGACAGGCCTCTTTACATGTAGAAAGCTACGTTCCCCCACTTTTCAGGAAACACAACAGAAGCATTAATACTGAACCTGGAGTTATCATCTCTTTTTGACTGCCAAAAATCTGTTTTCCTTTCCCCTCATCCTCCTTGTTCTCTCTCCTCTACCTTGCTTAGACTGCCTGGTATCCTCTTTGTTGGGCTTCCTGGCTTTTTTAATCTTTGCTGTTTTTCTTTATTTGATCTCCTTCTTCTCACATAAAGCCATATATCTGAATCTGAAATGATAAGATATGTTTGTGTGAATACAGCGTGGAAGAAGTGTTGATGAGAAATTCTGGGGTTAGCTAGTGTAAGAGAGAGCCAGTTTCTGTTCAATAATCAGAGCTGGAAAAGTCCTTTTCTCTAGTCTGGGCACTCTAGACTTAACAACTTTCATAAATAGCATTATGTATTGAATCCAGCACACTATTGCCCTGGATTTTTTTTTTTTACACTGATTTTATACTGTGGTCTCCAGCACCTCCTAGGGGTTTCACTGGAGAGCTGCTGAATCAAGTATAAATAGTTTTTGCTTCGTGTAAATTCACATTATGAAAAATCGACTTTATGTGAAGAATTTTGAAAGAAATATGCATTCCAAAAAGAATTTACAAAAATTCCTTATGCAGAGCAGATATTGTATGATAAGATGAAAGCAATGCAAACAGTGTAAACAGTGATGGGAAGCTGAGAAGCATCTCTAAGTCCTTCTCTGCCACTCTGTAGACAGTGAGTGATTCTGTGCCTCTCCCTGCATTCAGTATTTTCTCCATGGCTGGCAATAAACGTGCTCTTAAAGTGAAAAGTGGACCATCTTGAAAGCATAAGCCAATAAACTTGGAAATAGAAATGAAAATAATTAGAAAATATGAGGGAGGAAAAAAATTGTTATCAATAGCTCATGAATTTAGTCTTGCAGCGTCAACTGTGAACACCATAGTGAAGGATGCTGCCCAGATAAAGAAGTTTGCAAATGGCCGTGCTTGTAGGAAACCAACTTATCTGTCGAAACAGAGAAAAGGTGCTATTCTAGAAACGGAGAAACTATTTTCTATGTGGCTAGAAGACCAGACTCAGAAGAATATTCATTTAAACTTGATAACAACTCAAGCCAAGACTCAAAGCTTCTTTGAAGATTTAAAGGCAAAGTACTGTGAAGGAACACAGGTATTTGAAGCAAGCAGGGATTGGGTTGCACGATTGAAAATTTTCATAATATGCAAGGATTTTGTAATGTGCAAGTGTCAGGAGAGGTTGCCAGTATAGGTACTAAATCAGTGAAAAAGTTTGCAAAGTTCCTGAAAAAAATAGTAGATGAAGGACCCTACTTACTGGAGCAAATCTTTAGAAACTGGTCTATTTTATCAAAGAATTCTATCTCAAATCTACATCTTGGTAGAGAAAAAAACCATGCTGGGGCATAAAGCTTGGAAGAAAAGAGTTACTCTTCTGCTTGGAAGGAATGCACGTGGGACTTGCAAATTAAAACCTGTTCTTGCACACCACTCAGAAAATTCCAGAGCATTGAAAGGAATCAGCACGGCAATACTACTTGTACATTATTTTGCTAACCCTACAACATGGATAACCCTTATCATCTTTGAGCAATTTTTGTAATGATAAGAGCATTCCTTTCAAGATTCTACTTACTTTGGATAATGCCCCAGGTCACCTTCCCCATCTGGATGATTTTAATGAAAATGTAAAAGTGGTCTACCTTCCCCTTAACACTACCCCATTATTACAACCTTTGGATCAGGGGAGTGATTGCAAATTTCAAGTGTATTATTTACATACTACATTTGCTCAGGCAATTGCAGCTTTGAATGCAAATAAGGACTTGACATTGAGAGATGTCTGGAAGTCCTACAATATTTACCATGCAATCCAGAATGTTGCTAAGGCATGGGAAGATATAACAGAAACATGTATGAAGAAATTTTGGGGAAGAGGGGGGGAGTGTGCTTGCAGTTCATTCCCAATTTTTATGGATTTGATAAAGATAAAATGTTTGAAGAAGTTGAGTATCAAGATTGTAAAATTAGCACGAGAACTGGAGCCAGAAGTAGAAGAGAATGAGGAGAGGAGCTGATTGAGTTTCAAGGAGAAGAACTGTAGAATGAAGATTTGGTTGAGCTGCTGGCTGCAAAGATTACAGAAAAAGAAACAGAAGCGTTGAGCCTGAGGTTGAACCGAAAAGGTTCACAACAAAACAGTTGGCAGAAACATTTCATCACTGAAAAATTTTTTCTTGTATTGAAAAGTTGGATCCAAAAACTTCAAAATTTTTTTTAAATTCAAAGACTTGTTAAGGATAATGTTGCTTGCTATCCTCAGTTACATGAAGGAAAAATGAAGCCACTGTCCAAACATCAATTTGATGGTTTCATTAAAAAAACTACATCACCAACCAGTGATAAAGGTTAGGTACGGGGGGTGGAGAAGGAGCAACATACTGCATACCTTTGTTAGCTTTACTGTACAGTGCCTTCACATACCTTATCACTAACTTTACTTTTCATTTCACAGTTTTATTACCATGGTACAGTGTTTAATACTGTCTGCATTTTGGTAGACTTTATGACTTACCTAAAGACACTATTTTCCATGTGCCTTCGTGATATAGGTTAAGCGAAGTGGGTGAGTAGGGGCAAATTTGCATTATATAAAAATCACTTTATGTAGAGATCTGCAGACCATAAAGCAAGAACTGTTTGTATATCACACTGTAGGAAGACTTACAAGGGGGAGGGCAAAAGTCAGAAGGAAGCCGCTACACTTCACTGTGTACTGATTATCTTGGATTCTCTTTAAGAGACACTAAGTCTCTCCCCCTAGCCTTCCTAGCTTTGTGCCTGGTTCTTATATTCAGGTTGAGGGGAAAGGGGCTAGGAGGGTGGTAGTAAGAATAGGATTCACACAAATATTCTAATTCACCATGTGTCTCTCTGTGTGTTCACGCATACTCACGTGTATTGATTCTGTAACCCACCATTCAAGAAAAAGCACTGAAAAAGAAAAAGAAATCACAGGAAGAAAATTCTAAGATCATCTGTTACCAATTCCAACCTCAAATATTTTAGCATCTTTACTTCTTATTTTCTTTGTTTAATAAAGAAATTAAGATCCAGAGAGATTCAGAAATTTGCCCAAGGTTGTCTAACCCAGATCATTTGACCTGAAACTTTACACTTCTTTTGTCACACAATTTAGAGGCAATAAGCAGCCACAGAAGGACGTTGAGTAGGAAAGTAATATGGTCGGATATGAGCCTTAGGACTATTCTCTAGAGCTATGTGAAAGATAGATTGGAAGTAGAAAAATTAGAGTCACTGAAAATAGGAGGCATTTGAAACAGTAGTAGGGGAAAGGTGATGAGGGCTTGAGCTAAGGTGGTAATAGAAGTAAGATACATAACAGTAAAAAAAAAACTAACAAGATTTGACAACTAAAAGATATGAGAAGTGGGAAAGGAAAGAATCATTTACCCCATGGTTTTACACCTGGATGGAAACAGGAAAGTTGGAAAGAGGTACAGGTTTGAGGACAAAGAGGATGAATTTGATTTCAGATATATTGCATTTGAGATCCTGGCAGGACATGCAGGTGGAGATGTCCAAAAGGCAAAAAAGTGGATTGAAGTTAGATAGGCAGATATGGGGTTATCTGCAAAGGGATGATCATCATTAGAGCTAGTAAGATCATACAGGATGAAACTATAGAGAAGAGGACCAAAGACAAAGCTTTCAGAGACCCCCACACCCAAGAGGTGGAGAGAGAAAGTTCAAGGAGTATAAGAGACTGAGATGGAGCAGTCAGAGAGATAGGAGGATAACTAGCAGAGACAAACAAACATCAAGGGAGGAAATGGAGGATGGAATAACAAGAAATCTCACTTGGTCATCAGTGTCAACTGTCACAGAAATTTCAAGGAGAATACAGACTAAGAAGCTCATTGGTTATAGAAATTGAAAGAATTCAAGAGATCTTTTCAGGAGAGAAATAAGGATAGAAATAAGATTTAGTTGGTGATGAAGCTCAAGTGGAGAATGTAAATTCCCCTCCTTAGAAGCTAAGTAATGAAGGATGAGATAATGGGATCAAGAGGTCTTTACAGAGTAAAAGTGACCAGGCTTTCAGGTTTATGGTACAATACTCAAGTGCAGGGATTCTTTAATCTGGATGCAAAAAAGACTTTTTCAAAGGTATAGAGGTAGAAAATATAATCTAGTATGAATCTAATCTAGTATAAAAGGAACAAGTAATACAGTTTGACTGGAACAGGTCTTTCCTGATATCCTGAGTTGTTAGTGCTCCTTCCTATTCTGAAATGACTTTTTTCATAGGTTTTTGACCAGATCTGCAATTTCATTGGCCTAGGAAGTTCTTGGCAAATAATTTCCTTTACTAATAATCCAGGTTGGAACCCTCTCTGCCTGCAGTTTATAGTAATAGAGAGCTGCCTGCTCTACTGAGAGGTTAAGTAACTTGCCTAGGGTTACACAGTCTATGTAACAACAATTAGAACAATTGCATGTGTATTAGTAAAGGAAAGATCTCTTGTAAAGGGTGATTTTTGAGATATCTTTAAGTAACCTAGAGATTCCAAGTGGCATAGATATGGAGAGTGTTCAAGGCATGCAAAAAGACTTTTTCAAAGGTACAGAGGTAAGAAATATAATCTAGTATGAATATAATCTTGTATAAAAGGAACAAGTAATACAGATTGACTGGAACATAGAATACATAAGGGAGAATAATAAAAGTAGCAAAAAAAACGGTTCCCATTGCTTTTGTTTCTTATTTATTTATTTATTTTTAGTTTTCAACATTCATTCCCACAAGATTTGGAGTTACAAATTTTTCTCGCTATCTTTCCCCTACCCCCACCCCAAAATAGCTAGCCTATTGAATATCTCTTTCCCCAATCTATTCTCTCTTACATCCTCCCCCTAACTTTCTAGTAAGGCAAGATGGATTTCTGTACCCCAGTGCTTGTATATCTTATTTCCCAGTTGCATGTAAAAAAAACAAACAATTTTTTTAATACATATTTGTTTTTAAAACTTTGAGTTCCAGATTTTTTCCCTTCTTTCCTCTTCATGCATCCCCACCGGGAAGATAAGCAATTCAATACAGGTTGTACATGTGTAGTTACACAAAACATTTCCATAGTAGGTATATTGTGAAAGACTAACTATATTTCCCTCCATCCTATCCCACCCCTCACTTATTCTATTTTCTCCTTTGACCCTATCCCTTTCCAAAAGTGTTTGCTTCTAACTACCCTTTCCCCCAATCTTCCCTCCCTACTATCATCCCCCTCTTATACCCTTCCCCCCTATTTTCCTGTAAGGTAAGATACTCAATTGAATGTGTATGTTATTCCCTCCTTAAGCCAAATTCAATGAGATTAAGTTTGTCCCATTCCCTTTTACCTCCCTGCTCTTCCGCTCCATTGTAACAGTTTTCTCTTGCCTCTTTTATGAGATAATTTACCCTAATCTATCTCTCCCTTTCTTCTTCTCCCAATATATTCCTCTCTCACCTCTTAATTTTATTTTTTATAGATCATCCCTTCATATTCAACTTGTCCTGTGCCTATACATGTACATACAGATGTACACCCTCACATATATATTTATACATAACTACACCCTCCTAAACATACATATATATGTATACATATATATATACATATATGTTCCCTTCAACTGTCCTCATGCTGAGAAAAGTCTCATGAGTTACAATTATCATTTTTTCCATGTAGGAATGTAAATAGTTCAACTTTAATAAGTTCCTTATGACTTCTTTTCCCTGTTTACCTTCTCATGCTTCTCTTGCTTCTTGTATTGGAAAGTTACATTTTCTGTTCAGCTCTGGTTTTTTCATCAAGAATGCTTGAAAGTCCTCTATTTCATTGAATAACCATATTTTTCCCTGAAGCATTATACTCAGTTTTTCTGGGTAGGTGATTCTTGGTTTTAGTCCTAGCTCATTTGACCTCCAGAATATTATATTCCAAGCCCTTTGATCCCTCAGTATAGAAGCTGCTAGATCTTGTGTTATCCTGATTGTGTTTCCACAATACTCAAATTGTTTCTTCCTGACTGCTTGCAGTATTTTCTCCTTGACCTAGGAACTCTGGAATTTGGCTATAATATTCCTAGGAAGTTTTCTTTTTGGGATCTTTTTGAAAAAGCAATCAGTGAATTCTTTCAATTTCTATTTTGCCCTGTGGTTATAGAATATCAAAGCAATTTTGCCTGATAATTTCTTGAAAGATGGTGTCTAGGCTCTTTTTTTGATCATGACTTTCAGGTAGTCCAATAATTTTAAAGTTACCTCTCCTGGATCTATTTTCCAGGTCAGTGGTTTTTCCAATGAGATATTTCACTTTGCCTTCTATTCTTTCATTTGTTTGGATCTGTTTTTGTAGTATCTTGATTTCTCATAAAGTCATTAGCTTCTATTTGCTCCAATCTAATTTTGAAGGAATTATTCTCTTCAGTGAGTTTCTGAAATTCCTTTTCTATCTGGTAAATTTGGCTTTTTAAGGCATTCTTCCCCTCACTGGTTTTTTGGGCCTCTTTTGCCATTTGAGTTAGTCTATTTTTTAAAGTGTTGTTTTCTTTAGTCAGGCCATTGACTCTCTTTTCATGATTTTTTTGCATCATTCTCATTTCTCTTCCCAATTTTTCCTCCACTTCTCTTACTTGGTTTTCAAAATCTTCCTTGAGCTCCTCCATGGCCTGTAACTAATTCATATTTTTCTTGAGAGCTTTTGATGCAGGAGTTCTGACTTCGTTGTCTTCCTCCTATTCCATGCTTTGGTCTTTTTTGTCCCCCAAAAAGGAATCTATGGTAGGATTGCATTTCTTCTGCTTGCTCATGTTGCTGGTCAATTACTTGACTTTTGAACTCTGTGCCATTGTAGAACTCTGCTTTCAGAATGAAGAAAGCTTTGTCCCAAATTGCTGGGGTTTTTCCAGCTGCCAGAGCAATTAGGAGGGTGCCCTCTCTGCAGCCCCTGCAGGCTCCTGCACCTGATCACACACCCCAGAACATCCACCTAAGACTGCAGTCTAGATCCAAGCAGGTCAAAGCAAGAGTGATTACCCTCTGAATGGTCACTTGGTTCCCCTACAATCTGCAGTCCAGGAGCTCCCAAGGCAGCCATGTGGCACAGTTCCCATGCCTCTGCTGCTTCTCACCTCAGGGGCAGGAGCCAGACTGCACTCTTCTGTCCACCCCAATCCAGAGTTCCACACTGACCTTTTACTTTGTCTTTGGCATTTATGGGTTGAGAAGTCTGGAAACCACCACAGCTGCTAGTGCTTCACTCTCCTGAAGTCTGCTCCGGCCACTGCTGGTAGGGGCTGCCCTGTGGCCAGAACTGCATGGCTCATGTGGAGCTGAGCTCAGCTCCCAGCTCGGTGTGATAGCCCCTTCCTGCTGGCTTGCCAGGCTGCCTTCAGTGGGATATTTGTTTCTCTCTGTCACTTTGTGGGTTCTGTAGCTCTAAAATTTGTTTAGAGTCATTTTTTACATGTATTGGAGGAGGTAGAAGCCAGAGTCGCAGTGAAGTCCTGTTTCTATTCCACCATCTTAGCTCCACCCCCCTTCCCATTACTTTTTGCTCCCTTTTAACAATAATAAAATGTCTTGTGAACCCCCAGGATAATTGCATATACTATTCATAATGCACTTTTATATTTCTTCATTAGATGCTTATATAACTATAATGATAACTTTTGCCTAAAAAAGACCCAAATTAAAATTTATATAATTATAAAATACAAAATTTTATTCTCTCTTTAATCATGAAAAATTTGCATATAAAATTATAAGACTAATTGTAAAATAAATGTCAAACCCTTGTAACAGTTTGCAAACAATTTGATGACAGGTTGAGAAACTGCAAGAACACATTGCTCTTAGTCAAAAGTGGTCGGAGTTAGACTGAGAACTTGGAAACTGCCTCAGCTGCTGGTGCTTCACTCTCCTGAAATCTGCTCCAGCTGCTGCTCCAGCCCCTGCTCCAGTCAAGGCTGCCCTGGGGCCAAAGCCATATGGCTCATGAGGCTGGGCTCGGCTCCCAGCACAGTGCTGGGAGCTGCCTAAACACCAAAATTACATGCATGATTGTCACAGTTGCAAATCAGTACAGAAAAAAAAGCCTTAATCCTTCAAAAATGCCCATGCTTCTTGTCACATAGGAAAAATGTATTTGTAATGTAAGTGGGTAATTATGTATTACTTAAGGTGCCATTATGGTCAGCTAGGTGACACAGTGGATAGAGTGCTGGGCCTGTAGTCAAGAAGATTCATCTTCCTGATGTCAAATCTGGCCTCAGACACTTATTAACTGCATTACCCTGGGCAAATCAATTAACCCAGTTTGCCTCAGTTTTCTCATCTATCCAATGATCTGGAAAAGGAAATAGCAAACCACTCCACTATCTTTGCCAAGAAAACCCAAAATTGCGTCACAACTGAAAAATGACTAAACTAAGGTGCCAATAAATAATTTTTAGCATAAATCCCTTTGACTATCATAGCAAACCCACAAGGGATTTCTCCACTTAGGTCACAGTAATTCTTCCTTGGATTTCTCCCCTTGGCCTGAAGGTCTTAAACAATCTGCCCAGTTGTGATTTTCTAAAGATTTTTCCTTCTAGGAACTATAAGGAAATAGATGAATGTAACAAGACTCTAGATTTCTCTTCCAAAGATTTCTCTTTCTGAATGTCAAGAGTGTCCCTGAGAGTCAATACGGTAACTTTTCTAATGCCATTGGTTTGAGTTCCTTTTCTTGCGTGTTTCTTCCCTCTGCACTGTTAACCACCCTCAATTAACACCCCAATTCCATTTAACCAAATAACATTAAACAGTTTTCACAAAGAGATATTTGCCTAAAAATTTCCCCCAACACCTGGGGAGAATATTCTCCTCTCTACTGCCATGGCCTAGTAGGAGAGTGGAGTCAAACCTAAAGCAGTTTCTCCAAAGATTTTATCCCCACCATGTTCACTTCTAAACGTAATATGGACAGTGGATGGACAAGTCCACCTACTGGGTGAAGAAAATCAGTGGGGACTTTCCTCCTCACAGTCTGTCTTCTAGCAACTCCCAGCATGGACTCAAGCTCTCAGACTGTAGTAGTTTATTCTACTGAACTTTTGGAACTCACAAGGTCATAGCTGCTTCCAATCTATTTTACCTAAAATGGCAAAGAAAAAACACAAAAGGGCAAAGAACAGAGACACATATTCGCAGGCCACATGTTGGTCCTGGATGAGGAGGGCTTGAAGCTCCCCCATTACAACATTGCCCCTCATGTTGCAACATAGGAAAAAAGCCAGACTGGATCCAAGTTCTGTCTGATTAATGCCTTTTTAATTCATCCCAGTTCTGGCTACACAATCAATCAGCTCTCCTCACTTAAGTGTTTAGCAGACCAGAATTAGCTACAGAATGTCTTTGCATGCTCCAAATTGAAGAGCAGGATCCTTCTCTTACATATCATTATGTCTTTCTAAAAGCAGACTCCTCAGCCTCTTCCAAATAGGGAAACACCATAGATGTGGCACAGTCGATAGAGTACTGGGCTTAGAACCAAAAACACTCATCTTCCTGAGTTCAAATCCAGTCTCAGACGAGTACAAGCTTCATGACCCTGAGCAAGTCACTTAATCTTGGGTGCTTCAGTTTCCTCATCTGTCAAATAAGCTGGAGAAGGAAATGGCAAACTATTCCATTATCTTTGCAAGAAAAACTTCAAATGGGGTCATGAGTCAGACACGACTACAATGACCCAATAACAACAGTCTTAGAAGGATATGCAGAACTGAGACATCTTATTTTTCTAATTTTTCCTGTTTGTTTCTTGATTCTTTTGATTCTTTGTCTTTAGAATCATCTTCGACCAATCCCCACCTACTTCTCTTCTCATTCCTGAGGCTGGTGCTCATCAGTTTCCCCAACACTTGGTAAGGCCCCCTTCCTATTCCTGCACAAAATGGAAGAACGATGTGTCCTGAGGAGTAGGAGGCTACTTTCATATTTGAAAGACCATTCAGCCTGGTGTCTCCTCTCAGTGCAAAGGCAAGTAGAATCATTGCCCAAACATTCTCCCGAGTTAGGGTACAAGGCAAAAGTGTTCTTGGATGGATCCAAAGCCAGCTTCAGGGCCATCTAGGGACCAGACACCCTCTGTTATTTATAAACTCCTTCTTCTGAATATTTTCAGCCTATCTCCTCCTGGGATTTGGCAAAAGATGGAAGGGGTTAGTTGCAGAAGTAGCAATCTGATGAGGAAGGTGAATTTTAGGGACAGTGTCAGAGATGAAAAGAAGGTAAGTGATGTTATCCAAGAATTGCCTCTCCCTACTCCAAGACAGACTCACCGAATCTTCCTGCCTCCTCAATCACTAGCATTTATCTGGAAGCATGCTTTCCAGGCCAAATATGTCCCATTTTTCCACCCCACCTACCCTTGCAGAGACTTCCCTATGAGTAGGAGACAGGCCTGGGGTGGAAAACTGGCCAAGCAAAAGCCACACACCCTGGAAACTCCCAAGGCTTGCAAGCAGAGGGGTTCTGGCCCCTGTCATGAATTTTCCCTCCTGTTTCCTCTGAGCTCAGTGTCCCTGCTCCCTCCACTCCCTTCATGTCACCAGTCAACTCTTTGTTCCTCCCTTAGTCCTTCTTCCTTCCTAGTGGTTTTGAGGGAACCCATTGAAGTCAGAGTTTGGCTTAGGTTCTTCATTCTAGCTCTCCAGAGGCCAATAAGGTATGGAGGCCTCACTGTGCCCCTTTCTCCCTTCAGTTTTTTGGGGGACAAAAATCCTAATCTCTTTCCTCCAAACTTGGGCTAATGGTTTCCTTTCTGTTTCCTCAGCAAAAAACATTTCCCTAGAGGAAAAAGGAGTCCCAAAGCCTATAAACTCCACCTATGCAGGGAGAAATTGCTCAGAGTCTAAGCAGCTGTCAATCTGGCGTCAGACAAACAAGAAAAGGACCCTTGGGGCTCACTCAGTATAGGGCACAGGAAAATGAGGCCTAGTGGGGTGTGCCCTGCCTCAACTGAACCTTACAGAAGGGCTAGGCTAGGAATAGAGAGGGAGAATGGTCCTTCCTCTGCCCCGGGTATCTTCTCCTATGAGAAGCTCTCCTGAGATAACAGAAGTGGAATCCTATGATATTAAAGCTAAAAGGAATGTCAGAGACTGTCCAGCTAGTCCAGGTCTCCCATTTTACAGAGGGGCAAATTGAAGCTCAGACAAGAGAAGTGACTTGCCCATACTCCCTGCTGGGCCTTTCTCCTCTAGAGCAGGTGAAGGGAAAGAACCCTTAAACTTCCCCATGCACAGGGACCTATGTCCCAGGATAGCCTAGCCAGGGGTGTGGAACCTAAGGCCTTGAGGCCACATTTGGCCTTTTAGGTCCTTGGGTGCTGCCTTTTGACTGAATCCAAGTTTTATAGAACTAACCCTTTTATTAAGGAGATTTGCTCTGTGAAATCTGGATTCAGACAAAGCGTAGCACTTGAGGACCTAGAGGGACACAAGTGACCTAGAGGTTGCAGATTCCACACTCCTGGAGTCCCAGTCAATCCCTTGGAGCTGCTCTCTAAAGTTGAGGCTTCTAGGAGGGAATTATCCTCTCCTGCCCCTGCTTTCCTCCTAATAAGTAAAGAAGAAATAAAATTATACCTTTTTGCAGATGATATGACAGTATATACATAAAGAATCCTAAAGAGTTGACTAAAAATTAACTGAAATAATTAATAACTTTATTATATAATTGACTTATATAATATAATTAACTTTATTATAGAGTTAATTCTTATTATTAACTTTATATTCTACAAAGTTGCAGGATATAAAATAAATCCACAAAAATTACTAGCATTTCTATATAGAACTAATAAAATTCAGCTAGAAGAGATAAAAAGAGAAAATCCATTTTCAATCACTACAGAATGTATCTAATACATGCGAGTCCTCTTTCCAAGATAGAAACAAGAGCCACATAAATACAACTATGAACAACTGTTAAAAGAAATGAAGACAGACCTAAGTAATTGGAAACAATGGTTCATGAGTAAGACAAATCAATATAATAAAAGCAGCAATGCATCTTTACCTAATCAATTCCATGCCTATCAAACTATTCAGCAGAAATAAAGACAGATCTAAATAATTAGAAGAATATGAGTTGTTCATGGGTAAGATAAGGCAAAATAATAAAAATAACAATGCATCTTTACTTAATCCTTTCTATACCTATCAAACTACCAAAGTATTACTTTATAGAACTAGAAAAAAGTCATCATGAAATTGATATGAATGGAGAGGAAAGGTCAAGAATCTTTAGAGAAATAATGAAAAGAAATGAGAAGAAAGGGATTCTAGCAGTGCCAAATCTCAAGTTATACTACAAAGCAGTTATTATTTTAAAAAAAATTAATTTGGGGAAGCTGGGTGGCACAGTGAATAGAGCATCAGCCCTGGAGTCAGGAGGACCTGAGTTCAAATCTGACCTCAGACACTTACGACTTACTAGCTGTGTGAACTAGGGCGAGTCACTTAACCCCAATTGCCCTGCTTTTCCCCCTCCAAAAAAGCAAAAATAATAATAATAATAATTTGCTGCTGGTTAAGAAATATATTGATCAATGAAACAAATTTGGTACATAATATACAGAAGCAAATGTATCTATTACCCTAGTGTGCAATAAACACAAAGACCCCAACCTCCATGCATCACTTTTCATTCCAGAAGTAAAAACAGAGAAAACAGGCTCTAAATCAGTGGTTCTCAACCTGTGGGTTGCAACCCCTTTGGGGGTCAAACAAACTTTTCACAGGGGTCACCTAAGACCATTGGAAAACATATATTTCCGATGGTCTTAGGAACCAAGACACCGCTCCTCTATCTGTCTCCAGGCAGGTCTGCCCACATGCAGATAAGCCCATATATGAGCATTAAAGGGTCCCAGCATTAGGAAGGTTGAGAACCACTGCTCTAAGTGATGATAAGTACACAGAATTGTTACAGAGTCCAGCTCTGTCTAGCTCTGGAGTTATTCTTAGGAATATTTATAATAATTATTACTTCCATACTTCAATGATCTGTGATTGGTTCGGGTATTCACGTCTCTCACAAATGCCCCCTTTTCTTTTCTGACGCTGCCACTACCCTTCAGCAGACCCTGGACTACGGCAATAACCTGCTGGTCATTCTTCCTGCCTCAAGTCTCTCCATCCCAATCTACCCTCTACTCAGCTGTCAAAATGTCCTCTTAAAGCACAGATCTGACTATGTCACCTCCCTCCTTCACTGAATAAACTCCAGTGGCTCCCTATCACTTCCAAGATCAGATATAAAACCCTATTTGATATTCAAAGCCCTTTAAAATCTGTTTTCATTCTGTTGGAATCAATATACTAGTATGATTATTACTTTCATAGGCTAAGTTGGAATTTAGATAAGAGACATAGATCTCTATAAAAATAATCACTAGATTAAGTTAAACATGAGAAAATTTTTGTTAAAAGTTCCTAAGGATGAGGTCCTTTCTTTGACAATAATTTCTTCTTTTTTTTTCATCTCTCCAAAGCTTGTTGTTTAGTCATTTCTGACTCTACATGACTCCTTTTGGGGTTTTCTTCGAAAAGACACTGCAGTGGTTTGCCATTTCTTTCTCCAGCTCATTTTACAGATGAGAAAACTGGGGCAAACAAGGTTAAGTGACTTGCACAGGGTCACACAGCTAGTAAGTGCCTGCAGATGGATTTGAGTTCAAGTCCTCCTGACTCCAGGCTCAGGACTCTATTCACTGTACCACCAAACTTTAAATTAGCTACAGATGATACTTCTGTAGGACCTTCTAGCTAAAATAACCCTTTGACAGACAGGATGATGAACATAAACTCTATTCCAATAGAATAATCAGTCTAGTAAGTGTCACACCCTAGAAACTCCCCATTATGCCTCCAACAAACCCTAAGAAACACACTGGTCAAATGAACTGCCTTGTTCAATTAGAGTACATCCAAAAAAAGTTTCTCAAGATTTCTGTAATTCTCAATTCCTCTTTTTCTGTTATGAAACTAAGCTCTGTAAATCATTCCTTTGTCTCTGACTACTGAGGAGTGAGGAGACCTGATGTGTTGGCAACTGCTAACCTTGCAGATAAATCTTTATCCTTGGAAGTTTGAGCCTCAGTTTCCTTTATTCACAGATTTTTGTTGTAACACTTGGTGAGCTCAGATGAGACCCGAGTGAGGGGCTCCAACTCCCAAGGACATCTCTCCAGAGAATGGAGGTTGGACTCTCCCTTGGGTTCAACCCAATTTCTTCTGAGATAAGGTAAGCAGCAACCTCTACATTACTGGGAAAACTCTCTTAAAGCTCCCAGATGGGAAACCTCCACAGCCCAGGTGGAAAAAGTCCTTCCCTAAAAGTCCTTGGGAAGATCCTCTGCATAAGGGAGGTAAAACCCCCTGTAAGGGTAGACTAAGTCCTTCTTGGGAAGGTCCTGTAAGGTAGATAGGGGTTAGCCT
>CM053584.1:203972638-204011803 GCA_028627135.1 Pseudochirops cupreus
CAGTCCCCAAATTGGAAGTGTCTAGAGAGGCAAAGACAGCTCACTCGGGTAGCAGGTACTTGTCTCAACACTAACTCAAGTCTTGTTTTGTTTTGTTTCCTCTCTTTTCTTTCTGTGAATTGGTCTGTCCGCTGCAGAAAACTTCTTTTTTGTAAGAGTTAGGGAGGAGGACTTTGCCATGCCACAAGGTGCACGAGAGGGAACTTTGACAACCAGTATTTCCGTCAAAAAGTTCAACCGAAAAATTATATGAAATTTTATGTGGGTCTTTAATCTGACCCGAAGAAGGGATTTTTCAGTTACTGGTAACTAAAATTTTAAGACCGCCCTTAAGAAACTCATGCACACTAACTTTTTGATTAAACTGATTAGAGCTGGTCTCTATCTTCGCTGCGGGGGAAGCAGGACTTGCGTTCCCAGGTCGCCGCCGCGCAGGGGTTTGTCCGTGCGCAGGCTCCGCACACCCTCGAGGTGACCGGGCAGGAGACAGTCGTCCAGATCAAGGCCCATGTGGCGTCCCTGAAGGGCATTGCCCCCGAGGACCAGGTCCTGCTTCTAGGGGGCTCCCCGCTGGAGGATGAAGACATCTTGCAGCAGTGCAGGGTGGAGCCCCTGTCCACCCTGGAAGTGGCTGGCCAGACGCTGGGAGGTAAAGTCCATGGCTCTCTGGCCCGAGCTGGAAAAGTGAGGGTTCAGACTCCCAAGGTGGCCAAGCGGGAAAAGAAGGAGACTGGGCGTGCTAAGAAGAGAATGCAGTACAACCAACGCTTTGTCAACGTAGTGCCCACCTTTGGCAAGAAGAAGGGCCCCAATGCCAACTCCTGATCCCCTGGTACTTTCTGTCTGTCTCCAATAAAGCTGCTACGACTCTTAAAAAAAAAAAACTGATTACAGATGAAAAAGAAAAACCTTGTAGGCAAGTACATCCATGTGTCTGTTCATCTGTGTTTCTGTCTTGATAATTAAACCAACCTTTTCCTTCGGTTTGATAAACCAAAAGAAAACGGTATAGAAAAAAACTTTCTGCAGAACATTAAAAAGCCTTCGAAAAATATTTCCTTCTTTATCTTTCTGGCTTTGGCCAAGCTAGGGAGGGAAGTGGGGACAGACAAGAGTCATGGATAAAAAGGCAGGAATCTTTGTTTCCAATTGCAGAAAAATAACATCATAAATTAATTAGAGACCAAAGGTCTTTTCCTCTACTATTAAGTCTCCAAGTTGTGGTTTGACTGGCTCCGTAAAATTTGCCCTTATCAGTCTTTCCCTGGAGAGTAACGAATTTGTTTTAGTGCAAAAAGGGGAGGCGCCTTCACTGATTAGAGTAAAGCAAACTGGAAGTAGTAAAGACCCCAGCAAGAAGAAAGCTTGTTTTAAAAACAGAAGCAACTGAAAAGTAAGTAAAATTTAATAATGCCACGGCATTTAAAATGAATTGTTTAGGTAAATTAGAAATGCTATAAATTTGTGCTGAAATTAATGGAAGTGAAATTATTTCAAAAATGTATTTCAACAGAAATAAGGCTATAATAAGAATTATTGAAGGTAGAATTAAACAGGAATATAGTATTTATTATAGGACAATACAGCAATCAACTAACTGTTCACCTAATGTGGAGGATTATCATATTTTAAAAATATAAAACTAAAAGTATATTATTTGTAAATATCAGCATTTATACACAGAAGTTTTGAGAAAGTGAAAAGTTTTTTTCAACAAATTATATCAGGGTATTCCTTGACTCGTCTTGGGTACCAAAACAAATAAACATTTTATAGAATAAAATTAGGAAGCTTACAATGGAAAACAAATTTTTTATCACTTGGAAGTATAATCTTGCACTTTCCAAAATACGAATTTATAAAAACAAGTCTTTGTACTTTGAGGAAGAACAATCTGCTTCACTATCAAAGAAGCAGTGAAATCGATAGAACAGATTGTGGTGTTTTTTTAAGTCAAAGAATTTGTTTAAGTATACTAGCACATGTCAGTTAAAAGTACTGTTGTTTCATTTACATTTAATTCCTTTAATTAGGCTCAATGTGATATCTAAATATCACCACATTTCAGCAATTATACTTGACTGTATGTCGCCATGGGGGGGGGGGGGGAGAAAGGAGAAAATTTGAAACTCAAGGGATTGTGGAACTGAATCTTGTAAACTAAAAGTAAACAAACAAATCAATTTTTTAAAAATTGAGATTTAAATAGTATCATTAGAAATTATATAAATATGGGCTTGATCTTGTCAAAATGTCATTCTGAACCTACATTATAATTTTGGTAAATCAGTCTTTTTTATATATAAAGGGAATAATAAATAATAGTACCTACTTCACAGGGTTGTTGGAGGAGTTAAATGATTCTACAATGCTTAGCAAAGTGAGCGCTGTATAAATATCTATTATTGTTACTGAGTTTTGGGTTAAATACCATATCAAAGACAATGATATGGGTGATTTTCTAAGAAGGATAAGTTAAGTTTTTATCTAAGTGAGTAGATGAAATTTTACTTGAGAAGAACTCGAGAAGTTTGGCATTTTGTTTAAAAAACAAACATGATATTCTTCAGATTTCTCATTCTTTCTTGTATTGTGGAATTTGAAAGAATATTAGATATATGATTAGAAATGTGAATTCTCTTTTAATTAAGATATGTATTTAAGGTGATATTTTTCTAAAATATTGTAAAATGCTATTAGAAAGGTCACTTCCTTTTTGAGTTATTAAAATGAATGCAATAACAATCTTTGGAAAATGATAATAATAAAGTGTCTTTTGCCTTAAATTCTTATGATTTAACATGAGGTTTGAGGACTTATAGTGAAAAGTATTATCCATCTCCAGAGAAAGAACTGATGATGGAGTGTGAATGCAGGCTGAAGCATACTCTCTTTTTGCTTTTTGTTTTGTTTTTGTTTTTTTTTAATCTGTGTTTTCTTTCACAACATGACTAATAGAGATATGTTTTACGTGACTGCACATGTATAACCTATATCAAATTGCTTGCCTTCTCAATGAGGGGAGAAGGAAGGGAAAGAGGGAGGGCAGAAAAGAATTTGGATATGATTAATAAAATACCAAAGGAATTACGATAGATAATTTTTCCCTGTAGCATAATTTTAAAATGCATTCCATTGAATTATTGTCATCTGACTAGTAAGTCTCATGTTTTAAATATATGATACTGGATATACAAATTTTTTCTCTTATAAAATCTGAGAAAAGCTGTTAAGACAAGTTACTTCCCCTTTTGATCTAAATGCTGTTAGATCATAAATGTATCTGTTATAGAATGTGACAAAAATGTCAGAAAACTATCAATCTTTAATAAGGAACTTTTTGTTTTAAATTAAATAAATAATCAAAATGATAAATGGCTTACTGTTTGTCAGTAGAGAAGCAAAGCAAAATCTTCTTAAGAGAGCTTTGTCTGTGAGGTTCCTTAGGACTTGCTGCTTGTGCTAAGTCAGAAGGTTTTACCAGCCCTACTGATTAGCATGCTGTGAAACTCAAATGCTGCAGTGTACGGAACAGGGACTTCTCCCAGCCATTTTTGTTGCTCAGTTGTGTCTGACTCAGCATCACCTCGTTTGGAGTTTCCTTGGCAAGATACTAGAGCAGTTTGCCATTTCTTTCTCCAGCCCATTTTATGGATGAGGAAACTGAGGTAAACAAATTCGAATGACTTGATAAGCATCATAGAGCTAGGAAGTGTTAGAGGCTGGATTTGAACTCAGGTCTTCCTAACTCTAGGCTTGGGACTCTACCCACTGAGTCACCTAGCTGCCTCAGTATTAGTATATAGTAAAGTTAAATTTTTGAATCAGCTATTCACTGTGTGTAGACTAGTGTTTATTATATTTATGTAAAACTTCAGAATGCCTATTTCTGCTGCTTGTCCAACTTATCCAACATTCAGCTAGCTTGCCTCTCCATCATTTCCTGTGGGAGTTGCCCTCAACCTTGATTTCATACGTATGCCTAAGGCTGATCACTATAAAGTCTCCCTTCAACTTATTTGGTGAGCTAAAGATTTTTCTAGGCCAACTCCCATCGGCAAGTTGTACTTTGAAGGCCACCTAAGATGGCCTAAATGAAATCTAGCATTCTCCTTCCTTTATCTTATCTACAGGACACACCAAGCGGGGAGCTGCATTGATTATTAGTTATTTTATATAATTTTATATGTTTTCATATCATGTAACTAATATTAATTATTAAGAATATTAAAACCTATCATATTTATTTAGATGTGCTTTAGAACATATGTACATGTGGTAAATTTTGCCTCCAACAACTATACTGAATGCATGAAAAGTCTTCCTGTTAATGAGTATAATGAACCAACACCGTTAATAATTATTGTCACATGAACACAATAATTATATCCTGCCCTAACATATGATTTAAGAAGTTTTGCTATTTAAGGCAGAATCTTGTGGGACTTTAATTTGATATACTTCTAAGTTTTGATTTCAGGTATAATTGTCTGACCTCTCATGAGGCTGTGAATCCATCATTCAAGAAAAATGTCAACAGCTCAATGGGATTGGCATTTGTGAACTCCCACTAGTGGACAGATGTCCCTGGGGAACAGTTGGGGGGAGGGGACAATTTTAAGAAGACTAAGGTAACACCCTCATGACTCAGTTTCCCATATGAGACATTTTTCTACCTGGTTATTTCTGAGCCTGGCTGCGATAGCTTGTCATACAACTGGCTATGACATACCTAAAATTAAACAGAACTATTGAATAGGATTGATACGGCCATGTCTCTCCCTTTCTCTTCACATAACAAATGCCATTGATAAGAGCAAGTGAACAAGTATGCCTCGTCTTCTCATTTTAATAAAGACATAAGAGATAAACCCTATTGGTGACTTCTGAAAGAATTTTGACTGGTATAGTACTACTATGGTGAGAAATCATTTTAAATTGTCCTTTGAATTACAAATAACAGAGACCATGAGGATTTATAATTGATAGAGTATTTCATTTATATGAGATTGATACTACAACATCCTTTTATTATGTTAATGTGATATAATACCCTCATAAGGAGGGAATTAATGGGAGATGTTATGCAGTTTCCAAAACTGGATTAAGAAGTATCTTTCTGATAACTTTGAGAAAAAGAAAGACTCATCTTCCAATTCTGGCCCTCATAATATGACAATTTAAATTCTCTGAAATTTCAAGTAAATTATGCATTCTTAATTTGATGTTCTTATTAGCTCTATTTATAAAATCAGAACCATAAGGCTTGAGTTAGAAGGATGTAGTAAATATATTGTTTGTATTAAGCCTTCCTACGTGCTCTTAGAACCCGAACAGATCTGAAAGGAAGAGCTGCTTCAGAGCTATCCTAAGAATGTGACTTGTTGCAGAAATGTACATCTGTTACTTCCTACAATTACAAAGCAGTCTGGAAAGAACTCCATAGCACAGGAGGGCTGCAGTACAGACCAGACCTTTGAATCTTTTAATCTATATCAAGAATTTCCAGTGAACTTGCAGAATTCAACAAAGGAATTGTTTTACCCATGTGCCATTACCTCTGTCCCTCTAAAAATTTTGTCAATGCTTTGGCCATAGGTAATAAGGCTTTGATCTATAAAAACAACCCACTTACTTTTTGACAACTGAGTTCTTCCTTCTTTAGGGCAACAAAACCACAAAGAATAAAATATTGTTGCTTTATCCATGAAGTCCCCAGATTGATACTCCTTCTAATATGTTTCCTGACATTCTCAGGTCAGCACAGGCCATGGGAACATAGAAGCTTCCCTCTCTGGGCTGGAATTCTTCACTGAAACACCTCTGGTCAAGTGTCAGAGTTCATCTCCATAAAAAAGTTCTACCTGCCTGTCCCTAAGACAATATTGTTATGATGGAGTATTGTTCAGAGTATTGTCTTCAAGGACTTGCAATGGCTCCCTATTGCCTACTGGGTGAAGTAGAAACTCCTTAATCTGAAGTCAAGGCCCTTCACAATATGGCCCCCAACTGTCTTTCAAGCCTTTCCTTCCACTACTCCCCTGAGAGCACTCTGCACTGAAATCAGGCTTCAGAAAATGCTCTCTATTCTCTACTTCTCCACTTTTTCACCTTCTGAAACCCACCTGTGACTGGAGCACCTGTTTTCATTCCCTCTTCCCAAACTAAATTTTCCTTAGGTTTTGTTGTCAAAGAGTCTTGGAGTTTTGTTTTGTTCTTAGACACAAACACACAATGCATGATTGCCTCTCAGCACAGGACTTTTGAAAAAGGAAAACTGGAGGTAGGGATGGAAGGTAAGCATGGAAGCCATGGGAAAAATTCCTCACCATACCATAGCTTCCCACTAACCACTCCCCCTCAGAGATAAATTACATTTTGCTGTCATATAGAAGACAAAACCAGTTGAATCTCCTTCCAGCCCCACCACTGAGCAAGCAATGCTGAAGCAATCAGGACAGGATCAAGGTTCCTGCCCACATCAGAACAGAGAGTAAGAAATACAGTGTGACATGGCAGGAAATGTTAGGAATTCTAGTATCCACTCTGCCTTCAGGGACTCCCTACATGAACAGATGTCATAAGGGATTGAATGAAGCACCTAAACTGTGTTTCTATCAACTTTGGAGCATTTCCGTGTGTTACTGAAATATATAGTATTTAGTGGTTCCATTTAAAAGACAACATAAGCTTTTTAGTTCTAGATTCCCCAGCCATTTGTCTAATTTTGTATTTTCCTCTCCATTTGTCATTGTTTTCTTAAATTGTCCTAAACTGAGAGGATATTAAAATCTCATGCTACTGTCATATTACTGTTTATGTCTTTTTGTAACTCAATTAACTTTTCCTTTATGAATTTTGATACTATAGCATTTGGAGCACATAAGTTTAATATTGATATCAATTTATTGTCTGTGGTTCCAGAATAATAGTTTCCTGGTTTATCTCTTTGTGTTGCATATGTCTGGTTTTGCTTTGTCTGGTGTTATTATTTTAATTCTTGCCTTTTTTGGCGATTCACATGAGCATAATTAATTTTGTTCCAGGCCCCCATTTTTATTCTATGTATGTTGGGGTGGGGATGTATGAGTATTTCTTGTAAACAATGGATTGTGAGGTTTGTTTTTTTAAATTCCATCTGTAACTGATTTTTCATTTTGTTGAATTATTTGATTTATTCACATTTAAATTTCTGGGAGATAGATCTATATTTTCCTCCATTTTATTTTAATATTAAGGAGGTTTTGGTTTTTTTTCCAAAAAAGGATTTTTTTTTTCCTCTTCCACTGTAAGGACAATACTTTTTCTCTTTGGTTATCTTAACTTAATATATTTCAAGATAACACTATTCCAACCAACTCTCTTCCCTTTACCCTAATTCTTCCTCTACTGTTCCAACTCATTAGCCTTTTCCATAGTTTTAGAATTCCAATTAATTTATTAATTCTTTTTCCTTTATTTCTTTTAACTAGATAATTAATTTTTTCCACTCTTTCAGTTAGAAAACTAAACAAGATCCTCCTTTCCTCCCCTTCAATTTGTTTTGTTTGTTAGTTTCTTATTTAATTTTCTGAACTTTTTTCTTAAAAGGATTACCGTCCCTTATTCTCTTCATTATTTAACTTCCTTTTCTATTATAGAATTTTATGCTTTGATTCAGGACTCATCTACTTATTTATTGCTTTTTCAAGCACAAGATGACTCATAGCTTTAAAAATACCTATTTGGAGTTCCCTCTTCTAAATAATTTTTATATTATTGCTTATAGATATCATACCCTCTAACCTTCTTTTTATGTTATACCTCATTCTTAGAACTCCTCAAGGTAGAATAGGATAGAAGATAGAAGTCTTTCCCCTTGGTAGGAATTCTCCTATGACCCTGAATGAAAGTTTATCACTACCCTTTGCCCTCTCCATGAGAAATTTCTCCTATTTGCCATGAAATCTACTCCATGGGTCCATGCTTTCCTATTCTTCAGGGAGAGTGTCTCCAGAGCTCTGCTACCCCTTCTCCAAAGCAAGATGAGTGTTTTCTCTAAGTACCAAATCCTCGAAAATTATTTCTAATGTAGAGTCTCTAATTCCCATGATAAAATATCTCCTCCCCTATGGACATGTTCTTCAGTGAGATCCCCTGCCACCACTCAAGCAAATTTACTCTTTTCTGTAATTGTTATTATTACTATTACTATTAATATTCTATTACTATTATTATTCTATTTCTCTCTGTTTTATTCTTCTCATGATTTTTTTCCCCATTCTCTTATAGACTTTCTTCCTGAGAGACTACAGGAGTTATTTTCCCTTCATTGTAAACCTCTGACCACTTGATCTGAAGGCCACATTCCCTTCTGTTATTAATATCTTCCTTCGTAGTTCACCTGTTTATGGTCCTAGTCTTTAAATGAGTTTTCTTCCTTATAAGATCTTTAGTAATTTCATCCTTTTTTCCTTATATTCCTCTACTGTTCACTTTCAGACTCCTTTACCTTTGGTGGCAGTTTCTTCAGAAACTAGATCTCAAAGATGTCATGTATTCTTTCTATCTATCTTCTTCTTCCAGTCTCCCTTTTATGTGCCCTCCCATTCTGCACATTAGACCCACTGGAAGCATTTATTCAACTGGGGGCGGGATGTCATGAAGTTTAATCCATGATAATCCAGGCTTGTTCCTCCACCATCTCATCTATTTGCCTTCTCTTTTCTCCTTTGTCTCCTTGTGAACTTTTAGAAAGAAATTTCTTATTGGTTTCTCTGTTGTTGTTGTTAACACCCTGAGTGTCTTCCTCTTTTTCAATTTTTCCCCTTTTTTTCTAGTGTTAATGTATTTTGTTACCTGTATCCTCCTTGATTGTTATATTTGCTTATCTTTCCTATATTTCTGTTTTCTGTAGTGTTGGCAAACCAAATAATCTTCTTATGCCTGATTTTGTTTTGTAGGACTCCTTCAAATGTTTCTTTTTTATCAAATGTCCATCCTTTTTCATTAATAGTAAGGCTCAGGTTCGCAGGGGTGTATCTTAAGCCTATTGCATCTTGAGCCTGGATTGTATCTTGAGTTGCTTTGCTCTTAGTAACCATTTCTCCTGCAGTTTCTGGTAAGTATAGAATGAATAGTCTTGTATTACTTCAATTTCCTTTCCTTTATATTTAAAATTTTATTTTATTTTATTAATTTATAACCTTAATTAAAACTAAAAATGTATATTTATTTCTCCTGGTTTCTTGAAGAATCTGTTGCTTGTCATTATCATTATTAAATTTAATCACTGTGTTGGAATTTGCAGCAAATACAATTAATCAATAAGCATGTATTAAGCACCTACTATGTACATTTTTTCCTTCTGGAATCAGTCTCTGAATTCTTTCAATTGACAGTTTGTTTTCTGTGTTCTGGACAGTTTTCTTCTATTATTTCTTATTATGATGATATTCAGGGTTTTTTTACTTGTCACATTCTTCTGAAAGACCTATAATCCTTCAGTTTTGTCTTTATGTTCCACCTTAAAAATTAATATCTTTTGCTTGTACAGAGATCATTTTAAAAATGTTACTGTTGTTTGCTTCTTTTCTTCCTTATCATCCTTCACTTTTATGTATTTGCATTCTCAATCAGCTGTTCTCTCTTTTGTTTCTTTGGTGGGGTTTGCCACAGTGGATTCAAGTTTTTCTACTTGTTGATTATTTCCTTTGTGAGGACCATAAATTTTGTTTTTCCAATTCTTATTTCCCTATTAAATCATTTGGGAATCTCTTGCTGTGGTTCCCTACTCTCCTGAGAATCCACATGGTCCTCTGCTTCATCAAGTACGGATTCATATTCCTTCATCTTCCAATATTTATTCATAAATGTTTAAATTCACTTAGAGGATCTGGAGGCCATATTCCCCTCTGTTATTAATATTTTTCTTCTTGGTTCATCCGGTTGTGGTCGTATTTTTAAAATGAAGTTTCTTTCTCCTAAGACCTTCAGCAATTTCAGCCTGTTTTCCTCTGCTACTCACTTTGTGATTCCTTCCTCTTTGATGACAGGATCTAGACCTCAAAGTTCTCTCAGCCTCCTTTCATGCTCAGCAATTCACATTCCAACAACTTTAATCCCTGCTTCAAGTGACTTCTGGGTGGAAAGAGCTGACTGTAGTTGGATGTCAGTCCCCTTTGCTTCAACTGTGATGAAGCTACACACATGCAAGCAGCCTACCCTAGTTCCTTCTGTTCCTCATTACTCTGCTTGAGAAATATTGCAGCACAAAATGCTACTATACTGGTGTCCCAGCTAGAGCAATCTTTTGACTTTTGGCTTTCTGTAGCATAGGGAAGGGAAGTGTGTGTGGTGGTGGTGGAGGGAGAGTGAAGTTCTCTTGCAAGCTCATGCATTGGTTTGTATGGCCCTGCAAAAGCGTGTTGGGGAGAGGGTACTGGTATGGAAATTAGAGATTAGCCTTCGCTGCTGTTATTATATTAGGCAATGTTATTGCACTAGCCTAACCTTGTTAGGCTTCTTGATGTCTTAGGTCACACAAACAGCTGAAATTGCTCTATCATTTTGGTGTAATTCCTATCTTGGAAGGGTTTGGGCAGTCATGAGGATAGAAGAATGTATCCAGGCCTCCATCTTGTTGATCCTATGACCCAGATATGTTTCTAACCCTCTTGAAGACAAGAGAATAGAGTGATCTCCCAGTCTAAGCCATCCCCTCACTCTCCACAAAGGCAGAAATTAAAGTTTCTCTGAGAGATGTTTTCTCCTGTTTTCTTGGCATTCCAAAACATCCATCTATAACTCTCTATTAATATATAAATATGAGCTATTATCTATTGAAGGCTTATTATACCCAACATCTCATGTTAGGTGCCTAAGGAAGATTGATGTTCCAAAGTAGAGTGATACACAATGGAAGAAAAGAACCCTGACCATCCCTACCAAATTTCCCCCAAAATATAACATCTCCCAAATTTCTGCTTGTGTGGTCCCTGACATTAATTTCTCTTGCTTTCCTGGAGCCTGGAAATAATACAATAGCCAAAGGAAATAAGTTTTTCTGACATCAAAGTTACATCTTCAGAACCCACATCCAAAAAGGTGAATGGAAAATAACGATCTCTATGCAGCTCCCTTTGGTGTTGGGAAGTGTGGTGCTGGTTATTGTGGGAAGCTGGAAAGAAGGGCCTCTCTGGGACGGCAGTACTGACAAGGGCAAGATAGCAAAGCGTTTCCTAATCTGAGTAGTCTCCCACCAAACCATGATCAGGTTCACTTTGACTCCCAAATCCTCCTCAGGATTTTTGACAGGAAAAAGAACATCATCATCAAGATCATGACCAAAATAGTTAGATTTCCCCAATACTTCAAGCTTTTCAAAATGTTACACTTTATTATCTCATTTTATCTTCACAACTCTAGGAGGTGGATGCTATTATTATCCCATTTTCCAGATCAGAAAACTGAGGCAAACAGAAGTTTAGTGGCTGGCTCAGGATTATACGGGTAAGTGTCAGAGGCTAGATATGAACTCAGATCTTCCTGACTCCAAGTCTAGTGCTCTCTCCACAGGAGAGTCACCCAGC
The DNA here is from genome assembly GCA_028627135.1 of Pseudochirops cupreus. NCBI lineage: Eukaryota > Metazoa > Chordata > Mammalia > Diprotodontia > Pseudocheiridae > Pseudochirops > Pseudochirops cupreus. The sequence goes on from CM053584.1 coordinate 203,984,209, forward strand.
ATTTGTATAGTACTTTACACAACATTTTCTTCACAATTACCCCATGAGATGGGAAGTGAAAGTGCCACTAACTTCGTGTTCAAGATGAGGAAATGAAGGGACACAAAGATTAAATGATTTATCCAAGATTATCTGAACCACATACTGCAAAGGTGGGATTCCTATTGAAGTCTTCTGGCCCCAAATCCAATACACCACTCGTTACATAACAGAGGCTGGTAGCATCATATGCTATAAAGGGCTGTGAATCAGAACTCAAGAAGCCAGGACTTCCTCTAATTAGCCCTTTGGCCTCAAGCAAGTTGCTTCTTCTCTCAGAGTCTCAATTTCTTCAACTATAAAATAGGGAAGGATGAACTAAATCCTAACCCACGGGCTTGTGATCTTCAAGTTATTGTAAGAGACCTATCTCATTAGGTAACTCAATATGTTAAACAAGCACAGATGCCATCTGTAGACTAAATAAATAATTCCTCAAATAAATATGTATCAGAGGCTCCCTCCTGACATAAAAGTGTTTGAGGTCACTTCGCTTCTCTAGCTTCTTTCTTCTGCTGAGTAGAACCGGGAATATCAGTATCCTGGACTCCTCTACGAACTCAAGGCTTCCAGTTGTAATTGAGTTGTTTCAGTCATGTCTGACTCTTCATGACCCCATTTGGGGTTTTCTTGCCTGAGATACTGGAGTGGTCCTTGTCCAGCTCATTTTACAGATGAGGAAACTGAGGCAAACAGGATTAAGTGACTCACCCAGGGTCACACAGCTAGTAAGAGTCTAAAGCTGGACTTGAACTCATAAAAGGAGTCTTTCTGATCCTAGGTCCAATGCTCCATGCCCTGCACCACCTAACTACCCAAGGCCTCCAGCTCCCCTTTTTAAATACCTAGGATCCCAAGGATTAAAATATAAAAGTTTTATTTACAAAACAATGAGCACTAAAAGAGTTTACATTCAAATCCATAGGCAAAAGAGTCCAGAGTGGGTAACCCCACCCCCAGACACCTGTAAACGGGGAGGTGCTGGTAAATGTTTCATAATCATCTCTCAAGGAGAGGGGAAAAATGTACTCACAACACATTTTTAAATTTAATCTTCATTACAAGCCTTTTCTCCATCACTTTAAGTCTAGACAACGAACAGAAGAGTAAATCATGCCCTCGTTTGTATTTGTGGATTTCTAAGATGTAAATGCTTATGTTGAAAATTTAACAATCGGCTCTCCAACCCAGGATGAGCTGGCTTCAGTAAAGCACGCCTGTAAAGCATGAGGCATTGTACCCCTGCTGCTCGCGGCTCTCTTCACCTGTCCCTCGTGTCTTTCGCCCCTCTCCTCTTTTGCTGACTTGCTGCTTTCCTGCAGATGAGATGCAGTATGGAAGCAGATGCCCCCAAACCAGCTGTGATTTTTCTCTACCTTTTCAAGTCACTAAAACAAAGCTCTCAAAGGCTTAATGCTTCACAAGTACCTTGTAATGAGTTTTCTACTTATTCCCATTCAGAGGTAATTAAACATTAGCATTACCAACAGCCCTTTTGCAAAGCATATTGGCACTTGAGGGCACTGAAGATTTCACTTACCTGGGTTGGGGCAGGGCTAATCAAGTCGTGGGCATGTTGTCTAGAATGACAGACTCTCAGGGTTAGAAGGTATCAGAGGTCAGAGAATCATAGGTTTGGAGCTGGAAGGGACCTTAGAGGACACATAGTCCAACCGTTCACTTTTTTACAGACATAGTAACTGAGGCTCAGAAAGTTTAAGTGACTTACAAAGAGAATGATCCAAAGATCAGTGATTTTCTGATATTTATTAGGTTCTCTAACTCCAAATCCAGTCCTCTGCTCCACTACAGCATATTGTTTCCTAGTCCAACCCATCCCTAAGAAGGAATTTCCTCTACAATATACTGGAAGAGTACTCAGCCTTTGTTTAAATGTCTCCAGTGATGAGAAATACACTCTTTTGAGGCAAATCCTTGTACTTCTGGATAATTCTGGTCCTTAGGGAATTCTTCCTTTCACCAAACCTAAATTCCAATCTCTGCAATTTCCATTCCTTACTCGGAAATTGTTCTCCCTGGAGTGAAGCAAGGCAATTCAATTACCTTGACCAGCCTCAGCAAAAGCAGCTCTCATCACCAACTCCCCTTTTTTTTCTCTAAGCCATGCATGCCTAGTTCCTTCAATCATTTTCATATGGAAAAATCTCCAATCTACTCACAATCCTAAATAATCTCCACTTGACAAACTTCAGTCTCTCCATATTTATTCTAAAATGTGATGCCCAGAACTGACACACTGCTCCAGATGTGTCTGACCAGGCAAAGTGTAGCAGAACTATCACACTCCATTCTAAACACTATATTCCCCTTAAAACATCCTAAAATGGATTTGCTATTCAACATTCCAGTCCTTCCATCCCTTAGTAGTTTATTTGACTGTTATCCCTGCCCTAACCTCACTTTCTTCCTTCTCCAACTTTAACCCAATAGTTAACCATTTCAACTCTCTACTGTCCTCTGCTCTTGAATCTCTTTGAAGGGCATGCCCTCGCCTCCATGCCCACTGCCATCTTATCATTGCATTATTCCAACCATCCAACTCTTTTACTTCTACTCACAAACTGCTAAATTATCCTAGAAGTCTCACAACTATGCTGAATACATTACAGTACATTCATGTTCTCCAACTTCAACTAGCCCCTCAATACAGAAAGATATTCTGTCCTTATTCCCTGTCTCGGTCCCCACTGAAGCTATTCCAAGCCTTCCCTTGCCCTTCAAACCTCCAACACCTTCTCCTCTCCTCTCTGTCTCTTATTTTACAGACAAAAACAGAAGCTATTTAACATAACTCCTCTTTTTTTCTCTTTATCTCTAAAGCCATTAACATCATCTCCCATTCTCTCCTCCTTTTGCCCAGTCTCTGACAAAAAACAAATGGCCCTCCCTTCTCCTTGCCATGGCTAGTCCCTCTACATGAGCAGTTGATCCCATCCTTTCCCATCTTCTCCAGTAGATTGAATCCTCAACCATTCCCCATCTCTCTCAAATCTTCAACCTTTCCCTATCAACTTATTCTTTCCCTTCTACCTTCAAGCATGTCCATTCCACCTCATCTTCAAAAAAAAATCAGTACAGCTCCTCAAGCTATCATTCTTTATCTCTCTGCCCTTTCTCAGCCTTATATTGACAAAAGTCACCTATATGCTCTTCTTGTACTTCCTCTCCTCTCACCCACTTCTCAACACGGCAATACTGCAATCTGCCTTCCAACCTTATCTCTCAATGGAAATTGTTCTTTCCAAAGTGACCAATGATCTCTTCTTACTTGTCAAAAGTGATGATTTTCCCTCAGTCTTAATCCTTCTCAATCTATCTGTTGCATTTCTGTTGACATCTACATAGTAGATTCTTAATAATTGTTTGTCGATCCTATACTTGACTGCATGCCGCCATGGAGCGGGGAGAGGGACAGAGAGGGAGAGGAGAAAATCTGAAACTCAAGGATTGTGGAACTGAATCTTGTAAACTAAAAGTAAATAAACAAACCAATTCAAAATGATAATTGTTTGTTGACTGACTGATGAGTCCAGTAGCAAAAGTATTTCAGTAAGAAATGAAAGCAACGTAAATAGCAGGAGAGAAACAAGTAATAGAAGAAATTAAGAGAAGTGGCTCTAACACTGCAGGCTCTGTTGGCGCCCAGAGAGTCTCTCCTCTGGGTTTTTGTGATCCTGCTCTCTGGTTTGCCTTACTATTTATCAGACCCCTCCTCTTCCTCTTTGCTGGCTCATTATCCATACCAGGACCCCAAACAATGGTTGTCCCCTAAGGTTTCTTCCTAGACTCTCTTCTTTTTTCCTTCTGCACTTTCTCTCTCAGTAACTTCATTAGCTCCCATAGGTTTAACTCGTTTCCATGCAGAAAATTTCCAGATCTATCTATTTAGCCTTCATCTCTCCCCTAAGCTTCAGTCAAATATTACTAATTTTCTACTGGAAATTTCAAATTGGACGTCCCAGAAACAACTTAAGTTTAACATAACTAAAACTGTACTCAATACCCTTTGCCCTAAACCCTCCCCTCTTCCATACTTCCCTGTTTCTGTGGAAGATATCCCATCCTCTCAGTTTTCCACTTTGTAACCTTGGCATTATTCTAGGACTTTTCACCCTTCCTCATCCCACATGTCCAATATTGTCTTTTCCACCTTGACAACATCTCTCACATTACTCCTCTCCACTCACATAGTTACTTCCTTATTTCTCTCTCTGATGCACCCACCACATTAGTGCCTAAGTAATCCTCCAAATGTATTGCTCTGTCCATATCATTCCTCTAATCAAAAGCCTTCAATGCTTCTTTGTTAACCACTGAAGAAGGATGATCTCCTGATCTTGGTATTCAAAATCCTCCATTTATGTTTATCTCATACTACTCCTCTCCATGCACTCCATGTTCCAACTCTAACACCGGAGGCTCTGGGAACACTGACTCGGAAGCCCTGTTACTTTTTCCATGTTCATTATGGGTTGTTTTGGGTAATCAATTTTTCAAATCAAGGCCTAGGCCCTCTACTAATACAGTAATTCTATTACCAGCCCATGCAAAAGATAAGAATCCTTTCTAATACCTCTCCTCACTATTTCCAGACCTCCTCAAATTCATCATTGTCTCCAGAAGCTCATCTTCTAGCAAGATCACAACTCACATCGTATGAAACTCATACCTCCCCAGTACACCCTGACCCTGGGACTCCTCCCTTCCTGTGATTGGAAAGGACAGAGGGTAGCCATCAGAGAACTCCTCCTAATTTAAAGAGGCACAGTGCATTCACCTCATAATTTCCCACCTAGCTGCAGGTCTTCATGCCCCAACTGCCAGGTATCCATACAACCACCTTGAAATTTCTTTTTATGCATTCTCTTCTCCCATTAGATTGTGAGCTCCCTGAGGCCAGAGGTTGTTTTTTGCCTTTCTTTGTAATTCCAACATTAAGCATGGAGCTTGACATGTAGTAGATGCTTAATAAAAGTTTGTTGGCAACTGATGAATCCAGTAGCAAAAGTATTTAGGTAAGTGTATCAGCAAGCACCCTTGCACACCCAGGATGGCCTGCTGGCACAGGTTCTTTGATCTGCTTTTCTAAAGGAAGGACAACTTTAAAGGGGCTAACAATCTTACTTCAATTAACAGATAGATAAGTACAGATAAGTAGAAAGAAGTGAGAATCCAAGAAAGAATCCAATAGACAGGACTCCAACTGTCTAAACAGAATAATACAACCACCTACATATACCACCAGACCAGGAGAGCACCAACATCTGAGTAGTTCTTAACTAATGGCTACTCAGAGTCCCGTCCAGGGAATCAAAAGGTCCTTCATCAGGACGGCTAGGTGGTGCAGTAAATAGAGCACCAGCCCTGGAGTCAGGAGAACCTGAGTTCAAATCCCACCTCAGACACTTGGCACTTACTAGCCATGTGACCTTTGGCAAGTCACTTAATCCCAATTGCCCTGCCTTCCCCACTCTGAAAAGAAAAGAAAAGGTCCTTCATCAATGATCATCCAAAGAAAATTGCCAACCTCCCAGTATATATAGTTTTCAACTAATAGACTCGGAGTCAGAAGGCATCACAATCCACATGACTCAGTGCCTAATCAGCTCAGTATCAAAAGGTGTGAAAGCCTCCCCATAAGGCAGACTTCCCCTAAGCAAGCTCCTCCTTAGGCATGTTCCTCCCCTAGTGGGCTCTATGTGACACAGGATGTAAGCAACAAGACCTCCATGACTGGCATGTGGTCATATAGGCCTATGAATGGACAGGGAAGATCTTCCTATTCCATTAACATTACAGTAAGACATGAAAACAAGGTAAATAACAGGAGAGGAACAACTAATAGAGTTTTCTCTGCCCCCAGTACACAAACAGGTAGAATCCCTTATACCTTCCTACAGATATAGAATCTAATGCCTCTATCACTCACATTGTCTTCAGAAAATCAAGAGAGGGATACAATCACTCTAGAACTTAAGATCTAGTGGTAAAATCTTGCATTTCTGTGCCACTTACATCAAGAAATTCTCTCAGAATGGGCTGGAATCTGCTTATGCTTCTCTATTTAGTTCCAGGATCATAGAATCCTATTTGGACAGCTTGGTTTGGAGATGCTACGTATGGCATGACCTCTTCATATACTTCTCCTTCCTTATTCCCACTCTGACTACATCCTGCAGTTTGTCTCTCCCTATCTGTTCATACCAACATTCTGGAAGTCCCATTTGCTTTTATTTCTGTCCTCTTTTCAACCAATTTCCCTCCTTCTTTTTTTTCATTTTCCAAGACTATACTGTTTCACACAGTCCATGTGTCCATCCCAAGGCTCCATTGGGAGTCTAATATCTTAGAGTTTTCTCCAAAGAACAACAGTTATCTTGCTTTGTCGTTGGGGGCACTTAAAGCCATAATTCAGGGTTACTGAAGCTACTATTTTTAGATCCAATAGAAAGATCTGTTTTCTCCTTAGGGAACCTATCAAAGGCGTAAGAAAACTTTCTAAGACTGGTTGAAATGGATGACTGCTACTCACTTCTGGTTTTTCCCATGGGCACAAATTATGTTGTCAGAAGCCTAGAAAGTATTGCCAAAGATAATGCAGGCAAGACAATGAAGAATGTAGCAATGTAGGTTTTATTTCCTTACTGCCCCTCCTCCCCCACCACTAAAGCCAAGGGATGCAGAAGAGAAAACTTCATTTGGGAAATGAGTATCCAAGGAGCTGTATCTGAGAATGGAACTTGGAATTTTAGACTAGTGCTTAAAATATAGGAATAATACATGGCTAGCCAGGAAAGAACATAAGAAAGGTTGGTAAGAACGCCAGTTAGATACACATAGAGAACAGCTGCAATAAAGAAGAGGTTGAGATACCCCAAAGTTTATAGAAAACAAAATTCAAGAAAGAAGCTAGTAATAAAAAACCATGACAAATAAATATATAAATACACACACACACACTCACACGCACATGCGCATGCACACACACGTGCACGCACACACATGTCCACAGTTCAGGCAAGAAGCAACCAGACTTTTACCTACTTCTGGTGTGTCACATGGGCAATAATTATATTGTCAGAAGAAACAAAAAAAGTGTTACTTAAGATTATGAAATCTTGGGCAAGAAGCTGAGACTATTTTCCTTACTGATTCCTATTGAAGACAGGGATGCTGAAGAGAAAAAAAAATGATTAGGGAAGTGACCAGTAGACTAGACAAAAAGAACTAGAAATCAGAAAAGGAGGAGAATTTGACTTCATGCAAAGTGGTGGGATGAAACTTATAACTAGAAAATGGCCCTAGATGGATAAACCTTATTCAAAGAAATTATATTAATCCAGGAATAAGATTGAAGGAGATTTGGTGGAGATTTGGGGGCAAAGATCAATAGAATAAGAAATAATTATTTTGGTCATCAAAGTATACTACAGACTACCCCGACAGAAAGAGAAACTAGATAAGGAGCTTGGAAAATAGATTATAAATCTCTCACAGAGGTATGATATAGCAGTGATACTGTTCATTCATTTTGGTCATGCCCAATTCTTTGTGGCCCCATTTGGCTTCCAGTATCTTGGCAAAGATCCTGGAGTGGTTTGCCATTTCCTTCTCCAGCTCATTTTACAGATGAGGAAATGGAGGCAAACAGGGTTAAGTGGCTTAACAGGAGCCACACAGCTAGTATGTGAGGCCAGATTTGAACTCAGGGCCTCCTGAGTCTAGGCCTGGCACTCTAACCACTTAGCCACCTAGCTGCCCCATATAGTAGTAATGAGAAACTGCAATGATCCATACATCTACCGGTGCTCCCTTCGTGCCAAAAGCAAAGTAGTTAATAACTTCTTAACTGGCCTTAATGATACTATTATTTTTCAGAAGGTGGGAGAACTAATAAGGAAAAATTTTATTCTGTATCTCATTGTCACTAAGGGAGAGACTCTGGTTACTGGTGTGGAAATGACGGAAACCTTTGGGGAAAAAGAACCACTCCCTGAGCACAACATGCTTTCCAGATTTGTGGGAGGCAGGTTACAAAGGGTTCAGAAAAAGAACAGGCATGATACCACGGTCTGAATTTCTACAGAGAAAATCAGCCCAAGAGAAACAAAAAACTTCGAAGAGTAGCACTCTGGAGACCCAAAGGGAAAAAACAGGACTTGTCCCAAAAGACTTGTATGGATTCACAGTAGTTCATGAACAAATACCTTCAAGTTTTCAAACGTGTTCAGAAGACGGAAGCAACGACAGGTTAACAGCAGATAAGGGCATAACTCTGTCACTGTGCTGCAAGAATGACTTTAGGAACGCTAAAGTCCAGAATGAGCGGAGAATTTATAGGAAAGCTTAGGAAAGAAAAAAAAAGCTTTTTTGACACTCAGCATTTATATAAGAGCCACTATGTACCAAGCACCTGTGCAAAGTGCTTTACAATTATTATCTCATTTGATTATCACAGCAACCCTGTGAGGAAGGTGCTATTATCAACCCCATTTTACAGATGAGGAAATTGAGGCAAACAGAGGTTAAGTGATTTGCATAGAGTCATACGGCTAGTAAGTGTTTAAGGTCAGTTTTGAGCTCAGGTTTTCCAGATTCCAGGGGCAGCTAGGTGGTGCAGTGGATAGAATACCAGGCCTATTGTAGACATTCTCTATCTATAGTCCTAAAATTGCCATTCAAGTCAAATGATTTTTTTTGGATACAAATTGTGCCATCCACAAATTTGAAAAGTATGCCAACTATGCCTTTATCCAAGTCATTGATAAAAGTCTTGATTGGAAGAATACCGAGGACAGATCTCTTAGCAATGACAAATGGCACGCAAAATGTAGCGTAGCATCCCATTCTGGCTTACTCTTCCAGCTCTCAGTGGACTGGGAAGTTAGATTACCAAAGGGGAGAAGTAGGTTTTAGGAGTGACCTGGAGGAGTTTTTGCTTCTATTAATGTCATTGATGAGTCCTCATCTGGCATTCTCTTCAATATCAAGCAACAAATAGAACTCATATTAGATTCAAGAAAATGGTCATTTATCGAGAATACATAGCAATAATAGTAATTATGAAATCTCTCCTGCCCCTCCCCAACTCCACCCCAGGACTACACTTTTCCCTTCCACATACACAAGGTCTCTGAGGACACTGGGTTTAAACTTTAAACACAATGGAAGTGAAGCAAATATACACGGCCAAGAGGTACCTACCAACTCCTGGTCCAGAAATCCTTTTATCTTTTTGTAACATAACAATATCTTTTTAAAGTCTTATTGTTCAATCATTTTCAATATTGTCTGATTCTTTGTGAGCCCATTTGGCAAAGATACTGGAGTGCTTTGCCATTTCCTTCTCAGCTTATTTTGCAGATGAGGAAACTGAGGCAAACAAGGTTAAGTGACTTGTTCAGGGTCACATAGCTAGATGTATCTGGGGGCAGATATGAACTCAGGAAGATGAGTCTTTCTAACTCTAAACCCATTACTCCATCCATTCATTTCACCACCTACCTGCCCCCTTTTAAAGTCTCCAGACAGCATTTCTCTAACTAACAAGGGATCACAGTCCCTGAAGCTACCACCACCATTGGTGGATTGTTTTTCTACTTCCCATCCTCTGCCATTAGACATTACTTCTTGGACAGACCCTGCTACAGGCTCCAATAGCTCACAGGACATGGATTTAATGAATCTGTTGGTCTCCGAAGTTGCCTGATAACTCCCATTTTCCCATTTCTAGCTACTGATTCACCTGAAATCAGGGAGGAGGAGACACAAAAGAAATATGTGCTTGAGAACCCATGGAGATCAGCTGCCCTTCCCCCACCTGACAGTTCACAGAGGTCCTTCCCCCCTTGAAACCTGCCAGAAAGAGATTGTGATGCTGAATGCTTGAACTTTTTACATGCACACTCAGTTCCAGTTCAGGTTTTCCTGAATCATCAGTCCTTCTAGCTCCAAAGCCAACTAGAAGGCTTTTTATCACATAATACTAACTCTGAGTCATCATGGGCAAAACCAGCATCTGAAGTTCTGTGTATTGAATTGTCAGCAAACAGACTATCCCAGCATGCTTCAAGGACTGAGCCCTCGTCGGCCAGCTCCCTCATTATGTAAAGACATATGACTAGAAAAGGAGGTAGGCTGCTCTTATAATAAGAGAGAGAAGGCTAACAGATCAGTCAGCACTAAGCACCTACTATGTGCCAGGCTCCACAGGACGTGAAGAAAGACCAAAGGCAGTCTCTGCTCTCAAAAAGTTCAGTCTAAAGGGAGAAATAATATGCAAACAACTATGTGCAAGCAAGATAAACATAAATATATGGAATAAACCAAAGTGAATTGGATTGTAGAGTACATGGGGGAGGGAGTGAGGTATAACAAGACTGGAAAGACAGAGCGTACATGCTACACTCATTAAATGTCAAAGACCATACAGAATGGCATTCCTATGGAGGATCTGTACAAAAGCTGCAAAGGAGGAGAAAATGTAGATCAGTTGTCATTTACAACATTGGAAGGAAGAACCAGATCAATGCACTGAAGTGTTTAATTGTTTTTAATGAATGAATTAATTTTTCCAAAACTTTTTCACTTACTAAGAATACAAGAGAGGGGATTCTTGCTCAGATATCAGTTGAACTAGATGAACTTCTTACTCCGAATTCCTGCAATTCTGCGATTCATATTTTTTGGAGTCAAAATTCATGGGTAAACACCAAATACATTTCTCATAAGTTTATTGTGGTTTCCTTTGGGAGTGGGGAGTAAGGGAACTAGTCAGATGGCAAAGCCAAAGAATGTATTCCCCCTACCAAGTATGAGGGAAAAACGTATCTTTAGTTCAAAGATTATGGAAGAAAGAATTTTGTGATTCATGTTTATTATGATATTCCTGTGAAGTAAGTAGGTCAATGGTGAGGGTACAGATTGTCTATTATTGTCATGGTGTGAGTGGGTAGCTTTGATGTTACATACCTATGCTAGGAAGAAAACTTAATAAATGCTTATTGATTGATTTATTCATTCTAGAAAAGTCACTGGAGGACACCTGAGGGACAAGTCATCAAAGATGCTATTGAGTGAAAATTTCCACATCTGTCAATCAGTCAACATTTAGAGTTGGACTAGTTCCTTCCCTGTTCTGACATCCTATGATTCTATTATAAGAACAAGGGAGTGGGGGAAGGAGGGAGGGAGGGAGAAAGAGAGAGAGAGAATGAAAAAAGGGAGAGAGAGAATGGAAAGAGGGTAGAAAGAGAATGGAAAGAAGGGAGAGGGAGGGAGAGAAAAGAGAAAGTAGAGAAAGGAAGAGACATGTCATATATATACATATATATTATATATATACAGAGAGAGTATGGATAGAGAAAAGGGAGAGGGGGAGAGAAGAGAAAGAAATAAAATGAAAGGGAAATAATGGAGAGAGAGAGAAGAGAGGAGAGAGAGGAGAAAGGGAAGAGAAGGGGAGAGAGACACAGAGAGAGGAGAGAGGAAGAGAGAGAGGGAAAGAGGAGTGGAGAGAGAGAAATAGAGAGAGGGAGGGAGGGAGAGATGGAAGTACAGGGAGAGGGGAGGAGAGGAGAGGACAGGAGAGGACAGGAGAGGAGAGGAGAAAAGGTGGCAGAATTTTAGTCTGGGAGACCTAAGAGGCAACAGCTAAATAAATAAATTATAAGAGTATATTTTACTTCATTTTAATTGTGGGCATTCTGGTGACCACAATGCTGAGGGGAGAAAACCCGATATGGAAGAACTTGCAGTCCTTATCCCCTTCATCTGCCTTACCTAAAATCCATGTGATGTCCTCTTGTTGGGGCCATGGCAGAGTGGGGAGCCAGCTCTGTTAGTCACACATGAGAGAGCATCTTTTCTAGTACAGAAATGGGATCCCAAGCCTCTCCCCAGCCCTTTCTTAGAGTTTTTCGCTCTCTAACTAGGGGTATGATCACAAGTCGTTCATATGTTTCAATACTTCTAAGAGCAAAATTACTACAGATTTAGGCCTTTAAATCAACCCCCATCAGTGACAAGCCTAAACCTGTTGTGAACTCTCGTGGTTACACAAGCATACAAATGAATACACGTCAACCAGCAAACCCAAATGCAGAAATACAGTTCCTTCCATGTTAGAGACCAGCAACCAAAAGAATCATGCAGACTCCCAGTTATTGGGTATATAGTAGACCCAACCAAAGAACAATTAGGAAAATGCTTCCAGCAGAAAGACCACTACCCCAAATGCTCAGTGACTCATAGGCAGGAGGGTGCTGGTAAATGTTTAACAACTGACTCTCTAGGAGGAAAAAGAGTACATTCAACACATTTCTAATAGTTTCTCCATAATTTTCTTAAGTCTGGACATTCAACAAAACAATACATTAAGCCCTGGTTTGTAATATTTGCCAATTCCTGAGGTATAAATCCTCACATTGAAAATTTAACAATTGGCTCTCTCCAATACATTGCCAGTTGCAGCATACCACTTTACTCCTTCTTACTAGATTGTGGACACCTTGAAGACAGGGACTGTGCTTGTATCATCTTCACCACTAGGAAAAAGCTTTACACATAGTAAACATTTAACAAAAGTTTATTCAATTGCTCTTTGAGCTGAAGATACATGTGTGTTAGTGGGATATAAATAAGCCTGAAGAGATAGCCATATGTATTGGGAAAAGACAAATACAAGCTAAGAAGTTTAGATTTTATCCTCTAGGTTGGGAGTTCTTAACCTGGAGTCCATGAAATTTTTTTTGAAAAATCTATTTTGGTAACTATATTTCAATATAATTGTTTTCTTTGGTAATCCTGTACATTCACTTTATATGTAGCATGGACACTCTGGCCTTCTTCCTCTGGTCCAGGCTACTATATCTCATTCCCCTCAATAACTAGCATACCGGTTCCTTTAACTACTTAAAATCAGTAGCTTTTATGAGGAGTATTTACTTTAAAGGTATAGCAAAATAATAATGATAATAATAAAAACATTTTCACCAATACCTCTGAGGCATACTCTCGTTTATACAACTTCATTCTCAGGGGAAAAGACTCAAATTTTAATTCAGTTCCTATATACCATTGACCCCACCAAATTTATGTCTAGATATGACATGATTTCCAGATGAATCCTTCCACTAAGCTGGGATCCTAACGGACATTCTTAAAGATTGCCAGTCAGAGCACTGATGCTGCACTAGCTGTAAAACCCCAACTGGATTCTAACCCCCAGAGTCCCCTCCCAACCTTTTAAACTCCCAAGATAGGAGACTCTAATCTCCTTCACATTGAATGAAAAAGAACAAATAGGTCAAGAATAGAGTCTTCTCATTTCTTATGCTTTAATGGCCTCAGAGAAGGAGAGAGCTCTAACCTTCCCTTACCACTTAGTCTCTCAGTTGATACAGTGGGCAAAGTAGGAAACCAATAGAGATGACTGAGATTGACTCAGGCCTTCTTCAAGGCACCAAGAATTGTGACTAAGCAGCCAACTAAAAGAGGGAAAAAAGGATCCTCCCAACAATGTGCTTGGCAGATCAGAACTAGTTACAAGGCACCTCCCTTTTATGTTCTTTTTTTCCCCACCAGTAAATTCCCCAGCATTTTCCAAATAGATTTCATTAGCCAAGTAAATTATTGGGGTTTGATCATGTAGCAGGCCCCAATTACACATGACTTTCTTAAAATTATTCTGAGAATAAGTCCATAAATCTCACCAAACTTCCAAAGCAGTTCATCACACACACACACACACACACACACACACACACACACACACACACACACACACACCTTGCTCTAGGGAATAGGAAACCATTGAAGGTTCAGAACTAAGAAGTGATATTCTCATTTGAGGAGCATCCCATAATTTTAGAGTTAAAATGGACTTCAGAGGTCATCTGGTCCAATCCATATTCATACAAGAATCCCCTCAATATTATCACAACTGTTTTGGAAAGGTTCATCTAGTGGGATCTCTTCCAAAGACCTGATCCAGGGTTTCCCTTTGGCATGAAAGTGATCCTGAATTCTCAATGACTCTGCTAGAAAAGTTGTACTGAGAGAGCTCATCTCTTAGGTCTTATTAAGCTACCAAGGCTTTCCATATAAGCTTGGCAAAGGGGTATCTGTCATCTGTGAACCAACCCAGCCAAGTACAGAAAAACTCCTCATCCAAGAGCTGGCCAACAGGTGATCTAATTTTTTTGGCCACATAATTCATTAAGCCATTTCCTCATGTATGGAAGGATTGTGATCAGCATAATAGAAGGCATCCCCACACAGATCCTTGTAGCACTGAAGCATATTAGTGATGTACTTGTAACCCACCTTTTTGAGCTCTGCCAAAAGGATGTCGACATAGGACAAGGGAAACAGATGGTGGAGCTGCACAAGGGCAGCCCTCTTTCTTGTATTTTTCAAGCTCTGGGGAGATTTCAGACTTTATCTAAGGGTAAACTATCCAGACTGATTTTTGACCCAGATCATGAAGAACATGGGGGTAAGAGAGACAGCAAACAAGCCAAGTAAGCAATAGGTGGTGGTATGGAAACTTTGGCCTTGGTCAATGGCAGAGAATGATAGAGGTTAGAGACAGAATAGCTGGCTGAACTTTCCATCTTGGACTGAGCTGAGCAAGAGTCAGGCATTGCTATTTCCCAATGACAAGAACAAACCATCGGGAGCCAGGGATGGGAGCCATGTGAGTAGCAGAAACAAACAAAACTACCTTGGAGAGTTTCCTCTGCGCTTGCCTGAGGGACTAAGACCCACTCTCCTATTATCTACCCCATTTACTCTCTTATTTTTCTCTTTCCTTAACATTGTTGGAAGCCAACCACAATGGAGAATCCAGGTAATCTGTAGCTACAAACTCGAGCTGCTACTTTTAAAATTAATATCTTTACAAATGTTGTTTTAAATGTTTTCTCAGTATGCATGTGATAATATATTAACATGCTGATAGATTTTCAAATCTGTGCCTATTCTACTTACTTGAATACTAGCTGTAAGATTGTGAATGGAAGAACATCTGGAAAGGCAGATTTAAGTTCCTTTAACAAAAGCAATTTGGATTTTGTCAGCACAAACTGGTGGGGATCTCAGACATCATATTTAAGTGATGGTTTGGTAGATAAGAGGGAGAATATATTTGGGGCCAGATTCCTCTTGAGACACAAGTGAATAAAAAGTCCCAGACTGTAAAAAGGTGAGGCTTGAGCTTTTCTTTTTCTCCTTGGGTTTGGCCATGCTGGGTTTGAAAGGACAGTCACACTCCTAAGACAGTGGAGGGGGTGAGTTTCTCTCCCCCCCATATTACTCGTATTGGCCCCAATATATTACTAGCTCAGCCTGCCTTGTTTGCCAGTGCTGCCAAGAACTTATGTTGTAGAGGGAGTACCTCTGAACCATTCCCAAACAAAAAAATGCAGCCTAGACTACATCCAGCCTCATCAAAAGCAACCCTGTCTTGAGCTGACTGACTGAAGTCAGACCCAGAATATGCCACCACTGTGGATCCACAGAAAAACACAGTGTTCCCCTAGGAACTTTGACCTCCCAAGAAACATGAGACAAAACTGCCTTGGGGACTCAGCCCAGAGATCCTGAGGGAACCTGCTGATGCAACTGGGCTCCCAAAACTGCATATTCAGAGATTCCCGAGTCACTAGGCCCTCTCTTCCTTTCTATGTAGGAGTCCATTGTGTCTACTTCGACCCAACAACAGGACAAGGAATCTTGTCAGATTACCAGCCCTGAGCATGAGCCACTATTGGGCTCAGGAGCATCAAAAGTCCCATCCAGCTCTAAATTAATAATCCAATGACCTATAATCTTATAGTATAGCATATAACACACACACACATACACACACACAAACACAAACACACACACACACACACACACACACGCACACACACACCTCCTACCTAATGAGAAGGTGCAGTGACTAGAGAGCTGAACTCAGAATCAGGAAGGCCTGAGTACAAACCCTTTCACAAGACACTTACTGGCTATGTCACTTAAACTCTTTCAACCTCAGTTCCCTCATCTGTGAAGGCAGCTAGGTAGGGCAGTAGATAAATCATTGGACCTGGAGTCAGAAAGACCTGAGTTCAAATCCAGCCTCAGACACTTCTAGCTGTGTCACCCTGAGCAAGTCACTTAACTCTATTTGCCTCAATTTCTTCATCTATAAAATGAGATGGAGAAGGAAGCAGCAAACCACTCCAGTATCTTTGCCAAGAAAACCCCAAATGGGATCATGAAGAGTCAGACACAACTGGAATGACTGAAGTATTCCTGTGCTCCAATAACCCTCACCTTGTTGTCAACCATAGGCCAGAGTGGTTCCACTTCCATGCTCATGAACTCCAAAATTTTGGCCATTATGTCTTATCATTTCACCTTTCCCTATGCCTTATGGCCCCTAATCCAGTTCTTCTTCTTCACCATGACCCCCATTCCTTCCATCCTATAGTTCTTTCATAGACCATCACTTCTACACTCAATCTCCTATCTCAACCTCTTGGTAAATCAATTCAACTCTACACTGACCTCTACACTCGAATCCATTGCCCACCTGTTCTGTAGCCTATCACACCTGACCAGATGCCAACCTTGGACAACTCCCACCATTTGCCTCTTGTGCTCCTATGTAAATGCAACTGAATAGAGGTAGCTAAAATCAGGAAACTAGGATGACTGAGTCTACTTTAAATTTAAAATTTCAAATTCATATGAAACATACAGCACAGGACTATCCCTTTCCTACCTCATCTAAGTGAGAGAAGATAGTTATTGGCTTTTTAATGTTTTTAAACTATTCGTCAGAAACATTACTAAACAAAAGCAAAGCAAGAATAATTGTAACACAGTATTTTACCCATAAACCTGGGACATAGTCTCTCACTGCTGCACACAGGGCTCATAGAGAGAAGAGGAGACACAAACTTATACAGGTATAATATGCTACATCACCTCAACTGGGCCCTCACTGCAGCAAGGCAATCTTTTTAAACCTCCCAGTTACTGTCTCTCCACCTTATCTATTCCTCATTTTTTCATCCCTCCTCAAGCTTCCCTAAAGACCCCCTCCCCCACCTTCTCAGATTAAGGACTTGCCTCGAATTTCACTGACTAAGAGTTTCCTCTTCTCTCCTCCTTCTCATCTCACATCACTCAGACATCTTCCCTCACCATCTCCTCCTTCAGCCCTGTCTCAGATGAAGACATGACTTTTCTCTGTACCAAAACAAACCACTTACCTTTGTCTCCTATCCCACCTTCTCCAGCAGTTGGCTTTTTTTTTTAATCAATCCCACTATCTCTATAAACTTCAATCTCTATCTATTGGATCCTTCTCTATAGCCTACAAATGTACCTATGTCTTCTCTATATTTAAAAAAACACTCAGGGTGGCTAGGTGGCGCCATGAATAGAGCACTGGCCTTGGAGTCAGGAGGACCTGAGTTCAAATATGACCTCAGACACTTAACACTAGTCTGTGACCTTGGGCAAGTCACTTAATCCCAATTGCCCTGCCTTCCCCCCTCTCCCCCCACAAAAAGGCAAAAAAATAAAAATAAAAAAGCATTTACCCAATCTGACCATTTCTGCTAGTTCCCCTTCTCAGCTAAAGACTTTGAGAAAACTATCTACATTCTTCTTCCTCTCTCTCTGTCATTCCCCTTAACTCGCAACAATCTGCCTTCTGACCTCATCATTTAACCAAAGTGTTCTCTCCAAAGTTAGTAACAATCTTTTCATTAACAAATCTAACGGCCTTTTCTCAGTCCTCTTTCTTCTTGACTTCTCAGCAACCTTTGATACTGTTCATCACCTATCTTTTTCCCTGATATTCCTTTCTCCCTAGGGTTTCATGAAAACAATCTCCCTTGTGGGGTGGCTAGGTGGCGCAGTGAATAGAGCACCGGCCCCGGAGTCAGTTCAAATCCAGCCTCAGATGCTTGACACACTTACTAGCTGTGTGACTTTGGGCAAGTCACTTAACCCCAATTGCCCTCCAAAAGGCAAAAAAAACCCAAAACACCAATCTCCCTGGGTTCTTTTGCCTACCTATCTGACCACTTCCTTTTGGTCTCCTATGCTGAATCTTCAGCCAGTCATGCTTGCTAACAATGGGTGTCCCCCAGGGCTCTGTCCTGAGCCCTCTTCTTTTTTCCCTCTATGCTATTTCATTGGGCTATCTTATCAGTTCTTCTGGATTCAATTATCATTTCTATATGATGATTCTCAGATCTCCTTATCCAGTCCTAATCCTAAACTCCAGACTCAAATCTCCAACTATTAGACATCTTGAACTGAACATCTTGTAGTCATCTTAAATTTAACATGCCTGAAATAGAATGTATTATCTTCACCCCACCCACCCAACCACTATGCCCTTCTGAAATTCCTTATTTTATTTTATTTTATTTTTGCTTTTTGGAGGAAGGAAGGAAGGGCAATTGGGGTTAAGTGACTTGCCAAGGTCACACGGCTAGTAAGTGTTAAGTGTCTGATGCCGGACTTGAATTCAGCTCCTCCTGCCTCCAGGGTGGTGCTCTATTCATTGCACCCCCTAGCCACCCCTGAAATTCCTTATTACTGTCCAAGGCACCAGTATCCATTAATTCCTGTAAGTTGGCAATCTAGGTGCCATCCTAGGCTCCTCTCTCTCTCTCTTTCTCTCTCTCCCTCTCTCTTTTTCTCTCTCCCTCTCTCTCTCTTTCTCTCTCTCTCTCTTTCACACCCCCACCCAATCTGTTGTCAAGGCTTGTTAATTTTACCTTCATAACATCTCTTTCTCTTTTCTGACATTGCCATCACCCTGGTGCTGGCCCTCATCACCTCATACCTACATCATAGCAATAGCCTGCTGGTGGGTCTGCCTGCCTCAAGGCTCCCCGCACTCCAATCCATCTTCCATTTAACTGTCAAGGTGATTTTCCTACAGTGTAAGAGTAACCATCTCTCTCTCTCTCTCTCTCTCTCTCTCTCTCTCTCTCTCTCTCTCTCTCTCTCTCTCTCTCTCTCTCTGTCTCTCTCTCTGTCTCTCTCTCTCTCTCTCTCTCTCTCTCTCTGTCTCTCTCTCTCTCACACACACACACACACACACACACACACACACACACACACCACTCAATAAACTCCAGTGGTTCCTTTATTACATTCGGGACTAAATAAAGTCTTCCCAGCCTGGACCTTCCTCACCTTTCCAGTCTTCTCCTACCTTTCTCCTCCACTCACTCTGTGATTCAGCTATACTAGCCTACTCGCACACATCACTCTGTCTCCTGACTGTGCTGGCCCTCCTACCCAGAATGTTCTCCCTCCTCACTTCTGCCATCTGGCTTTCCTGACCTTAAGACTCAGAGCAAATTCCACCTTCTGGGAGTCTTGCTTTCCCTCTGAGAGGAAGAAGAGGAAGGAGAAAAGGTACTTCTTGAGTACCTACTATGGGTCAGTCACTGTTCTTTTACAAATATTATCTCATTTGATCCTCACAGCAACCCCGTGAGATAAAGGCTATGATTATCCCCATTTTACAGTTGAAGAAACTAAGACAGACAAAGGTTAAGTGACTTGTCCAGCTAGTAGGTGTCTGAGATCACATTTGAACTCAGGTCTTTCTACCACCAGGCCTAATGCTCTATCCATTGCTCCATCTAACTGCCCTAAAATTTACCTTCCATTTGCACAGAGTATGTCTTATATGTGCATACCTATTTGAATGACT
Source organism: Pseudochirops cupreus (assembly GCA_028627135.1). Classification (NCBI taxonomy): domain Eukaryota; kingdom Metazoa; phylum Chordata; class Mammalia; order Diprotodontia; family Pseudocheiridae; genus Pseudochirops; species Pseudochirops cupreus. The sequence goes on from CM053584.1 coordinate 204,004,007, forward strand.
TCTCCCCTATTAGAATATGAGCTCCTTGGGGGCAGGAAGCATGTTTAGCCTTTCTTTGTAACACCAGCATATAACACAATGCCTAGCCTGCAATAAGTGATTAATAAATGTTTGTGACCAAGTGACCAACTAATTGACCAACTTTAAGGTTTTGCCTAGAGCAACATTATCTCATTTTCCTCAGACAAACAAAACAGAACAAAAGAGAAATGGGTCAGGGTTATCAGCAGCAGATATAACAGCTACCTGGTAAGATAGATATGGAACGACCTGCAGCCTAAGGGGAGGAAACTCAAGAGCCCATCCCCATCTCAATTACTAGCTGCATGACCTTGGGCCTTTCTCTGGAGCTCAATATCTCAGCTGCCCTAGGCACACCTGCATGTTTTGGTTCAGTGTCTGACAGCTCACTCCTCTGTGCTCCTGTGGTTCTTGCCAAATAACTATAGCATTTCCCCTCATCATAAATTATGGACTCATTGACTTCTATACTTCATACCAGCCCTAATCTATCATCCTATGGTCTCTCTCTTTCCCCAAAGCTCAAGTGAAACAGGAGCATCCCAATTCATGTTGCTTCCTCATCAACCCAATTCTTACTTATTGGCTAGAATTAGTCTAGGATAGCAGTGACTGTCCCAGCTTCCTTTATCTTCTAAAAGACGACAGTGTCAGCTAGACATATCAAGAATTAATCAGATAAGATTCTAATGGAATTAAACTTCCAGCAGATGCCAAGTTACCTGAATGTACCCGTCACTACTCTGTCTTCTCTTGGTGCCAGGTTTGGGATTTATATTAGGGAAGCATTGTCACAACTCAGTTATTCCCTGGGATAGACCTCCTGAGTGCCCTCTTTCTCTGTTAAAAAAGTTTCGAGCCCATACTACACACACATATACATACACACACACATCGTTACCCTGTAGACCCTACAGGAAGCACACACAGAAGTGACCATGTGGAATTGTACATGCAAAACATAATAACTTACATGTGTGTGCAGAGTTTTTATGGAGGCAGCATGGAATGGTGGATAGAAGTCTACGCTTAGAGCCTAGATGACCTGGTTTCAGATCTTTCCTTTCTGACACTTCTAATGATCCTAGGAAAGTCATTTAAACAGCATAAACCTCCAATAACTCCCTAGAAGTCCTAGTTGAATCAATCAATCAAAAAGCCTTTATGGGGTACCTATTAAAGGGACTGTGTAATCCCTGGGGTAACCAAGTCAAAAGTACAGCGGCTCCTGCCTTCAAGGAGAAAATATGTACCTCTCTATTCAGGGTATATGCAAAATGAATACAAGTTAGTTTTGGAAAGGAGAGTACCATCATTGGAGAGGGAGGAAGAGAGAGATTAGGAAAGTATTCATGGAGAAGTTGGTACTTGAGCTGGATGGGTTTTAAAGGCAATCGAGAAAGCCAAGGGCCAGGGGGTAGGAAGTAATAGATTCCAGTCATAGGGTTTAGCCAGTGCAAAGACACAGAGAGGGGAGACTGAAAGCTATCTGTAAGGACCATCAATAGGACAATATGGCAGAAATATTGGGCGTGGGGAAGACAAGTTGTAATTTGCATTAGTAAAGGGAGTTCCCATACCAGGAGTTCTCAATGCTGAAGAATTCATAGATCCTTCAAGTACATTGTGTTTTAAAGAATGTAAGCCTTGGGGAAAAAGAACTGAGAGAGGAAGAAAACTCCTTTACAAACCAACTTCCATGCTCCACAACGTCAGACAAAAAAGTTGACCAGAAGCCTGTGACTTCAGCCAACTGACCAGCTCAAATGCCAGTCACTGCTCTGGCTCCAATTTCTACCCAGTCTCCAACCACTTTGCCTTCTGCTCCACCATCGGTTCTGGCCCAGCTATGGCCCCCTTCCAGCTCCAGATCTAGCTTCCAGCCTCTGATTCATTTTGGGCCCCTGTTCCAACTCTAACTCCCAGATGTAGTACCCGGCCCCCATGCCATGGCTAGTTCCTCCTCCCAATTATTCTCTGTCTTTCCAGGACTCAGGCTTCTTGCTATGACCAGCACAGGGTCTCTGGTTGCTGGGTATCTGCTCCACCTCAACCCACTACTAGCCGCTGGAGAGAGAAGAAGGCTGTATCTACCCAGTGCAGAGTACCCCAGCCTTCGAATACATAACAACTGCATGGTTAGTCAACTGACTCCAGCTGTTTATGCCTGGCTCTGTGACAAGACCACACCCACAGGATGGACACTAGACCAGGGTGCTAGACTGGTGTGGCCAACCCTGGTCACCCTTTCATGAAGACTATGGGCATGGTAACAGGAGATGAAGAGACCTATGAGGTATTTGATGGGCTTTTTGACCCTGCAATCCAAGAAAGCCATAGGGGCTATGATCCCCAAACAATGAAGCAGACCACAGACTTGGATGCCAGCAAGATTCAGGCTGGCCACTTTGATGAGAGGTATGTGTTATCCTCAAGAGTTCAAATTGGGGACAGCTAGGTGGCACAGTGAATAGAGCACTGGCCTTGGAGTCAGGAGGACCTGAGTTCAAATCTGGCCTCGGACACTAGACACTTAACTAGCTGTGTGACATTGGGCAAGTCACTTAACCCCAATCACCTTGACGTTCCCCCCTCCATAAAAAAACAAGAGTCCAAACTGGCTGAAGCATCAAGAGACTCAATCTACCCCCTGCCTGTACAAGGGCTGAGTCATGGGAGGTGGAACGAGTTGTAGTGGATGCACTGAGCAACCTTTGGGGTGACCTGGCTGGATGATATTACTAGCTCAGTGAGATGACCGAGGTGGAGCAACAACAGCTTATTGATGACCACTTCCTATTTGACAAGCCTGTTTCTCCCTTGCTGACAGTAGCAAGAATGGCCGGAGACTGGCCAGATGCTTGAGGAATCTGGTACAACAATGAAAAAAGCTTCTTGATCTGGATGAATGAGGAGGATCACACACAGGTCATCTCAATGGAAAAGAGTGGCAACATTAAAAGAATGTTGGAGAGATTCTGCCGGGGGCTCAAGGAGGTGTAACATCTAATGCAAGAACGTGGCTGGGAGTTCATGTGGAATGAGCCTTTGGGTTACATCCTGACTTGACCTTCTAATTTGGGAACTGGACTTCAAGCAAGTGTCAAACTGCCCCTGTTAAGCAAGGACAGTTGATTCCCCAAGATCTTAAAGAATCTAAGGCTATAAAAAGGTGAAATTGGTGGGGTAGACACAGCAGCCACAGGCAGCACTTTTTTTTCACTTTTTGGAGGGGAAAAGGGAGGGTAATTGGGGTTAAGTGACTTGCCCAATGTCACACAGCTAGTAAGTGGTAAGTGTCTGAAGTCAGATTTGAACTGAGGTCCTACAGATTCCTGGGCCAGTGCTCTATTCACTGCACCACCTAGCTACCCCAACACAGCACTTTTGACATTTCCAATTTGCATTGGCTAGGCAAATCAGAAGGGGAGCTGGTGCAGCTTGTCACTAGATGGGATCAACTACCTGATTTACTGTGAGTGGGGGCTAGAAAGAGCACCCAGACATTCCTGTGCCTACACCCATTGTCAACACCAAGAATTAGCTTTCTAACTACCCATAGACCTTTCCAAACTCTTAGCCAAATACTCAGCCAATACCCTCTCCTGCCAACTGTGAATCTTACCTTTGACCCAGTAAAATCCTTTGTTATGCTCTAAAAAAAAAAAAAGAATGCAAGCCTCTCTATACTTAAGAGCAAATTATGAAGGTATTAACATCCCTATATTTATAGAAGAGCTTGGAGAAGGCAAGACTTACCTAGTTCACACAGCCAGCAGCTCAGAACTCTAGAAAACCAACTTCAGTCTCCCCAGTACTATATATTGCAAGTGTCAAGGCCACCATCAGTCATCTTGACCTATGAATTGCTATTGGACTCCAATAACTCTAGAGGAAAGAGTGAGGCTGATGACTTTGTACACCTCTGCCTCACTTAAATCCAATTCACTTGCAAGTCAAGAACATCACCTTCCTAATATCACTGATCCTCTTTAAGAATTAAGGATGAGCAACAACTATTGCAAGTGTGCACCACCAGGCCCACCTGACAAAATAAACATTAAGGACTGAAAAGTCAAGGCAAAATCCATTACCTTCCATAGAAAGAAGAATCTCCTAGTACTTTGGCATTCTGACCAAAATTAACTTCCTTTGATAAGTCCTTCCATTGGCTACTAGAAAACTTAGCTGGGATTCTAATTTGGAATTTGTTGTCAAGCCTAGTCTCATGTCTCCAAATGTCATCATGTACCCAACACTGGCAGCATATAAAGAGGACCCACAGCTTACTCAAATAGCTATAATCCCCGAGGGCAAAAGGTAAACTGTAACAGAATGAAGTTAGAGTCTGGTGGCAGGTGTCTAGTTCTATAGACAACTGTCCCATGAGGTCAGTATGTTTGTCACTTTATTATATAACTGAGTAGAACACCTGCTTAATCTGTTGGATGCCGAAGGAGTTGAATGGGCTGCAAAATGAATATGGCAGTTTAAAAATGTATATAACTCATATTTTGAACCTGTCTATTTAGTTCATTTGAACCACAGTCATGTCTCCTTTGGGATTTAAATCTAAGACTGCTGCAGTCTTATTACAGTTGTTGTTGGATCATTTTTCAATCGTGTCTGACTCTTTGTGACCCCATTTGGGGCTTTCTTGGCAATGATATTGAAGTGTTTTGCCATTTCCTTCTCCAGGTCATTTTACACAGTATTCAATCGTAATTCTTGTTTGTTATTATAATTCCAATTCTTTTTTTTTAGATCATAATAAAGTTGTATTTCAAATATCTGAAAAATGTTGCCTATATACCATCAGATTCAGTTGAAATGCTGATTAAGTTTTTTTTTTTCCTTTTCTATTTCTTATTTATTCGTTGTTATAAGGGAAAGGGCTCTGTTTAGGAAAAGGAAAAGAGAGAGATTTGGAAATGGAGAAACAGGAGTCACTATTCTGCACCTCAAGACCACTGAGAGCTAGAAGGTTTTAACAAACAGTTCTTTTACTAAAATCATTCCAATACCCTCAGGTAGAAGCAATTTTCAAGGCACTTTAAAAAACAGTAAAAAAGAATGAAAAAAGGCAGTCAACAAGAAAGTTCCCTAGAGTTTTAGGAGCCTCCCCCAAAAGTCTCCAAAACCACTTTTATATTATTGTTGCACATAGGGCCCACATCTGAGTCCCAGATCAATCCAGTCAGGGGCAGTGTTAATCCCAGCTTTCCCAAGTCTGTACCACAACTTCCTTGCTTACTCCTAATCTCCCCTAATACTAGTGCTTTCCCTCTAAGATTATCTTCAATTCATCCTGTATCTTGTATCCTTACTTATACACAGTTTGCATGTTGTCTCATTTGTTAAAAAGTGAGCTTCTTGAGAACAAGGAGTACCTTTCTCCCTCCCTCCACTTTCTTTGTCTCTCCAACACTTAGATATTGCCTGGCACATAAGAGACATTTAACCAATGCTTGATTGTTGACTTTCAGCAGTTCCTGTTGGGGTTTTGAAAGGGAAGAGGGAAAGGAAAAGAAAAGGGTAGAGTGTGTCTGTGGATAATTCACATCTCCCCAGTTTCTGATTCACAACAGGAGATGATATAAAAACAAAAATAAAGTCAGTTTTTAAAATTGAGTTCCCTTTGTTATCCATAGTCTGGATAGCATATAGTGTAGACATAATTTTAATGGTAAGGGAATTTGAAGATCTTCCCTCCCCCTTAATAAGCCTAAGTGAAGTTGAGGACCTTCCCTGATTTGAAAATATATTCTGCCCCCTAATAGGTTGAATGTGGTCACATGGAGCCTGTGGTGGGAGAAGTTTGCTGAAAGGTGGAGCCCAACAAGAGAAGCTTGCTTAGGGGAGGCTTGTTTTTCAGGAAGGCCCACACCTCGTTACTTTGTAATTGGGCAGTGGATCATGAGAGTTGTGATGTTCTCTGACCCTGGAGAAGGCTATATATACTCTGAGGTAAGATTTTGCTTTGGGGCTCACTTTGGGAAGAGTTGTGTGATTTGGCCAGATAAGACTCTGGGCAGTCATTGAGCCCCCCAGCTTTGAAAACCCTGACGTTGGTGCTTCTCTCTCTGGTAACTAACTGTAGGTATGTGATGGTCCAGCAGCTAGAAGCCCTGTCTGTTGGTCAGCTGAATTGTGTTATTTTCTCTGTCTGTATTTTTTGTCTGCTTGTAACTTCTGTTTGTATTTTCTCCGAAGTTCAAGGTGCTGACTTTTTCCCTTGAACGAGGTAAATGATTTATATGTTTGATTAAAGTAAGATTGTTAACCCCTTTTTGAGTTGCTTTCCTTTAGAAAAGCAGATGAAAGAACCTGCACTAGCAACTATCCTGGGTATGCCAGGGCGCTTGCTGCTACAATAATATAGTATAACATTGGATGGGCTAGGACAGACATAGTCTATAGCACAGACAACTTGGGTATGACAATTGTTCCTAACGTAATTCCATTACTTTCACTAGAGAATTATTCATGTCTACTACATTACACTCTTTCTTTCTGACACACCTTACTATCTGTACCAGCCACTTTTATAGTATTTTGTGAGCTTTTTTCTCCCTCTCCATTAAAGTCAGTTTAAGACCCTCTTGATCAGAGAGGTGAAGATTGTGTGTAGCCTGTTGCTATGACGGTCCCAGGGGAATAGCAGATATACTTCTCATCCATTAGAAAAGTTCCAGAGAGTACCTGGAAGCTACATGATACCTAGTTTCATTTTCACAACTGATGAAAACTAGAATAAAAAGTAAGATCACTGAACACTTAAGAAACCAATCAACTGGGGAATTGGCCATATGTCTTCTATAAGGGAGATAGCAAACTTTATAAGGATTAACCTTTCAGTAAGCCATATGGACAAGAGGGAACCCTTGGTATGTAATTCATTTAGATTTCCAAAAAGCCTTTTGTAATCTTCCACACCAAAGGCCACGAAAACACTGAGTCACAATGGGATTGAGACAGAATTATTTTACCATGGACAATGAACTGGCTTAGGAAAAGCAGACAAAGGATAGGGATAAATAGACACTGGTCTAATGGTAGCATCTAGCATTTATATAGAACTTGAAGGTTTACAAATCACTTCACAATGTTATTTCATTTGATGCTCACCATAACTCAGGGAGGTGGGTGCTATATTATTCCCATTCTATAGATGAAGAAACTGAGACTGAGAAAGGTTAAGTGACTTACCCAAGGTCACATAGCTAGTGAGTGAAATGATTGTTTCACTCACATATTAATAACCAACTATTGAATTAAGATTGAATCATAGAATTAATTTTTCCCCTATTTTCTCATTCAGAAATTAACCCCTTGTATGTTATTCAGTTAGCATCTGATTGCTGATAATAAGATTGGCTTAACTTTCTCCTCAATCTTGTTCAGATCCCACTTCAAGTGGGGAAGCCCATTGTGTTCTACTGAGGCTGGGAATGGGAGGGAGGGATTTGAGTGGATTCTTTGTCTAGACTACCTAAGGCTGGGGGTGATCTGAATAGAGATTGTAAAAGTGATATAACAGTCATGGTGCCCACCCCTTAATTAGAATAGGTCCACCTCTCATCATAATATTCATTCTTTCATTTATTGTTAATCAATAAGAGTTGATTGCCATCTGTCAGGAACACCCACTCTTCCAAGGACACATAAGTGTCAATAGGCCATGATCTCTCTTTGGTTCACAAGAGATGACCAAATGACCATCCTTTTATTAATTACTCACTAGCCATAGCTAATAAAATGAATAATTACCCATAA
>CM053584.1:204012303-204035432 GCA_028627135.1 Pseudochirops cupreus
GTGTCCCTGGGGTCCCTGCCTGTGTTAGGTTGAGTTGACTAAGCCAGAAAACTCCCACCCCCACCTCCATTCTCCCCGGCACTTGGCTGTCTTCTAAAAGCCCAGGCACCTATGGACTTCATCAGTTTTTTCCACCCCTGCCGGTAAAATGAGGAAAGCCTTTTCATCACAGCCCACTTTACGTGTGTGCAGCTACCAAAACCGGAGCAGAAAAGGAGAAAGCGAAGACCCCAAAGGCTAGACAATTAGGACACGGAACCCAGAAGTCTAGAAACTCTGAAACGAGTGCAATTGTCAGGCGCGAGCAGGCCACAGATGGGCTTAGCGGACTAAGGAAAGTCTGGTTCAGGAACTAAGATAAACTCCCAGTTGTCTTGTCACTTGCCCCCTTCTCCAGTGTTTGGGGGACGATGGAGATGCGCCCCCCCCTCCTTCCCCGCCAATCACTCCCGCCTGGCCGCCCTCTCCGCTCGCCCCTTTCCCCTGGCCGGGCTCGGCCCCTGCCGGCCGCCGGTGCTCTACAGGGTCGTCTGTCTGCGCCGGTTAGTTAAGAAAAATAAACAGAGTTCCAAATGAAGGCGATTCCTTTCAACCTGAGCCCCACAGCTTGCCAGAGAAATGCAAACAGTGGGGGCTGGGGGTGGGGAGTGGGGACGAGCCCGTAGCCCATCCCCGGCCCCTCTCCCGGGGCTGGGAGTGGGAGGGGGTGGAGGCTGCGGCTCCCCGGGAAGGCCCACGGTAACCTGAGCCGGCCGAACAGGCTTTCCAAGCCGTTGCCCTCTGTGTGCCCCTTCCCCCCTGACCTCGCCGGCTGCGTCCTGTGGCTCCTCCCTGACTCCACCCAGCGACCCCAGGCAGGGACTCGGACCCGCGAGGCCCCCACCCGGGGCACGCGGAGAGGCCACGCGTACAAAGTCTCTAAAACCTGACCTTGGCGGCTCCATTGTTCAGATCTGTCTTTATGTCTGCTTCCTTCCTTCTCTATCTGTCTCTGTGTGTCTCTCTGTCTCTGTCCCCAATCCCTATGTATGTCTCACTCTTTCAGTGTGTTCGCCTTTTGTCTCTCCTGTTTTCCTCTCCTCTCCTGCCTTTTTTTCTTAACTTAAAACCTACCTTACAACCCTGCATATTTCACAGTTGTGCTAACACACGTACATGCGCACGAAAGCAAGCGCTTAGAATTACACACACTCACCGGCAAACATACGTGTGAGCACACGCTTAACTTAAAAAGTCACACACGCCTCCCCTGGACGGGTGGCCCTGGCTACGCAAAACGTATCACACACGCACACACACTCACTCACTCACTTCCATCATCCGTCACCTTCCACTTCGAGTTTATCTTTTGTTTTCCGAGCTACTCCAGAACCAAGACTGAAGCTTGCTCAAACTCCCAACTTCTCTCACCTTTAAAAGAGTAACCCGGACCTCACCCAGGAAAATACATACTCCCAAATGGGACGGAGCTTGGGGGAGGGAGGAGGAAGATCTGGGATCTTGCTCCTCCAGGTTCAGAGATACTTTCAGAACTGCACCCCTCAAGCCTCATCCTCCTTCCCGCAGCCATGCAGTAGACTTTGAGGGGTGGGTAGAATGGTGCTTGGGACTCCTGCGTGCTTCCAGACCCGTATCCCTCGGGGATGGAAAGGGAAAGAGGGGGAAGGAATACAGCATAAGAATCAGAATAGGAATGTGGATGTGAGAGAAACTTAAGACGGTGTTCGTCCAGTCAGGAGAACCAGATCAAAAGGGTCTATGCCTCCAAGCCGCCCACGGTTCACTTATCTCCCCCTAGTCCTGAGGCCTGGAAGTGCACCTGTAACCCAGGTCCACTGGCTCCCACTAGGCGACTGGGGAGATCACAAGGTGGAGGCGAGGAGAGTCCCATTACTTTCACCACAGGAGAATGTTTGTGAATCTGTGTAGATCTCAATCCTCACCCCCGAAGGAAATTCCTAGCAGTGCCTTTCCTTCTTGGCAAACGAGCAGCAGCACTACTTCCAAGTTATTATTAGTCTTGTTTGACTAGTTTGTGATGTTGCACAAGTAAAACCAGCGAAAGTGCCACGTACACCTAGGTGTGATTTATATGCAGACGAGAGGTGGGCATAATAGTGCTGGGAGGGAGTAATTCAGACTAGACTGGGTTTGCAATTGCATGAAGCCAACAAAACCTTTTACATTTAGCCGAGAGTCGTTTGCTAACCGCGTCAGCTCGAGACTCGGGCTATTTGGCTTAATCCGTCCGTGGGATTCCGGGTGGATGCATCCTTCTTTTGTCCTAGGAACAGTCCCTAGGTCTCCTAACCCCTACCTCCCTTGCCCAGGGCGAATCACGTGACCAGTATCCGCCTGGATTCTTCTGTCTTTCTGGATTTTCTGTGCGAGTCTGGAGGGCGCTGAGGTGCGACTGGGAAATTAGTAGAGCCTTGCCCTGGTTTTTTCAGAGTTCTTTACTAATTCCTTATAGGACGAAGTGGGGAAAGTCATTGTGAGACAGGTAGCCCATTCCCTAAATAAGCCTTCCTCCTAATGAGAGAGAGGGAGAGAGGGAGAGAGAGAGAGAGAGAGAGAGAGAGAGAGAGAGAGAGAGAGAGAGAGAGAGAGAGAGAGAGAGATTGTAGGCATTAGCAGCCATGTTATACTCAAGGCCCTGGAAAGAAAGAGTTCTGCAGTCATTTATTTCTCTTCCTCCATTTCATTTTTCATTTTCATTTCTGCATGCTTCTCTTTTCCTTCCCCTTCCTCGACCTCTTGCTTTCTCCTCGTCTCTTCTGGCCTTTTTTTCTTTCCGTTTCCTTCTCTTCCTCTTCCCATCTCTTTTCCTGCCCTCTTATCTCCATCTCTCTTCTCCTCCAGGTTTTTACGTTCGTATTTAACTCTGTGTCTCTTCATTTACATTTACATTTTGGGGATTTAATTGGTTGCGGAGGCGGAACGTTGAGTCTTCCTGTAAGGGAGTGTGTGTTGGGGGGAGGGGGGCAGAACGTCTAAGTGGTCACATACTTAAAACACTTGCAGTTTTCCATAAACACCTTCGTTCCCGGCAGTGTATCTACCTGCTCTAGAATTAATGCGCGCTCACCCATACTCAAGGCCTCTTTGACTTTCCCCAGTAGACTTTCCACCTGAAAAGAAGTCTCTCCTTCCTAGAGATCCAAAGTTTGTACTCCTGGCTCAACTCGACCTCTTGACTCCTGGAACCCTCTGCCCTTCCTCCATTTAGTCTAATCCCGTGGGGGATTCTTCCCGTCCTGCGTTCCTGGGGAGCTGGGGAAATCTTCCATAGGGATCCAGTTTTAAGTGGATTTTTTCCACTATAGTTTTGTTGCTGTTGTTTTAAAGTTTGGCTTTAGAAGAAAGAAAAAGAAATGTAACCTTCTTAGTTCTACTTCTACCTACAGAGTCTGCAGGAGAAGGAAAATGGACAATTATCCAGAGAATTTGGACCAAGCAAGCAGCCACACCATCCTAACTGTATGGGTTTGTTTTTTTTAGTTTCATTTTTGGCTGACGGTGGATGAGAATCGTGTTTACACGGCTTGAGTTCTGTAACTGCTCCACCTTCCACCCTCTTTAGCTGTATGGACTTGACCCTTTCCCCCCTTTCAGGCTTGGACAAATCTTGAGCTCCTTTTCTTTTTTCTTCCTGGGGGAACCTCGAAGACATCCACCCACTTCACTCTGCTCATGTTCCTCCAGCCCCCCACCACACACACACACACACACACACACACACACACACACACATCCCTCGCCCCCCTAGCTCCGTGAGGGAATCAAACACGGATCCGGGAGCGGGGATGATTCTGACAAGCTAAATTGCAAAGCAGGCAGAGGATGGGGGTGAGGGGGAGGGGGAAAGGGATCCTGTCTCTTTAACTGGCGCTCCAGACAAAGCCGTCTCCCCTCGGAGCCGAACGGAGCCGAGCGCAGCCCGGCGCAGACCTGTCAGCGCGCCTCCAGCACTTGGGAGAGAGTTTGCAAAGTCATAATTATATCTCTTAACCTGTCTTGCTCTCTGCAGAAGAAAGTCCCATTATATTGAAATGAGATTATTAGCCATCAAATACTTTCTTTCTCCGGAGTTTTTTTTTCTACCTTAAAAAAAAAAATTTCAAATACCTTAACGACCTAGCACTCGCATTTTCATCCCTTTCCTTCAGCGCCCCAGGCCCAAAGCAGGCTGCGTTTGGGGGCGGGGGTGCCAAAGAGGTAGGCACAGGTCAAATTCTCTTTCTTATAGGCCAAGGCTCCTGGGCCAGGAGAGGTGAGGGAGTAGAAGGGAATGGGGCGTGACGCCCGACTACTTTCTAAGAGGAGGTGGATCATGATGACCACCACCACCCGGTACTTCCTCCATGACCTGTGAAGACTGCTTCCCCAGAAAATAAATGTTAATTTCTGCAAGGTTGGGAAACAAGAGGACGTGGAGATAAAAACCCAGAAGAGACGATCTTGGAGACCAGGGGTAGGGACAAGGACTGGGCGTTAGGATCTGGACACTGGCGGGTGGAATTGTGAAAGCCGAGGTTAGCTCACTGCGCCAGAGATTGGCTCGCTCATCTAATCCGAGTTCTCTGGCGGATGGAATTTCAGTTTGCAATAAATGGGGTTTTGCTCCAAGTTCAAGGTCTGTCTGGTTTATACTCAAGATTGTGAGCCCCTAGAGGGCAAGATACAGAGCTCTACTAGGTTCTGCCCCACTCCTACCTCGCTCCCATTCTCCACTTTCCTCCCCTCCCTCTACACTCCTCCCCGCCCACTTCCAACCATGAGAAGAAAAATAATTTGGGCTTCGAGCTTCTCCAGCCGTCTTCCAAAAAAGGTCCCAAACCTTCTTTGGGGTAGGAGGAGTTTGCCCCTGTGTTTAACGGACTAAAGGGGATTTGGTTTTTAAAAAAAATGGGGCCTAGTTTGAGATTTTGCCCACTTTTTCCTTCTCAACCCTTACATATGCGTGGCTTCTCCTAAAACCAGAGAAGATTAGTTCAAACCTTAGACGTCATGTGGTCCACCTCCCTCTTTGACAGAGAAGGAGACTGTGACTCAGGAAAAGTGACTTTCCTAAGGTCACACTTGGAGTTATGGCTGAACCAGGACTAGTATTCATTCATGTGTCCTCCCAGTTCCAAGCTCTTTTTATGCACACTATGTCTTAGTAACTACCCTGAGGCCAAAAAAGCATTTTTGTTAGAATGATCTGGGTTCCTCCCCCCCCCCCCCAGGTTAGGGGAAAACATTTTTTTTTGTCCTAAATCATTCAAATAAGAATCATTTTTTTCCGAGGCAGTAGAGACATGTTACTAAATTTAGAACGAGTCCATCACAATTAGGGCAATTTATTAGGAAGCAACTGAAATATGAGAGGTAGCAATGTCCTAAGTGGATACAAAGTTGGCCTCAGAATCAGTCAGGAGCTGTATTCAAGTACTGCTTCTGTGGCATAAGGACTATGACCCTAGAAAAGTCACTTCTTAATTCACTCAAGCAACCCTCAGACTGCTGCCCATCTGGACTAGTGGAGGGTCTTTCCTCTACTGGCAGCTCCCCAGTGAAATCACAGTAAGACCCCAAAATGTGCAATATAAAATAGCAATACAAAGCTGGATGCAGCCAGGTGGCTCTGTGGATAGAGTGCCAGGTCTGGAATCAGGAATACCTGAATCCAAATCTCGCCTCAGACACTTACTAGCTTTATGACCCTGGGCAAGTCACTTAACCCTGTTTGCCTCAGTTTCCTCATCTGTAAAATGAGCTGGAGAAGGCAGTGGCAAACCACTCCAGTATCTTTACCAGGAAAACCCAAAATGGGCTTATGAGGAGTCAGACACAACTGAACAATACACTAGACACAAGCTGCAGGACAGAACAAATGGGTCTGAGGATAACAGAAAATGATCTGATGGCTTAAGTGGGCACTAATGCATCACCAATTTTCATCAATTTCAAATATATAGCAAGACCCTGGGGCTGTAGGAATAGGAATTCAGTAAGAAAAGTGAAAAAACTGTAGAGCTAGATGTAGATCATCTAGTCTTAACTTTTCTACATTGTAGGCAGTTTGGTTTAAAAAAAAAACTATGAACCCCTTCACAGAATAATTTTTTTCATTCATAATGAAGAGAACACTAACTGTCAGATGACCATGAAAATAAAGATGTAGTTTTAAAATTTTAAACTATTTTTAAATTTAAATTCAAAGATGTAATTTTAAATTCACAGACCTTCCTCTGAAATCTATCTACAAATCCTTGAGGAATCTGTGGACATCAGATTACGACCTCCTGATCTGGTCCAGAACTTTCATTTGTGAGATAAAACACAAGATTCAGAAATGTTAAATGATTTGCCCAATGTCAGCCATCTAGAAAATATCAGGGCCAGGATTAAAACTCAGGTCTTCTAATTACAAATCCATTGCTCTTTTCCCTATAACAAGAGTCTAAATTGAAAGACGTAATATTTACCTCTGGATTATCTCTTCCCTCATAGGTGTTATGGATCCCTTTCCACGAGGGATAAATTTTTCAGGAACAAGAGACACACAAGCCATTCTTAAACCAAATATGTTTTTTATTCTTAAAATAAATAGGGGGTTAGGGGGTTATCACTCTCCCTGGGAGAATGGGGTACCTCCTTCAAGGTGAAATTACTAGCTTTTGGGGGGCTTGTTCTTGGAAGGGGCCAAGATAAAACCTTGGGGCCAAATACCTAACGGGGCCAACTGACGGGGATGCAGGGAGTGGCTGGTGGTCTGGAGTCTGGGCTGGGGGGTTAGGTGGAAAGATGATCGAGAAACCAGCTGTGTTGCGGACCAGGCCCCTGATGGCGTTGACTCTCCTTTGGATAGTACGTAGGGAAACTTTCGGGTGGCCTGCCGGGGGAGAGGAGGGGGCCGAGGGCGAAGCACTACCTTTGCTCTTAAGCTGCATCCACAGAGACAGGGCCCAACCACTGGGGGGAGGAACGTGCAGAGCTTGTTCTCCCCCCACCATTGGCTCCGCCTCAGGAAGTTATTCCCCAATATTGCCTTCTGTCTCGGGCCCCTGAAGGGTTGCTCCTTTCTGGGAACGGAGGAAGAAATGGAAATTAGATAAGGAGGAGAAAAATGGATGGAGAAAGAGGCAGTTGGGAAAAAAAAAAGACAGAGACAGACACAAAGAAGCTGCGCTACTGTAAGATACTCCTATGGCTAGAGAATTCAAGAAGAAAGAGAGGGGAAATTGGCACTTCGGGGCTTTAGTTGAAGAATTCACTGGCCGTACATACGCTGGATTTTTCTGACTCTGGGGGATTTCCTCAGTAGGGCTGAAGTTGAGGTCAGAGCCCTCACTAGAATCTTCATTCATTTTCTCTGAGAGGGAGAGGAAGAGAGAGAGAGAGAGAGAAACAACAGATTGAGGGACTGGAATTAGGGAATGAAGGGTAACAGAGAGGCAAAAGAGAAGTCCTAGAAGAGAGTAAAGAGGAAGGAGGGAAGGGAATTGGGGGTACAAGTGTTAAAAACTCACACAAACCTCAAATACGAATCCAGAAAACTCCTACATAGCTGGGAGAGTGGGAGATTTAAAAGGGAGAGGTGATGAAAGGAGGAAGGAAGGGAGAGGGATCAAGGAAAAGGGAGTTAGCGGGAGAGATATTCTTCCATCTCCTCACATTCTTCCTTAGTCCACTAGGGTCTAAGGAAGAAATAGCCCAAGAGAACCAAAACACTCCACCCCATCCACAGCAACCATTGTGATGTCACTGTGTCAGCCCAGCCAAGAGGTGGAGAATGGAGGTGGGGAGGAAGACAGCCCTCACGCGTTTGAATGTGCCCGCAAGTATGAGGAGATCCACACTTTCCCTAATAGTTACAGCCTTCTCTGGATCCTCTGCCCCAAAGTTTGGCTTTACAGACATTTTCCTGATTGTTTTGGGCAGATTGTTATTCTTAAACCCCACCCTTCCAGGGAATAGCTTGAGATGGGATTTCCCCATCTCAGATGATGCTTTTTCCTGAAAGGGTAAAAAGGGGTAAGTAGAAACAGGACGTAGGAGTCTGAGCACTTAGAAGACTCTTCCTTCTAGCTGAAATAATAGCAGTGTGTTACGTATATAGCTATAGATATATAGATGTTTGTTTCATATACAGATTTATAAAGTGTTTTCTTTCCTCACAACCCATTGAGGTAGGTGGTATATTTATTATTCATTGGCCCCCATTTTACAGGAGCAACTAGGTGGCACAATGGATAGAGTACTTGTCTTCCTGAGTTAAAATCTGGCCCCAGACACTTACTAGTTGTGTGACCTTGAGCAAGTCACTTAACCCTGTGGGTCTCAGTATCCTCACTGGTAAAAAAATGAGCAAGAGAAGGAAATGGCAAACCAGCCCAGTAAATTTGCCAAGAAAATCCCAAATGGCGTCATGAAGAGTCGGACATGCCTAACTAACAACAACAACAACAACAAATTTTACAGATGAGGAACAACCTGAAGTTCAGAAGATAATGTGCTTTGTCCAGTGTAATACAGATAGAACTAGAAATTAAACCCAGGTTATCTGACATGAAGGCCAATACTACTTCTTCACAAAATATAGAATACAGGAGGCAATATGGCTTCTTTAAAAAATATATTTTATTTTTCCCCAATTACATGTGAAAACAATTTTAACGTTCTTTTGTTTTGAGCACCAAATTTTCTCCCTCCCCTCCTTTTCCTCCCCTTTATTGAGATTATTTATTGAGAAGGCAAGCAATTTGATATAGGGTATACCTGTGCAGTTACGCAAAACATATTTCCATATTAGTTATTTTGTAAAAGAAAAGACACACACACACACACACACACACACAATAAAGTTTTAAAAAGTTTGCTTCTCTCTACATTCAGACTCCATTAGTTCTTTCTTTGGAAATGGATAGCATTTCTCATCATAAGTCCTTCAGAATTGTCTTAGATCATTGTATTGATCAAAACAGCTAAATCACTAACAATGGATCATCAAACAATATTGCTGTTACTGTGCACGTTCCTCTCCTGGTTCTTCTCATTTCACTTTTCATCAGCTCATGTAAGTCTTTCCAAGTTTTTCTGAGAGCATCCTGCTCATCATTTCTAATAGCACAATAGTATTCCTTTACAGTAACTTTCTATTATCAGGTTCTTTTTGTTGTTGTGTGCTGATTTTTTCCAGCCTGTTTCTTGACTTTTAACTTTATATTAAAGTTGGACTCTGCTCCTGGGGTGGAGGGGGAACTGTCACAAGCTTCAGGGGTTTTGTGCTGCTTTTTTCAGAGTTAGTTTTGGGGGTCTATAAGTTTTCAGTCCTTCCAAGGTGGTATGACCTAAGGCATCGGTTCTCAACCTGTGGATTATGTTCAATTTGTAACAATGAAAATATATCCTGCATATCAGATATTTACATTACAATTCATATTAGTAGCAAAATTACAGTTATGAAGTAGCAACGAAAATAATTTTATGGTTGGGGGTCACCACAACATGAGGAACTATATTAAGGGTCATAGCATTAGGAAGGTTGAGAACCACTTATCTAAGGAGATGTGTGGTCATTGCTCTTCTGACCTGTGCTCTGATCTGTTAGCTCACACAAGCACTCTTCTCCTTGGAACTGTGACATTGACTTCCCTACCCTGCATCCACATGCTTTAGTGTACTAGGACTCCTCCTCCTCTTTGCCTTGGAATTGCCACCAGGAACGATGCATGGAAAATGCAACAGAGTCCTTCACCCATTGCCAGCAAAGGGATCCCTGTAATCTTCTGACCAGTTGTCAGTTGTCTGACACCCTTGCTATCTGTGGACTGAGAGTTCTGGAAGGCATAGTTGCTGATTCTGTCACCCTGCTGACTCAATCATTCATAAGGCCCACCACTTGCTTGCTAAAGTGTGGCCTACATTGGACTGCAATCTACTTTCACCCCAGTGAGACATACCTTTCCTGCCCACCTTCTAAGTTGTATTAGGCTGGAAAATTGTTTTACACTGTTCCTTTGGTGTTCTGCCACTCTAGAATTTGTTTTGAGGCATTACTTTAAAGTTATTTGGAGGGGAATTTGGGAAAACTCAAATAAGACCCTTTACTCTACCATTGTGGCTCTGTCCCCTCAACACTGCTTCTTTAGTAGAAAGAAGGAAGCCCAGTCTAGATGAAGAGGAAACACTAAGCAAAAGCACAGAGGTTGGAAAACACAAGAATCTCTGAAGGACAGCTACTGACCAGTTTGTTTGGACCAGAAAATGGACTTTTGGGGAAGATACATCAGAGCTATCTTATCAAGGTAGGCTGATAAAGGAAGCATTTAGAGAAGAGGCCTCTCCCTGGCTTATTTATTTTGGTCCACCTAAAATATGCAAGAAGCATCAAAGGAATTGACCACTGGACCCCAGTACCCAAAGGAGATTATGAAATTAAGTGTTGTTCTGCCTTAAGGTAGGCATGCTGAATTAGATAGCCCTTCAAATTCTATGGTAAAATGAGCCTAGACTCGGTATTTTAAAGTCAAGGTATTTAGCAGACAACAGCACCAAGCCTTAAGAAGCAACAGGATGACAGTAGAAAATAGATAGGAGGTTTGGAGTCAGAAGCCACAGCAACACTTTAGTGACCAGGAGCAAACAAATTACTCGTTTCCTTGAACTTCACTTTCTTCACCTATAAAAGGGACTTGGAGGACTATTCTTATAGGATCATTGTGAAGGAACAAATCTTGAATAAAACCCTCCTGGGGCTCCTCTCCCTTTCCTCTTCCCTCATCCTTAAACCTTGAAAAAGTAAAACATTTTTCCTCCAAGCATTTCTATGTCGTCTTTCATTTGTAATAAACGTAACAATAATATAGTCAAAACACTTTCAAAAGATTTTATTGCACTAACCAGAAGGACCCGAGAGATAAGGAAGGGTTCTTCCTGCTTCCTAAATTTTGTGAGAAACAAAAAAATGATATTTTTCTATCTGCAATTCTCTACCATTTTCCTCCTCCAAAGCCTTCAGTGAATGCTAGAATGTGTCTGTGTTCCCATCCTCACTCTACCTGATGAACCCTCAGTAGTCAGGTGTTTCCTTCCCACAATCCAACCCACACAAACCCCTCTGTTCATTGTTAGTAGGTCTGGCCTCCAAGGTTAGACTGGAGGAAGGAAATATAGTTCCCTTTCCCAAGTTCTGCCTTCAGGAGATCTCTGGACCCAGACCACAAATGTGAAAAATAAAATTGTCTTCCCCTTCACTACTCCTCCCCAATCCAGTCAGTCTGACAAACATTTATTAAGCCATATTTAATATGTGTGTGTGGGATACAGGAACCCCAAAAATCCCCTACCCAAGAAAAATCAAAAGTCAGAGGCATCTTGAGGAAGGAACAGGAAGTTTTATTCTCTTCCCCTGCAGGAAGAGGGCAGTCCTCTTCACGGCGGGAATCAAGGACAGGAGGCAAAGTACAAAAGACAGAACAAGAATTTATACCCTAACGAAGTCAAGCCCCCTCCCCCTGGCTGTCCCTTCTCCCATTGGCTAGGAGTTGGGCTCTCAGTCTTGGCGTGAACTCTAACCTAATAGCGGATAACAAAGAAGCCCATCACTATCTCCTATTGGCAGGGAGGTGGGACAGGAAGCCAAGGTATCATCTGTCCTTATTTGGTAAACGCCAAAGCAAGGGAGGGGAAAAGGTCACAAGCAAAGGTAGAGCTCAAAAACTCCTGAAAAAGGGCCTAATGCTTTTAAGGGTGTGGTATACAAGGGTTGAGGTCTAAAACTCCCCAAAGGGACCTGATGCTGATGACAACAAGGGAAGGAGGTGGGGGTGGGGAAGTGTCCTAGGTTGTGTAAACCCAGGACTCAGGTCTGTCCAGTCTTACAAAAGTCTATCTCTGGTTTCCAGATAGTTTCTCTCCCTTCTCATTCTGAGGAGTCTTCACAGAGGGTGCAGAGAGTGTACCCCACTCATGTGCAAGGGAGAGTATCAAGCTGTTGTTTGTCCTTCGTTCTCAAAGAGGACCATGACAGCAGGAAGATGATGCCATGACTTGCAAGTGAATTGAATTTAAGTGAGAGAGAGCTGGGCAAGGTCTCAAGGTCCTTTCTTCTCCAGAGCCATCTGAGTCTAGTGGCAAGATAGAGATCAGGACAACCGGAAGTGGCCCTCAGTGTGTCAGGCACCGTGACTACAAAGATACGGCAGCTAGTGCATAACTTCTCAAATTTGAGGGACCCCTGTAAAAAGCTATCTTAGATTCAAGGTAGTCAGTGGATTTACATCCACTTAAAACCATAGATCATGAGCCCCAACAGGTGTTTCCATATTTATAAGAGACCATTCTGACATCAAAGAAAAGGCATTTAATGCAATAGCATAGTTAAAAAGTAGCAACTGAACAATCACTACTCATAAACCTGGAGCTCATTGTCCCACAAATACCCATACTCTCAATTGGAAGAGAGGACAGGTATAGGGATCCTATCATAGGACAACAAGTGTAGGGAAAATGTGTGGCAGAGCAACCCTAACCTCCAAGGATGCAGGGCCACTGTTGTTTGCTAGTGATGCAATCTTGTTGCCCTGCTCTCCGCTGAGCTGCCCCATTCTAGGCATTATATATCTTGACTGCTGGGTTGTTCCCACTGCTGCCACCTGCTGCTCTTCAACTTTATATTATTTTCATTAGAGGTGCTACTTCTGTTAAGAAAAAACTTAGACCAGCCCCACCCCTTCTTTTTAGTGTGTAGTCCAGAGGCTAAATTGTAGATTTTTTTTTAAAAGGCAGGCACTCATAAAACAAATTTTCTCACTGGGAAAAAACAAGATAGCCTACTCACTATCCCCCAGATACAATATTCCATCTCCTATTTTTCGTTTTTGTCCGAGACACGGGCTAGATAGAATGCCCCCTTGACTCAATTATGCCTGTTACGATTCTAAACTGATTCTAATGCCTACTTCTTATAAAGTTTTTCTTGAAATGCCATTTCCTGATCTCCAATGTGCCCCCCTACCCTGAAAAAATGGATATTGTATTTATACTATGTGTGTATGTATATATACATATATATGTAGATTGTGTACATACATATATAGTTATAGCTATATAGAGATACAAATATATACTTGTTATGTACATGTTGTTTCTTACCAGTAAAAATGCAAGCTGATGTCAGCGGTTCTCAACCTGTGGGTTACAACCCCTTTGGGGGGTCAAACAACCCTTTCACAGGGGTTGCCTAAGACCATTGGAAAACACATATTTCCGATAGTCTTAGGAATCGAGACACGGCTCCTCTATCCATTTCCAGGCTGGTCCACCCACATGCAGATACGCCCACATACAAGTATTAAAGGGTCGCAGCATTAGAAAGGTTGAGAACCACTGTGATAGAGGGTCAGAAACTAATTTTTTTGCCTTTTATCCCTAACACTTAGCAATAGTGCTTGGCTCACAGGTTGATTGCAGGTTGATTGATAAGAGATCTCTTAGTTCCCAAAGTCTTCTTTCAAAGAGGAAAAGCTTTCTTGAACTACAGACCAATCAGCTAATTAGAGATGGAAGTCTAAAGCTAATCTGTCTCTTGATAGGGAGCTAGGTGGCCTAGTGGATAGAAGGGCCTGAAGTCATGAACACTCGATCTTCCTGAGTTCAAATCTGGCCTCATACACTTACTGGCTTTGTGACTGGAAAGTCACTTAACTCTGTTTACCTCAGCAACCATCCTGAAGTCAGAAAAACTCATTTTCCTGAGTTAAAATCTGGCTTCAGACACTTCCTAGCTGTGTGACTCTGGGCAAGTCACTTAACCCTGTTTGCCTCAGTTTCCTCATCTGTAAAATGAGCTGGAAAAGGAAATGGCAAACCTGTCCAGTATCTTTGCCAGGAAAACCCCAAATGGGGCCACGAA
This sequence comes from Pseudochirops cupreus, assembly GCA_028627135.1. NCBI lineage: Eukaryota > Metazoa > Chordata > Mammalia > Diprotodontia > Pseudocheiridae > Pseudochirops > Pseudochirops cupreus. The sequence continues at coordinate 204,026,207 of CM053584.1, forward strand.
GAGTAAAACACAACTGAAACAACTGAAAAAAGTGTCTCTTGAACTCACCTTCTCTTGCTAGCATAATTCTATTACATCTAAACATAATGAGTATAATATTCCGGCTCTCTGCTAGGCTAGCTACATCTGCCCCTCAGTGTTCAAGGCGGGTAACTGAGGGGGTTGTGGGTACGGCTCTTCCCTTTGGTCATCAGTCAGTTTGAGCCCCTTTGTGAGGAGCTCACTTGACTTCATCCCACAGTGGTTCCAGCTGGCCTCTTTGCTCTTTCTTTCATCTGTTCATTTGCATGGGACACTTAGATGATCTCAGAAAGCTGAAGGAAAAAGTGATGCCTCAGACCTACACACTCCTTTGTGGTTTACTGGAAATAAATTCCCCAAAATGGTTTGAGAAGAAACTCAACTCTACAAACAAGAATTTGTTGTAGTTAAAGGAGATTTTCTAACTCTAACCAGAAGGAATAGCAGGTAGCGATTGTGATGAAAAAGGAGGACCATTAATGGTGGGGGGGTTTTTAATGGGCAAAAAGAAGATTAGAAGAAAGTGTAGAAAAGCAGAACAGTTTTAAAAATAGCCTGTAGAACTTATTATTTTTAAAGACACGTGGTATAAAATAGAGATTCACAGTTTCATATTTTTGTTGTTTAATCATTTTAGTCTCGTCTGACTCTTTGTGACCCCATTTGGAGTTTTCTTGACAAAGATGCCGGAGTAGTTTGCCACTTCCTTCTCCAGCGTATTTTACAGATGAGGCAAACAGTTTCACATACAACAATCTTCTTTTTGTGTTCTGCTACATATATGAAAATGCTCGTTTGGGGCGTTTAAATTCCAAATAGAAAAAAAAACCCAAACCCTTTTAAATAATTTCCTTTTAAAAAAGAGTGAATGAATAGTGAAAAAAATTATTAAATACTGACTATGTACACCAGGGATAGAAATAAAAAAAGGAAAGACAATATATACATACACACACACACACACACACACACATATATATATATACACACACACACACACACACACACACGCACACACACATATACAGATACACACATTCATATATACATACACATATATACACACAGATATATACACATATATACAGATAGATAGAGAGAGAGAGAGAGATAGATAGACTGGATGGATAGATTGGATGGATGGATGGATGGATGGATGGATGGATGGATGGATGGATGGATGGATGGATAGATGGATGGCCTTTTTCAATAGAATATAAGCTTCTTGAAAGCAGAGATTGTTTCATTTGGGTTCTTTCTATCCCCAGAATCTAGAGAAATGTCTGGCACATAATAGGCCCTCTATAAAATATGCTTGCTGGTTGATTGATTGGCCCAGGGCCTCAAAGGTAACTGGCTCCAGGATGAATATAGGCTCATATGTCAGGTTGGTGTGAAACCCAAAGAGGAGAAGTTGCTGAGTGATGGAAGCAGAAAGCCAAGAAGTGGCAATAAGGATCAAAGAATATACCTAATCATCCTTCTGGCCCAGTGCATAGGAGATCACAAGGAAAAGCACATCCAGAATCAGAGAGGATGGTTAAGCATGAGGTGTCTTCTGCAGGGAATCAGAATTCCCAAAGTACAAGAAAATGGAAAGATTGCCAAAGGAAAATGTCCAAGATGAAAGGGAATTTGTTAATTCTCTAATAGGGCTTCCACAGTGGAAGGAAGGACAAAGTCAAATAGGGACTTGGAAGGGAGAGGGCTAAGGCAGATGAGGATGATAGAGTAACAAGGTAAGGGGATTTCTGCTTAGGTATCTAGCCATTCTTTGTCACCTTAGAAAGGAAGATAGAGGAGTTTACTTGATACAGGATGGGGATGGAATATCATTTGAGTGGGGCTTCCACTCTCAAGGGTTCTGTGGTAGCAGGAGACATTATCTATTCTCTCTCCAATGGAAGAAGGGAGATTGGTGCTGGTGTTAGAAGCCCTACTCATAAATCTGGTCCTGAGGATAAGGGGCATGGTGTCTGAGGCCCTGGTCTTAAGCAGGGTCTTGGAGGCAAAAGTCAGGTTTCTGGGGCTCTGGTTCTAGAGGCAGGAGGCTTAGAACCCAAGGATCTAATCCTAGAGGCAAAAGGCCTGCTATCTGGGACTCTGGTCCTAGAAGTAAGGAACCTGGGGTCTTGATCTCTAGTTCTAACAATGAGAAACTCAGTGTCCCAGGCTCAAGTCCTGGAGATTAGAGGTCTGGCATCTCAGGCCCTGGTGCCAGAGGTGAGGCCTAGTGTCCTAGACTTGAGTCCTGAAGCTGAGAGGCCTGGTCTTCCACCAGGGCTCCTAAAAGTAAGAGATCTGGTGTCCCAAGGGGTCTGGTCATAGAAGTGAGGGACCTGGGGTAACAGGCTCTGATCTTGGAGATGAAAGGCCTGGTGTCTGGGGTTGGGTCCTGAAGGTGAAAGGTCTGATGTCTAGGACTTTGGTACTAAGAGTTAAGGGACCAGGTCTCCCAGGCTCTGGTTCTGAAGGTGAGGCTCCAGTATCTGAAATTCTGGTCCTGGGCTCCTAGATAAGATGCTGATGGCAAGAAGTCTGTTAAGTCTTGGCCTCGTCCTGAGAGGAGAAACCCAGCATCTAGGGTGAGAAGCTTGGCGTCTGAATCTCTGGGTTTGGAGGTGAGGTGCCTGTATTGCAACACTCATTTCCTCTCCATCAAGAAATACTCTTCCTTTACATACTGATTGGACAGTCTGTCTCTGGAACCTTGTAAAGGGAAGAGAGACATGTGAACGCGAGCAATGAAATTATGGGATGATGAGTCACCCGTGGGGTTGCTAACCAGCTGAGATCAGACCAATCTGACCAGTATTTTATCACAGAATCTGCTTGCTCCTCGTGGATCTTGCGTTTTGTGGACCTCTTTATCTAGTTTAATTTTCATTAATCCTAGCCACCAAAATGGGCACTGAGGAGCAGGATTAACATATTTTTTCCAAACTAAAGTCAGTTCCTGGCATGTAATAGACCCTTAATAAATGTTTATTGATTGATTAATTGGTGCTTTGACCGACAACGTCTTTTGCAAAGTCTTCTTACAAGTTTACTTTCTTTTCTTGCAATAAGAATTATCCAGGTGGAACTTGGAGGTTCCTTACGAGGTTCAATGCACACCAGTCTGGCCTCTTTCCCAATTCTGCCCTAGGCTAGGCTATATACCTAGTAGAAGTGGCCCCATGCAAACATAGCCAGTCCCCAGAGATCTCAATGGAACCTCTTTGCTCTTATGTTGAATAGTTTTCCCTCTCTCCCATCCAGATCTTGTCTCTACCCCTGGGATTTACATTCTACGAAGTAAAACAAATACTTCTGATCAAACATCCTTAGGCTGGAGAGATAATTAGATATGAAGGCAGGGCTTCTTCTTTTGTGTTCATTGGGATGGTTAGGGCTTTGTATTACTACTCTTGGGCTATCCTGCTTGGAATTCACCATCTCCAAACAGGAGCCCATCATACCTGACCCCTGAAGTCAGAGAATTTAATTGGATAAATAGTTCTTGAAAAGCAACTTGACATAGTGAATAGAAAGCCAGCCTTGGAATCAGAAAGACCCCAGTTCAAGTCAGACACATACAGACTGTATGACACAGGGCAAATCACAACCTCTCAATGCCCTAGGCAGCTCTAATCGACCATAAGTTTCAAAGGAGATGCCAACCTACGTTGGTAAAGGAAATTTCCTAATTGAAAGTTCCCCAAACCAACGAAACTATGGTACCAGTCTAAAAAAATTTATTAATCATTTACTACATGCAGTAAAGCAAATATTTATTCTATAATGCCTTCAGATCACTGTGCTAGGAACCAAGGGGGGGACTAAAAGTGTAGATGATTTCAGGGTTTGGTATTGGAAACAAAAGCCCGTTGGGATTCTCTGCACCTTATATGGCAGGTAAATTTAAAAATGACAAGTCAGTAAGCTAGATTCTGAGGATACAAAAATGAAAAATGTTACTTAGAGGGTTGGCTAGAGGGCAACGAAAGGTTTGGTGACTCGCCCTGGATCACACAACCAGCTTGTGTCAAAGGTGGGACACCTTCCTGCATGTTGGCTCATTATCCATTCTATCAAGAAGATTTAGTGTGAAATCAGGCTAAAGAGAGAGAGACTAGATTGTGGGGTATTTAAAATCAAGCTAAGAAGTTACTACTCTCCCTAAGGGTAGTAACTGGAATTTTCTAATGAAAAGAGAGCTACTGAAAGTTTTTGAATAAGGGGAGCTACATGGTCAGATCTTGGAGACATTATTTTGACAATTGTTTGTTTGCTATATAGAGGATGGAGGAAGATAATAAGCATCATCTCAAAATACATTAGTGAGAAGTAGAGGGAAATACAAATCTCCAGAAAGCTTAGCACGAATCCCAAAGAAGCCACATCATCCCAAGGATATGGATAGGTAGAATTGGAAAGAAGACAACAAATGGATTAAAAATGGAACAGATCTTTTAGTGTTTCTATAACAAACCATTTTGATAATTAACAGCAATAAACAACCACATTGGTCCTCACACCTCAGTCCCTAAAATGTGCTGTCGGAGGAAGTGGTAATGCCACTGAAGATGAAGACAGGAAGGGGAATTGTAGCCAAGCCAAGTACTCACAGAAGAAATCAATGCTGTTTACAAGAACATTGTGAAAGCACTGAGGGATAAATTTTCCAAAAATCTCAAAAGGAAGGGGAGGGGATGTGCCAGATACTGTGCAGGGCACTGCACCAGGAAAAAAAAAAAGAAGAGGGAAAAGAATCTAAAAGCCCCTGCCCTCAAAGTGCTAGCATTCTTTTGGGAGAAAACATGTATACAGATAAATACATACAAAATAATTTGGGAAGTGGAGGAGCCCTTGGATCTGAGGGATTCAGAAAACATCACTCCCATAGGAGCTTATGGGCTAAGCCTTGAAGGATTCTCAGGGCATCAGAAAAGGAATGACTAACACTGAAGAGGAGAACCAAGTATGAGAAGTCTTGTACAGAAAGCCAGGTTTTCATGAAACAAGAAGAGGCAAAATACATGAGGAAATATCTAGCATTAGAGCAAATTTGATAATGATGCAGAGGGAAAGTACCAGAGGACAGAATGGAAGGGACAAGGGACTAGATAGGAGCAGGCCTGAGTGTGGATCAAGGTTAAAGGGAAATGCCTCAAGAGCAAGATTTTTAATCAAAAGGAGTAGGGCAGTGGGTTTTTTTAATTTTTAATTTTTAATTCCACAAACCCCTTTTAACAACAAAAATTTACTAGTTTGGCCTGAATTAGCCAGACACTGTCATATCAGTTCTTATTTATTTATTTATTTATTTATTATTACAATACCGTAAATACCGTTATCCCTCTTTTATAGATGAGGAAACTGAGGTTTAATGCATTGATAAAGGAGGCAAATTCAAGTGTCTATTAAAGCTTTTAGTTGTTCAATCTTTAAAAGATATCGGAAGAGTTTGCCATTTCCTTCTCCAGCTCACTTGACAGATTTTAGGAAACTGAGGTAAACAGGGTAAGTCACTTGTCTAGGGTCACACCACCAGTAAGCATCTGAGGTCACATTTGAACTCAAGAAGAGGAATCTTCCTGACTCCAGGCCAGGTGCCCTATATGCCATGCCTACTAGCTGCTTTCTATTAAAGCTTATTTTAAAAGTATCGATTGACTGATAGTAGACCATAAATTCAGGTCCTAATCCAACCTCTACCATCTAACTAGCAACATGACCTTGAATAAACCACTTATTCTCTGTTGGCCTTAGTTTAATGTTTTCTGAATCTAGTTGAATTGAGTGGTTTGCGTTAGATAACTCTAAAGTTTCTGTCAGTTCTACCATATGTAAACAGTAGAAAAAAGAAATATATTTTTACCTCAGTGGGGAATTAACCTAAAAAAGGTAGGAGGAGAGTGTGATATAAAATATACCTAATCTTTAAGTCGATGTCTGGGAGGATAGCTATGGCTTCCCATGATAGAGAGGTCACTTGGGACTTCCACAACAACATCGCACTGTATCTGACGCCGTTTGGTTCGATTCCTTCCTTCCTGTGTTCCAGCACAGATAGAGGATGGGAGAAATGAGCTCTCATGCCTAGAAAAGGTAGGCCCTGAGATAGATTTTGAATAAAAGAAAAACAAAAACCAAACTCAAATAAAGTAAAATGACAGGTGATCAAACATTTATACAATTAATAAATAGGGCTGGTGACTGGGCCTGTGATTACATTGGTATAGAGAACTCCTGGATGAGCAAGATCCTTCTCCCAAAGCCCCACCCCCTCTTCAATTTGTAGTCTTAGAAAGTTGGCTAGAGCAGTGGAGTCAAATGCAAACAGAAGTGGAGCCATTAAACCATACATAAGGATTTCTACAGGGAAATATTCACATAGAAAACCACATTTTCTTATTATCTATGTTTTATTGTAATTTTATTTATTTTGTTAAACACTTCCCAATCACATTTTAATCTGGTTTGGGCTCATCCAGGAGTGTTGTGGGCTCTGTGCCTCTAGTGGGCAACATCTGACACCTTTGGTTGAGATACGGTGCTTCTTATATGGGGTCAAGAAAAATTTGGCAGCAGTAAAAGGTTTCTGAATATGTAAAGACCAAAAATTAATTCAAAATCAAACTCGTAATGAATCCAAGGTATTTCTGGCCACATTTGCCCATGTTGCATCCTGTAACTTCATTAAAGCCTTGGTTCTGAACACAAAGCATGTGCACTTTGCACTTCGTATACCCTCAGGCCACGAAACACTAAGTAACATCTGCCAAAACAGAAAACAAAGTTGCAAGTGGAAGAAGTAGAAGAAACCCTGGTCTAGAATACTAAGAGATTAATTGACTTACCCAAGGTCACACAGCTTATGCATGTCAGAGGTAGGACTTGAAAGACCTTCCTGTTTCCATAGTCCAGTCTTCCATCATCTATGATATACTATCTCTCATTATTAATTAATTATTATACTTAATCATATACTTGATTGGTTAAGTCTACTACCTGCATGATTTTGAGTACAACATTAAACCTTTCTGGGACTCAGTTTTCTCTCTGAGAAATGAGAGGTTTAGACTAGAAACATCTCTAAGGTTTTTCCCAGATCCCAATCTCATCATTCTGTGACCTTCAAGTGATAAGGGTTGGGTGGAGTTCAAGATGAGAGAACTGTATTTCCTGGGTATTCACATGTTTGAGGGGAGTTAAATAGACATACGGAAGGCAATTCTTGGATATAGAACAGGCCAGGCCAGTTCCTATGGCAAGTTTCTATGAGGCCAGGCTCCTCAGCTGAGTTTCCAGGACTACCTTCCCCCACTTATACACACACACACACACACACACACACACACACACACACACACACACGGAGTGTTTGTGATTTTGGTTGCCCCCAAAGTCCACTAAGCACCAGGCAAACATCTGGCTGGTCTCAGGGAAGGAGGAGGCCCTAGGCATTCAATCTGGGAGGCTCTCAGGGCACACAGGGCCTGGGGCAGGGGCACCCGGGGGTAGGGAGAGGGATTTCCTGACAGGGTCGAGTTGGAGGGGAAAGTCTGGGGCAGGTGGTAGTTAGGGAGACCCAGCAGGAACAGGAAACAGGGAGTAAGGGGGATAGGGAACTGGTTCTGCCAGAAAAGCCTCATGTAAGGCAAGGACTGGGAAACCAGAAGAGGTGTTGGCAGCCAAAGGCTATAAAAGCAGGGTCAGAGCAAAAGGGAAAAACTGACAAGGAGAAACAGAAATGGTGACTTGGACCTGGAGAGTACTGAAGTTGGGGGTGAAAGGCGGAGTGTAGGGAAAGGGAGGTGGGGCGATGTTAAGGGGGGAATGAAGAGGTGGGAGTCAGTCAGAGAGATCTGGGTGTTGAGTTAGTAATCCAAGCCGAGACAACTACCTCAGGGCCACTGGGTCCATTTCAGGCTGTGTTTATTTAATAAAAAAAGCCAGTGAAGTAACTGCAGATTTCATTGTCAATTCACCAATGCCTCTCTGTACTATTGCTCCACTTCTCTATGTTTGGGCTCTGAAGCCCACCCTGCTGGGTTAAAGCCCCTACCCATCCTACCCCCAATCCCAACATCCCCCTCCTGCTGCTGCCACCCCTCTTATTATGGCTAGAATGTCAAGCATTTATCAAAGAAGTGGCCTGGAGACCCCCTCCTCCCTCCTCACGAAGAAAACACAACCCACCTCTTTCTATTTTAAACTTGGCAGCCTTTTAGTTTATTAACCACCCAAAAAACTCTCCAGAGCCTCCTGCTCCCGCCGCCTGCCTTCCTTCCATCCTTCCCCTTGTCTCAATTTCCGTCTCTTTTTCTTTTATTTTTTTTAGGGCTGGGGCTCTCAAAGTATAAAAATAAGCATGTTAGAATAAATGATCTTTAAACCCTCCCTCTGGCTCTAAATGCCATGGGCCTATGGGCTCCAGAATACACATGTGAGTACACAGTAAAACAAACACTTACTATGTATCCACTCTACATAGCGCACTATATTAGTCAGGCATTGGAAGAGATACAGAATTTAGAGAAAACATTGTCCCTGCCCTCAAGGAGTTTATCTTCCACCGAGTCGTATATTTACAATTAGAAGAAAATCGTGGCCATGTTGACTATGATGTCCAACCATTCCTTCATAGGTGCCAAATGAGTATATGAATCTTGTTTTATTAAACCAATCTTCCTTGTCACAACTGTCTGTGGGTCCCTGGGAGCCAGAAGAGATATGGCTGATGAAGGACTAAGAGAAGTAATACAAGTCAAAAGACAAGGTAGTGATTCTAAACCTAATTTAATGATTCTAATTCTTAAGTTCCAGGATGTAGACAATAGCAGAAGTTGGAAATGTGCAATAACGTTGTATTGGACTGTAACAGGCCCCAAATGTGGAACCAGGAAGCACCTGGTACTACCCAAAGCACACCACCCAACGGCATGAGTACCTTGTAGCATGAATTTGGAAATGTAGATTGAGAAAGGACTATAGTTGGTAAGAAACAAATCTTACTGGCCCAAGATGGACACGTCACGGGGCGGAGCCAAGATGGCGGCATAGAAGCAGCAACACATCGCAGCTCTCACATAGCCACCCCAAAATACCCATAAAATAGGACTCTAAACCAATCCTGGAACTCCAAAACGCACACAAAGATACTTCCCACTAAAGTCAGCTCGGCTAAGAGGAACCGTATCAGCACTGCCAACCGAAA
>CM053584.1:204035932-204068249 GCA_028627135.1 Pseudochirops cupreus
AAAGACGGGGAGAAAAGATGTAACTCAAAAAAATTTAATAAAGAATTTAATAAAAAAAAAAAAAAGATGGACACGTCACCAAGAAGTATGAAACTTGTGCCAGATGCGCACAAAGAAAAGCATTACCAACTCATGCCACATATTTGGAGAATGTAAGGACTAGCAAGACTTTGGAACTTATCTTTCTATCTCTGGAAGGTGACAGCAAAAATATAAGTCATATCTTAGCAGTGACCAATTTCACTATTTCTAACCAGAAACCAGAAAAGCATTTATTATTGCCAAAGTCTTGTGGGAAATGTAGTTCCAGTGTATGAATTCCTTGCTGGCCTCCATCATCATCAAAGTAGAGACATTGAGAACCAGCCACTCAAGAAAATGTTGGCCTTGGCAAGTATCAAAAAGTCTGAATCTACTCCTTACCATTCAGAGTACCCACAACCTAAACATTGTAACCACACACTGTTGAACATGTCGGGAACTCTGACTAGAACAAAAAGCTCAATGGAGGAGTTAAATATGTCATTTCTAGTACAATTCCAGCAGGAATTTTAATGGATGCTATGGATTTTACGCCATACTTGCTCATGTTTTAAGTGAGAACCACTTCCTCTAGATCAGTGGTTCTTAACCTTCCTAATGCCGTGACCCTTTAATACTCATATGTGGGCGTATCTGCATGTGGGTGGACTCGCCTGGAGACGGATAGAGGACCAGTGTCTGGGTTCCTAAGACCAACAGAAATCTTGTGTTTTCTGATGGTCTTAGGCGACCCCTGTGAAAGGGTTATTCCCTAGAACCACTGCTCTAGATGAAGGATGAGATGCAACTATTAATACTGCTAAGAAAGAAAATAAGAGGCTACAAACAAGCCAATAATTCGGCTCAGAAAAGCTGTGACAGAAACAAAAAACATTATAATACGGGAGTACAATATCAGAACCTGCAGCAAGGAGACAAGAGTTCTTTTGGGAAACTTTGACATTTAAGGGACTCACAAGTTAGCTGATCAATGGGAAACAAATCCACAGAAAGTTGCTGAGAGACTGTATAACTCGCTTACTTACAAAATAGCCCCTGATAATAGAAAGGACCCGAAAGGGATTATTTACCACAACCAACTATTGCCCAAAGGAGAGTTAGTTAGAATTTCTAACGTGCAGGAGAGAAATGAAAAGTTTCTGAGCAAAAGAGACCATTCACCAGCTGTACAAAGACTAGATTAGATATGGACACTGAAAGGGATGTTTCCAGTAAGGAGACTATGTATCAATATAGGATATGAAGCCAGAGGCAACTACAGAGACTATATAGACATCACCCACAGAGCAAAACATACTGCTAGTCAACCTGTCCTTGCTGTCAGCCCAAGTGCAGACAAACTTATCTATAATAATCCTAATAGTCAGGCCAGTAGGAGTAGAAAATCTGTAAGTGACAAAGAAACCAGATGCAAAAGACCAGTCACTGGACTGACATGATGTTACAGGTAAATCTAAAGAAATGGTTACACATGTAGCAAGAGAGCAATGCTAGAGTTGGCAGCAATGCTAGGGATTGACAATGTTAAGTGTGCCTTGCGTGGTATTGTGTGTTTGTTGGTGCACATGTTAATCACTTCATGTTTGAGTATGACCGTGGATTATTTAGCTGTTAAGTTCATTTACCTATGTTTGGGATTATGTTTATGCTGTAGTAATGTTTGTTAATTGCTTTTGCTCATTGTTTATTTGCATATGCTCTAATGCTTACAGTTAAGCTGTATTTTTCTAGTGTTATTGTTGCAGCAATCTGGCTTTGCTTTGTCAATTAGTCATGCTTTACTTTGTTGCTTGTGATTAATTGCCTTGTTTTATGGATATGCCTGCATTCTTGAGCAGTCTGTAAAACATACTTCATGTAGTCACAATCAGGCGAGACACTATATCGTGTCATATCTATTGCATATATATGGTTAAAGTACGTTGTATCTTTTTTTTGTTTTCAATAATACTGTAGGTTAGTTACCTGGGAGGCCAGGAAAACTACCCTTTTTTTGTTTGTTTATGTTTAAAGAGCTGGTGTTTGTGCTCATGCTACATAAATAAAAGTTTTAAAACTACCCCCAGTTGATATTTTTGCAAAGGAGTGCAAAAAGTTTTGGCTCAGAGGAGGGATGTCACCTGAGATACTGTAGAGGGGCAGCCTGTGCCACTTGCTGCTCCTAATGGATATAGAGTTGTGATTTTTGGTTGTCTGAGAGAATGCTGAATGAAATGCTGCAATACCTGCTGCAGGCGGGCTTAATTTAGTTGATTCCAGAAACTCTTCCAAAAAACGCACAGGAAAAGAACCTGCAAGGCAATAGAAAAAAAAAGGAGAGGTAAAAGAGAAAGAGAGAAAAGGAGAGAGGGAGAGAGAGAGAGAGAGAGAGAAAGAAAGAGAGAGAGAGGGAGAGGGAGAGGAGACAGAGAGAGAGACAGAGAGACAGAGAGAGAGTGAGATGCTTTGGTCTTTTGAATGCACACCTAGTTCTGGCTTATCAGCCAATCAAAACTCTATCTCATTACCACTTGGTTAGCATACCAGAAATAGTTACAGAATGCTTGGGCATGTTCCAAAGTCCACATTGGGAATTACATTAGACAGAGCTAGCTGTGTGTGCCTATAAAGACTGGGCTCATTAGCTGGTCTTACCCCAGCTAATCTATATACACAAATATAGAAACTGTGACCTAGAAAGGTTCAGTGACTTGTCCAAGATAACATGGGTAACAAGTAGTTGAGGTGGCATGTAAATCTATATTTTTCTCAGTACTAATCAAGTACTTTGGGGATGTTACAAATAGATATAATGCAGAGTCAGTGTGTGTAGCACACTAGGCTTGGAGTCAGGAAGACTGGAGTTCAGACTTTGCCTCTCTTGCTAGCTGCATGAACCTAGGCAAGTCACTTAATGTCTTTATGCCTTAGTTTCCTCATTTTTAAAATGAGGGAATTGGACTTGATGGTCTCTAAGGTCATTCCCAGCTCTATATTCATGACCCTACCATCTAAACTTCCTATCACTCACTTTCCCCCAGCCTCCACCCTGTTCCCATTTGCAGGTTTTAGTCATGTCTGACTTTTTATGACCCCATTTGGGGTTTTTTTGGCAAAGATACTGGAGTGGTTTTCAAGTGACTTGCTCAAGATCATACAGTTATTAAGTTTCTGAGGCCAAATTTGAACTTAAGAAGATGAGTTTTCCTTCAGCCAACAACACTATCTGAACCACTTAGCTGCCCCCAAAGAAATTTAAAACCTCTCCTAAATGATTTAGAAGAAGTTGAAGATGTGTTATCATCTCCATTTTACTCATAGTACTTCCTCTAAGGTCATTCCCCCAAATCCCACGGGGACTCACAGATTAAGTCCCCAGAGAGTAACTATTTATCCTCTTAGGGTTATAGAGTTTCTAACCCATGCAACATGTTTTCCTCAATAACAATAATTCAGTTGAAATCAAATAGCTTTAGCAAAAGGGGTTTGACCGAGAAGATAGAGCAAGAACAGAAGCTATTTCCCAAACTAGGGGCATGCTCTCTCTTCTGTATATACTCAGCAACTAGGGAAAGCGGGATCAAACTTAAAATAAAATAATCAAACTTATAATAACTCAAAATAATTAAAATAATCAAACGTAAAATAATGAGACACATGTCTCTTATTGGTGAGTTCTTCTTACAACTATCATTTTTAAGGAAACCTCAGATTAGACATTTTTCATTCTCCAGACTTCTCTGTCAGTCATTTTCAGTCTTGTCTAACTCTTTGCAACTCTATTTGGGATTTTCTTAGCAAAGATACTGCAGTGATCTGCCATTTCCTTTTCCAGTTGATTTTATAGTTTCATTTGATGAAACTGAGACAAACAAGGTTAAGTGACTTCCCCAGGGTCATATAGCTAGTAAGTGTATGAATCCAGATTTGAACTCAGGAAGATGAGTCTTCCTGATTCCAGGCCCAACACTCAGTCTACTGCACTGCCTGCCTACCCTATTTTCCTCCCTACTTCCTGCTTTTCAGCTCTCTTACATGTTTTCTTCCTCCATTAGAATGTAAATTCCTTAGCAAACACTTTTGAAAAGGGACAGGGTCAAAGGAGAAAATAGAATAAATGGGGTGGCAGGATAGGATGGAGGGAAATATAGTTAGTCTTTCACAACATGACTACTATGGAAAGGTTTTGCATAACTACACATGTATAACCTATATTGAACTGCCTGTCTTCCCAGTGGGGGTGGGTGAAGATGGAAGAAGGGAGAGAATCTGGAACTCAAATTTTAAAAAATAAATGTTAAAAATTGTTGTTACACGCAACCAGGAAATAAAATATACAGGCAATGGGGTATAGAAATCCATCTTGCCCTACAAGAAAGTAAGGGGAAAAGGGTAAGGGTAAGGATGGGGAGGGGAGGTATAAGAGAGGGCAGACTGGGGGAAGGAATAATCAGTATGCTTGCCATCTTGGTATGGGAGGGTAGGGGAGAGATGGGGAGAAAATTTGGAACATGGAAATGAATGTTGAAAACTAAAAATAAATAAATAAATTCTGAAAAAAAAAAGATTGTAAGTTCTCTGAGGGCAAGGGCTGTCTTTTTTTCTACTTATATCCCCAGCACCTAGCATGGTGCCTGGCACAAAGTGCTTACTAAATACTTGGTGGACTTGATATGAAAAGAACTTAGGAGTCCAAAGGGGTACCATATGACTCCAAGGTGTGGGAATTCTTTTCTCTCTTCTAGTGGTCTTCTTCAAGCTCATTTTGGGGCCAAGATGTTGGTCATTATGGGCAAGTTGCCCCCATGCCCATTTGACTGGCTCCTTCGAAGACTCAGTGTTTCAGCTGATGCAGTAGCTCCTGATCAGACTCAGCTACTGCTACTATCCAGCCTAGTGGTCATTATGACTGATTCCAGTTGCCCAAAGGATTTCTGATGGCTCTTGAAACCTTTTGTAGCACACAATGTCAAAATCTGGTCTATTCTATATCACTCACGGGTTCACAGCAATCCTCTTTACTCTCAAAAACTGCCAGGGAAGAGAGTTGGAGATTGTCTGCTCAACTCTGCTAAGTAGCCTGTTAAAGAACTTTGTCACCCCACATTTTGCCAACAGGAAACAGTCTGTGGACACTTAGGGGAAAGGCTTCTGTGTTATTCATGCCTATACTTAAGCTCACCTGTGCATTGGATCAGAATCAAGAGAGGCATACTGCACCAGTTCTAAGGACTAGACCCTCATACAGATGAGGAAACTGAGGCTTACAGAGACATAGTGATTTGTTACAATTAGAACTTAGATTTCTGACTCCAAATCCACTGCTCTTTTCATCATACCATCTTGGACAAAGCTGTCCTTCATGTCCTTTCTTGTCTAATATTCCAGCATTCTAGAGTTCTAAGGGACAAGGGACCAACTTATAACTAGGCCAAATTGTCTCTTTAGTATGATTTCAGCAGACTTTGAAACATCCTGCCTCCTCTCTCTTCCCCCCACCTCCCCAACTCCTCTTATACAGTTCTCTGAAGCCTGAAACTCCTCTACCAAGGGACAAAGTCTTTCATCCCACAGCTAGATATAAGGCTTAAAATTCTAAGACCCTTGGGAGAGGTCTCTGGAGGGAGAAGGAAAAAGAGGGCCATAGGTTCTCAAAAGCTGGGAAAGGGCCAGAGGGGGAGGCTAAGGGCAAACTATGCCTACTTCACAGTTTTGCCTAGGGCTGGCCCAGGGGGTAATATCATAAGGCAAATTATTAATTCATGTTAGAAACGAAAGCACAGATGCAGTCCTATTATACACAGCAAGACTACACAAGACCAGCCCCCAGAACTCCTATAAGAGACTCTTAGAGACCTCCAGTGGCCTGGGGACAGAAGAACCAGAACTTCTGCTTTGGGGAAAAGAGGAAAAGAATAAAGGCACTGATAGAGAGGGATGCCCCACCTAGAAGGGGAGCTTCACCTGGGCAGCACATGGATGGAAAATAATAGAGAGGGTAAGAGTGGGGGGGCCAGAAGGGGAGAAGGGGAGGGAGGGGGAGAGAATGATCATAATGAGAAGCGACTTCCTCCCCAAATCCAGTCTTTCTAATAAACCACATCTCTCCCTCCTCCAAAATCCTGCTTAAAAATTCACCTCTAGAAACTGATCACAACCTGCCCCTGTGTCCTCTCAGAATATTTATGGACAGACCTATCCGTTATGCTTTGTTCCTCAAGTGTCCCCTGTCTATAGAAGAGGTTGTCTCAATTCTCTATCCCAAGCTTAGCTAGTAATATGAGAAAAATTAAAACTTTCAGATCTTTTTTTTTTTTTTGGAGAGGGGAAAGCAAAGCAATTGGAGTTAAGTGACTTGCCCAAGGTCACACAGCTAGTACGTGTGATCAAGTGTCTGAGGGCGGATTTGAACTCAGGTCTTCCTGACTCCAGGGCCAGTGCTGTATTCACTACGCCACCTAGATAAACCTAGATCTTTTTTTTTTTTAAGTAGAACTTTGTTGTATATTTGGAGGGAATAGCAAGTCGTACAGAGTAGATTTGCAGTTTCAGGTACAATCATCTTTTTTATTATAATGTTATGGAGATGTTCATTTTATTCCATGAATTGAAGATAATTTTTTTTTTTAAAAAAGGATGTTCCTCCCTCCACCCAAGAATTTTTATCTTATTTTATTTTTTAATTCAGTTCAGTAAGCAACTATGGTACAATGGAAGAAAAAAAAAAACAAGGAGTCAAGAGACCTGAGTTCATTTCCCACTAACTCTTTTAATATTATTAGGTCATTTAATCCTCCAGGCCTCAGTTTTCTCATCTGTAAATTAAAAGGTATCAGAGTAGAGTAGACAAACTGCTGGCTGTGGAATCAGGAAGAACTAGGTGTGCAAATCTTGCTTCTGACATTTACTAGTGGTATCACTCTAGGCAAGTTACTTAACCTCCCAGTATCTTGGTTTCCTCATCTATAAAGTGTGGGAGTTAGACTAGATGGTCTTTGAGGTCCCTTCCAGCTTTTAATCTATGATCATATGCCTAGAGGACCTCGAAGGTCCTTTCCAGATCTGATATTCTATAAGTTATTAAGCAACTAGGGCAGCTAAGTGGTGCAGTGGAGGAAGAACTAGTCTTCCTAAGTTCGAATCTGACCTCAGACACCTACTAATTGTGTGACCTTGGGCAAGTCAGTTCACCTTGTTTGCCTTAGTTTCCTCATCTGTCAAACGACCTGGAGAAGGAAATGGCAAATCACTCCAGTATCTTTGCCAAGAAAACCCCAAGTGGGGTCACAAAGAGTTGGATATGACTGAAAGGACTCAACAACATCATTACACAACTATTCTGTGCAGTGCACAAGACACAGGACTAATAGATCCTTGGTTGCAAGGAACTCATAAGGAGAAACCTACACAAATACTATAGTGCAAAATAGAATATGTTATGTATAAGAAGAGCACAAACTGGGGGAAGAAGGAAAGATTGAGAAGAAAAAATATTCTCTCCCAATTTTGCCTTTTTTTTAACCTTTCTACATCTGCATCAAAAATAGCAATTTTTTTTAGAAGCTCACGTGTATATAACACTTTGCTTTCTCCATAATGCTTTGCCCTGTGAGTTCAGTATCACAAATACTATTGTCCCCACGTTATATAGAAGGAAACTGAGGCTCAGGTAGGGAATTGACTTGCCCATAAAGCAGAGGAACCAGGATTTGAACACAGATATTCTCACTCAAAGTCCAAGATCCATGTCACTCTCTTCCAAGCAATATATTTAAATGTCCTTCAACCAACAAAATTATTTCAATCACTGGAAGGAACCTTTAAGATAATCTCAGATCATCTGAGACTCTAACACTTCATTAAACAGATGAAGAAAATGAACTCAAATAAGGAAGCTTGCCGAAGGTCATCCAGGCAGGAAGAAGAGCCAGGATTCAAACCTAGCTAGTCTGACTCCCAATCCAGTACTCTTTCTGCACTATCACTTGAAAGGCACTAATGTATTTGTGTGTGACTGCATGGATGTTTTTGGGGGCAGGAGGTATCCTCAAACCCCGTAATTCTATTTACAATGAACCTTTTATGGAGTAGGCTGTCCCAAGTCCTTCACTGTTCCTAGGGTTAGTTTAGAAATGAGATATTTTCAGAAATTGTGAGGCATACGAAACACACACATAAACACACCAACTTTGGGATATGTATATATACATACATACGCATGTATTACACATATAGGCATACACACTTTTTATTGTTCAATGATTTCAGTTACATCCAACTCTTTGTGACCCCATTTGGGGTTTTCTTGGCAAAGATACTGGAGTGTTTTGCCATTTCCTTCTCCAGGTCATTTTACAGATGAGGAAACTGAGGCAAACAGGGTTAAGTAACTTGCCGAGGATCACACAGTAAGTGTCTGAGGCCAGATTTGAGCACATGAAGATGAGTCTTCTGTATTCACACACACACACACACACACACACACACACACACACACACACACACACTATGTATATATAAAATAAATAATATAAAATATACACAAACATATATTAGTGGTCATGCATATACACGTACCTATATGCATTCACATATACAAATACACATATATGCACAAATCCCAAAGTTTCATGGTAAGGTTTGTTTTCCTGGTTTTTCACAAGGCTTCACATTTTTTGGAAATATCTAAACTAACCCCGGATATAGTTAACACAAAGGGATAGTCTGCCCCATGAAATGTACACTATACATAGAGTTACAGGAACTAAGGACACCTCCTGCCCTTAAATACAACCTTTTCTATATTCAGGCACTCTACATAAATAATCTCTACCTCTCAATACTCTTTTGGCCCACTCCTTTCAAGAAGACAGAGATGATATAACTGAGAGATAGAACGGGATGACCTCCCCGATGGTACCCCCCTATGATCCCAAATATCTGAGAGGGTGCCAGTTGTTCAGAGAACTCCCTGTTCTCTCTAAAAATAGCTAAATTTCTGGTTTCCCCCGAAGGTCATGGAGAAAATAGCTAATAGTCTTTTACGAGAGTTTACCTGGCCAAAATTGCTCCCTGGGAAGTGTCTGGGATGATAATAGTTTGGGAAGATAATGAGGCAGAAAGCAGCCCTGCTCATTCTCTGTGTGCCTTTGGTGAAGTCACTTCCTTCCCTGGGTTTACTTATCTGTAAAATTATGAGGTTAGGTAAATGCAAATTTTCTATGAATATAACTACAAACAAAACCATTTTTACAGAAATCTAGATAATTAGAGAAATATTCCGTGTTCATTGTTAAGCATCAGCAACATGCTGATGCTTAAGTACCCAAATTGTTCTCTAAGTTTAATCATACCAATCAGATTACTAAAGGAACACTTTAAAGAGTTAGACAAAATAGCAACAAAATTCATTTGGAGAAAATAAAAGATTATGAAGGAATATAACCAAAGGGAGAAGGGGTGCTTGGTGCTATTGGTAGCAAAATGTACTATAAATCATTAATTATGAAAACTCACAGGTAGTACATTAAAAATACAGAAAAGTCAATGAATAGAACAGACAAGATACGTAATGCCTAGAAACAGCAATATAGTGTTTGATAAATTCAAGAATACAAAACAATAGGGAAGGGATTCTTTTATTAGATAAGAATAGTTAGAAAAACTAAAAGAAAAAAGCAATCCGGTTTTAAAAAAAACGGTGTAGATCAGCGTTTAATAACATATATACCCCAATGAGCTTCAAAAGTATAACTGATCAAAAATATAAAGTCATACCATAAAGACACTAAAGGATAATGAAAGCTTATAGCTTTCACAATTTTAGATAGAGGAAAAATTCATAACTAGACATACTACAGAGTATGTCATAAAAGACAAAATGGACAATCTCAATTACATAAAATTTAAAAGCTTTTACATAAATAAACTCAACGCATTTAAAATCAGGAGAAAGGCTGGAGAATAGAGGAAAGAATATTTGCATTAAATATCTGATAAAAATTAGACATATAAAATCTGTAGGGCATTAATACGAAAATATGGACTCACGATCCACTCCCCAACAGAACACAAGCGGTCAAATGATAGGGAGTCTTCAAAAAAGGAAATACAACCAATAATTACCTGAACATTCCTGAAAACCACTAATAACACAACACTATGGAGAAAAACAACTTTGCAAAACTTTAGAGCTCTGATCAATGCAATGATAAACTGCATTCCAGAAGACTGAAAATTAAAAGATGCCGCCCAACTCCTGCCGGAGAGGTGATAACATTTAAAAGGCAGAGAGAAACTTACGTTTTCTGGCATGGACACTGTGGGAATTTGTTCTGCTGAACTAGCCATGTTTATAATGAGAATTTTCTTTTCTGTTTTCCTTGTTCAATGGGGGGGGGGGAAGGAAAAGGAAATTAAGGGAGGAGATTATAAAAATTTTACCAAAAAAAAAATTAGTAGCAATTATAGAAAGGCAAAAGAAAATGACATAGAAGTATCACCCCATATTTGTCCAGTTAGCAAACATGAGAAAAGATGGGAAAACACTATGAGAGGGGTTGGGGAAAGAGAAACATGTACTAATTTACTGGTGGTGCTATTAGCTTCTTCAGTCATCCTGGGGGAAACAAAATTGGAATTACACAAGAATATTTACTAAATAATTTGAACCTTTTGACCCAGAGATTCTACTACTAGTATTACATCCCAAGGAGTGTATTGACAGCAAGAAAAAACCCATCCGTATAGGCAAAAATGTTCATAGCAGTAGGTGTGAGAGGTGAGAGCAAGCTAGAGACAAAGCATATGCCCAATGATTGGGGAATAGCTGAACAAGTTATGGTATATGAATTAATCAAATATTACAGTATCACATGGAATTATGACTATAAAGAATCAACCAACAAGTATTTATTAATTTCCTTCTATGTGCCAAGCACAATGCTAGATGCTGGGAATACAAAAACAAAACAAACCAATCCTGGTCTTGAGGAACTTACATTCTATCAAGAATTTCAGAATTCAGAGAAATATGGAGTTACTTACTAAATGAAGAAAGCAGAACAAAAAAAAATGATGTAAGTGGTGACTGTAACAATGGAAATAAAGGCCCAAATTAACAGAAGAAGAAATAGACAACCTAAATAACCTCATCTTAGAAAAAAAAATTGAGCAAGCCATCAATGAGCTCCCTAAGAAAAAATCCCTGTAACCTGATGGATTCAGAAGTGAATTCCAGCAAACATTTAACTGAATTCCAATATTATAAAAATTATTTGGAAAAATAAGCAAAGAAAGAGCTCTACCAGATTCCTTTTGGGACACAAATATGATGCTGATGCCTAAACCAGGTAGAGCAAAAACAGAGAAAGAAAACTATAGACCAATTTCCCTAGTGAATATTGATACACAATTTTAAAATAAAATATTAGCAAAGATCATACACTGTGCCCAGGTAGGATTTATACCAGGAATGCAGGGTTAGTACAACATTAGAAAAACTATCTGTATAACTTACCACATCAATAACAAAACCAACGAAAATCATGATTATCCCAATAGATGTAGTAAAAGCTTTTGACAAAATACAACATTCATTCCTATCAAAAACACTAGAAAACAAAGGAATCAGTGGAGCTTTCCTTAAAAAAAAAGTAAGTAGAATTTGGGGTGGCTAGGTGGGGTAGTGAACAGAGCACCAGCCCTGTAGTTCAGGTGGGCTTGAGTTCAAATATGACCTCAGACACTTAACACTTACTAGTGTGTCAGGCACTGCAGTTGGGAGATCCATCTTGCCCTACCAAAAAGTGACATAGGAGAGAATAGACTGGGGGAGGGGGGACACACCGGGATGGCTGTTTTGGGGTGGTGGGTGGGGGAAAGACGGGGAGAAAATATGTAACTCAAAATCTTGTGGAAATGAATGATGCAAACTATAATAAAATTTAAAAAAAAAAACCACTAGTGTGTGACCTTGGGCAAGTCACTTAACCCCAATTGCCTTGCCTTTCCCCCTCCAAAAAGAAAAAAAATATATCTAAAACCATCAGCCAGCATTATCTGTAATGGAGATAGGCTAGAAGCCTTTCCGGTAGGATCTGAGGTGAAGTAAGGATGCCCATTATCACCACTATTATTTAATATTGTAGTAGAAATTTTAGCTATAGCAACAAGAAAAATAAATTGAAGGAATTAGAATAGGCATTGAGGAAACAAAACCATCACTCTTTGCTGATAATATGATAGTATACTTGCAGAATTCTAGAGAATCAACCAAAAAACTAGTTGAAATAACAACCTCAGCAAAATTGCAGGACATAAAAAACCCCACAGAAATCATCAGCATTTCTATATATTACCAACAAAACCCAGCAGTAAGAGATGGAAAGAGAAATTCCATTCGAAATAACTGTAGACAATATACTTGGGGTCTATCTGCTAAGACAAACTCAAGAACTATATGAACACAATTACAAAACACTTTTCACACTAATAAAGTCAGATCTGAACAATTGGAAAAATATTAATTGCTCAAAATTAATTATTCAAAAATGACAATTCTACCTAAATTAATTGACTTATTCAGTGCCATGCCAATCAAACTACCAAACATAATTTCATGGAGTTAGAAAAAAAATAATAACAAAATTCAGCTGGTCAAGGATGAAGAACAAAAGGCCAAGAATGTGAAGGGAATTAATGGGGGAAAAAATGTGAATGTGGCCGAGCAGCACCAGATCTCAAACTGTATCAGACAATGCTAATCATCAAAAGTGTTTGGGAGTGGCTAAGAAACAGTGGGGCAGATCGGTGAGACAGACTAGGTACACAAGACTCAGAAATAAACGACCATCATAATTTAATGTTTGAGAAACCCAAAGACCCCAGCTTCTGGGACAAGAACTCACAATTTGACAAAAACTGCTGGAAAAATTGGAAAGCGGTTTGGCAGAAACTAAATGTAGATCAACATCTCACAATGTATAGCAAGATAAGGTCAAAATGGGTACATGATTTAGATATAAAGGGTTTCATAAAATCACTTTCTCTGATAACAGCCTCATTTCACAGTTGTATACAGAACTGAGCCAAATTTAAAAGAATACAAGTCATTCAGTAATTGATACGTGGTCAAAGGATATAAACAAGCAATTTTCAGATGAAGAAGTCAAAGCTATCTATAGCCATATAAAAAAATGCTTTAAATCACTATTAGTTAAAGAAATGCAAATTAAAACAACTCTGAGGTACCACCTCACACTTATTTGATTGGCTAATATGACAGAAAAGGAAAATGACCAATGTCTGGAGAAGATGTGGAAAAATTGGGGCACTAATGTGTTGTCGATGGAGCTGTGAACTGATCCAACCATTCTGGACAGCAATTTGGAACAATCCCCAAAGGGCCATAAAACTGCATACCTTTTCACCCAGCCACACCACTACTAGGTCTGTATTCCAAAGAGATCATAAAAAAAGGGAAAAGGACCTAGCTGTGCAAAATTATTTATAGCAGCCCATTTCATAGTGGCAAAATATTCCATAATGAAGGAATGCCCATCAATTGGGGAATGTCTGAAGAAGCTTTGATATATGAATGCAATGGAATACTATTGTGCAATAAGAAATGATGATTTCAGAAAAACCTGAAAAGAATTACACGAACTGATGCAATGCGAAGTGAGCAGAAACAGGAGAACAATGCAGGCAATAACAACAATATTGCAAGGATAGTCAAGTGTGAATGACTTAGTTATTCTCAGCAATACAAAGATCCAGAACAACTCCAAAGGACTTAGGAGGAACAATGCTGTCCATCTCCAGAGAAAGAACTGGTGGAGTCTGAGCACAGATCAAGGAATACTATTTCTTACTTTATTTTTTCATGGTTTTTTTTTGTTTGTGTTTTCTTTTATAATATGACCAATATGGAAATGATTTATATAACTGCACAAGCATATCGAATTGCTTTCTGTCTTAAAGAGGGTGATAGCGAAGGAGGACTCAAATTTTTTTAAAATAAATGTTAAATATTAAGTATTAAATAATTTTTAAATTTTAAAAAATAATGGAAATAAAGTCAACATTTAGAGGCAACCAAAAAACAGCTAGGTAGTAAAGTGGATAGAGTGACCAGCCTAGAGTCAAGAGGATCTGAGTTCAAATCCAGTCTCAGGTGCATGACCTTGGGCAAGTCACTTAACTGTTTACCTTAGTTCCTCATCTATAAAAATGAGCTGGAGAAAGAAAAGGAAAACCACTCTAGTGTCTTTCCAAAGAAAACCCCAAATGGGGTTGTGGAGAGTCAGATACAACTGAAATGACCCAATAACAAAAGAGGCAAACAAACTCTGGTTAAGTCTAAAAATAAAGATTGTTACCATATTGCCAGTATTAAAGGACCATACCTATTTCTGTTGATAACTGGTAAACTGTTTTCAGGAAATGTATTTTTTAGAAAGGTAGAGGTTGTTGGGAAATGTATGCTGCACAAAAACAAAACATATGACTTTTAAAAATTAATACACAAATAAATTTAGAGACTTGGCTCATAGAATCTTAAGATTTGGACGGGAACTATGTGAGGGCATTCAGTCCAACTATTACCCAATGCATGGAATCCTTTTACATTGTTTGACAAGAGGTCATCCAAACTCTGCTTGGACTTTATTTGGAAGCTAAAGAAGAGTTGTCCATCTCTATAGAAGATAAGAAGAAATGGGCCTGAACTTTAACACTGTGGTTCAGGGGAACCTTCAAGAAGTCGGGGTTACTTGGTAGAAAAGGACAGGGAATTTAATATAGAAGTCATGAAATTCATTTTGGTTCAACAAACATTTAAGTACCTACAATGCAAGGGACTGGGCCCAAAAAACACGAAAAATACAATCTCCCCTGTCCTCCAGGAGCTTACCATACTAAGGGGAATATACAGTGCATACCAAAAAGTATAGCATATAATAGGGCGGAATAGAGACAAAGGGAGAGGTTCAGACAAAAAGAGAACTCTTCAAAGAGAGGAGTGAGGCTGTGTCTGAGAGGGCTTCAGGAAGGAGGAACCTGATCTGAGAACAAGAAAAAGATTTCAACCAGCAGCAATGGGCTAAGAAGGCTGGCCTGAAGCAGTCCCAGTCTTTGTCAATCCTGACCCCTTTTCTTTGGTGGCAGCAAGGTTGAATCCCCCAGGACAGAAATACACATTGTCCAGAGAAGCAGACAAGCCTTGGTTTGGATACTCAAATTGGATAAGGCCCAGACCAACCAAGTGATCCCACCACACCCCTACCAAAGCTTTCTTATAAGTTCCTAGCTCCATAGTAGGGACTCCAAAATGGCAGAGCAGTAATGAGTTGGAAGATTTGGGTTAATCCTGAACTAAATGAGGGGCTAATTCTCCTTGTAAAAACCTGTCAGCTGCTAGTTAACAGCTCCTCTGACCCTGAAGTTGGGGAGTGGAGGGTTACCGGTTAGACCTCTGTTTTCAGGAACAGTTGGGTCTGTACCTGGGGGAGGTAGGGGAGAGAATTTTTTTTCCTTTTTTTTTAAAATGTGAATATAAACTTTATGAAAGGGGCCTGGTCTCTGTTCACACCGGGTGCTAATAACCCACAGCTGAAATCAGAGGTGGAGAGAAAGGGGGTTGGGAGAGGGGGGGAGGGGGGATAAGGAAGAACAGAGAAGAGAAACAGGGAGGGGAGGGAAAGAGAAGGGAAGGGTGGAGGTGGACATTTAATATTGAATTTGCTTTTTTTAAATGTGGAAACTTTTAGACACAATCCGGCCCCTGTGTTTAAGTCATTAAAACATGTTTAAGCGTTTTCTGGTTTCAGTTTGCTCTCCAGACAGCCTAGTTACAGAACTGTATTTTATTTTTCTTTTAAATTGGTGAAAGAAGAAACAAGAGAGAGACAGGGTGAGAGAAGGTCAGAAAGAGGGAGACTAAGTGGCAGAAAGAGAAAAAGAGGGGAGAGATAAAGGGAGGGATAGAGGGAAGAGGGGGGAGAGG
The DNA here is from genome assembly GCA_028627135.1 of Pseudochirops cupreus. Classification (NCBI taxonomy): domain Eukaryota; kingdom Metazoa; phylum Chordata; class Mammalia; order Diprotodontia; family Pseudocheiridae; genus Pseudochirops; species Pseudochirops cupreus. The sequence goes on from CM053584.1 coordinate 204,051,960, forward strand.
GAAGAGTAAGACAGACAGCATTTCCAACAGATTTTTCTTTTTCTTGTTCCTGGGGTAGGGAAAGGGGAGGAGAAGGAGAGAGAACAGGGCTTCCAGTGTCTGATCCTTAATCCGCAGGAATCCCGCTAGGCCTTTTATGGGCTGGGCACTTGTTGACAGGATTTACATTCTTCGTATGTTATCTGAGGCATCGCCTGAGCGTCGGCTCCGGGGAATTGTTACATGCCTGGTTTAAAATCACACCCACCACCCTTGCTGGCTCTAGGGCTGGAGAGGAAGGGAGGAGGGGCAGAGATGAAGTTCGAGGTAGCTCGGCTCTTCAGAGAAGGTTGACCTGAGCCAGAGGCTGGGGAAGGGAGCTCAAGGTGGGAATGAGAGAAAGCCAGGACTAAGGGGCAAGGGGTCAGTCTGCCAACCCTGCGAGCCCAAACACACACCAAGCTGTCCTGGCCCCAGAGAGCAGGCAGACCATCAGTGGGTATGAGTGAGGATCATGCTCCCCAACTCCTACTGACCCAGGAAGGTAGAAGCTCTTTCCATGGCAAAAGCTGAGTAGGGAAGGAACTGGGGATGTACTTTGGTCACTCACATAATCTCAGACCCCTCTGGGCCCGATTCAGGGCTCCCTGGATGGGTGAGGGAGGACAGTGACGTCCAGAATTCCTCCAAATCTGTAGACCCACAGTAAAACTGAGCTCTGAATTTCTTTTGTTGTTTGTCGAGTCATTTCGACTCAACAGCAGTCCAACTCTGCATGGCCCCTTTTGGGGTTTTCTTGACAAAGATACTGGAGTGGTTTGCCATTTCCTTCTCTAACTCATTTTATGGATGAGGAAACTGAGGCAAACAGGGTGAAGTGACTTGTCCAGGCTCACACAGCTAGTAAGTACCTGAGACTAGATTTGAACTCATGAAGAAAAATCTTCCTTGACTCCCAGTCTGGAGCTCTGTCCACCACAGTCTGAATTACTTGGGTATGGGCAATAAGGATCTTCTGGGGAAGCTTCTTCTGCTTTGTCCTTCTGCAGATGTGCCATTTTGGCTCTAGGGGTGGGAAAGTGAGTGGGGAAGAAACACAGCATGGGGATCAAGTACTGTGTGGACACACTTTTGGCCCAGGGCATGGATCTGGCCTGGTCTGCTCTTCCTGGTGGAGAGCCAGAGCCAGGACTCAATTGGAAATTGGATTCTGCCTCTGTGTGACCCTGGCCAGATTATTTCTCCTACCCCATCCTTCCCATTAGGTGATATCTAAAGTCCCTTCCAGATCTAAACTTCTTTGATTGTACCAGGTTGGCAGCCTCTGGCACACAGGAGATCAAAAATCTGAAACAAGCCTTAGGATTTGTCTCATGTGTAAATATCCACATCTTTTTGACTCTCCCTGCCCCCAGTACCATGGCTACTCCAAGATTTTTGGGGAACTATTTCCCCTGGACAGGACCTTAACTTTTCCATCAGAGGAATGGGAAGATTCAAACAATCTTTCCCTGTTTATACTTGGTCCTCAGTCACTAGCACAAAGAATTTATATAGGCCATCTCATGGCAGAGGTGAGGAGGTACTTACTATGTGTTCCTGAACATGTGGAACACGTAGCCTTTTTTTTTTCAAACAAAATTGGGAGGTAGGCTGGAGAGCGAGGCCTGCATCTAAAAGATGAAAACACAGTAGGTGGAAGGAAGGCTGGGGGGGTAAAAGGGGGTGGGGGTCACTGAAAGCTCAGCGGGTGTGTGGAGGGCTATGTTTGTGTATGTGTGTGTGTGTGAGGGAGAGAGGGGCCAGGCTGGGGAAATTTGAACCTCTTCTTCATCTGGTAAAGTACTCATGTAAGGCGATCCCCACCTCCTCCCCCAATGCGGGGAAGGATTGAGGGGAGCGAACCAAGCTGGGCACAGATGGCCAGTCTACCTGCTCTCTAGGGCTCCCCTCCCTGCCACATTCCTCCCACTGCCCGGGAGGGAGGGGGAAGTTAAGGAGGGGCAGAGGGCCTTGAGGAATGGCTCAGACTCTGTGTATGTATGTACCCCTGTGCCTTACTGGCCTTAGACCCTGAGCAAGTACCCCCGTGCACTAACTTTGGGGAGAGCCACTTTGGTGTGGGGAAAGGGGAATGATGGCAGTGTGGGTGGCCCATGGGAGGGCCACCACATGTGTGTCTGCAGGTACCAGCGTGTTATTGAGCAGGTGCTCAAACCTCCAGGAGGAAGCAGTCTGGAGGGCATAAGGAGTTGGGGTGAGAACTAAGAGCTACAGAGGGTTGGCCCAGCCACAGGCCTTTTTTTGGTAAAAAATTTTATAATTTTTAATGCTCTTTAACTAAAGGTAGAATGGAGAGGCAAAAAGTATTTATAACCACTATTATCTTCACTATGTTATATAATATGCCCTTAAAAGGCTGTTGCCAAATTTCTGAAGTCCACGAACACAATGTTCACATTGCCACATGTCACATCTGTGAATCTGCTGGATCGCTTGTGGGATACACCTAGTAAGTGATAGGAGCTTTTCAGAACAACAGTATTCTTTTCCCTTTTCCATGTGAACACTTATAGAGAGATGTCCTGGGAGGAGGTGACACCCATAAGGATGTGATTATCTGGTGATGGGTTTGAAAAGATGCTAACAGGTTACCAGTAACTGAAAAGACTGTCCACATCCTAGAAGAAGATGTCAGCACCATGACTTTCTAGTATATAAGGCCTCCTGATATACTCCAACAACATAAAACTCAAAACCTTTGGTGCCATGATTTTCTTTAATCTTGTATTGTTTTGATGCTAAATCAAAAGTTGAGGTGTCAAAGGTTAGAAAGGTCTTAGGAGCATCTTTAAGGGACTCTGCCTTTTCTGACCCTGCATCCATTCCAGGTATCTAGTGCTGCCCCAAACATCTCTAGCAATCCACATAAAACAAGTACTGCAGTTAAAAGCCAGGAATCTGAATCAGGAGACATGGATTCAGGTTCTGATCCTGGCTTTACTTCAACATGGAACACACAAAAGAAAGAGCTCCAGAGTTAATTTCTTCAAATATGTCACCATCTGGGTGACTTTAATTCCTTTGGGCCTTCATTATCTCTTCTGAAAAATGTAGGGATTAAACTACATGGTGCTTAAGGTCCAATCTATTTCTAAACCTATGACTCCTTAGCCAAAGGGAAGGTTTTGTCACCAGCTAAATGATCTCGGGCAAATCACTTTTTGTTCAATCCGACTCTTCATGACCCTAGTTGGGGTTTTCTTGGCAAAGATACTGGAGTGATTTGTCATTTCCTTCTCCAGCTCATTTTACAGATGAGGAAACTGAGGCAAACAGGGTTAAGGGACTTGCCCAGGGTCATAGAGCTAATATGTTTAGTCTTCCTGATATCAGGCCTAGCATTCTCTCTACTGCATGAACTTCCTGTCCCAAATCACATTTCCTGTTGTCAGTAAGTTAACAAGAACGTATTTAGTGTTTACTTTATGCCTCTAGCTGTGCTAAACTCTAGGAATACAAAGAGAGGCAAAAGACTGTCCCTTCCCTCAAGGAGTTTACAATCTAATTCTGTAAAGGAGAGAATAAAGGATTTGGATTCAGAAACTCCCGATTTAAATCCCACCTCACTTTCCTTTTCTAGATTCAGCATTCTCATGCATCAAATTAAGGGGCTAGACTCAAATATGGTCTCAAAGGTCGCCTGTGGCTCTGAATTCTCTGGTGCTATGATCCTGCTTACCCTATCTGCCTTAGTTTCCTCCTCCATAAAATGAGCCTCTGCGGAGACAGGAGTAAGTGATCTCTACTGTCCATTCCAGCTCTGAATTCTATGACCTGACAAGCTCTCTGAGTCTACCGTTTAGAACTGGTATGATACTTTGCATTGCATGCATACTTGGGAGGCGAAAATGAATTCATGGATGAGAAGCACCATAAAAGCTTGTTGCAACTTACTCTTATCTTGTAAAGGATATTGATAAGTAAAAGAATTGCCCCCCCATGCCCTCTGTGCACATCATATGGGATTCCCTTCCACTTCAGTCAATACTAATAATGACTCGTTTTTATATGGACTTTTAAGGAACCTTAAAAGGGTTCTCCTCATTAACAACCCTGTGAGGGAAATAGAGCAAATATCACTATCTCCATCTTAAAAATGAGAGAACTGGTCCTCAGGGAGGCTGAGCGCTTTGCCCCAAGTCATAAATCTTAGTAACATTTAGGGCCATGCTGGAACCCAGGCCTGATTCATAGACCTACTGGTTCTGTTCCCATAGCAGCTCTGTGATGACGAGAGAGGTGGGAGTGCTGCAGGGGCTGAGGGTGGGATGGACAGGTGGGCAGATGGGTACAGAATAGGAGGGAGGGAGCGAGGCTCATAGACTTAGAGCCAGAATCAATCTTATTAGTGACAGCCACGAGATTCAGTGGATATAAAGCTGGGCTTAGAACCAGGAAGACAGAAATCTGAATACGGCTTCAGACACTAGCTCTGTGATATTTGACCAACCGCAGTCTCTCTGCTTTCATCCCCTCATCTGTAAAATGGGAATAATAGCATCTACCTAACAGGGTTGTGGTAGAGACCAACTGAGATAACATACTTAAAGTGCTTTGCAAACCTGAACATGCCATATAAGTGCTATTATTATTATTATCTAGTCTAACTCCTTCATTTTACAGATGAGGAAACTGAGGCCCAGAGGAGTTGTGACTTATCCAAGATCACTTTACCTCTCCAAGGTGGTAAAAGGTAGAACCTGTTCCAGTACTCTTGCCATCAGGCCTGTTCCCAAAGAATTATCCGTGGAGAAAACTTCCAGTGTAGAATGTAAGCTTACTGAGGGCAGGAACTATTTCACCTTGCCTTGTATCCCCAGTAATAATAACAAAAATAGCAGCTAACATTTGTATAGTTAATTGAATATCTATAGTTTAATTTTATTTAAGGTGTGCAAAGCACTTTGCAAATATCTCATTTCATTCTCACATTCCGGACAGGTGAGCAAGTAGTATTGGCAGTTATTATCCTCATTTTACAAATGGAGAAACCGAGGCAGATAGTGGTGAAGTGCCTTCCCTATGGTCACACAGCAATTTAGGGTGAGGCAAACTCAAAATTTTAATCTAGGTGCTGCCTGACACACTGCCCACTCTCTATGCCAAACTGGGAAAATTTAGGGTTTCCCCAGAAACACTTCCCACACAAACTCAAGCCTCTCTCCAGCACCTTAAGGAAAGAAACAAGTTATTTATTAAGCTCCTGCCAAATGCCAGGCACTTCACAGATATCTCACTTTTATCATCACGATCCTGAGAGATAGGTGTTGTTATCATCCTTCAACCCCATTGATAAACTGAGGTTGAAAGAGGGTTTAAACGACTTGCTAGAGCCCCACAGAAGTGTCTGAGGCTAGATTTGAACACAAGGCAGAAATTCCCACTGCCTGGCTGCTTCAAGATCGAGGGGTGGGTGCTGATGGGACAGAGGACAAGGAGTGATCTCAGAGAGCTATAGCCTCTGGGGCTCCCCACTGGCTCAGTCTCCAGCCTCCCTCAGATAAGGTCTGGACTGGCTCTGGAAATTGGTGCCACACAAACATCTGAAGGCTGGCAGGGTCAGCAGCCCCTGAGGTCACTGCCTGTCAGTCCACATTAAGATATGCAAAATCCAAAGCTCCAGGCTCTGCAGTCTTCTCTGACAGTCCCTGCTGTGTAATTGGTGTCAAGCCTTTGATTACGATAATTGCTACTGTCTGGGGAAGCCACATCCAGGCCCCTCAGGAGCTGGCCCAGAGCTGGTGGCAGCTGGGCCCCAGGCTGGCCCACACAGATCCTTCTTGACCCATTGATGGCCTTCTGAACTCAGTCTTGACCCCAGCAGACCCTGAGATTCCAGCCTGAACTGTTGGGGGGAGCAGGGGAAGGAGCATTGTAAAGAGGGAAGCTGGGTTCTCCCAATTAAGAAAATCCAATGCTTTGGGGGACTTTATTTTCTATTTTGATAAATTCCTCCATGGTGTCCAGCACTAAGATTACAACTAAATCCAATGAACATGTATTAAGTGTCTACTATTGGCAAAGCATTGTATGGATGTGGGTCGTGGGTGTGAGTGAGTGTGTGGGCAGAAGAGAGGATATTGAAATACAAAATTTAAGACAAGGTCCATATCCCCATGGAGCTTACAGTCTAACTGAGGGACAAACCTCCCATCTGGCACCACAATGTAGCATAATATATGAGGGCATTTCAGAGATGCCAAACTAATGCTGAGTGAGTGTCTTAAAGATGGCAAGTGGTTGGAAATGATCTGATACAGTGGGGAAGAATGTTGAATCTGGAGGCAAGAAATCCGAATTGGAATCAGCTCCAAGCCTGGAATCTTAGCAATTCACAACTTCTAGCAATTTTCTTAGTTTCTGCATCTGTCGAACGGGAGCCCTCCCTACCACAAACAGCTGTTCAAGAGGCAAATTTCAGCTCAATGTGAAGAATAATTTCTTATCTTTCTACTGTTATTGAAAAGCACGTAACGCTCGCTAACTTTGTCCTACATATAGTTGGCATTTCAAATAAATGAATTGTACAGAAAAAAAATAACTTCTTTAAGTACTAGAGTGGTCCAGAAATGCAATGGGTTGCCTTGAGATAATGAGTTCCATGTTGCTGGAGATAATTTAAGAAAAGGTTATATGCCCATTTGTTGGAGATATTGTAGAGAAATTCAGGTACAAATTGGACTCAGTGACCTCTGAGATTTCATTCAAAGCTAGAAGTCTATGGATTCATCGAGTAGTGTCAACTGGATAGGAACCAGCCTCTAACCTGTAGACGGCCAGAACCACACAAAGCAGGCCAGAGTCAGGAGAATCAGGACACAAACAGAAGTTTAATTTATTTCAGAGTGAGGAAAATGGCTTTTGCAAATGGAAGCGCCCCCACCCTCCTAAAATCCTTTGCACCTCTAAATCTATGGAGCTAAGGTATGCGAGCATAGACTCTGAGGGGTAACTCCTATATCTTAGTACCTTCCCTCTGCTCCCAATTAACCCCTATTTATCTTATTTGTCCATAACTGAAAGAGTCCCTTTGTGACCTTGGGCAAAGCACATCATGTCTTTGGGTCTTAATTTCCTGCTCTGTAAAATGAGGGGACAGATTAGATGTCCCTCAGATGTTTATTTCTCTTCCAGCATGGTATAGAGCAGTGGTTCTCAACCCTCCTAATGCCATGACCCTTTAATACTTGTATGTGGGCATATCTGCATGTGGGCGCACCCGCCTGGAGACGGATAGAGGAGCGGTGTCTTGGTTCCCAAGACCATTGGAAATATGTGTTTTCCAATGACCTTAGGTGATCCCTGTGACCCCAGTGAAAAGGTCATTCAACCCCCAAAGGGGAGGTCACCCACAGGTATAGAGGTCAACCACTGGTATAGAGGAAATGTGGTTCAGTGGTTTTCTCCAGTAAGAGGATCTGGGTTAAATGCCGACTGTACTAGGCAGCTAGGTGGCACATGGGATAGACCACTGGAATTGGAGTCAGGAAGATCTGCGTTCAAATCCAGCCTCAGATAGTTGATTAATTATGTGACCTTGGGCAAGTCACTTAACCTGTCTTGGTTTGCTTTTCAGTAAAATGGGGATAATAATAACATGTAACTCCCAAGGTGGTTGTGAGAACCAAAGAAAACAAATATGGAAAGTACTGTGCACACCCTGAAAGGCTGTATAAATGCTAGTTATTACTGTTTACTCTTAGCGTAACCTTGGGCAAGTCACTTCATCTCTCTGGAACTCCATTTCTTCAACTAAAAAAAAAATGGGGTCGTTCTAGATGAGTGGTGTCAAATTCAAATAGAAATGGACGCCACCTATCCTAATCCATAAATAAGAATCCCCACCAGCTGCGTATCGTTATTGTTTAGTGTCTGACTCATCATGACCCCATTTGGGGTTTCTGGGCAAAGGTACTGGAGTGATTTGCCATTTCCTTTGCCAGCTCTTTTTACAGATGAGGAAACTGAGGAAAACAGGGTTAAGTGACTTGCCCAGGGTCACACAGCTTGTATGTGTCTGAGGCCAGATTTGAACTCATGAGGACAAGTCTTCTTGATTCTAAGCCTAGTGTTCTATCCACTGCCAGAGGAACTGTTAATAATGCTGCAAAATTAAAAGTGTAGCCTTCAGAGAGCTGGTTGTTAAATATTTACCAGCATACCACTCCTTCTAGTTCTAAATCCTAGGATCCAATGGCTTCGGTGTGAGTCTTAATTCTGACCTTGCTTACAAATTATGTGACCATGGGCCAACCATTTAAATTTTCTGAACTCCAGTTTCCTTATCTGTAGAAGAGGGATAATGATAATGATAATTTGTTATTTCAAGGAAACTGCCTTATAAACCTTAAGCAGAATGTATAAAAAATATGTTACTGTTATTATTCCTGCTCTAACTTTTGATGAGTCTCCTTGTTATGCTCTCCAGGGGATTAGCATCTTGGTAGAAATTCCTGAAGACAAAAACCTGCAAGACCTAAAGAAATGAATCTCTAATAGTGTAACAGACAATGGAAAGATTTGGAGATGGAGAGAGGAGGGGGAAACACAGGTGTTTATGCCCCTCAAATAATACTGCTTTCTCTGCCTGCTCAGAAAGAAAACCCGGTGTGTATCTGTCTATGTGCATGAATTTTCCTGGACAAAAGTGTGTTGTTTAGCTGCTGGTCACAAAAGGGAGAAAAAAGGCAGAAACCTTTTCATATTTGAGTCTTTTAGCTGTTATCCCTTAAAATCATGGTGCAATGAAAAGAGAGGTAGATCTGGAATCAGAAGACTTTCGTTCAAATCTCCACTCTTCCTCTTATGAAGTGTGTGGCCTTAAGCAAACCACTGAACCTCCTTAGGCCTTACTGACTCTATAAAATGAGTGGGGCAGCCCAAACGACCTCTAACATCCCTTCCAGATCTAACTCTACGATTCTATGAGAATAGTGCTCTTCCCCTGACACTACAATGCCTGCTGAGCATGGATCCCTCTACAAAACGGAGGAACACAGCAATAAGAGAAGGGGTTGAGTTTTGTGGAGGGATACTTCATGGAGAGTGAGCTGGGAGTGGTGAGGCTATTCCAAAGTGAGGGGGTCCCAGGCACTGAGTGAAGTCGGAAGATGAGCCAGCCACAGAGGAGAGAGACATGGTTTTGAAGTTTTGAAGAAGACAAAGGCAGGAATAGATATTGGAGGGAAATGTAATTCCATGGAATTACCATTCCAGTGCTTGTTGGCTTGAAACTCTCCTATATTTTATTGTTTTTTACCCTTTCTAGTATGTAGTTGGTGGGGCACGTGACTTAGCTAAGCATGATGCAGTAATATACTAAAATCTAAAAACTTGCCATGAGGTAACCCGAGATTGGAAGGATGGACCAATGGCAATTATACTAGAAAAATCACTAAGCTGTACATACCCATTGACCCAGAAATCCTATACTCCAAGGAGGTCAAAGATAGAAGGAAAGTCCCATGGATTCAAAAACTGTTGATAGCAGCACTTTTTTGGTAACAAAGAACTGGAATCATAGTGGGTACCACTTTTCTTGGCAAAGATACTGGAGTGGTTTGCCTTTTCCTTCATCAGCTCATTTTACAAATGAGGAAACAGAGGCAAACACAGTGACTTGCCCAAGGTCACACAGCTAGTATGTGTTGGAGGCCAGATTTTAACTCAGGGAATACTTGTACAAATTTTGGGTATATGAATGTAATAGAGTATTACTGTGCAGGAAGAAATGAAGGTGTTGATGAAGGACCAATTATAGTAAATAAAGAGCTAGCCTCAAAGATAAGAAGAAAGAAAGAAAGAAAGAAAGAAAGAAAGAAAGAAAGAAAGAAAGAAAGAAAGAAAGAAAGGAAGGAAGGAAGGAAGGAAGAGAAAGAAAGGAAGAAAGAAAGGAAGGAAGAAAAAGAGAGAGAAAGAAAGAAAGAGAAAGAAAAGGAAGGAAGGAAAGACAAGAAGGAAGGAAGAAAAAGAGAGATAGAAAGGAAGAAAGGAAGGAAGAAAGAAAGAGAAAGAAAAAAGACAAGTATGGGAAATTCAGAGAAACATGGCAAGATTTTTTTAAGTTGACACAGAAGGAAGTTAGCACAAATTACACAGTGACCACACATATAAAGAAAAACATTGAAATGCATCAAAATTCTAATCAATGTAGTGGCCAGTGATGACTTTGGAGACTAACAGTAAAACCAGGCTCCCTGGCCTGCCTCAGAGAGATAATGTCTATTAGTTGATGAATGAGAACTGTGTTGTCAAATGTGTCCAATGTATTGATTTGTTTTGCCTAGTTAATTTTTTCTGTTCTATGGGTTCTACAATTGGAGAGAATTATAATGACACGACAGTGATATAAAAAAAAAAACATCGATAAAGGGTTGGGGAGGGTGCTTTGTTTTTAAACAATAGACCAGTAACATTGATCCTGACACCCCCAAGTGAGAGAATCCCACAATTAGCCTAGCCCTAGAGGTATGATGAAGATAATTCTTGCCTAAAGTTATGAAAGCAACTGGACTGTTTCTTGGAGTTTCCAGTCTAACGTGGTTAATGGGCCAGATTGGGCTTGGAAAACTTGGGTTGCTACTCATTCTGGGACATTCTGGGGAATTCTGGGAGTAAGTAGTTTTGGGGGTTTTTTGTTTTTATTAATAGTGCTACTGATCTTATTCTGATGTATTAGTCTAGATTTTTTTTTTTGCCTTTTTTTTGGAGGGGGAAGGTAGGGCAATTGGGGTTAAGTGACTTGCCCAAGGTCACATGGCTGGTTTTTGTGTGCATGTGTGAAGTGTTTGAGGCCACATTTGAACTCAGATCCTCCTGACTCCAGAGCCAGTGCTCTATTCACTGCACCACCTAGCCACCCCTAGTCCAGAATTTTTATACCTTTTTTTTCCCTTGTGAATTGAGTCTGACTTATAATCTCAACAATGTATGAGATTTCCATCAACACAAATCAGCAAGGATTCTATAACTCCAAGTCTACAATGTTGCCTGGGGTATTAAGAGGGTGCTAAGAGGTTCTGAAAGTGAGTTGCCCTTGGCCTAGTATGTGATATAGCCAGGATTTCAAACTCTAGTATTCCTACCTCCAAAGCCACCCCTCTGTTCATTTCAATGTTCTGCCTCTTCTCTTAAGAATAAACTAAAAAACACACTCGTGGTTTATTGTGTGTGGACTCAAGGGAAAGAAAGGAAAGAGGGAAAGGGCATGCAGCATAAATCTAGGCAAAAACCAGGAGTTGGGTGGCACAGATTACAGAACCCAGGGAGCCACGCCAGCTCAGGGAGAGGGAAGATCTAGGAGCCTGTGTGTTTCAGGGATCAGGGAAGCTTAGTAAAGAAAGGAAAGTGAAAACCCTGAGCTCATCTCAAAGACTTATACTCCAAGCAGAAGAGCCGGTGGGGGCCCTGGGAAGCTGACTGTCAAGTCCAAGGCTCAGGGCTGAATTCTTGCATCAGTTACAATAGCAGCATTAAAAATGTCAGCTCCTTGAGGGCCTGAGAAAAGGCAATGGTGATCCAGCCTTAGAGACTCCAGAGCAAGGAGAGACTCCGAGCCTTCCAATTCATCTGCCATACATTACTATCCCTATGGTTAGCTCATCATACTTGTGCCAGACAATGCCAACATCTGCTTTAGCCCTATTGAAGCTTAAGTGATCCATGAGCCTCAGTCTCCCCAGATCATGGAGATTACAGTTGAGACATCACTACTCCTGGCTCTCTTGGACATGTTTAAAGGGGCATAATAAAAACTATACTGCACTAAGATTTAGAAGACCTGCTGCATGACCTTGGACAAGCCACTTTCCTCCTCTGGGGGCCCGAATTACCTCATAAGTGAGATTGAGACTTTTGACTAGATTACTTCAGGGTCCCTTCAACCTTGGAATATTCCTACACAAGATCCTCCAACCCTTCTCCCATTGGTGTGTTCTTCTATTTTGTGATGGGGCCCAACCTGACTTGATTTCATTCCCTTCCTGGCTCTGTTCCTAAATTTCTTTGGACTTTGAAACCATGCCCCTAAGCCAGGGAACCATTCCATTCCCAGTCCAATCCCCCACTCCACTTACCAGCTCCATCTTATATAATGTCTTCCCTTGGAATCTAGACTCTTTTAGGTCACAGTCAATCTTTTTGCTTGCAATTGTATCCCCAGTACTTAGCACAGCGTCTGGTACATTTTTTGTTGTTCAGTTGTGACCAACTCTTCGTGATCCCATTTGGGGTTTTCTTGGCAAAGATACTGGAGTGGTTTGCCTTTTCCTTCATCAGCTCATTTTACAAATGAGGAAACAGAGGCAAACACAGTGACTTGCCCAAGGTCACACAGCTTGTATGTGTTGGAGGCCAGATTTTAACTCAGGGAGATGAGTCTTCCTGATTCCAAGCCTAGTGCTCTATCCACTGCACCATCTAGCTGCCTTGTCTGGCATCTATTAAGTGCTTAATAATTATTTCTTGTTGTCGTTGTTGTTGTTTTTCTGGAGGGCACAGTGGAAGGCGTAGGTGAAATTGTAGTGGAACATAGATGGAGAAGGATTAGGAAAAATGAGGAGAGAACAGAGGTCAGGACTAAAGGTATTTTATTCCTAGGTATCCTATGATTAAATAACCCAATGAAAGTACCAGGTAGTGGGAGTTTACCAGGAAGACTAACATAAATTGATGAAATATAAGCTTATATAAACTGATAAAGTAAGTGGGACCAGGAGATATGCAGTATCAACAACATTGCAAAGAAAAAGAACTTTAAATGACTTCAGAACTGTAATGGTAATGGGAATTTGAAGATCTTCCCTGCTTGAAAATATACCCTGCTGAATATAGGCTGAATGTAATCACATGGAGCCTGTGATGAGAAGAGTTTGCTGAAGGGTGGAGCAGAGCCTACTGGAAGTTGGGAGTCAGAACAGCTAAATGCATGGGAGGGAGACAGTTAGGCTTGTGAGTAAATGTTGGTATTTGCCACCTGCTCTGACAGCTAGGCTTGTGTTGGTTTGTAGGAAGGCCAAAGGACGCTTTCTGTGCTGTTATAGCTTATTAACTTCTTGTATTGGTAATGGAGTTTGGAGACGCCCCTGTATTGGCTTGGTTTTTGGGTTGAGTGTTAAAACCCAGAGCTTGTGAATCCCACTTGTGGGATGGACTTGTTGACGTGGAGAGAGTGGGCTGAACTGGAAGGAGCTGTGAATTGGGAGAGAGGCCCAAGCCTAAAGAAGGCCAGAAGGACTTTGGGAGAGCAGTATCCAGTATAGTGGAACCTGAGTTGCTGAGAGAAAGACTGTTAAGAGCCCGTTGGAGCTGCCCAGGACTTTTGAGAACTGCCACCCAGAGCTGCCAAGAACTGAGGAGGCATGGCTGTGATGCCAGTATTTTGTCTGTCTGTTTTGATGTTGTTTTGCCAGATTCACCTGATGGTGAAGGACAGCGCTGCTGTTGTAGAGGTCCTGGAACCTGACTGTTGGTTCAGAAACCCTAAAGGAGGATTTTCTTGTGGTGCCTGAACAGAAATCCTGGAAGAGGGCCTTGCTGATGTTTTCAGGGGTTCTGGGACTGTTCTACAGGCAGAGAGTGACTTGATGAGGACACTGGCTATGGCTTTGTTGAGCCTTGTCTCCCCAGGAACTGAGATTGCTGAGGGCTTGCCTCGATGAAAGAAGGCCCTTTCCTTGGGTATTCAATGCTGAGCTTAACCTTGTAACTTAAGGGTGGATGGCCTTTTGTGCTCTCCTGCCTCTTTTTAGATTCAGGGGTGGGAAGCCTTTGAGTTTTTTTGTGCTCTGTGATTGACCAAATGAATGTACTTTGTTTATGGTTGGAGACAAATCTCCATTTGAGAAGAGACTTTTGACTGACTAAATGAATGTACTGTGTAGGGGTGGAGTAGTACCTGGATTGAATTGAGAATTTACTTGCTAAAGGAACAAGTCATACTGTATTTTGACTTTCTCTGTTCTGTGAATGTTTGCTAAATAAATGGGGTTTGCTATGATGGTAATCTGAATCTTGGAAGTTGCCTTGAACCTTGGCATTATACTTCTTTGCTACTATGATGCAATCAACTTACTGGTTTTCGAATTTGGTTTTCTAGTGTCTGAATAAATGCTTTGCTTCTGTCTTCTACATCAAGAGTCTGTTATATTTTGTGATTGAGAACTATGCTGGCCTATTTATAGTGACCCTTGGTGCCATGAATATTGCATTGGCACTACAAGAACCCTGATCAATTCAATCTGATTGAAGACTGATTACGAGGTGTACTACCCACCTGCCAATAATATTGTGATGGACTCAAGGTATGGAATAAGACATAAATTTTTGAACATGGCAGATGTGTGGCATGATGAAGTTGTCTACATTGGTGGAGGTAGTTGCTTCACCTGGAATGTCTTACATTGATGAAATTATAGATCAAGATCCCTGCCCCCCAAAATTATACAAACAAGAAAACTGAGAAACAGACAGGTTCTGTGATTTGCCAGTGAATTAGTAGACAAAGGTCTTCAGGCTCCAAGTCTAATGTTACTTCCATTGAACTACAATGCTTTCCTGTCCCAATACTCCCAGGAGAGGAGGGCCTGGCACAACAGCTGACTAGCTGATTGTTGCTTTTTTTATAATCACAAGAACTAAGCTCACATTTAATAATTCCCATGCATTTAAGGTTTACAGGGGACTTTCCTCACAATGGTCCTAAGAAAGGTAATGGGTATTGTTAGCCCCCTTTTATAGATGAGAACACTGAGGCTTAGAAATTAAGAGCAGGCAGCCATTAAGTAGCCAACTCCAGGCCTCTAAGTATCTTTATTCCCACCAAATAGCAATACATCAGAGGTTAGAGGGGCTCTGAAATTATCTAGTCAAAAATCCCAGTTTTACTCATGAGGCAATTCAGCCCCGGAAAGGAGAAAAATGACTAGGCCAAGGTCACACAGCAAGGCCTCCTGAGTCCTAGTTCAGTATACTTTTTACTATGCCCCTTTCAACATGTCCAAAAGAGCCAGGAGTTGTAATGTTCACCTGTAATCCCCCCTACCTGGGGAGACTGATGCTGATGGATCACTTGAGAGTTCTAAGCTTAGAAACAGCTGATGTGGATATTGGCACTGTCTGGTACAGATATGATGAGGCCCTGAGTGTAGGGGGTGAGAGTGGGGTGGAGAAACCAGGCTGTTTAAAGAGAGACCACTCAGCCTGCACTAGAAGTGGAGGTCAAAGCTTCCTTGCTAATGAGCAGAGAGGGCCTGCTGGTGAGTAACCACCGCATTCCCAGCCTGGGTGAGATAGGGAAGGCCAGGCTCAAATATGTGTGTGTGTGTGTGTGTGTGTGTGTGTGTGTATGAGAGTGTGTGTGAGTGTGTGCATGTGTGCCTTTTATGTGTGCTTGTGTACATATGTATATGAGTTGCTTTATATAAGTTGTTTTATATAAAAATATGTGTATATATGCATATATGTTATATACACATGCAAATATGTTTTTTATATGTATGTATGTATATATGCATGTGTGTGTGTATAGACACACACACACATGCATCAGAACTCACGATCTTTCCCTTTTTCTGAACTTCCCTGTTACTGTCAAGGGCACCAGCACCATCCCTCTAATGACCCAGCCTGGAAGGCAGTAGCTACGTGATGCAGCAGGGAGCATTCTGGGATGCAGTCAGAAAGACCTCAGTTCCAATGGGGCCTCAAACACTTAATAGTTTATTAGCTGTGTGAGGTCACTTAACCTCTGTCTGCCTCTATTTCCCCAACTATATAATGGGAATGTTTATAATATTTACCTCCCAAAGTTGTTCTAAAGATCAAATTTGCAAAGTGCTTAGCACAGTGCCTCGTACATAGTAGGAGATTAATAAATCTTTCCTTCCTTCTTTCCTCTGTCCTTTCCTTTGTCCTTCCATGCCTCTTTCCTTTCCTTCCTCCTTCCCTCCCTTCCTCCTTTCCTTCCTCCCTCCCTCCCTTCCTTCCTTCCTTCCCTTCCTTCCTTTCTCCCTCTTTCCTTCCCTCCCTGCCTCCCTCCCTTCCTCTCCTTCTTTCCCTCCCCCTCCTTCCCCTTCCTTTACTTCTCTCTTTCCTCCCTTCTTTCCTTCCTTCCTTTCTCCCTCTTTCCCTTCTTTCCTTCCTTCCTCCCCTCCTTTCCTTCCTTCCTTCTTCCCTTCCTTCCTTCCTTCCTTCTTCCTTCCTTCTTTCCTCCCCTCCTTTCCTTCCTTCCTCCCTTCCTTCTTCCCTTCC
>CM053584.1:204068749-204084201 GCA_028627135.1 Pseudochirops cupreus
GAGAGAAAGAGAGAATTTATTAAGATTTTCAGCTCTACTTCCAGAGAGAAAACTGATGAACTCTGAGTGCAAAATGAAGTATAATTTTCTCACTTTATTTTTCTTGCTTTTTTTTTGCAATGTGGCTAATATAAAAATATGTTTTGTGTGATTTTACATGTATAACTGATATCATATTGCTTGCTTTCTCAGTAGGCAGGGAAGGGGTGAATGTAGGGAGAGAACTCAAAATTTAAAAAGAAAAGAATGTTAATAATAAATTTAGATTATTTTTAAAATGAAAAAAAAGCTATTGTTATGTTTCAGACTGTTCTAAGCCCCGAATATACAAATACAAGCAATCAAGACAATTTCTGACCTCAAGGAGCTTACATTCTAATTTAGAGAGGGCTCCATAGAATGGGAAGAGAGAGGTTGCTGGTGAAGAGGTGAGAAGTCTGGAGATGGAATTAAACCGGGAGTAGAATGAGCTTGGCTGGGCCCCTTCCTGAAATGTCAGACCAGGTTAGGCACTCACCACTCAGAAGGGCAAGCCTCCTTGGGAGGAAGCATTTTGAAAGGGCAAAGTAAGGAAGCATAAAATTCCAGAAAACGAATAGGGTTAGGAAAAAATGGGCAATGCTTAGCCTACATCTTTAGCTAGAATTACTTTCATTAATTTCGAATTGGGCCCATCACAAGGGAGTGCCAGGACATCTCTGTTTGGACAGGGAGCTAGGAAAGTTCTAGAGCTAGCAAGCAAGAAAATTCAGAGCTCTAGAGAAATAGGTGGGGGTGGGGGAAGTGTAGAGGGGACGTGAGGGGTTAGTCTCAAAGGATTAACCCTTTCCCTGCTTCACAATTATGCTTGAATAGAGTCCTGGCTTCTCCAGGGAGCGCCTGAGGTCTGAGATCTAAGGTGCTCAGGGACCTATCTGCTAACCTGCTGTTTTTAACCAATCCTTCACTTTCTCTTAAGATGCTCCTTTTCCCTCCACTATCAGCCTAATTTTCCTCCATTTCATCCCTCCCCAACCCTTCCCCCCAACTTCTCCTAGGGCTCCTCCACACAATGACCTTATCTCACTTTTCTTTTTTCTTTTTGGATGGAAAGCAAGATTGAGGAAACTCCAACTCAAGTCCTGCCTCCTGCATTGTCTTCCCTGACTCCCAGATCCCCAGGTCTCTCTCCTTCCTCCCCCCCCTCCCCTCCTTGCCCTTCCTCCCTCTCCCCTCTGCTTCTCTAGCACCTATCTAGAGTGGGGATTAGGCACTTATGGCTTACATTCTCTTCCAGTGTATTAGATTTATTTGTCTTGCTAAATGCACTTGTAAGATTCTTGAGGACTGGATCCACATCTCCAGCTTCTTGCTCTATATATTGTCTAGCTCAAGGCCTGGCACATAGTAGGATGTCAATAAAAACTTAGAATCAACCCCCTCCCCAAACTTAGAACTGTAGTGATAGCACTGCTGAAAACGAATCTTCTCTCTTCTAAGCTCCTATAGTACTTTGATGCTACCTTTCTATGTGTTTATGCCCAATTTTGTATCTGATGAAGTGGACAGAGTGCCAGGCCTGAAGTTGGGAAAGCTCAAATATGGCCTCAGACGCTGGGTTTGCTGTAGATCCTGCGCAAGTCACTTCAGTTTCCTCCTCCGTGAAAGGGGGCTGATAGATTAGCTCCTACCTCTCAGGGTTGCTGTGAGGACCAAATGAAATAATAATTGTAAAGAGCTTAGCACAGTGTCTGACACATAGTAAGTACCATATATTAGCTGTTGCTAGCTAATAATAGCTATATTAGCTATTATTATTTTAAAATTATTGTTATGGCCCTTAGCACAGGGCTATGTAAATATTAGCTATTTTTTTTATTATTGCTATGGCTGTTAGCACAGTGCCTGACACATTTTGAGCGATATATATGTGTGTGTGTGTGTGTGTGTGTGTGTGTGTGTGTGTGTGTGTGTGTGTGTGTATTTAAATATATATATATATATATATATATATATACACACACACATATATATACATATATATACACAGATATACATATATATCTAATGTCCAGTGGGCACTGGCTGTGAGTTCAGAGGACCTGGGTTGAAATCCCACCTGTTGTCCTTGCTACCTGTTTGACCTTGGAGAAAACATTTAACTTCCTTGGGCCTCAATTTTTTGAATCTGTAAAGAGGGGTCAGTGTAGCAAAGTATTTGACCTCTAAAATTCTCTTCATGTGTGACTGGACACTCTCAGAGAGCAAGGACCATATCTTATTTTTTCCTGTGTGGATCACAGGGCCTTACATAGGGCAGACCTTCATAAATGTTGAATGTTCAATGAACTCTCCCTCTTTGTGACCTTTTCTCTGGGCCTCCCCTCCCCCTGCAGAGATTCTGGCAGGTGTGGGGGGCCCAGTTTCCTCCCCCAACCCTTGTGCTTCCATTAAGGGCCATACGTAGAGCAGCTTCAGGTGCTAGTCCCAGCCCCCATCTGAGTGACTCCCCACTGGGGCCCTGGAGCCCCTCCAGGAGGCCTCCCTCACCCCAGGTCACAGGAGTGGGCTAGGCTCCCTCCTCTCCCCACAGATAGAAATCCTAGCCTAGGATTGGGGGCACAGAACATACATCTTAAACAAACATTTCTCTGAGCTGTTTATCTCCTGGGCCTTTAAACAAACTCTCTCAAAGGTTTCTGCTGATAGGAGAGATTTACTGAAAGCCATTCTGGTTAAAAGCCCCAGGGTTTATGCTGCAGGGGGAGTGGGGCCCTTTGGGCCTGGGTTTTTCTGTCTCCCAACCACATATTTATTCTCCTGGCTTTGATAGAGGAGTAACATAGACTAATCTTTCTGGAAAAGAAATAACAAATTTGAGGGGGGTGATGGTGAGGGGAGTAGAAGGGAGGTGAGGGAAAGGGGGTTTGGTTCTTGTCAGTGATTCCAGACACACTTGGCAGGTCAGGAGTATCCCCTTCCCTTGCTGGTCAGCCTGGATTGGCGTGGCCTCTGGGAAGGGTCGGACTCCTTTGTACTCTGGACTCCTGGTCAGAGGACAAATGGCCATCCCCTTGGGGCCCCTACCTCCCGAACTCTGCCTTGCCATCATGTGCTTGGAAGTGGAAAGGAAGAGCCTGCCCCCTCTGCCATTTTATCTTATTTTATTTTTTGGTATGGGGGAGTGGGAAGAATGAGATAGAAGTGGTATGAGCCTGTGCAATGTTAAACAAGTCACTTGCCCTCTCTGAGATTCAGGTTTTTGTTTTTTCATATGTAAAATGGGTAAAATAATGTTTAACACACATTCCCAGTTCTTAACCCTATGTCTAACAGAGTGGATAGTGTGTTAGATTTGGAGTAAGGAAGACCTGTAGTCCAAGCCCACCTCAGGTATTTAGTACCTGTGTGAGTCTCAGTTCTTCATCTGTAAAATCAAAATAATAACATCTAATCTTAAAGGCAAACTTTCAAATTGCAAAGCAGGTGCTGATACACTAATGAAATCACAGTCCAATTTCCTCTCTCTTCCCTTCCATTTCCCCCTCTCCCAATAGGGCTGTTGTAAGGGAGTCTTTGTAAAACTTAAAAAGTCCTACATAAACGTGAACTCTTTATGATTCTTCTATGATCTCCATGGCCTGTCCTCCTTAGGGGTGGAGCCTGACATCTAGGGCAGTGTGAATCAGTAGAAGATGATCTTGGGTCTGAGATCCCCCTCCCTTCTTCCTGAAAAATAGTCAGTAGTATGTTTTCCCCCCTTTCTTAAGCCCTCCAGTCTGCCAGACCCATATTTCCCTGGGGGTGGGGTTTGTGAGGGGATATGTCAGAGGGAGATGGGATCCAGCTTGCTTAGGAGATCTTAGGCAGCTGGTATAAAGCAAGAAAGAGCTGAAGAAGGGGATCCTCTTGAAGGGGGGGAAGGAGTGCTGTCCTATAATCCTGGTGTTGGGAGGGATTGTCACTCACTACCCACCCTTTCCAAAGAAGGATAGAGCTAGGAAAAGTATGTCTAAGCACTTTGTAAATATGTGTCTCTGGAAATAAGAAGCAGGCATGATCTGGTTAGGGTCCTATAGCTCTTTACATCTTAAAACATGGGGGAGAGTCTCAACTTCGCTATTCTTGTATCCCTAAATTAGATTTCTCCCCTATTTCAGTACTCCTGAGTATCTGGGTTCCAGGCCAGGATCAGAATGAATACCCAAGGCAACCTAGGCAAAGTCCAGGATGCCAAGCCTCAGAGCAGAATTTTCAGGGATTGCTGGCTCACTGCTCTTCCATCCCCCTAGAAAAAGCACAGTACAAACGTAAGGTCGTAAGAAGTTCCAATAAGATAAATTTAAGTTTGATGTGGGGCCAGGGGTGGGAAGTGGAGGGAGAGAGGGGATAAAACTTTTCTAACAATTACAGCTGTCCAAAAGTTTAATGGGTTGGTTTGGGAAGCACACCATTCATACGTGGAACCATTGGTTATAGCAAATGGAAAAATTTTGAATACTGTGGCTAGGTTCACTTACCTTGGCAGTATACTTTCCAGGGATGTACACACTGATAATGAGGTTGACTCACAAATTGCCAGAGCTAGTTCAGTGTTTGGGAGGCTCTGGAGGAAAATGTGGGAGAGAAGATGTATTAGGTTGACTACCAAATTGAAGGTCTACAGGCATTGGGCTGACCTCATTGTTGTTTGCCTGTGGAACCTGTCGTATACCAGCGCCATGCCAGGAAACTGAAGTGCTTCAATTTGAATTGTCTTAGGAAGATTCTGAAGATCAGCTGGCAAGATAAGGTACTGGACATTATGGAGGTCCTTTCTTGGGTTGAACTGCCAAACATTCAAACTCTACTACAGAGAGCACCATTCCAATTGACTGGCCATGTTGCCTGAATGCCAAAAGTACGTTTTGTCTCAAAGACTATTTTATGAAGAACTCAAGGCAGGTGCTCACATGGTGGTCAGAAGAAGAGAGGCAAGAACCTTCTCAAAGTCTCTCTGAAGAACTTTGGGGTCAATTGTGGGACATGGGAAACACTTATACAGGATTGCCCAACATGGTGTGCCTCCAAAAAAGAAAGTGTTGTGCTCTGTGAGCAAAGCAGAAATGCAGTTGCTCAAAAGAAACATGAGGTGCACAGATTTAGACATGTCTGTTCCATATGTTCATTTGGACTATTGGTGCCTGACCTGTGGTAGAGCCTTCAGAGCTCATCTTGGTCTGATCTACCATAGACACACACACAGAGGACCTTGACTCCAACATAGAGACGTTATTTTGATTGTCTTTGAGAACAAAGGGCTCCTATTGGATATTTCAAAGTGGATGTTCTGATAGCATCTTAAACTCAACAAGTCTCAAAAATGACACCTCTCTTGATTTTCCTCATTTCTGTCAAAGACATCACATTCTACTAGTCACTTGAAGCCAAGTAATCCTGAATTCCTCAGACTCACTTATCCCACATATTCAATTAGTTCCCAAATCTTCTATTTTCTATCTCCCATAATGTTTCTTCTATATATCCCCTTTGTTCCTTTCAAACAGCCAGCACCCCAGTTTGAGTTCTCATCACCTCTCACTCTGACTTCTATAACAACTTCCTAATTGGGACCCCTGTCTCAAGTTTCAATCCACTTTAATCCATCTTCCTTACAACTAGTGAAGTAAGTTTCCTAAAGTGCAGGTCTGACCATGTTACTCCCCTACTCAATAAACTGCAATGACTCCCTTTTACCTCTAGGAGCAAATAAATTCCTCTGTTTTGGGATTTAAAGCCTTTCACACCTTAACTTCCCAGACTTATTATACTTTTACTCCTTTTTTAGATGCTCTCTGACTAGCCCCATCAGCCTTCTAACTAATTGCCCTCAATCTCTCATCTCCATGCCTTTGAACTGACTGATACCTGCGAATACATTCCCTTCTCACCTCTGCCTCTAAGAATCCCTAGTTTCTTTCTAAGCTCAGCTTTAGTGTCGCCCTGGCAGTCTTTGCTGATCTCAAATGCAAGTACTCTCCCCCTCTCCAAATTATCTATTGTATAATAATTTTGTACATATGTACATGTTCTAAATTCCTATAGATATACACAACTACAAATTTCCTCCCCCTTCCTGCAATCCTCCTCCTCACTCCCCACGACTATCAGCTTCTTGAGAGGGCGGACTTTCACTTTTTTTCTTTGTCCCAAAAGTGCCTACCATAGTGACCAGTATATAATAAGCACTTAATAAATGCCTGCTGGTTAAGTAATTGTTAGTGGTTTCCCACTTCTTGGAGGTTTTCAAGCTGAGGCTTCTTAACCAGTCATCTAGTAAGTCAAAGCGGGGATTTTTTGAGGCCTGAGTTGGACTAAATGCAGATGAGCTTCTTCCAACTCTCAAATTCTAGGATTTCAAACATTTTTCCTCTCTGGGGCTTAGTTTCCTCACCTGTAGAAGCAACGGATTGGGCTAGATAAAGCCCCTTTTAAGATAGGACTTCTTAGGATACAAAAATGTTGCATTTTTGCTTTCCTCTGAGGTTATCTATCCCATGCTGTCTGGATATCAATCAGTTTCCCCTACATGTCCAATGTCAATGGTCTGCTTTCACAGCGGGTAGGCTGTCCTTCTGCGGCTTTTGATTCAGGTTTCATTCTTCTCTCTTCCTTGTTTAATTTTCTTCCGTCAGACCCCTTCCTTGACTCCCGTCTCCCACACCCACAAGGTGATTTTTGTTCTTAAGCACAAAGATGACTTCCCTCCTTTCTGCCCGCCCCCTCCCTCCAACCTCTTTTCCCCTCCTCTTACAAAAGAAAAGGCAACAAGTGTTTATTGAATACTTACTATTGCCTAGGGCTAGACTAGGTGTTGGGTTGGATAACAAGAAGTGTAATTCAATTAATTGCATTGTGGCAGGT
The DNA here is from genome assembly GCA_028627135.1 of Pseudochirops cupreus. Taxonomy (NCBI): domain Eukaryota; kingdom Metazoa; phylum Chordata; class Mammalia; order Diprotodontia; family Pseudocheiridae; genus Pseudochirops; species Pseudochirops cupreus. The sequence continues at coordinate 204,075,632 of CM053584.1, forward strand.
TTTATTGTTGTTGTTCAGTCGTGTTTTGACTTTTCTTGACCCCATTTGGAGTTTTTTTGGCAGAGATACTAGAGTGATTTGCCACTTCCGTCTCCAGCTCATTTTACAGATGAAGAAACTGAGGCAAACAGGGTGAAGTGACTTGCTCAGGATCACACAGCTAGTAAGTGTCTGAAGCCAGATTTAGACTCAGGAAGATGAGTCTTCCTGACTCCTGGCCCAGTGCGCTGTGCACTATGGCGCCACCTAGCCGCCCCCATCAGACTTCCTATCTCCCAGCATTGCTCAGAGGCAAGTTATTTCTCATAGGGCAGCTAGATGGTGAAGTAGATAAAACATGTGATCGGGAGTCAAGAAGTCTTGAGTTCAAATCCAGCCTCAGCCACTCATTAGCTGTGTTATCTTCAGCAAGTCACTTAACCTTGTTTGCCTCAGTTTCCTCATCTGTAAAATGAGTTGGAGAACAAACCACTCCAGCATCTCTGCCCAGAAAACCCCCCAAAAGAGGTCACAAAGAGTAGAACACAACTTAAGAGCGTTTCTTGTCAGTTTTTACATGGCATAGAAACATGAATTATGATTTCCAACATTTTCAGCTGGGGAAGGAATCTAGGTAGCATAAGACAAATCTCCCTTCAAAAAGTACCTTGTCGGGGCGGCTAGAAATAAGAGCACTGGCCCTGGAGTCAGGAGGATCTGAGCTCAAATTCGACCTCAGACACTTAACACTGACTAGCCATGTGACCTTAACCCTAATTGCTCTGCCTTTTCCTCCTCCCCCCAAAGCCAAAAAGTACCCTGTACTTATATTTTATACACGTTGAATCTACTTCCATGCACACATGGCATCCCCCTAGATAGAATGTAAGTTCCTTGAGGATAGGCTGTTTTTTGTTTTGGTTTGGTTTTGTATCCACAGTTATCAGCATAGTGCCTGGAACCTTTTTTTTTTTTTAAACTAGACCTGTGTCTTCATTGTCATAAGGAACTTCTGGTGAAGAAATTTCCTCTGCCAATGAAGGTCAGCGTCTGCTTTGCAAATTTATACTCTTGTCAAATTGCCTGGGTTGTTAAGAGGTCGAGTGACTTGCTCAGAGTCACCCAATCAGGCTGTGTCAAGGGCTGGACTCAGACCTTCCTGCCTCAAAGGCTGGGGGCACCACATATATGTTTGTTGATTGATCGATGGAATTCAGTCAAACAATCCATCAATTAACAAGCATTTCTTTTTCTTTTTAAAAAAATATAATTAATTTATTTATTTTTAGTTCTCAACATTCACTTCCACAAGATTTTGAGTTTTAAATTTTCTCCCCTTCTCTTTCCTCCCCCCTCCCTAAGACAGCATGTGATCTGATATAGGATATACATTCATATTAAACATTTTCACATTAGTTTTGATGTAAAGAAAAATTATAACTAATGGGAAGAAGCATGAGAAAGAAGAAACAGAACAAAACATCAAAAGAAAAGGAGAGCAGATGATATGCTTCCATCTGCACTTGGACTCCAAAGTTCTTTCTCTGGATGTGGACGGCATTTTCTATCGTGAGTGTTTTGGAGTTGTCTTGAATCCTTGCATTGTTGAGAAGAGCTAAATCTATCAAAGTCAAGTCATCGAACAATGTGGTTGTTACTGTGTATAATGTTCTCCTGGTTCTGCTCATTTCACTCAGCATCAGTTAATTAACAAGCATTTCTAAAGAAACTGTTACTATAACCAGGCTCTGGAGAGGCAAAGACAAGGAAAATAAATCCCTGGAGAAAGTTTTGAGAAGGGGTAGGGGTGGGATTAGACTTTCTTTCCTATCAAATAGTATCACCTTGCCAAATACACACATATAAACACACACACACACACACACACACACACACACACACACACACGCCACTTCTGGGATCATGGATTTAGTGTTTGGAGGAACCCTTGAGATGATAAATCATCTCTATCCCCGTTTAACAGATGAGGAAACTGAGGCTAGGAGAGGGGGAGCAATTTGTCTGGGATCACTCTGAGAGTAAATGGCAGACATGGGATTTGAAACCAGGTCTTTCATTCCAGATCCAGTTCCTCTTTTCACTTTTCAAGGGCTGTGACCCTGACTTTCTGGAGGCCAGAAGCCTCAGTTCTTATAGCAAGAATCCTGGAAGGCTTCATGGAGGATGAGGCATCTGAACCAGGGTTTAAAGAATAGATAGGAATTAATGGGTGAAAATCATGGAGCCTCTCTGGGGCGTCTCTTCCAGGAGAAGCGGATGTTTAGGAGAAAGTCTTGAAAAAGATTCCACTTGCTTTCAGTTTGTGATTTGTTTGTGGAAGAGAAGGGCCCTAAGAAGCCTCAAGGGAGGGGAGGAGGAAAGGACGGGAAGAGAAAACTGCCAGGTAAGGATTTCAGTTCTTTCCTCACCCCTCCCCCTCTAAAAATTAAACCCACAGGAAGCAGCTTTCCTTCTCCTTAATGTTTACATATAAACAGCTGCCAGCCCTCCTGGAAAAGCGGCCTAACTCCCTGACCACCCCTTTCCACCCTCCCCCAGCCTCAGGGCCAAATACCTTTCCCCTTCACCCTGAAAGCTCTTTTCAGCACTGGGGCCCTACGATGTGGGGGCAACCTCCTTGGAGGCAGGTGAAGGGCTAGGAGCGGTGAAGAGGTGGGGCCGGAGCAGGGATAGGGAGGTGGAAAGCACACAACATAAACCACCACAAGGTCTCTTGAATCTGTCTCCTCTCCTGTTCCCACTGCTATGGGCTTAGCCCACACCCTCATCACCATCTGCTAGAACTATTGCAAAATTCTCTCAGTAGATCTTGGCATCATAGAGCCTGAGCTTAAAGGGGCCTTAATGACAATGTAGCTATAAAGATAATATGTATTATGTCATATAACATAAAGATGATATAGAACTCATTTTAGAGCTGGATTTAGAGTTGGGAAGGACCCTTCAGATAAGTTAGTCCAAACTTCTCATTTAACTGGTGAGGGAACTGAGGCACATAGAGATGGAATGGCTTGGTAAGAAATGGTGGAGCCAAAATTTGAACCCAGATCCTTTATCTCCACATGGAAAATTTCTTCCACTGTGCTACACTCATCTCCATTCTCTTCCCTTTCCTTCTCCTCCCACCCATCCTTTAAAGTTTAAAGGTTAAAAAAAACACTGCCAAACTTCAAACCTCTGCTCTGAAAAACATTCAGGGGCTCCCTTTTGCCAAATTAAGTTCCAGTGCCTTCTCTTGGCATTCAAGTCCTTCCAAAATCCAATGACCCTTGACTTTTCCAGTTTCATCTTATTTTATCAACCTCATCCCCTCCACCTATTCTATGCTTCTAGCCCATTGGACTGCTGGCTATTTCTCAAAAACCTGTGGTTCTGCTGCTCCTCATTGTTTCCTATTGTAGGACTGGAACGTCATCCATGATTTTCACTCATTAATTTTTCTCTTTCCTTTAAACCCTAGTTTAAAAGCATCATCTTCCATGTGGTCTTTTGAGATTATTACTCTATGTAATAATTTCCCGCCAAAGATGTGACATAGACCTTTGATTTTTGTGACTCTTAAGCACTCTTCACCAGACCTGACATATAGTAGGCACTTAATAAATGCTTATCGACTGATTGATTAATAGGATATATCATAGTTCTCTATGTGGGTTTCTCAATCTCCCTTTAAGATTTTTGTGGGAAGAAACCTTACTGTCTAAAAGTTGTGTTCTCTGTACACTCTGTACACAGTGGGTGCTTAATAAATTACTGTTTGATTTAATTGAGAGAAGAAGAGTTAGGAACAGTGTGGGCTGTGTTTGCTGGAGCAAAGGCATGCAAAAGATTGTCTCCCACAACCCCTTCTCTAAAACTCCCTTTTCTCTGCACAGAATTTCCTCTTCTTGATGGTCATCTCACTTCCAACTATCCTCTACTCCAGATTCTCAGTATATTTTAAGATTGCACACCCTAATAGAAAGAAAACTGGAGTTGAAATCAGAATATCTACCTTAGACTCCTCATTCTGCTATACTCCCCAGGTAGATAATCAGCTTCACCTTTCTGGGCCTCAGTTTCCCTTTGAGTGAAATAAGAGGTTGAAAGATACCTTCCAACTCTAAACCCAATGATTCTTTCATCCTTGTAATGTTTTTCTGTCTTCACTTTCCCTTAGGAAAATCTGGCCTCAAAATTTCCATTCAGGCAAAGATATGAAATGCAGATAACCATTTAAATTGTTACCTCTCCCAGTCGAGTTTGTATTTTAACCAAGAGCTATTCACTCAATGGATACTGGCTAGCTTGTGACACTGAGCTAATCACTTTACCTGAGGCTTAAGTTTCCTCATAATAATTGCACCTGTTTCACAGAATTTGCTGTGAGGGTCAAATGAGAGAATGTATATAAAGAACTTTGCAAACCTTAAAACACTATATATATATTAATTAGTATTTTCATTCCTACCATTAAGTTCAGAGGCTTTCCCTACCACTGAAAGGGTTACAGTCTCATAAAGATCAAAGCTTTAACCTAGGTCAATTCAGCTGTGAATGGGCGTCTGACCATGGACCTCAAAGGCTTAAGTGACAGCTCTTCACTTTCTCCTTTGGACTTTGGCCCAAATTGAATAGTCCCCACTTCTCCTCAGATTGGCTCATTACATTATTGTCAGTCAGTTAGTCGATAAACAATTGTTCAGGGGTGGCTAGGTAGCACAATGAATAGAGCACTGGCTCTGGAGTCAAGAGGACCTGAGTTCAAATGCGGCCTCAGACACTTAACACTTACTAGCTGTGTGACCTTGGGCAAGTCACTTAACCCCAACTGCCTAGCCTTCCCCCTGCCAAAAAAACACAAACACAAAAAAACAACAACAACAACAAACAATTATTCAGCCCCGACAGGGTGTTAAGCATTGTGCTAAGCCCTGGGAATACAAAGAAAAGCAGAAGTCAGTCAGCAGAAGTCAGTCCCAGTTCTTAAGGAATTCAGTCTTAATAACATGCACACGACTATGTACAAACAAAATGTTGTTCATTTTTTCAGTGCTTTCAGACTCTTCATGATCCCATTTGGGGTTTTCTTGGCAAAGATATGGGAGTGGTCCGCCATTTTCTTTTCCATGTTATTTTACAGATGAGGAAACTGAAACAAACTGTTAAGTGACTTGCTCAGGGTCACACAGCTAGTAAGTATCTGAGGCTGGATTTGAACTCATGAAGATTCATCTCCCTGATTCCAAACCCAGGGCTCCATCCAATGTGCCACCTAACTGCCTCAAACAAGATGTATACAGGATAAATTAGAAAATCTCTCATATCAAGTATCACAGGATTTAGAACTTTCGAGCTCATAAATATTGATTATCATCTACGAGTCAACATTCTCATGTTACTCATGAGGGAACTGAAAACCAGAGAGGGAAGTGACTTACTTGCCCAATGTCACTCAGGTGATCACCAGAGCTAGTATTCAAGCAAAGGACCTCTGACTGAAGATCCCAAGCCCTTTGTATACTGTAGGCTACAGCTGCCCTTTCAAGGCTTTGAAAAGAGGACTGAGGGTGATTGAAAGGAATAAATGAGCCAAGTATTGAACTTCCTGAAGAACCACAAAACATGAAGCTGCCTGGAGTAAGCTCTTAATAATGCTTGTTGAATGAATGAACATAAATTGTCAGAACTGGAGGAGACCTGAGAACACAGAACAGTTAACCTTTGGAAAGGACCTTAGAACAAAGAATGTTGGAAAACACAAAGTTAGAATGTCAGGACTGGAAGAGACCTCGGAACTTAAAATGTTAGAATGCACTACTTACAATGCCAGAGCAGGAAGCAATCAGTCAGTCAACCTATAAACACTTAATAATTGCCTACCATATGCCAGGCAGTGAGAAACCATGGTATATGAGATAGGTGATAGAACACCCATCTTATTCTTAGATTTTTGCCTCCTCTGCTGAGCGTAGATGGGAGGGGAAGAATACTACCCCAGATCAGTCTTCCTGAAAGAATTCTGACCATCAAAAAGTTTTAATGGTTTTCCAAGGCCCAGAGAATACATTCTAAATGCTTGCTAAGGAATTAACACAGTCCATGTTCTGGCCTCAACTTCCCTTTCTGTTTAAGCTTATACTACTCTTCTGGCATAGTTGTTCTTCCCCAGACACAATCCCTTAAAGCTAGGAAGACTCTTAGAGGTCATCTAGTCCAACTTATTTTTTACAAAGGAAGAAACAGGCCCTGAGTGATGTGAGAACCTCACAGTTGGCAAAGGCACTACAAAATGATTCCTCCCCTAGGTAGAATCTGTGGATGGTATTCATATCTAGAAATATTTGTTGAATGAATGAATGGTTTTTTTCGGAAACTTTTAATAAGGTTTTATTTTCCACTCAGGGATCTGCCCAACAGGCTTTTCTGCTTTCCACTGGCATGATGTAGAAACCACTCAAAAGGAGAACCACCCTCCTTAGGACATCTGTCTAGAAGCCTGGGGTAGTGGGACACTTGCCCAATCTTCCTTGGATGAAGGTATAGACAGAAAGACAATGATGGCTTGAGCTCTTGAACCCTCTGTCTAGTGGTCAAATGGTCTAATCTCCTGAGACTGAGCCCAACAGCTCTAGGAAGATTTGGGATCATTTGACTGTTCTTACTCTCCCATTTGGAGAAAGACTTTGAGTAGAAAAGAGAAGGAGGAGTAGAAGCCCTAATTCTTCACAGATTTCCCACTTCACAGGCTTTCTAAGAGCAGGGACTCAGACCCTTCAAGGGCTTTTGAAACAATTAGGCTTGCAAGTGTCTAACAGCTCAGTCTAATTGCTTAAAAAGCCACTTCAGACAACAACTGACCCAGAGTGCAGCCCTGAGGATGACAGCAAAGGTGGGGGGTTGGGTGGGAAACATGATTGCAAAAGCTTCATCCCATCACAATTTCCAGGGATTTCATTGATGACCAAAGGCAGGAGAATGTATAGTAGAGGAGAATGCAAGGAAAAGACTAGGGGAAAACAGGAGAAATTGCTTGAACGAATGGTGGCATATGAATGTGATGGGATATTATTGCCCATGAGAAATGATAAATATGAGGAATTTGGAGAAATGTAGGAAGATTTGTATGAACTAACGAAGCTCAAGGTAGTAGAACTAGGAGAACAATTTACAGAATGACCACAATAATGTGAAGGAAAACAACAATGGTGGATGATTCCCAAACCCTGATCGATGTAGTACCCAATCAGGACATCAGAAGACTGATAGAACATATCTCCCTCATCTTTCCAGAGAGGCTGGGAGCTATAGATAGATGTAGACCTGATCAGGGCAGTAATTGGCTTTCGTTGGCCATGCTTCACTCCCTCTCTCTTGGGTATTTTCTCATCTGTTTTGCCTTTGCCCTCTTCCCACCTAAAGCTGCACCCTCAAAACTAAACCTCCAGAAAGCCAGGTTTCCCTCCTTGGGTGAATTAATAGACTAAGCTTTGGATCACCACTCTGGACTATCTTTATTTCCTATGGGAAAAGCCTATGCTTGTTCCTTTGATTTATTTTTCTTGTATTGCTATAGCTAGAATTTCAGGTACAATACTGAATGGGAATGGTGATCGCTGGCATCCTTGCTTCTCCCCTGGTCGTACTGGGAAAGCTTCTAAGTCATCTCCATTACAGATAATGCTTGCTCTCGGTTTTAGATGGATATTATTTATTTTAACGAAAGCTTAATTTATTCCCATGCCTTTTGGAATTTCGTTTTGTTTTCGTTTTTGTTTTGTTTTTTTCTTAACAGAAATGAGTATTGTATTTTGTCCAAAACTTTTTCTACATCTATTTAAGTAATCATGTGATTTTAAAATTAGATTTTATGTTGTTTTTATTCTTAAGATGGTCAATTCTAGTTTTCCTAATATTGAACTAGTCCTGCATTCCTGGTATAACTCCAGCCTGGTTATAGTGTGTGATCTTTGAGATATATTGCTGTAATCTCCTTGTTAATATTTTATTTAAAATTTTTGCATCAATATTCATTAGGGAAATTGGTCTATAGTTTTCTTTCTCTATTCTGACTCTCTCTAGTTTAGGCATCAAGGTCATATTTGTGTCATAAAAGTAAGATGATAGGATCTTTTCTTTATTTTTTTTTCCAAACAGTTCATGTAGAATTAGAACTGAGCTCTCTTGACAGATAAATGAGTACAAATTCACCTTCCTGTATCTAACTACTCCTCTTCCCAGTCTTCACCTCAAGCTTCACATTCTTCCACCCTAAACAGCTACCACCTAACATCAGCAGGCTTGAATACTATGCTGAAGCACTGGTCTCTTTCCTCCCCTCCAACCCCCAGACTTTCTGCTTTAGGGTCTGAGAATGAAGAAAAGAGCAAAACAATCCATTGCCCTTGGCTCCAGTGACTATTCCTGTGCCTAAGTGGACAGAATGCTTGGTCTGGAGTCAGGAAGACCTGAATTCAGACTGGCCTTAGATAGGTGTTTGTACCACCTTGGGCAAGTCACTTAACCTCTCTCTGCCTAGGCTGCTTCTGCGGTAAAAATGAGGATAATAATGGCATCTACTTTGAAGAATT
>CM053584.1:204084301-204098780 GCA_028627135.1 Pseudochirops cupreus
ATATATATATATATATATATATATATATATATATATATATATATATATATATATATATATATATATATATATATATATATATCCCCTTATTCTAGCCACCACTTCTCTGTATGTGTTGTTACTGCCTTTTAGAATATAAGCTTCTTGAAGGCAAGGGCTGTTTCATTTTTTTATTTGTACCTCCAATGCCCAATACCATGCCTGGTACATCTCAGTTGCTTAATATATATTTTTCATTCATTTACATGAATTTGTTGAAAGAAGAATGTTCTAATGTGGATGAACGGGGAGTCATTGGAAAGTAATTAATATTTTTAAAAAACATCAATAAAACATTTTAAAAGAAAAAAATATAAGAAATGAATATAAAGAAAGAAAAATGGAAGGAAGAAGAAAAAGGAAGGAGGGGACAGAGAAAGAAAGAGAACAGGTAGGAAACTGTAGGTATTTCCCTAGGCCTTAATTTCCTCAACTATAAAATGAACCAGTTGGACCAGAAAGTCCATAAGGTTCCATCTACGTCCCAAACCTATGGCATTTCAATGATCACTCACATTTGCATAAGAGTTTTACAATTTTTAATCACTTTCACAAAGATTGTTTCACTGGAGCCTATCAACCAACCTGTGAGGTAGACAGTAGTATTATCATTTCCATTTTATAAGTGAGGAAATTGAAGCTCTTAGAAGTGGATCAATTTCCTTAAAGTCATACCTTTAGCTAATGACCAAGATGGGACTCAGGCTCTAGTCTTGGGAAACTATTGTTTAGGGAAAGAGATCTGGGGTTTTTTGGGGGACTGCAATGTGAATCAACTATATGACAAGGCAGTCATCAAAAGCTAATGCCATCCCAGGAGTCAAGATGGCACAGCATCCAGAATGAGGAGGGTGAGAGTCCAGTTGTCTTCTGACCACGCTAAATCCAAAGGACTTTGAACGCTTTCTGGATGATACGTTTTAAGAAGGACTTTGACTGACAAGATGAAGTCCATAAGAAAGAAGGTGATAAGGATGGGAAGGGGTCACAAATCCACGCCAAATGAGGATTGGTTTGTTTTGCATAGGAAAGCGAATATTCAAGAGGTATATGTTTGCTATTTTTGAGTATTAGGAAGGCTGTCACATGGAAGAGGTATTAGACGTGCTCCATTTGGCCCCAGAGGGCAGGAGAAGTAGCAAAGAATGGAATTTACAAAGACACAGATTTTGATTTGATGTAAGAGAAAAGTCCCCAACAATTTGTACTATCTAAAGGTGAAACAGGTTGCCTCTGGAAGTAGAAGGTGTCTCAACACTGGAGATTTTATTTTTTTTATCAGAGTCTGGAGAACTATTTCCTCAGGTATTTTGTAGAAGGGATAGCTGTTCTGGTGTAAATTAGATCACACAACCTTGGAGGTCCCTCTTAACCCTGATCCTCTATTTCTGTCTATTCTCCCCACCTAGGCTATAAGCTATCAAAATGTAGGGACCACATCCCTTATGTTTCACTTACTGTTTAGCAATGCGCTGGGCATGAAGCAGACGCTCAGCAAATACTTCATGAGCTGAATTGATTTGAGCAGGACTATTTGTAATCCAAAAATCACTTATCCTTCACTTTGGAATAGGTTCCAAATCTTTGGGAATTTACAGCATTCTTAACCAAATAATGAAGCTATGTTCCAAAGAAGAGCCAAGAAACTATCCAGCTCCTTGAGGTTTCCCATCTCATCCACCTGATTAAGTTTTCTCCGTGCCCACTCCATGACAGTGACAGGCGGTGTTCCTACACATGCCTGCAAAGCCCTAACCTAGGCAAAGCAGGCCTCTCTCCCTGCAAGTTTGGCTTTCCTTGGGCTACTGAAATGATTTGGCTTCAAAAGACTTCCCTTTGCACAGGCTCTACAGGACCAGATTAAAATGGTGGCAATATCAACAAAGGACTTTTAAGTAAGCAGAGTGGGTGATAATGGCAACCAGATGCTCAAAGCAAAATCTGCTGCTGATCAGTTGCCACAGTAGGCAAAATGGAGGATTGACTGGAGATCCCCTTAGCAGGTGTGAGCACCCTCACAGTAAACTAAATCTCATCAGCACAAAGGTCACTTATCAATGCCGTACCCCCACCTCATCGATTTCAAGAGCTTCAATGTCTTGGTCTTGCATCTGGGCTTACACTCTCCCCACTCCCCTGGTGGCCGTGAAGTGACAGCAAGTGTGAGCACTCATCCTTCTCCCTCCCCTACTCCCTGGCTCATGAAAAGACCAGGTGTAGGAACCATGATATGACACTTTTCAAAGGTTGCCAAGCCCTGTCCTACAAGATGACACATGTTGGATCTAACAGGTAACCTTAAGCTCTGTTCCAAGGGCTAAGGAACATGGGGCGAGATGGTAAAGAGAAGAATCTGAAAGGAAAGGGAATGATCATTTATAAAACACCTACCATGTGCCAGGCACTATGCTAAGTGCTTTCCTTCCCTCCCTCCTTCCTTCCCTCCTTCTTTCCTTTCCTCCCTCTTTCTTCCCTCCCTTCCTTCCTTCTTTCCTTCCTTCCTACTTTCCTTCCCTCCTACCTTCCTTCCTTTCCTTCCTCTTTTTTCCTCTCCCATTTTTTCTTTCTCACTCTCTTTTTTTAAGTAAATATTATCTCATTAGATGATTTCACTCAGATCATTGACTCACTGATCGTTAGACTCATGTGAGTCTGAGACAATTTTATTTTCAGAGGCAGCCCTTGGGGTAGTCTACAAAGAGCACAAGACAAGGAATCAGAAGACTTGGGTTTGAATCTTGACCACACTACTTAATAAACTGTGGGACCTCAAGCACATTACTTTGCTGCCCAGAACCTCAGTTCCCTCACCTTAAAATAGGAATAACCTTTTTCTCCCTATCTCATGAGGTTGCTGTGAGGGCCAATGTAGTAATAATACAGAGTGTGAAAGTTCTTTGTAAAAATAAAGTAATCTCCAAAGACAAAGGAAAAAGACTTACATATACAAAAATATTTATAGCAGCTCTTTTTGTGGTGGCAAAGAATTGGAAATCAAGAGAATTTCCCATCAATTAGGGAATGAGTAAACAAGTTGTATATGATTGTGACGAAATACTATTGTGCTATAAGAAGTGACTACAGGGATAGTTTCAGAAAAAACCTGGGAAGATTTATATGAATTGATATAGAGTGAAGTGAGCAGAACCAGGAGAACTCTATACACAGGAATGGAAATATTGTACAGACGATCAACTGTGAAAGAGTTAGCTACACAGAACAATACAATTATCCAAGACAATTCTGATACCCCTGATGAAAAATGCTATTCACCTCTAGAGAAAGAACTGATAGAGTCTGAAGATCTAAGTATACTTTTTAACTTTATTTTTCTTAATTTTTTTTTTGTTTTGTTTTTTGGGTTTTTTTGGTCTGTGTTTTCTTTTGCAACATGGCTAATATGGAAATATGTTTTACATGACTGCACATGTATACTCTATATAAAACTACTTGCCTTCTCAGCAAGGGGAGAGGAGAGGGTGAGAGAATTTGGAACTCAAAAAAAAAAGTTAAAATTTGTTTTTATATGTAATCAGAAGAAATAAAATATTAAAAAAAATTAAAGAAAATAAAGTGATTTCAGTCCTCAAAATTCTCATACCACTATGCTTGATCATTTGACCTCTCATGCATTTATCTCACTATAGACTCCATTATAGATATTTTAATACATGCCCCATCCTCCTTTATTAAATCATAAGCCCTTTAAGGGTGGAGTGTCTGTCATTTTTTTTTCACCTTCATATTCCCAGCACTCTGCAACACGCCCTGCATATAAAGGTATTATTAACAAATGTTTGTTCAATTGAGTTGTATTTTTGAACTGGATGTCTCAAATTCAACAAATCGAAAATGGATCCCATTAACTCCCCCATCCATCTCGCCCCTTTTTGAACTGTCCTATTTCTTTCAAGGGCAACACTATCCTTCCAGTCACCCAGGTTCAAAATCTCTGTGTCATTTTCAACACCTTACTCTCATTCACGTGGAATAGTCAATAAGTTGCCAAATCTTGCAGTTTTGATTCCCTTTTATTTTATTTTCAATTCCAAATTCTCTCCCTCCCCCACTGAGAGGGTAAGAAAAACAAAGCGCATGACAGATATGTATAGTTATGAAAAATAAATGTCTGCACTTTAAAAAATTCAATCTTTTTTTTTTTGGTAATTTCTACATTCCTAACATCTTTCCCATCTATATCTCTTTTGTTACATTCATACCACTAACATCTGAATTAAGTCAAGCTTCTCACCCAAACTATTTTAATAGCTGTCTGAACTGGGTTCCCTGTCTTAAGTCTTTCCTTACTCCACTCGATCGCCCTAAAAAAATCACAGGTCTTCACCACATCTCTTCCCCTACTCAAGAAACTCCAATAGCTCCCTATTAACTCTAGGATAGAATACAAATGTCTAAACACAGACATTTAAAGCTTTTTGGCACTTAGAGTTTTTTACATTCTGACCCCTTCCAATCTCTCCAGTGTTCTTTACACATTACTCCTTTCCACGAATTCTAAGATCTCCGGCCGTATTTTCTGTTCCTTAGATACTATCCTCCATTTCCCCTCTCAATGCCTTTGCACTGGTTCGTGCCCTATGTCTAGAATGCTCTTTTCTCTTGAACCTGCCTCGTAAGGATTCCCGACTTGGAATGACTCTGGAGGAGACAGCCAGGCTGATGACTTTGCACCGTCCTGCCTCACTAAAATCCAGTTCACTTGCAAGTCAAGATATGAGCCTCCTGACATCTTTGGTCCTTTTTAAGAACAAAGGAAGAACCACACTAACAGCAACAATACCACCACCTTCCTCAGGAGGCCTTTCCCCTATCTTCTAATTGTTAGTGTCTTCCCTTCTAAGGTTATCTTCCATCTTTTTTTTTCATGTATCTTATATATACCTGTTTATATACATGTTAATTCCCCTTCTCCATTAGAATATAAGCTCCTTGAGGGCAGAGATTATTTTTTATTTTTTTCATATCCCCAGCCTGGCATAAAGTAAGCAATTAATGCATTCTTATTGATTGATTGATAAATTGCACTGACACTATTCTTTCATCCCTTAATTGCCTACAGAGGGCTATTCTGTAGAAAACTGGTAGCAGAGTGATTTAGATTGCTGTCCTAGAAGGGGGTTAGGAGGGGGCAATTACATTTCTCTCCTACAGAGCCTGAATGACATCCCAGAATAGAATTGTGACATACCATCCCTAAGGGCACTCCTCTCTCTTCTCACCTTCCCCAGCCCAGGATTCTCCTGCTGCCCAGTCTATCCCCTTACAGAGAAAAACATCTGGTAGACTAGTTCATAGTAAGACAACGAGCAAGTTAGTTACCCTCTTCAGACTGAGGGTTTGTGTTTTCAAAAAGGAAATGGGAGAAAAAAAAGGCAATGCTTAACCCCTACGCCAAAGAGGAATAGATATTAGTAATTAGAATGGGAAGAGATCTTAGAACTTAGAATACTAAGACATTTAGAATCTAGAACATGGAATGTCAGAACTGTGAACATAGAATGGAAGAGTTGGAAGTGACCTAAGAGAACTCCTTCAACCTTTTTATTCTACAGATGGAAAAACAGGCACAGAGAAGGGGAAGAGATGATGCTAAGATCACACAGTTAGGGACAGAGACGGTACTAGAACTTTGATCTTCTAATTTCCAGTTCCTTTTTAATGGTGAAATGTCTGGTGTTGATAAGGGGAATATTTTGGGGCCAGACATGTTCCTGTCCATGCCTACTTAAGGTCTGCTCTGGGTCTTCTCTTGAATAGGGACAATTCAGTTCAATAAATTTTCCCTTCCAGGGATAATCAGGAATGACCATCAATGAGGGCTGAAATAGTCTGAGGAGTTGCCCCTACAGATTCCTGCTTCCTTCAACCTTCAAAATTCATATAATTCGTGCACATTTTTATGTTCTTTAAGGTTTCCAAAACCCTCACCAGTATCAGTGACCATTTGACAGATGAAGTCCCCAAGCGGTTAAGTGATTTTCCCAGGGTCACACAGCTGACTTGCAGTTGCAAAATAGGCAAGAACCCATGGCATCCAATTGAATGTAAGCTCCTTGAGGGCTGCTTTCTTTTTTGCTTTTCTATTCTTCCTCTTTCCTCCCCTCGACCCCCACCACAATTCATAGTATATAGTAGCCAAATAATTAATAGTTATTAAATCCAGGTTAAATGATTTTTTTAAGTCCTCTGCTTTTTTCACCTCACTTTTTTCAGTCATAATAATCTGGGGAAGAGGGGGTTGAATTTGGGAAGGAGGAGTTCTCTGTCTTCTGTATCCCTGGACTAGTTATTTTCTCCCCTGGCATCAGGGGAAGGGTAGGTCCTCAAACCTTTGTCCCTACCCCACTCCTATTCCCTATTTCCTGAGCCCCCAAGCCTTCTACCCTTCAACTCTGGTAGAAAACTCTAACCAGCACATCTCTGACTAATGAAAACGGTGATAAATCTCTGTCCATTGAGCTTGTTTTGCAGTACAAACATTGCCAAACAAGGGCCCATCAGGGCCCCTCCTCCCCACACTGCCCCTGCCTTGCATAGCTTTAAATGGAAACTGTTGCTTTTAACCTCTATTTACTGCTTGAAAACGAGGACATGATTAAGACTAGGGGATGCCTGGTCAGGGAATGAGGGGAGGCCAAGCCAGGTGAGGATCTCCCAGCTCCACACACCTGAGCTGGGCTCCCCTCTGTTCACTAGCCCCTGACTTTTGAGAGCAGATCCCAAATAACTCTCTGAAGTTTGGGTTTTTGGGAGATTGAGAAGAAGCAGAAACCACTCTAAGAGATTAAATGATGAGACCCCAAACTTCCCTTATCAGTCTGATCCTACCCTGTCTTTCCTACTTTCTCTCTCACTTTTGTCTCAACCACTTCTGTAGAGTCAGCTAGGTGTTGAAGTGTATGGCGTGCTGGATCTGGAGTCCAGAAGACCTAAATTTAAAGCTGCCTCAGATGTTTGGTAGTTGTTGTAGACTGTGGGCTAGACATGTTTGCCTCCCCATTTGCAAATTGAAGCCATAAGAGGTTTTACCTCCCAGGGTTGTTGTGAGGATAAACTGAGATAATATTTGTAAATCATTTTGTAAACTTTAAAGTGACATATAAATGCTAGCTATTAATATTATTATCACATTATACTGTACAGTCTCTTCTTACTTCATTAAGTATTTTATTCTTAACCAATTAACTGCAGTTTCTTGAGGGTGTTACTGTCTTGGACTACTCATCTTCATTATTATCTGTGAATATTGTTCTAGCCACAAAACAACCCCATAGATAAGAAAGTAGAGTCTGGAGAGGAGAAGAGATTTGTTCAATGATACACAACTCGTAAGCCAGAAAGACTCAAACCCAGGTATTTTTTTTTCTTTCTTTTTTGTTTTCTTTAAAAATTTTTTAACAGCATTTTATTTTTTCTTCAATTACATATCAAAACTATTTTTAGCATTCATTTTTACAAGATTTCAAGTTCCAAATTTTTCTCCCTCCCTTCTTTCCCCTCTACCTAAAATGGTAGGCAATTTGATATAGGTTATACATGTGTTATCATGTAAAAATATGTTTCCATATTAGTCATAGTTGTGAAAGAAGAAACAAAAGGAAAAAAAAACTCACCAAAAAAGAATAAAGTGAAAAAAGTGTGTTTCAATCTGCACTCAGAGTCCAACAGTTCTTTATCTGGATGTGGATAGCATTTTCCATCATGAATCCTTTCTACTCTTGGATTGTTGTGTTGCTGAAAAGAGTTGTCATTCATAGTTGAGATGATCACACAATGTTGCTGATACTGTGTACAATATTTTCCTGGTTCTGTTTATTTCACTTTACATCAGTTTGTATACGTCTTCCCAGGCTTTTTTGAAATCTGCCTGCTTATCATTTCTTATTGCACGATAGTATTCCATTATAGTCATATACCATAAGTTGTTTAGTCATTCCTCAATTGATGGGTATCCCTTTAATTCTCAATATTTTGCCACCATGAAAAGGGCTACTATAAATATTTTTGCAAATAGAGATCCTTTTTCCTTTATTATGATTTTTTTGGGATGTAGACCTTGTAGTAGTAATGCTGGATCAAAGAGTATGCAGTTTGGTTGCCCTCCAGGCATAGTTCCAAACTTCTCTCCAGAATGACTGGATCAGTTCCCAACTCCACCAACAGTGCAACAGTCCCAATCTTCCCACATCCTCTCCAACATTTACAATTTTCCTTTTTTGTCATATTAGCCAATCTGGGTATGAGGTGGTACTTACTTTGTTTTAATTGCATTCCTCTAATCAAAAGTGATTTAGAGCACTTCCTCAAATGCTTAAAGATAGCTTTGATTTCTTCATCTGAAAACTGCCGGTTCATATCCTTTGATCACTAGTCACTTGGGGAATGGCTTGTATTCTTATAAATTTGACTCAGTTCTCTATATATTTGAGAAACGAGGCCTTTATCAGAGACACTTGCCATAAAGATTATTCCTCAGCTTTCTGCTTTCCTTCTAATCTTGGTTGCGTTGGTTTTGTTTCTGTAAAAGCTTTTTAATTTAGTATAATCAAAATTATCTATTTTATATTGTGTCATGCCCTCTACCTCTTGTTTCATCATGAACTCTTCCCTTCTCCATAGATCTGACAGGTAGACTATTCCTTGCTCTTCTAATTTGCTTATGGTATCACCCTTGATGTCTAAATCATGTACCCATTTTGCTTCTGTCTACAGCGTCCCCTGATCTGCCCTCTCTTCTGTCAGTTCCCCTCCCCCCATGACCCTTTCCTTAATTTGTCCCCTCCTATTTTCCTGCTGGGTAAGATAGATTTCTATATTCAACTGATTTTGTATATTATTCTCTCTTTGAGCCAATACCAATGAGAATAAGATTCAAGTGATTCCCATTGCCCACCCTCCCATCTTTCCCTCCACTATAATAGGTTTTCTATACCTCTTTCAAATGAAATAATTTATCCTTTTCTACCTCTTCCTTCATTCTGTACCTAGTGTACGTCTCTTTTTCATCCCTTAATTTTTTTTATATCATTCCCTCAAATTCACCTTATACTTGTATCCTCTGTTTATGTGTATTCCTTCTAGCTATATTATTAGTGGCATAGTTTTTAAGAATTAGAAGTATCCTCTTCCCATGTAGGGATGTAAACAATTCAGCTCTGTTGAATCCTCCATGTTTTCTTTTCCCTTTCCCCCTTTTTATGTTTCTCTTGGGTCTTGATATGAGAGATCAGATCTTTTGCTCAATTCTGGTTTTCTCCGTATGAAAGCTTGAAATCCTTTTATTTCACTAAATGACCATTTTTTTCTGTTGAAGTATTATGCTTAATTTTGCCAGGTAGGTGATTCTTGGTTCTAGTTCTGGCTCCATTGTCTTCCAGAATATCATGTTGCATGCTCTCAGATCCTTTGCTGTTGCAGCTGCTAAGTCCTGTGGAATCCTGATCGTGGCTCCCCGATGTTTGAATTGTTTCTTTCTGACCTGACAGTTCTGAAATTTGGCTATGATGTTCCTAGGAGTTTGTATTTTGCCATCTCTTTGCTAAGGTCATCCATCCATGGATTCTTTCAATGCCTATTTTGCCCTCTGGTTCCAGTATATTAGAGCAATTTTTCTTTACAATTTCTTGAATGACGCTGTCCCGGTCCTCCTTTTGATTGTGCCTTTTAGGCAGTCCCACGATTCTGACATTGTCTCTCCTGGATCCAATTTCCAGGTCATTTGTTTTTCCAGTGAGGTATTTTCCATTTTCTTCTTCTTTTTATGCTTTGAATTTGTCTGATTGATCCTTGATGTCTCATACAGTCATTAGCTTATATTTGCCCAATTCTAACTTTTAAGGAGTTATTTTTCTCAATTAGCATTTGTGCTTCCTTTTCCATTAGGTCAATTTTACTTTTTAAGGAGTTCTTTTCTTTAGTGGATTTTTATATCTCCTTTTCCATTTAGCCAGTTCTATTTTTTTAAGCAAGTGTTTTCTCTTTACAAGCTGTTTATTCTTTTTCATCTTTCTCTTGCATCACTCTCACTTCTTTCCCAGTTTTTCTTCTACCTTTCTAATATGATTTTCAAGCTCCTTTTTTCAAGCTCTTCTATGAGTCCCCTATCCCAGGCTTCTTGTGCCAAGGGCAGCAGGCCCTGGCTTTTTATCTGGTGCTGAATTGATGTGCCCTGAGGTCCACGGGGGACCCTAGTGTCTAGCGCTGTTCAAGGGAGTGGAGGGGGATGGCAAATCCAGATCTTCTGACTCAAAATTCAGTCCTTTTTCTACTTTATCTTGCCCATTCTTTAGCACTTAATATGATAGGTCTATTTTCTGAGGTTCACAAAATACTTACCAAGAGTAACTAGCACAGGTATTACTATCATCCCTGATTTACAATTTTATAAAACTCAGCCTCAAAGATATTATGTCCTTTATGGTTAAATGTTAGGGGCAGAATTTGAACTCAGGTCCCCTGACTCCTATATGCAGGCACATACTGTATTACTGTGTGTAACACCTATAACAGATGCTCACTACATATCTGCTGATAGACTAAGGGGTAGTCTTAAAACCATGGTTTAAGAGAAAGAACATGTTATCGTCTGGGAGTCAGAAGACCTAGCTTCAAGTCTTGTCCCCCACATTTACTAGCTGTGTGACTACAAACAAACCATTCAAACTCTCTGACCTTTACTTTTTCATTTCTAAGACTGGACTCTAAGACTTGTACCACCTAAAAGAAAGTGCTTGGTAAACTGGGTTTGAGTGTAGGACCTTGGGTAAGTTACTTCCATTTGGGGACCCTTAGTTTCTCTATCTGACAAAGGGAGAATATAATACCTACCTCACTGATTTCTCTGAGCTTTTGTGAGGATTCAGATAATAACTTTAAAAGTACTTCAGAAAGTTAAAAGTGCTGTGTAAATGTTAGGTGGTGCTAGAGGTGCAGACAGATTATTCTTTCTCCAAATAGCACCCTAGCTTTGGTGCCAAGAACTAGGTGCCAATTGGCATGGCATTCAGATGCACTTATTTTCATGTGGCTTACTCAGTGTCAAAACTCAGATCACTTTCCCCTTTCATCTCTCCTTTTCTCTTTCTTGGACAACCTACTTACCTCAAGATTTACTGAGGTCCTGCTATGTCCAAGGCACTGCCGGAGAAACTAAGGAAATGGAAACAGTCCCTGCCCGGAAGCAGTTAACTTTCTACTTCAGACTCTGGCTCAAATAAAGAAGGCTGTCAAGGCATGCTAGGTGGAGAAGTGGACAGAATGCCAGACCTGGAGTAAGGATTCTTCTCGAGTGCAAATCTGACCGTAGACACTTACTAGCTATGTGACCCTGGGCAAGTCACTTAACCCTGTTTGCCTCAGTTTCTTCATGTGTAAAATGAACTAGAGAAGGAAATGGCAAACCACTCCAGTATGTTTGCCAAGAAAACCCCAAATGGGGGTCACAAAGAATCAGAAAAGACTGAAATGACTCAGGACAAGCAAATATTCAAAAGTTCATGGAACCTCAGAGATGGAAGGGACCGCAAAGGATATTTGATCTAAACTGTACTTGAACAAGAACATACTAACCTTAACAAGCAGCTTCTGGCTTCTACTTCAATACTTTCTTAGATGGGGAACTCACTCCTTAGGAAAGTAGCTTACCCCATTTTGGGGGACTCTAATCCTTAAGAACTTTTTAATATATTAAGGGAGTTGGAATTTTCAGAAAAGAGAGGCTACCTTTAAAACCCCATCTCTGCTCATAAAGACAAGATTTAAAAAATCAGGGTTTATCTTTGAGTTCTTAGAACCCAGGATGCTCCAGAACCCTAGGATGACCCAGAACTTGAAGAGACTCTTAAAGAGTATCTGGTTCAAGTCCCTATCATAAAACTGTGGTCCAGAAAGCTTAAATGCAGGACCACAGAGGGAGTAGGTTAGGGGCTAGTTAGTTAAGGGAATGGTACACCTTGCTAATAAAACCAAGGTAACAGGTTCCAACCATTGAGGGTAAGTTAGATAGATGTCAATCAACTAACATTTATTAAGTGCCTACTTTGTGCCAGACACTGAAAAGCACTGGGGATCCAAAGAAAGGCTAAAACAGCACCTGTTTTCAAAGACCTCAGAGTTTAATGGTGTGAACTTAGGCATGCTTAGTTCTAGTCTTTGACTGAATTTCCCAAAGGCATGCCTTGAAAGCAAGGAAGACAAATGATAAAACAACCTAACAGAAGCAACAAATATAACCCACATTTCTTTAGTACTTTATGGTTTTACAAAGCACTCCTGATGATGTATAAGGTAGGTTATGAAAGTATCATTGTTCCCATTTAACAGACAAGGAAACTGAGGTTCAGTTCCAAATCACACAATCATCATTATGGCCAATACTAGAAGTCAGTTACTTCTGATGCAACCAATTTATCCATGGACACACATTTAGTAAGTCATCAGAGCCAGCATTTATACCCAGGTCTTTTGAATCCAAGAGCAAGCCATCCCCACTTCTATAGAAACATGAAAGCACATCTGGCTTCAAGTCTTGTCCCCCACATTTACTAGCTGTGTGACTACAAGGAAACCATTTAAACTCTCTGACCTTCACTTTTTCATTTCTAAGATTGGACTCTAAGACCTGTACTACTTAAAAGAAAGTGCTTTGTAAACTCTTTATCTACACAATAGGGGCAAAATATGCATGTTACCTGTAACCTCACAGGATTGCTGTGAAGAAACTCTTTACATGGTGAACCTCAACTCAAAAGAGAGATGTAGGCTATTATTACCCAACTGATAATGGGTCACCTTTGTATAGAAAGGAAAACACATTCTTATTAAGGGAGAAAAGCCAATTCTCTTCCCCCCTCCCCCTCCCCAGGACTGAACAAGAGAAAGTAAAATTTAAGCCTAGGAAGGACTTCATGAATATTCAGAGAGGAAGGGAGGTATGGAAGATCTTTTCCAACAAGTATCTACAGGTAGCTTATTACAAGCTCAACACTCTGCTAGGCACTAATGGGGAAAAAAGAAGCCTCACTATGAAGGTAAAAGTTAAACATAAGAGCTTGAAGGGACTGAAGAGGCCATCTATTCTAACTTCCCTCATTTTATATATGACAAAACTGAGACCAGAGGAGATGAAATTATCTGCTCAATGTATAATCTAAGAATGACACACAAAACAATCTATAATCAAATAGTAAATTTTACAACAGGGCAAACTGTAAGTTCAAGGAAGAATAGGTTATGTGGACTTGGAGGAAAGAGTTGGGTTAAAAAAAAAAGAGCAGAGGGTAGGTTACTTGGGCTTTAGTCTTGTCCATGCTACCAAATAGCTGTGTGACTGGAGCAAGACGATGCCCTTTTCTGGGCCTCAATGTTCTCTTCTGTAAGATTTGATGGGACTAGATAAGGCCCTTCAAGTTATAAACATTGTAGGGTTTTGTGCTCTGAGGCTAACTCTCCTGAGAGTTCTGCTCAGCTAAGGAATCTGGGATTTCAGACTAATTTAGACACTTCATTAATGAAGAGGAAGGAGAAGGGGGAAGAGAAGAAGGAGGAGGAGAAGGAGGGGAGGAAGCCTGTAAGAAAAATCAACAGAAGGGGATAAAACAGCTGGTCCTGGTGAAGAGGAGAGAAATCCATATTTAGGCAACTGTGATCATATAAATGTGTCTCTGTGTGAGTCTGTGTGTCTCTTTGTTTAAGTGTGTATCTGATTTTTTCCCCCAGATATCTGTGCCTCTGGGCTGATCTTTCCCTTCCCCTTTTATTTTCCCTTCCACTTGTCTTTTTTCTCTTGTTTTCTCACTCCATCTTTCTTGTCCCATCCTATCTTCTCCTATCCTCTTCACCCCCTGTCCCATGCTTCCTCTACCCTGCTTTCTTCTGTCCTCTCCCCCTTCTATTCTCCCCTTCCCTTCTCCTCTCTTTTCTCCCCTCTTCTTTTCCTTCCCTACCTTTCCCTCCTTTCCTCTGTCCCCTCTTCTCCTCTCCCCCCTCTGCCCTTCCCTGTCCTATTTTGTTCTCTTCTTTCCCCTCTAATTCTCTGGAATATTCTCCTTTTCTCCAATTTTCTCTCCCTTTCCTTCTTTTCCCTCCTCTCCCCCCCCATACCCTTCTATCCTGCTCTTTCCCTCCCTCTTCCTGGTAACTCCTCTCACTTTCTTCCTCCCCATCCCCATCCCTCTCCTCTCCTCTCCCTTTTTACTAACCCGCCCCCAACCTCCCCTCCTTTTCCCTCCCTTCCTCCCTAGCCCTCTTCTCCCTGCTGCTGCTGCTGCTGCTGCTGCGCCTGTTCCCCGCTGCTGACTTTCTGACTTCTTAACTTGTCAGCAAATCCCAAAGTTAAAAATGCACACGCACCCAGGCCGGCAGCCAGCAGGGCTGTCTGGCCGCGGCTCCAGATGTGGGGGCCACCGCGCAGCCCGCCAGC
>CM053584.1:204098880-204115407 GCA_028627135.1 Pseudochirops cupreus
TTCTCACCTTTTCTAATTACCTCCAGGCCTACCTATGATTCCGGGGCCCGGGGACCTGATCCAGGACCGAGTCCCAGACTCAAAATATCAGAGCTGGGTGAGACTCCAGACCAACCCCCACGATTTACAGGTGAAGAAACTGAGACCCAAAGATGGGGTTTCACAGCTCGCCCAGGGTCTCACAGCAGAGGTGGGACCCAGGTCCTCCGACTCTCAGATTATAATATGTTTTGCTGGAAAAGTGGTCTGGGAACTGCAAGCGGGGGCACGGGGGTGAGGTGTAAGAAAAGACCCTCTCTCTCTCCTCTAAAAAAGGAGTTCCAAGAAGCCAAGTTTTCTCGGTCGCTACAGCCAGAACTTTGAGATTCCGTAGTAGCCCTGGGGGCAGGGGTGACGGAAAATTTTTATGGGGATGTCCGAGCCTGAGGCAAAGGGATGGACTAGATGATCCAACTCTCCCGGTCCGAGTCAATCCTGAGAAGGGCTTTCGTTGCCCCCTAGATTGCCCCCCAGCCTTCCCCTCCCTCTCACTCACATGACCTTGGGGGCAGGGAGAGGTGAATTTCACCGGACCCCTCAGAGACAATAGGCCCCCACCTTGGCCTGCCAGAGCCGGGGGCAGGAGAGGCAGGCAGGGACCACACGGGGAAGGTCCCCTTCCCCCGCGCTTCTGGCCTCTGCACAGACGCCCCTCCCCCGCCCCCTCCAAAGCTGTCGAGCCCCGGCCCCCTGAGGGTGAGAGAGGAGGGCAGCGCGCTGGCCCGGCGGCTCGAGGAGGCCCCACTCTGACAATCTTTCCTTTGTTTGTTTTCCTAAATCTGGGAGGCCCGAATTCCTGCCGGATTCCGTATGTTTCACTCAGGAAGGAGGCGCCCCCCCCGCCCCCCTCCCCCAATCCTCTTTTCATGTCAAGCAGCGGCTGCTGGGGAATGGCAGGTTCTTCTGGGAGTCCGATCGGGCCCCAGCCCCTCACCTCGGGGGAGGGCAGGGGGAGGAGGGCCAGCCCAGAGCAGAACAGAGAGTCCCAGGCCGCTGGGACGGCCCTCCCCGGACCAGAGCCAGCTTGGGGGGACAGGGAAAGGGGGGAGGACGAAGGAGAGGGGAGGGGGAGAAGGGGGAGCGGGCTGAAAAAAACAAAATAGGGGGGAAAACCCCCGGCAAGTTTTAAAAGACATAAAAGCCAGACCAACCCCCAGTCTCACGCCTCAGCTCGACACCCCCTACACTCTTATACCTCCCTCCTTCCTTTTTTTTTCCGCCTTCCAAACTTTAGCCTCATTAATTTCCAAAAAAAATTTCCCCCAATAAAAGGCAAACATGGAAAGAAAAACAAACTATTAGAAAATAGAGGAGGGAGGAAATGTTATTTAAAAGGTTACCAGACCGCATCATTTTCCAATGATATTATATACTCCCTGCAGTATCCAAAATATATATGGGCTCTGGGCCAAGAATGTTAAAAAAAAAAAGAAACTTAAAAAAAATCCAGGCTTAGACACAACATCTGGACTGGGGAGTGAACAAACCCCCCATTTATCACACTTAATCCTGCAATGAAGCAATCAACAGTTTACTTCTGTTTTGCTAATTTAGCTGCTTTCAAGCTCCTGGCCTAGTCCAGACTGGGAATTAAGTGTCATTTGTGAAGAGTCTGCCCTTCTAGCCTTCCCTTCTTCAATTTCTTTTTCTCCTGGTTTTGCTCATCGTGTGTGTGTGTGTGTGTGTGTGTGTGTGTGTGTGTGTGTGTGTGTGTGTGTGTGTGTGTGTGTGTGTGTGTGTGTGTGTGTGTGTGTGTGTGTGTGTATCACAGAGTGTCAGATTGGGGGAGAATGAAAGATGAATGGAAAAGAGGGAAGGAAAGAAAGAAGGAAGATGAGAGGAGGAAGGAAAGAAGAGAGGAGAAAGGCAGGAAAGGAAGAAAAAAGTTAAAGAAATAATACCCATAAAGTTCATCTTTTTTTCTCCTACATCCTGTGAAAAATGCAGAATCTGACCTTGCCCTAACATTCTTTTTCTCTCTCCCCCCCCCCAGTATTCCATGGAACCCATCTATCTCTCTGAGCCCTCACGAAGTCCTCCTACACCCTTAGACCCAACAGAGATTATGCCACCAGACCACATCCTGGTTTTGACCCAAGGTCTGCAGACATCCAAAGTAGAGTCACCTCACAACAGGTAAAACCTCTGCCTAGGCTGTAGCCCTGCTAACTGACTTCTCTGAATGTTTATTACTCGGTGCCAACCTTGTGCCTAGTACTGTCTGAAGGCACATAGACACCTCAGGCTAACACGTGGTGGCTCTGACACACACACACACACACACACACACACACACACATGCATACACTGGGATCTTGGGCCAGAGGTGGCTGCGGTTCATTGGCAGATGACAGAAATGAAGAATGAGGACTCCCAATGGGAGAGCATCCTGTGGGAAGGCCGTGGTGAAGGCCTGGGAGCCGGGCAGAGAGTGTCAGGGAGACAATGGGATCCTCTGAGAGAGGGAACAAATCAGGGAGAGTGTATCATTTGAGGATTACTCAATAAATCCCTGGGACCCTTGCCCAGTGGGGCCTGTGCCAGAGCTGAGGTTGGCCTGGGGAAGTAGAGAGACTTCCCTTCCCTGTAGCAATCTCCCCGTCCCTTCTCCTCCCCTTCCTCCCCATCCCATGGGGCCTCTCTATCTTAGTCTCCCCCCCTACACACATTATCTCGGTTTTTCTCTCTGTCTCCAATTGTTTTTCTCAGTCTCTGCTTCTCTGCCTTAGTCTCTCCATCTCTGTCTGTTTCTACTTTCCAGTCTGTCTAAATTTCCTCTGAACAAGCATAGCTCCTTGTTCCTGAGGTCTGAGGGTGAGAAGGAGGAAGAGAGAGGTGGGAAGAGGTATCACAAGGAAAACGAAGCCTATGAAGCAAGGAGAACTGGCCTAGGCACCTGCAGCCAGGCAGATATTGATTACTTGGTCAGAGACAGATTAAGAACCTCTGAGTTCTTTACAGTTTGTAATGTCTGTAGCAAAAAGAACACTAGATTTGAAGTAAGAAAAACTGGGCTCCACTCCCAGCCAGGATTTACTACCTATAGGACTTTGGATAAATCATTTCCTTTTTCTGCCTCATTTTTCAAATTGTAAAAGAAGGAATTGGTGTTAGTTTTCTAAGAGCTCCTTTCAGTTCTGAAATGAAGGAGCCTATCTTAGGGGGAAAAAAAATCATGGCATCATGTTGAAAAATATCCCTAAACATTTCAATATGTTTAACAGTAGAAAACTGGCTTATTGTTATTTTATTTAAAAGTTAGTTTTTAGCAATGTGTATTTTTAAGATTTAAAGGTCACCAAAAGTGTTTAATGGGAATAAAGAAAATAGACCTTTTCTATCCACTATTTTTCTCCTAGTGCACTGCAGGAACTAGTAGATGCTTAGGAGGGTGCGTCTCCCTCCTCTAACTTACCCCACAAATCCTTCTGAGGTCTGTCATCCCTTGCCTTAAATCACACACTTCTCTAGTCTTGGTAAGGGAGCTTAGTATCAAGAGTAGGTCCAGGATGGAGAGAAAGTTGTTGTTCTGGTATGGAGGTTCCTGCTATGGTGATGGTCCACTCACTCACACTTTGGCCCTAGCCAAATTGACCTTTTTGTTACCTCTCACACATACAATACTAGCTTCCATCACTCATCTCTGGGCCTTAATTTAGGGTGTTCTCATTGCTTGGAATATCTTCCATTCTGCTCCTCTGCCTCCTTGAATTCCTAACTTCCTTCAAAGTTAGACACAAGGTCCACTTCCTACAGGAGACCTTTCCTAGCTACCAGTGACTCCTCTCTCTCAAATTATTTTGGATGTAATTTACTTTGTATACATTTAATTGATATGTCAATTAGGCATACTTAATTGGATGCATGCTCCCATAGAGCATAATAATGCTCTCGACGTCAGGGGCTATTTCATATTTTGTCTTTGAATTCTCAGGACCTACCATAGTGCCTGGAACATAGTAGGTAATTAATGAATGAAATTAATTGATAGATTTATAGAAGGGAAAATTTCTTAAGATATCTAAGCTAAGAGATTTTATTAATTTAAAGAAAAGTTTTATTTCTGTCTTTTGTTTTTACATCACTTTCATTTCCAGATATGAAAACTCCCCTACTCATTAAACCTTTCCTTGTAACAAAGATACAAAGACCAGCTGTCACGTCAACCATAACAGACAGCATAAAATAACATTCCACACTTATGTCCTCCACTTCAGCAACTGGAGATGGATGCATTTTTAAAATCTCTTTTCAGGGACCAAGATTGATCAATATAATTATTATTCAAGTTCATTTTATTGCTCTTATTTTATCCAGTTGTTCTTTTTCACCTTGTTGCTATCAATTGTGTTTTTTGGTTTTCCTGGGTTTGCTTACTTCATTCTGTATGAGTTCATAGAAATCTTCCAATGTTTCTCTGAATTCTTCATCCCCATTCTCTGTCCCCAGTGTTTAGTCTCTTCCTATCTCTGAGATTCTTCCTTGCTGCCTTAAAAATGTGTGTTTTCTTCTTCCTTGAGAAAGTTTTGATCCTTACTATTCCAGATAATTATTGTCACATATACACATATATATATGTGACAATAATAACATATAAGATGTGTACATACACAAAACTGTGTAATTCTCTCTGTGTGTATTTGTTCATCTTTATTTTTTCCTTTTCAGTGCTCAGTATTTGAGCCCTCTTTCCGTATGTATCCAGGGACATCTTGACCTCTTGAAGTCTCAAGGAAGCTAGATTCCTGGCACCCTGACAGCCTAGCCCTGAAGGTTTCCTGTGACCTAATCATCCATTTGGTTAGACCTATCCCCAATATAGTAAACTGGTTACACATGGTTAGGAGTCCATGCTGCTCAGTCCCATGTCTCTGTCTAGGATGCCTTGTGAAAGTTCTGAGCCTTACTATCAGTACAACTTACTGGGCATTTCTGTTTAGTCATCTTCCTCTGTGTTTCTGTCCTCTTTTCCCAACTAGATCCACCTCCCAATCCCTCCAAAGCTGTGGAGCATTGGGAGAGAAAGACCAAGGGGAAGTGGGAGTGGGGGTGATGCTGGATGTCTCCCTAATCAGACTCCTTGTGGGAGAATCTCATACATTTCTCTATCATCTCACAGCATCAAACCATATAGAAGGTGCTCTATAAGTATCGAGTAAGTATTGGTTGAATTTTGCCCTACTCAGTAGTGAGTCACATCGGTACCTGGTAAGATGGAGGCATTTTCATGATCCCCTCATCTATCTAACTTCTCTGCAAATTATAGTCTTAGAGTGTTGACTTAACTAGAGCATGGAGAGGTTGTCACTTTCCCAGGGTCACATAGCCATTATGTGCTAGAGGTGACGCTCAAACCCAGGTCTTCTGAACTCTTAAGTCCAGCTTTCTGTCAATTAAACAACATTGCCTCTGTGTGGTATATAGTAGGTGTTTATTAATTGCTTGGTTTTTTTTTTCTTTTTTGAGGGGGGAAGGTAGGGAAATTGGGGTTAAGTGACTTGCCCAAGGTCACGCGGCTAGTTTTTGTGTTAAATGTCTGAGACTGGATTTGAACTCAGGTACTCCTGAGTCCAAGGCCCATGCTCTATTCCCTGTGTCACCTAGCTGCCCCTATACTCCCCTTTTCTTCTCTCCTCTTCCCTCCTCTATCCATCTTTTCTCCTCTCTCTTTTTCCACTTTTAAAGACAATTATAGTCCATCCCCATCTTATAGGGAAGAGAAGCCTGAATTCCCTTCTATTGACAGCTTGGTCCTCTCCTTCCGCCCCTCACCCCATCTGCTTCCTTCAAGTATAGCTATGGGTCCTTAGATCCTTCTACCCCATTTGTCCCAGACACCTCTCCCAGGAGGTTTTAGTGTTGGGATAATGTCAATCCATTTGGATGCAGAGATCTACTAATATGGGTCTTCAGGCCCCAGGGACAGGCTGGCTCAACATTCCCACGAAGCCTTCTTTTCCTCCTCCTCCCCCCCTTTTCCCCTCTCCCTCCTTTCAGTATACCAGGCTGAGGGAAAGAGATGGGGACTTGAGAGGAGCCATTGTGTGACTGGATCTCCTAATTCTGTGGTTGATTACTGCCTCCTTCCCTGCCCCCTTTTCCCTCCCTCCCCAGCGTTCTGCCACCAAGGATTCTTTTCCTCTTGATCCCGTTTCAGGAGCTAGGGAAGCCCTTTCTCAGCACCCCTTTAAGCCAGAGGTTCCTGTCTCTAGGGGACCCAGATGCAGAGGGTACCAGATGTGTGTCTGGTTGGTCTATATGTGTACATGTGTGTGTCTGTGTCTATGTGTATGTTTACCTCTAGCATGACAGTGAAATGGAGCAGAGAAAGGGGGAAAGTCCCCATGGAGGAGACATTGTCACCAAGCCAATGGCTCCTGCGTAGGCAGAGAGGTTGGCAGGAGAAGTGCGTGGGCCCTAGTCAGAATGGCACCCGGGATAGGGCCAGGTCCTGAAGGCAGGTAAACAGGATACTCTGTGCTGAGTGTGTGTGAAGGTGGGGGGATTTTAGGCGGGTGTTGGGGGAGGGGTACAATAGCCCATTGTGCTTTCTGAAATCATCTTCCTCTCTATCTTTAGGGGCTGGGCTTCCCAGTGTCTAGGCAGACTCCTCCATTCTCTTTTCCCATCCTGCATGGTTCAGGGACACTGGAGACACTGCCCAGTGAACTAATTTGGGTTCTCTTGTCCTTACCTAGACTGTCATGGATGAGACAGAGATGGGGACATGTCCTGGTCCTTCTCCAATGGCAGGCTGATGGACTGTGTTTCATGGACTGCTGAGTTCTGTTGAACTGGGAAATTCCAGCAACCTGGGGGCAAGGAAGTATTCGTTAGGATTGGTACTGCCATTTGGCTTTAGGATCTCAAAGATGTCCTGAATGTTTTCTAACTAATAATACTGACTGATGCATTTAATTCTACACTGAGAATTGTCTTCTTTTACTTTAAGGCTCTCGTAACCTCCATACCCCAGACCAAACAAACAAATAAAGGCTTGAAGGATTAATCAATGACTTCCCCCTCCATATAAAGTTGACCATCTTTTCTGAAAGCCTTATTTTGAGCCAATAACACATAGAAATAAAGTTTCCTAGACCTAAGTGCAGGCAGCTAGATGGTACAGTGGATAGAGTGCCAGGCCTAGAGTCAGGAAGACTCATCTTCCTGAGTTCCAATCTGGCCTCAGATACTTACTAGCTATGTGACCCTGGGCAAGTCACATAACCCTGTTTGCCTCCATTTTCTCACCTGTAAAATGAACTAGAGAAGGAAATGGCAAACTGCTCTAGAATCTTTGCCAAGAAAATTCCAAATGGGGTCACAAATATTTGGACGTGACTTAAATGATTAAACAACAGGCCTAGTTGTGTCTACTCTAGGTACACAAGTAGCTCCTGGAAGAATCATAGAATCATAGCATAGTTCTACAGCCAAAAGGAAACTAGAAAGTATCAAGTCCAAACTCTTCATGGTATAGACAGGGAAACTGAGGGACA
Organism: Pseudochirops cupreus; assembly: GCA_028627135.1. Taxonomy (NCBI): domain Eukaryota; kingdom Metazoa; phylum Chordata; class Mammalia; order Diprotodontia; family Pseudocheiridae; genus Pseudochirops; species Pseudochirops cupreus. Next base: position 204,106,419 of record CM053584.1, read on the forward strand.
GAGTGGTTAAGTGATTTGCCCAGAGCCACACAGCTAGTATTTGAGGTAGAATTCGAACCCAGGTCTTTCTGACCCCCAAATCCAGTTCCCTATCCACTATATAATAAAGCTGCTTTGCCAAGGATTTGGTGACCTCAGAAAACTGCCCTCAGAGAGGACCTTAACTATATCAAGATCGTTAGTTATAAGATCTTGACTCAAGGAGGGTGTGTTCAGATTTGGAATGTAGCAAGCACATGAGAAATGGATCATGGTGCCCCCATGGAAGCCATTGGGGATGTAGCAAGTGAAGAATACCAGTGTAAGCCTTCTAAGCTGTCCAGAATAGAGACTTGTCCCAATAGACTGAGCACAGATTGTAGTCGTATTATTGAGACAAACCAACCAACCTACTCCAGAGAATGAGCAAGACCTTCATGCCCCTGAAGTTACAGATGAGCTTGACAGTGACCGTTGTGGCTGTAATGGTGATATTAACAGCGATCACGATGGTGAGGGTGCTGAGCACGAGGAGACAATTTGGTGGTCAAGAAGGGTGGAGTTAGAGTCCTAAAGATTTCAGTTCAGAACTTACCTCGGCCGCTGGCTAGCTGTGTAACCTTGGACAAGTTGCTTAACCTCTCTGAGTGTCAGTTTCCTCATTTGTACAGTGCTAATTGGAGAAGAAAATGGCAAACCACTCCAGTATCTTTGACAACAAAATCCCAAATAGGGTCATCAAGAGTCAGACATGATTGAAAAACAACTGAACAACTGAACAGTGTTCATAATGTCTGCAGTATCTGCCTCACAGGGTTATTGTAAAGTTCAAATGAGATCACATAGGTCTATCTATATCTGTCTGTCTATCCTTCTGTCTGTTCATCCATCCGTCTCTCTCTCTCTCTCTCTCTTTCCATCTATCTATCCCTCTATAGTTCCATCCATCTCTTTCCAACTGTCTTTTCATCCATTCATCCATCTATCTTTCATCTATCTATCCTTCCATCCATTTCTAGAGAAGAAAGGTGGGGAAAGATACCTATTTATACAGCAAACTTTTTATTGTAATTGTTCTTGTTATTGGGGGGAAGACAAATGCTGGAAATTCCCTAGACTGTGTGTGAAACTCTTTTTTTTTTTGCTTTGTGGAGGGGGAATACAGGACAATTGGGGTCAAGTGACTTGCCCAAGGTCACATGGCTAGTAAGTGTTAAGTGCCTGAGTTCAAATTTGAACTCAGGTCCTCCTGACTCCAGGGTGGTGCTCTATTCACTGCTCTACCTAGCTGCCCCTGGAACTCTTGATACACGTCAAAATGGAAATCTCTTATGGGGCAAATGGAAATTGCTCTTTTGGGGAATTTATAGCCCAACTTGACTACTTTTTACCTGGGTGATGTTGGGTACATCACATCACTTCTCTGGGAGTCAATTTCCTCATAGAGAAAATGAGGGTTTTGGACTGGAAGATCTCTAAGGTATTTTTTAGCTTTGTATCTATGATCCTAAGTACATGGGTCCTTTCAATCAATTAACTATTTATTAAGTACCTTTTATGTGCCAAGCACTGTGCTAAGCTCAGAGGATGTAAAGAAAAGCAAAAAACAAAACAAAACCACAAAGAAACCCCAAAACAAATAGTCCCTGTGAGTTTACAATCTGATGAGAGAGAGACAATATGCAAGTAACTTTACAAAAAAAGATCTATATACAGGAAAAATTGCAGGTCATCACAGAAGGAAGGCATAAGTTTTAAGGAGAATTGGGAAGGGCTTCTTACAGAAGATGAGACTTTAGCTGGGACTTGAAGGAAGCCAGAAAAGCCAGGGATGAGATGAGATGGGAGAAAATTCCAGACATGAGGGACAACCTGTGAAAATGCTGAGTCTGGTGATGGAGTACCTTGTGTGAGGAACACAGAAAGAAGGCCAATGTCACTGGATCAAGAAGTATGTACAGGGGAGTAAAGTTTGAGCAGACTGGAAAGATAAGAGGGGGTCAGGTTATGAAGGGTTTTAAAGACCAAACAGAGGATTTTATATTTGATCCTGGAGGCAACAGAGAACTACTGGGATCTATTGAATGTGGGATAGTAGGGAGAGTGTGATGTGTGTAATCTCAGAACTATGCTCTAGGAAGACAAGTTTGACAGCTGAATGAAGGGTAGATTGGAGTAGAGAGAGAATGGGCGCAAGGAGACCAATGAGAAGGCTATTTCTAGGCATGAGGTGAGGAAGCCCTGTACTAGGATGGTTACAGTGTCAGAAGAGAGAAGGGGGAGTATATGAGAGAGGTGACAGAGGTAGAAACAATAAGATTTGACAACTGAATGGATATGGGTTGGAGCCCTGTCTTGAACAGTTACTGATACCCTGGTTTCAGGAAATACTGAGTCTGAGGAAGCATTGGGTGGTCCCTGTTCCCCAGTTACTCCCAATCTGCTAAGGGGGACAACTCAGTCTGGAAGAGGACACAGACCAAGGTACTACCAGTATGTGCTGACATGCAGAGAAGTATACATTTATATAAAGAATATGGTCTGAATGGGTGGATTATAGGACTTTTTAAAAAATCCTGAATTTGAGGGTTGAATCGTCTATGAAGAATTGGCCTTAGTTGCTGATTCTTCTTGGGGCCAGGGAAGGAGTTTAGAGGGGAATCATGTAAACATCTTTGAATCTATAGTGACAAGAGTCAAAAGAAATATCTTTTTTTCCCCAGTCCCGTCCAACTCTTTGTAACTCCATTTGGGGTTTTCTTGGCAAAGATACTGGAATGGTTTGCCACTTCCTTCTCCAGCTTATTTTACAGACGAGGAAACAAGCAAACAGGGTTATGTTACTTGCCTAGAGTCACACAGCTAGTGAGTGTCTGAGGCCAGATTTGACCCCAGTAAGGTGAGTCTTTCTGGTTCCAGGCCCAGTGTTCTATCCACTGTACCACCTAGCTGCTCTTGGATAAGTCTCTGGGCTTCAATTTCCTCTTCTATAAAAATGAAGGGGTTGAACTAGATGACCTTTAAATTCTCTTTCAGGTCTAAATCAGTAAACATTCATAATTCACCTACTGGGTTCTGGGGATAAAAAGACAAAACTGGAAATAATTCCTGACCTCAAGGTGTTTACATTCCTCTGAGGAGGAAAATGAGTAGGTACATGAATGTGGGAGGAAGAGAGCTGCAACAGGAGGAAAAAAGAGGAAGGTTTTGGCAGTACAGGCAGTACCTGTTCTAAGCCCTGAGTAAAGATAAAGATTCTAGGGGACAGAAGTATGGCAAGAGTTTATTCTAGCTATGTGAAGGCACCAAGGTGGAAACAGAATGAAGGAGTCAGATAACGTCCATTTCTTCTGAAGGAAGAAGATGGGGGCTTATCATACAGCAGAAGGGATTCAGGATAGTCATCAGGAAGGATTTATTGATAAAAGGGCAGAAGAACAGTGGGATAGGTTACCAAAGCAGGCTGTGAAGTCTTCTCTGGAGAGGCCAGACTGCTCTCTGGAATAATTTCAGTGCTTTCTTGACTAAAGGCAGATGGATGGCCTGCTCCAGCATTTTTCAAATTGTGATCAGAGCACTTCCAGAGAGTACTCAAGATCTAAAAGAGTAAGAATCAATAGATATAACCCACATAAACAAAAGCTTGCAGAAGGTCCTTAGTAACTTTTAAGAGTATAAAGGGCTTGTGAGACCAAAAAGTTTTAGGAGCTGATAGCCAACGTATCGTATACTTGAGATTCTTTCTATTTGGAACACGGGGGAATGACAGCTAGGTTTAGAGTTAAGAGGACCTGAGTTCAAATAAATGTAACCTTTCTGACCCTCAGTTTCCTCATCCTTATAACTCTAAAGCTGCGAATTTCTGGGAGCTGTATAGTAATGTCCTATCTTTCCCAAGATCCTTCAAACAATGGCTTTTTGCCACTAATAATATTCCGTTATCTCCAGTGGAATAAGTGATACACTTGGAGTCCAAAGGCTCGGCATTGTATTAGTCTCACTATTTGTGTTCCTTGGGCAAATTATTTCACCTTATCTGCAGTTTCAGTGTCTTCATCTTCAAAGTGGGGATAATACTTCTACCCTTTTTATAGAGTTGTTGTGAGGCTTAAATGAGAAGGTCCACTGGAAAACATTTTGTAAATGTGATTTGCTACGTAAATATGAATCATCATTATAAGTAGTAACTTTATGCTCACTCTCCTGTAGGCTTATGGGCTCAACGCATGTTGAATAGCATAGTACTTGGCTGAACACAGTAAACACTTAATAAATGTTTTTCATTTATTCATTTATCCGTTCATTTATTCATTGACTAAGTTTCTTATTTGAGACACTTTTAGATGACAATATAAAAAAGGATACAATTCAGGCTCTGCTTTCATGGTACTTCCTATCAATCAACATTTATTTAGTGCTAACTAGGTTCCGAGTTCTATGCTAAGCCCTGGGGATACAAAAAGAGGCAAGAGACAGGTCCTACCCTTAAGGAATTTACTAACCTGGAGTGAAAAGAAGTTAGGGCAGGGCAAAAGCAGGAGTCTCTACCATAAGAGGAAGCAAGGTGTCTAAGTGTTTAGAGCACTGGGCTTGGAAGCAGAAAGACTCATCTTACTGAGTTTAAATCTTACCTCAGACACTTACTAGCTGTGTGACCCTGGGCAAGTGACTTAAATCTTTGCTTGCCTTAATTTCCTCATCTGTTAAATGAGCTCTCTGCTGGGGAATCAGGGAAAGCTTCATGGAAGAAGTGGGAAATGGGCTTTGAAGGAAGGGAAGGTTTTCAATAGATGTATTGGGTTGAGGTGGATAGGATAGTCCATTGTAGATATGGGGGATAAGTGGGAGCAAGAAAATGGTAATGGAAATGGGCAAGATGAGGAAGGGAAATGTGGAGAACAGTTCAACTTAATGAAAAAGAGACTATACAAAAGACGATACAACATAAAGGCAGATAAATAGGTTGGAGCCAGATTCTAAATGCTAAAGTTAGGTGTTAAGTTAACTCATCTCTGTGTGTGTGTGTGTGTGTGTGTGTGTGTGTGTGTGTGTGTGTGTGTAGTGGCATTTGGGACTCTAACCCTACAAGCCCAGGAAGTCCTTGGTCCCAGCATAGTGTAAACCCAACCAATATAAGTGGGCAGATGCTCAGGAAATAGGCTGTGTGGAGTGGCAGGGGGTGAGGAGGGATGGGAGGGGTGGTTTTCTTAAGTACTCACTTCTCTAGGTCATTCTTTACTGAGAAGCAGCTGGTACTGTATACCATATACATGGACATGACCACAGGAGGTGCTGGGCAGAACCACTCACATAGACAGCAGACTGTGTGCCACCACACATATACTATAGACAAATTGGTATGGTCCAGGGCATAGAATCAGGGAGGGGCCCAGCAAGAAAGGATAATACCTGAAGGGCTGAGAGACAGAGAGACTGGAAGTTAGGGTCAGGGGAAATGGGAAGGAATAGGGGTTGAGGGTGGTGGAGAGGGCCCAGGGGGCCTGACCAGTAGTGAGGAGGGAGACTGGGAGTTGGTGGGGTCAGGGCGATGCCTCTTCCTCTGAAATGGCTAGTAGATTGAAAGTCAGCCCCTTCAGGTTGTTTTCAAGCCAGATTTTGGGGGGTGTTTAATATTAATAGTAATGACTGTGGCAGGAAGATAATAGGCTTCAGTCAGATTAGAAGGGGGTAAGCTCTTATCTGTGACTGCTGAAGACATATGTCTTTCACCTGCTCCTTTAATATCCCCCCCCTTTCATTCCACCGCCCACCCCCCTCCTACCATCCTAGAACAAAAGGGGCATTATGGGCTGGGGTGTTTTCAGGCTGCAGCCGGGAGACCTCCCCATCCCCCTCAACCCCCTCTCCTCCTCCCCCCAACGTGCAGGGTTTGAATGAGGCTTTTTCCTCCCGAAGGAGATTAGCTCCGTTTGACAAGGCAGTGAACTTTGGGAGGGGTGAGTGGGGGTCTCCTCGGGGAGCTTCCAAAGTGCAGCCTGACTAATGCTGCCTGAGAGAGACCCCGGGAGACAGAGAGACAGAAAAAGAGAGAGGGAGAGGGAGAGATAGGGAACAACAGAAGGTGGTAGTGAGATGGAGAGAAAAACACATAGGCAAATGTGCACAGAAAGGAGGAAAAAAACAGGGAGCCATAGTGCAAAACAGAAACAGAGATAGCCAAAGGGAAAGCTGAGGAAAAGCTGCAGAGAGAGACATACACACACAGAGATGTACAGATAGAGATGCAGGGTAGAGACAAAGAGAGCAATGAGCAAAGACAGACACAGAGAAAGACACAGAAAAAATTGGAGCTGAGACATATAAGATGAAGACATGAGGATGGACAGAAAAAAAGCAAAGAGAAGAAAAGCGAAAGAGGTTGAAAGGGGAAGAGAAAAAAGGAAGAGGGACAATTTGAATGACGAAGGAAAGAAGTAGCTAGGGGAAAAGAAAGGGAGACAAGAGACTAAAGAGAGGCCAGAAGGGCACTTCCTAGGTTCTGACCTTCCCTGGGGAGAGATAGTGTAAGAGCTCAGCTTTTCAGCCTACAAATTGGCATTTGTCTGGAGACTGCCAACCATCTAGGGTGGTCTAAAGGGGGCAAAGTGGCACAAAGAGATGAGCAGAGGTCAGGAGGGACTGCAGGCAGGCTGTATCATCTTACGGCATCTGATCTGGAGCTCCCCCAGGGCAGGGACTGCCATATGCTTTTCTTTGTATCCCCAATGGGGCAGAATGCCTGGCATGCAGTAGGCACTTAATAAATGACTGGAGGGTAAGAGAAAGAGAATAGATACAGAGATAGGCTGAGGTATATGGATTTACAAAGTATAAAATAGACAAGAGGTGGAAGAGTTGGAGATAAAAAGAAGGCAGAAATAAAGGGAAGAAGAGGGATGAAGGAGGGAGACAGAGAGAGACAGAGAGAGAGAGAGAGAGAGAGAGAGAGAGAGAGAGAGAGAGAACGAACTTAATGAACCAAAAAAAAAAAAACCCACGTAGGGAATCATTTGACTGAACTGTGAATGAAATGGTTTAAGAAATGTTGTACTATGGGTACAGCTTACTAAAGGAGTACCTCCCTGGTGGTAGCACTTTTAGTGTGAGGGCTTGCCAACCCCTTTTCAGGGATGCCTTTCTGTCTTTGGTGTTCACCTGTCACCCAACTCTCACCTGCTCCTCCAAGAAGCTGTAGCATGCACAGTGGCCATACTCCAATAAAACTGTCTTAGCAGACGAGCTAAACCAGGTTGGGGGTAACCCACGAGCTTCAAATCTGTCAGTGAATTAAAGGGATGTCTACCCCAAGCATGTGAAAACTTTACTGGGTGGAAGAGGAGGGTGATAACAGTTTGTTCCAATGGTCACAAAGGTGGCTGAAGCAGGAGCTGTGGAGTGCTTAGACTTGCTCAGACATGGAAGTGGATGCCAAGGTCCTCTACCGCATCCCAGGCCATTGCTGGTCATCCTGATTTATTTTCTGCCACTGGACTCTGAAGACTTTAAAAAGAGAGTGAGGCTGACAACTTCACACAACTCTATCTCACTTAAATCCAATTCACTTACATGCCTAGACATTACCCATCACCCACTATTTTACTCCAACATTGTGATATCATCAGTCATCTTTGAAAATGAAGGACGGACAGTAACAACCTTCCTGGAACAAAGTAGGAAAGGGAAATTTCTTTGCTGGTGAGTTTGGTCTGCCAAAGCCTACTGAAGCTGGACTGGATGGCGGGAAACATTATCAGTGTCTGTTGTAGGATCCCAAAGTGGGTGATACTGCCCCCTGGGGGGGACTGGAATGATTGGGGGGGGGGCAGTAGTAGACTCACGTGCGACTGGTGGGTGTTAAGTAAAAATAAGTGGGTGGTGGAAGCATAAAGAAAGAAGAGAAGAAAACTTTGAAAAACCATTTGTATCTGTTGCATCTGTTATTTAACAGAGTTAAAGTCATAGTGATTATATTATTTTCCAAATAAACACACAAAATACAAATTATAACTGGTCTGTGGTCAAGTCTGCCTTCTGGTCTTAACAAGCAAGTGTCGACTGGCGAGTATATTGTACGTTGTCGGGAAGTCCAGCATGTATTAGTAGGAATATGTACATGTAATGGCGTATTTACAGCATGATACTATATGGTTATATGATTCAATATTGCATCATCAAAACTTCAATGCATGAAAAATCCACAAATTTACAATAAATTATTAAATTTAAGATGTTATTTTTAAAAAATGTTTTTAAAATGACACAAATTAAAAGAAAACTGCTAAAGGGTTAAAGAAAGTAGATTTCTAGAGGGGCGCTAAATAATTTTTTTTTAAAGGAAGCAGTAGGCCAAACAAGTTTGGAAACCTCTGGTCTATATCATTATCGATGCTATCATTATTAGTTTCCTCTCCATCTGTAGCAACTTCAACAACAGCAAGAGCAGCAGCACCAGCACCATCACTCTCATATCCTCTCCAGCATCATCATCATCACTTTCACCATCTTCCCCACTGTCATCATTCCCAACATCACCACCATTCCCAGTGCCAGCCCCATCACTACATGCACCATCATACGATTTCTATGATGTTTTAGATTTATGATGTGCCTTATTTACATTCTCTCATTTGAACCTCACAACAACTCTGGGAGGGAGGTACTACAGATTCCCATTTTAGAGAGGGAAACAGGGACTCAATGAGGTTGAATGACTTGTACATAGTCACACAACTAGCATGTTTCAGAGGCAGAATTTGAACTCAGCTCTTTTAGGCTCCAAATAGAGTTTACCACAATGACTGCATAACCATCAATGTCCTCATCATTATTACTATTACCATAATCCCTGGCATCATCACTGTGAAGCCCATTCCTAACATCATCACCATCATCATTATCACTACCCCTAACATTTTCACTATCACCACCACTTGTAATGTAATTACTTTGGCTGTTACTGTTACCACAGGTTAACAGATTTAGAGTTGGAAAGGATATTAGGTGGGGTGTG
>CM053584.1:204125586-204187522 GCA_028627135.1 Pseudochirops cupreus
TTCCCAGCTGAAAAAGATGAAGAAGTTTTCTGGAGAAATCGTATACTGTGGATAGGTCTTTGAAAAGTCCCCGCTCAGAGTGAAAAACTTTGGCATCTGGCTGTGCTACGATTCCAGGGACCCACAACATGTACAGGGAGTACAGGGACCTGACCACGGTTGGTGCTGTCACTCAGTGCTACCGAGATATGGGAGCCCGTCACCATGCCCAGGCCCACTCCACTCAGATCATGAAAGTGGAAGAAATTCCTGCCCACAAATGCCTCTGGCCCGCAGTCAAGCAGTTTCACAACTCTAAAATCAAGTTCCCTCTGCCCCACAGAGTTCTGCGTCGCCAGCACAAGCCACACTTTACTACCAGAGGCCCAACACCTTCTTCTAAGTTTAGAGACAAGGAGGCACCTGCTCTATTTGATCTGTTTAAATACATTTCTCAATTGGAAACCAAGAAAAAAAAAGAAAAAGTCATCTCTTATGTTTTTTGTTTCTACTTCCTCTCCTTTCTCTCTCTTCTCACATTCCCCTGCAATCTAGTTTCTAACCCCATTGCTTAAATGAATCTTCTCTCTAAGACCTTTAAATTCCAGGGTCTTTTCTCATTCCTCATCCTTCTTCTAACCTCTCTATAGCATTTAACACTATTGATCACCTCCTCCTGAATACCTTTTCCCTGACTCTCCTCCTATCTTGTCTGACAACTTCTCAGCTACCTTTGCTGTATCGTCATTCATATCCTACCTCCTAATCATAGGCATCCTATCCAATTTTGTCTTAGCTCCTCCCCTCCCTTCCCCTCTCTTCTCACACTGGGAGAAACACAAAAATTAGATAAGACAGAACTTCCTCTTCACCGTATGTTCCAGTCCAGTTGGCCTATTAAACGTTCCCCAAGTGCTTTACCTAAGCTCTTGTTCCCTATGCCTAAACAGCAATTCCTCCTCATTTCTGGTTCTTGGAACCTCTGGTTTCCTTCGAGGTTCAGCTCACATACCACTTTCTACTGGAAGCTTTTCTTGATCCCTCTACTTGTTGGTATTAATTGTGAATGGATAGAATGCTGGGCCTGGAGTCAGGAAGACCCCAGCTGTAAAATAGGGATAATAATAGCATCTACTTCTTATGGTTGTTATGTGGCAAAATTTGTAAAAGCACTTGACTCACAGTAGGTGCTTTGTAAATGCTTGTTTTTTCCCTCTACTTCCCTTCCTCAAAACCCCACATATTTCATATATAATTAGATGTACACATGTTGCACCCCAGTAGAATGTAAGCCCCTTGAGGGCAGGGGCTATTTGTTTTGCCTTTGCATCCCATGTCTTTACATAATAAGTGCTTAATATGTGCTTATTGGATTGGATTAGGAGACCCAGAAAGGGGAAACAATTTGTTTAAGATCATACAGCAGAACTGAGAATAAGCCACAGGAATTCTGACACCCAGGATCACGACAAAGTGGAAGAAGCCCCTGATTTAGGCAGATGTTCTTATACTACGTTCCATGAACTTGTGGTTTTTAAAAACTATTTTGATAACTGGATTTCAATATAATTGGTTTCCCTTTTTAATGTTATATATTTTGTGTACATTTAAAAATATTATTCTAAGAAGGGGTACATAGGATTCAAGAGGCTGCCAAAAGGGTCCATGGCACGGAGAAAGTTAAAAACCCCGGATGTAGTTAGAAAGGCTGGATTCGAAGTTCCGCTGTGCTACTTTGTAGTAAAGTAGTGACCATGTAGCTACTTTGGCTGTAGCAGAAAGAAAGCTGGATAAGGAATTGGAGATCTTATGTTCAAAGCCTGGTTCCACTGCTAATTATCTGTGTAGCCATGGGTAAATTGTTTAATCTCTATGAACCTCAGTTTCCCTATCTATAAAATGGAGGGCTTGGATTAGATGACCTCTGAGGTCCCCTCTGACTTTAGATTTATGAACCTCTAAGGTTCCTTCAAGACTTAAATCTTTTATCTAACTTCACGTCTTTGTGCCTCAGTTTCTTTCCTTGTTAAACATAGAGTTTAGACTATATGTTTTCTGAGGTTTCTTTCAGCTCAAAATCTTATGGTTCTTCCACTACATAGGTTACCAGTAAGAACCACTGCTGGCCTATTTCCATTGGGAAGTGGGAGAGCAGGGAATGGGGGATGTGGAGAGGGGTGTACACCTTTCTGGGCAGCTATCCCCATCACCCGGATTACGGCTCTGCAGAGTAGGGCTCTCAGTATATGATGACTGATTCTACCACAGAAATCTGAGTGTGTGTGGTATTGAGGGGTACAGAGAAGGACATGAAAGAATTTGTGGTTCCATTTCACCTGGGGACCTGAAGTCCCTCATATGAAACTGACACCCTCCCCCAATTTTGACACCTGACAAGCTTCTGGGGCAGCCTGGGAACCCAAGCTGTTGTTTCCTGTCTGGGTCTTGGTAACCCCTTGAAATCCTGGCCTCCCTCTCCAATCCTTTCCAAATGCTCATTAAGCCTCTTGCAAATCCGGGGCTGAATGGCTCTGCATGAATTTAATAAAGCAGGAGACAAGAGGCCATCTATCATGGGGAGCCACACAGCTGGGGAGTGGGAAGGTGATGGGTTTGAGCCTTCCCTCCAACCTTAAGGTTTCTCAGTCCCATCAGAGCCTGTGAGTCTCCAGGCAGGTATAGGGTGCTACACTTAGCAATGTATGTAAGGCATACACTAATGCCTAAATCTAGGACCTGAGTTTTCTCATTTCAGCCCTTCCTTGAGCAGAACATCTTCATATCTCACTCTAATGATTACTAGATTGTAAACTTCATGAAGACAGGAATAGGGTCTCCTTTCAACTTTGTATATCCCTCAGTGCTCATGGGAGGTGATCCCTGAATGTTGGTTGAATTGACTTTGAATTGGCTGGGGAATTTACATCGCTTCTTCAAGACTTCCATGATTTTTAATCAATATATAATAGAGGAAGAAACCTGAGAGGTCATCCAATCCAATCCCCTCATTTTACAGATGAGGATATGGAAGCCTTAAAGAGTTAAAGTGATTTGCCCAAGGTAACACAGAGGTTATGTGTCAGAGGTGAGTTTTGAACCTGTTCTCTACCTTCAAAGCCTATATCCTTTCCAAGGTTCTCCTTCCACTGATCTCTTCCATCATCTTTATAGATGGTCTGATTAGTTTTTGTGAGCCTCTCTCTCTCCTATTCACTCTATGGTGACTAACCTTTCAGTGATGATCCCTTTGGAACTCAGCCAGGCTTGTTTTTCTATGATAGGAGTGTTGTCTGGTGCTGGACGTACATTGTAGCCCTTCCAGCTTGGCAGGACCTGCCAGGCTAGTCTGGAGCAGAACAGAGAGTAACCTTAGAATCTTAGGCACAGAGCTGGAAGGGACCTCAGAATCCATGAGGTCATTTTACAGATGAAGAAACTGATACCCAAAGAGGTTAAATGATTTGCTTAAGATCACACAGGTAATATGTCAGGACAGGATTTAAACCCAGACCCTCTGACTTCAGAACCAATATTTGTAATTTCAACTGTATTAGAATCAGAAAACCAAGGCTAAGGAAACTCAGTCTCTTACTAATTGATTATGTGACCTTGAACAAGTTACTTGAACAAGTTTCCTCATCAGTAAAAGCAGAATCATATCTTACATATTTACCTAGTTTGAATTCTTGTCGCAAGGTTCCTAAATAAAAAAAAAATAAAACTGTATATGAATACACATAATTATGTACTTATGAATTACAAGTTCTTTTAAAGCAGAAGATGTATCATGGTTTTTTTTCTATCTCTATTTCTAGTGCAATGTCTTGGATATAGCTTTTAATATTGGTTTTGCATTGAATTGTTCTGCATCTGGTACACAGAGGGAAAGCTTGGCCTGTTTACTCTTTCCTGGAAAGAAGGGGGCCATGGTTCCTTGAGCCACTGGACACTGCCCTGTGTCCTGGCCTCCTGTGACTCTGCCCTGCCCAAAATGTCTTCTCTATTCCTGCCAAACCTGTTCCTCATGTCGCCTTTTTTATTTCTACATTTCTCACATCTGTCCCCTTTTTTTCACTTACACAACTACTGCTTTATTTCTAGCCCTCATCACCTCTCACCTGCACTGTTGAAATCGCCTCCTAATTCATCTCCCTGACTTGTCTCTACTCTCTTCAGTCAATCCTCTACACGGCTGCCAAAGTGATTTTATTTAAGCACAGGTGTGACCATGTCACTCTCCTATTCAATAAACTAGTGACTCCATATTCTAGGATAAAATATACACTCTATTATTTGGCTTTTATTTATTTTCATTACACATTACTTCCCTTCTTGAACTCTGTGATAAGAATAATAATAAGAACTGAAGTTCTTATTCCTCACACATGACACTCTGTCATCCATCTTCCTGCCTTTGCAGATTTTCCCTGATGCCTGGAATGTACTCTCTCTTCACCTCTGCTTCTTAGAATCTCTAGTTTCCTTCACAAATCAGCTCAAGAGATGCCTTCTAGGTGAAGTCTTTCCTGATTTTCTTAGCGGCTAGTGCCTCCCCCTCAAAAAATAGCCTTGTATTTATTTTGTATGCACTTACATAACACCATCCACTAACTTACACTTATAGGTTGTGTCCTCAGAGAGCAGTAAACTACCTTAGGGTTCTAGATTTAATTTTGTGGGTGGCTAATCTTACTAATAAGTTGTGAGCCCCTTCCACTGTTCTTCCCATTAACAATCAGCCCTTAGATATAATCAATTCTTAGTAAAAGCATTTAATGAGATAGAACGGTAAGAAGAATAGTTGTAAAACATTTTTGCCTGTATATCTCCCATAAATACAATCAGTGTCCATGGGAGAGGGGTTCTGACTTAGAGCACAATGATGGGGAGGTACAGATGCAGGATACATTTGTGGCAAAAGCAAATCACTACTGACATTGCAGGGACTGGAAGTCCTTTTTCTGTAGAGTTCTCATGTGTGGTAACTACCAAAGTCTCCTCTTCTCTATAGCTTATTTCTCAATTGCCAAGGGTCACGCTCTTTGAAGCTGCTCCCTTCCTTGAGTGACTCTGTATGTCTATTAGGAGTGTATGTCTCTGCTCCTTGCCAAATGCAGTGTCTTCTACCATTCCAGTAGCTATTATGACATGCCCAACAAAGGAGAGGAGAGAAAATCTCCTCCCTTCCTTGCTGCACTTTATTATATGCAGGTATCACTTCTACAACTCAGCCTTCATCTCTGAAACTCATCTAGGATCCAAGCACTTGAAATTTCCAGAAGCATGGCCAGCTTGCTCAGATAGTTCCTTCTTGACCCATTCAGAGAAGAATTCACACCTGTACATCAGGGTGTACAGATTAAAACCTCATCATGTGTAACAGATTATATTCTGTGACTACATGTATTGCAATAGACATGATTATCTCCCTTGATATAATTGTAAGCTACTTGAGGGCAGGAACCATTTCATTTTTGCCTTTGTATCCTGAATCACCTATTATAAAACTTGGCACACAATAGGTGTTTGATAAATACTTAGTGACTATTGTTCCTGTACAAGTACTCCAGGTTTTTGAACTCAGCGTTGTCCACTGTTCCCTATGTGGAATGTCTTCTTCATTCCTCTATATCAATCTATGCTTCTCATCTCCTTCAAAAACCAAGATAAGACTTACTTTTTTAAAGAACCTGGGCTATTAATGGAACATTTGGTGGTTCATGATTCCCTAGGGACATAGCTGGAGAGACATGTAGAACTGAAAATATGGGGCAGTCAAAAAAACCCATCAGTCAGTATATCTGGATTCTGGATTGGGCTCTGTCAATAACTAGCAGTGTGATCTTGGGCAGGTTATTTGCCCTTTCTGAAGGACATTTTCCACATCCGTAAAAATTAGGGGATTGGATTAGATTAGGGGTTCTTAACTTGGAGTATTTTTAATGGTATTTCACATAATTGGTTTCCTTTGTATACTATGTATGTTATTTTAAGAGTTCTGAGAAGGGGTCCATGGGTCCATGGGCTTTATTACACCACACCAAGGGGCCAATGACATACAAAAATGTTGAGAGCCCCTAGACTAGAAGATCTCTGAGGTTTGTTCCAGCTCTGAAGTTCTATGATTCCAAGCCTTCTCTGAGTAAGTGTCTTGAGCAGGGAAGAAAACTGAATGGCAGAGACATGGAAATGATTTGTCTCAGGTATCTGATTCCCACATCAAGAGTTCTTCCTGTTACACTGAAGAGGATCAGACATCTTGTCTTCTTAGATAGACTGCAAATCTCTTTAGTTAAGGGGGTGGGGAGGAACACTTCTCTTGTTGTTTGTCCTTTATTCTAGAAGATCTTGACATCAGGAAGATGATGCCATGAATTGCAAGTCAGTTGGACTTAAGTGAGGGAGGGCTGTGTAAGGTCACCAGCCTTATTTTCTCCTCTGGAAGTCATCTAGGTCCAATGGCAAGATATAGATCAGAATGACTGGAGATGACCCCCGATTCTCTGGTGGAGCTAGGGAGACCAGATATCATGTGCCTAATATTCAACCAATAACATACACAAGATATTCAAATAGGATGCAATCAAGTGTAGAGAGTTAAGGATACTGGATTTGAAATCAGAGGATTTAGATTTAAATTTTGGCTCCAATGGTCACCCAATGTGTGACTTCGAATGAGACATTTCATTTGACTGGGACTGAGGACTCATTGGAACATTTACAAAATGCCTAAGTTTTCATTCAGCTCTAAGTCCTTGGATCCTATGGTCTAATTTCTGTGGGACTACGGAGCTCAGGATATTATACTAACTAGCTATGTAACCCTGGGCAAGTCACAGCCTCTCTGGGACTCAGTTTTCTCATCAATAAAATGAGAGGGTTGAACTAGATGACCACTAGGGTCCCTTACAACTCTAGATATGTGTAGGTATGTGTATTTACACAATCTGTAAAACAGGGATAATCTTATCGAGGGATGCATGATCAAATGAGATAATTAGTATTTTTAAGTGTTTTTTTCAAATCTTAAAGTCTTAGATAAATGTCAGCTGTCATCATATTGGGACTGAGAGGTTGAAGTGAAAGGTCAATAATGTGCTTTTTGGATTACTCTACCTGAGGTATGGGCAGCTGGGCAGTGTAGTGGATAGAGTGCTAGGCATCGAATCTGGAAGACTCTTCTTCTTGGCTTAAAATCTGGTCTCAGACGCTTTCTAGCTCTTCATCCCTGGGCAAGTCATTTAACCCCTCTTTGCCTTAGTTTCCTCATCGGTAAAACATACTAGAGAAGAAAAAGACAAATCACTCCAGTATTTTTGCTGGATTCCAAATGGGGTCATGAAGAATTGGACATGACTGAAGCACAACAACAAACCAGTGACACACTAGTAAGTGTTTAACAATTGACTGGGGATGGGGGAGGGTGATTTTTAACTAATAAATCAAGCCAGATTCATTGTATTTGCCAATTTCTGAGGGATCAGTGCTCACGTGGAAAGTTTAACAACTGGCTTTTGAGAGCTGCTTACGGCTGATTTTACCTCCTGTTCATTAGCCACTGTGATAGACCTTCCTCCAATAAATACTTATTGAATGACTAATTGATTGAGCTCTTCCTTTTCCATAGAAGTTTTTTTTAAACCTAAAACATTGCTAACCAAAAGAGACAGAAGATTATAGCTCATACTCCTATACTACTTTCAAGCTCACAAAAATCCTGTCTTGAAAACAACATGTGCTGTGGATAATGCAAGTATTATTATTGTCCTTTTTATATAAGGAAACTGAGGCTCAGAAACATGAAATTATTTCTCCAGACTCACTCATAGTTATCAGAGGTAAGATCTGAACCCAGGTCCTTCTGACTTTCCACTACACTGAAATACAACCTTTCTTTCCCTCCTGGGGGCCAGAGAATAAACCAGCAGTTGAGAGAGTTGGAAGGGGAGGAATAGGTTGAGAGAGGTCCAAGAGGGAAGAGAGAATAAAAAGAAGGAGAAAGAGACACAGAATGTAAGGCTGTCACCTTTTGCCCTCCCCAGTGACCCAGCTTCCTCTGCCTTGGCTTCTCTTGTGCTGTCATCTCCTCCTCCCCTTCCATTTTAGCCTTTTGCCCCTCACTCCCTCACCCCACCCTAATTCCAGCCTGACTTTTCTTCACCTGGCCACCTCTGTGTTCCAGTCTCTCTGTACCCCTAGGCTTCTGGTCTCTTCTGAATCTGGTCTCCCTAGCTCCACCAGAGGATCAGGGCTGGCTGGGGCTGTTGGCTGGTGTTTCACACCCAGAAGATGGAGTTGAGGCTGCAGGAGCCGTCCTCTGGGCTGGGCTGGCCGCCAGGCCTAACATCTGGGATCGATTACCCACGGTGGCGGAGTGGGCTCCTCTCCCTGCCACTCACCTATCTGCCCGGGTGACAGAGGAGATGGGAAAAAGGTTTTCACAGCTGGAATAAATTGAGGGGAAGTGGAGGGGGAGGGTCAGAAAGAGACAAAAAACAACATTGAACTCAAGATGGAAGAAAGACAGTATTAGAAGAGGTAATGAAGAAAATATGTGTATGTATGTGTGTGTGAATGTGTGCATGTGTGTGTGTGAAGGTGAGTATACGTGCAAGTGTGTACAATGTAAGTGTGTGACAGTGTGTGTGTATGTTGGCAAATGAATCAAGGTATTTTATTTATTGTGCATCTGTTTGAGGGTCTGCCCACACACACTGAAGTCTGGGCAGGACCTCTCCCTGGTCCCAGTGTTTTCCCTGCATGCACAGAGATGGGTGTAAAAATGGAGAAGGGAGACAGAGAGGGAGAGAAATGAAGAGGCAAGGGACAGGGATCAGGAGGCAGGAGGGGTCAGGGAGGAAATTAAGGAGAGAGAATTGTGAAGAAGGGGACCGGATTACAGAGATGGAAAGGGACGGTAATAGGAAGGATTAGAAGGGAACCTGTAGGAATAGAGGGCCAAAGAAAGATGGGGGGGAAAGGAGAAGGAAAGAGGGGAAAAAAGAATATGTAAAGTAGCAGCTTTGAAAACACCACTAGCAACTTGCTTGGGGGCATCAGCTAAGCCAGAACCCTGTCCTTTCTTTGCCCTACTCTATCCTCTGGAGCAGGACTCCAGACATGGCATGTTTATCTGTCTATAACTGGGTGGATTGAAGTGGGCAGTAGTTTTGACTTAACATCCTCCCCCCACCTACTCAGTTTAGGCAGTCCAGGCACTGGTCCCCTACTCCCCACTTCCACTCCCATCCTGTCACTTTCTCCCCTTCACCCCCTTCACCCTCCTCCTCCCCTTCCCAGCAGCCCACACCTCTCTGGCTTCAGGAATTCTCCTCCTTCTCCATCTGCTCCCCATTGATGGTGGCGAGAGCTTTAAATCGCCGCTCATTAGTCACCAGGCTATTTCCCCCCCCCCCCATCCTCCTCCCACCAATCCATCTCGCTTCAATCATGCTGGGGCAACGGGGGTCCCAACCTCCCACCAGGCCCCTGTTTCCAAAGGGAATCATTTAATAATAACCTTGTCAGACAGCAATCTGGTCCTATAGACCTGCTCCAAGTGGAGGATTGTGGGCATCTCCTGGCTCTATCCCAGGACAACAAGGCACCCTCCCCCTCCCACCCCGATCCCTGGCCTAGGAGGGCACTGGGTCACTGGCCCTTAGTCCTCTACCATCAGCCACTGAGACTGGGCTGCTAACACCCCTTCATAATATTATCCCTGGTCGAGTCCATAAAAGTCCCCTCTAGCGTTACAGCATTTGAGAGACTATTAAGTTTTAAGGCCCCAGACCTCCGTGAAGGAGGTGCGTCACTGGTGTTTTGTGGGCTCTAGGTTTATGGGGCAGTCAGAAGCAAGATTGATTGGGACCTAGGGAAGGAGGGGGTGCAGTGTGGGTAGCAGGGGCAAAGGCCTTAAGAAACCAGTTGTGGGCGGGCTGGCATAGGGCAAGGCAGAGAGAGTAGGGAGTTAGCTTGAGGGTATGTATGGTTTGGAGAAATGGCAACCACACTCATTTCCCCCAAGCTTCTGAGTTTGTGGCTTAGTGGAACCATAGAGTTCCTGGATGTAGAGCTGGAACGGACCTCAGACCTCACTTTACAATTAAGGAGACTGAGTTCCAAAGAGGTTAGGTGATTTTGCCCAAGGTCTTATATATAGTAAGGGCTGGTGTAAGAGCTGATATTTGAACTCAAGCCCTCTGGGAGTGAGTGGTGATGAAAACTGACCAGGCTGGTGACAGTTGTGGCATCTCCCAATCAGGAATACCCTCATGTGCCTTATAAGCCCCTGGGCTCTCCTGGACCATGTCCAACAATTAGTCATACTGTACCCTCTGGGGCTTTGGCATCTATCTTCCTTTTAGAATTTTTTGAGGGAGAGGCTTTGCAGACACAATTGGGTCCCTGTCTCTTGCTATACTGTAAGACTCTGTAGGTTCTTCCTATGGGTACTCAGTTTCATGAATGTAACTTTCTTCTCGTCTCCCTTGTCTTTCATCCTAGTATCACTCATGATTCTAATACAAGCTCAGTCCAGATAGTCCTTCTGAGAACCACACAAATTCATTGGGAATGCTAGCCCAGCATAGTGGACAAACCAGGAGTTAAGAGATCTAGGCTAGTTCTAACTTGGCTAACAATTAACTGTGTGATCTTGGGCAAGTCACATAACTTCCAAGTCTTGGGTTTTAATTTTTATTTTTATTTTCATCTGTAAAACAAGACCCTTCCAAGTCTTCAACATTCTAAGATTTTATGACTTTTCTTGGCCAGAGGTATGAGAATATAAGGATTTTCTATAGGGCTGCAGTTATAGTGACATGGTATAGACAAAATCTGGTTTTGATTAGCCCAGAATATTATTTTTATTCAGAGAACAGCATTCTTAACAACAGAGCCTGTGATAGGCAGGAAAATCTGAGAAGTTCCTCACCTAGAGTAGGCAGATAGGGTCTGGGCTGGAGAATGTTCTGGGCCATCTAGACCAGAGATGGTGGGGACATAGACCAAATCAATCAATCAAAATATGTGCTGAATATATTTTCTTATTTTTAATTTTGTTTTTTTAATTATGAAC
This sequence comes from Pseudochirops cupreus, assembly GCA_028627135.1. Lineage (NCBI taxonomy): Eukaryota > Metazoa > Chordata > Mammalia > Diprotodontia > Pseudocheiridae > Pseudochirops > Pseudochirops cupreus. The sequence goes on from CM053584.1 coordinate 204,136,646, forward strand.
ATTATGAACAGCAACAAACATGAACATTTCAACATGCAAAGAACAAAAAAAGAGTATTATATATGAAACTGTGGGTTTTTATTTGTTCAGTTTTTTAAAAGGCATATAATAATTTTTAACACAATAGTAACTTCCCTGTTTGTCTCTATCCCCTTCTGAATTACCTAGGATGCTCTTTCTGGGACCACAGCAATGTGACTGACAAAAAAAGATGTATAAAACACAGTGCCTGTCCTCAAGGAGCTTATAATCTAGCCATGGAGCTCATACTCATCTAGCTCTCTAAGACTTACAAGGTGCTCTCTTCATAATCACTGAGGGAGGGAGGGAGATAGTGCAAACTTACACATCCCCTTTGTATAGAGGTTAAAAGATTCGCCATATGGCTGAATCATAATTTGAACCCACGCCTTCTGAACCCAGGACCAACTATATAGGTACACGAGAGAGAGTAGGGACCTACACAAGGTAGGAAACTGTTTGTACTCCAGGCAGTGCTAGAGGAGCTCAGAAGTGAAAAGTGATAAATTAATAAAGGTTGGTGCCCCTTTCAGGGAAAGTTTCACAGAAGAGGTAATATTGTATCTGGACTCTCAAGGATGGGTATTGTTATTTAGTCATAACCAACTCTTCCTGATCCCCCTTGGGGTTTTCTTGGCAAAGGTACTAGAATGATTTGCCATTTCCTTCTCCTGATTAATTTATGGATGAGAAAACTGAGGCAAATAGGAGTAAGTGACTTGCCCAGGGTCACACAGCTAGGAAGTTTCTGAGGCCAAATTTGAACTCAGGGAGATGAATCTTCTGTCTGTCCCTCAAGGATGGGCAGGATCTCTATATTCAGAAGTTAGGTGGTGCTGTTGTTGTTTAGCCAAGTCTGAGCCTGCATGACCCTATGGACCATAGCATGGTCCTTTTATCCTCCACTATCTTTAGAAGTCTGTCCAAGTTCACATTTGTTGTTTCCATGACACTATCTATCCATCTTCTCCTCTGATATCCCCTTTTCCTTTCGGCTTCAATCTTTCCCAACATTAGGGTTTCTTTCAATGAGTCCTGTCTTAGACGGCCATTAATTGAATGGATGGGAAGAGTATCATTTTTAGGGGACCTGGGTTCAAGTCCCTCCTCTGATGTTTACATTTGGTGAGTCACTTGATTTCCCTCAGCCTCATCTTCCTCATCTGCAAAAAAGGGAGTTGGACTAGATGATTTTTGAGGACACATCCAGTTTTAAAATATATGGTCCTATGACAAATGAAGGAAGTAATAGAATCATAGAACCTTGGAGTTGAAAGGCACCTCAAAGGTCATCTAAGAGGGCATCTCTACAGAGCCCCAACAAGTTGCCACCCACTCTCTGTTTTCAATATATTTAGAGACATAGAATCTACCACCTCCCTCCACAGCTCATTCCACTTTTGGTTCAGCTTAAGTCACCTACACTGTGCTATGTTTTGTATAGAGGTTAGAATTTATGAGAATTTATTTATGAGAATAAACATTGCTCTTTGCACATAGTAGACAATTAATATTTATTGAATTGAATCAAAATGAATTATGGACAGTAAGGAGATAACAGCTTAACTGAAAGTAAGGGATGAAGAGCAATGGGAAATAAGAACTCTGTTCCTCCTGCTCCTCCAACATTGGTTATTTTCCTTTTCTGTCACATTAGCCAAGATGTGAAGTTGTACAGTTTTTTTTTCTAATTTTCATTTCTCTAATCAAGAGTGATTTAGAACATTTTTATATGACTATAGATAGTTTTGATTTCATCTGAAAACTTCTTGTTCATATATTTTAACCATTTATCATTTGGGGAACGACTAATATTTTTATATATTTGACTCTATATATTTGAGAAATGAGGCCTTTATCAGAGAAATACTGTAAATTTTTTCCCCTCAGTTTTCAGCTTTTCTTCTAATCTTGACTACATTGGTTTTATTCATGCAAAACCTTTTTAATTTAATGAAATAAAAATTATTCCTTTTATATGCTATAATCTCTTCTTTGGTTATAAATTCCTCCCTTCTCCACAAGTTAACATTTTTTATGCTTCTCCAATTTGCTTAGGATATCTCCTTTTATGTGTAAATCTATACCCACTTTGTTCTATGTTTTGGTATATGGTGTGAGATGTTAGTCTATTCCTAGTTTCTGGGCTCCTAGAACTAAATCTCTCTGACTGCTTGGTCAGTTCCTATTCTCTGCTACCAGAGGTCACTCTGTGAAGCTACTTCTTGTCCCTCTCTCTGTCGCTTTGCTCCCCTCTAGATATAGTATCTCCTAGTGGGATAGTGTGTCAGAGCTGATGGGAAGAGGAAAGAAAATCCCTTCTTCCCTCTTCTGCCCTCTTGTAGAGACACTGCACTAGCTCCTCCTGGCTTTGGCTTGATCAACAAAGTTGACGAGTTTGTCTTTGAAGGGCCATCAGAGTCTCTGGCTAGCCGATGGAAAGCTGCTCCTAGAATTCCATCAGAGAGTTTCTTTCATTTCCTAAAGGGATAATAGGACATGAACACATTTTTGTAGTTGTTGAATTGTTTCAATTATGTCCAACTCTTTGTGACTCCATTTGGGGTTTTCTTGGCAAAGATACTGGAGTGGTTTGCCATTTCCTTCTGCAGATCATTTTATAGATGAGGAGCTGAGGCAAACAGGGTTAAGTGACTTGCCCAGGGTCATACGGCTAGGAAGTGTCTGAGGCCAGATTTGAACTTGGGTCTTCCTAACTCCAGGACAGGGACTCTATCCACTGTGTCAGACACATTTTTTTTTTCACTTAGTTTAAAATATCTCCAAGTTTCCTCTGTTATCTGCCTCTTATTTTCTCTGATTACATCCCTTAAGTTGGGTGTGGGAAGGTAGGGGAAAATGACTCTCTACTTCTACATAGATATTCTATATATACTTATATATGTATATGTGAAACAGCTAGGTGACACAATGGATAGAGCAGCAGACTTAGAGTCAGGAAGATCTGAGTTCAAATCTGGACATCAGACACTTACCAGCTATGTGACCACATTACTTAACTTTTGTTTACTGTTCCTCATCTGTAAAATGGGAGACCACTGGAGAAAGAAATGGCAAACTATTCCAATATCTTTGCCAAGAAAATCCCATGGACAAAAGTCCATGGGGTCACATAGTATAGGACATGATTGAATAACCAAACCACAACAAAAAAATGCACATGTGGTTTCCCAAGAAGCTTAAAGGTGTAGTGGGATGAACTGATCTAAGACAGTTGTTCTTACACTTTGACTCCTTTGGTAGTCTGGTGAAACCTATAACCCTCTAAGATTACAAAGGAAACCTTATATTGAAGTAGTTGCAAATACACACACATATATGTATGTGTGTGTGTGTGTGTATATATATATATATATATATGTATATACTTGTAGAGATCTATTTTTTAAAGTTCACTGACCCCAATAAAGTTATAACAATAGTTTGTAAGCCCCTTGAAGGCAGAGATTGTTTCACTTTTGTCTTTGCATCCCCTGAATTTAGCACAACATCTCCCACAAAGCAGATACTTGACAATGTCTGAGAATTGATTGCCCTGTACAACATACTGTGCAAGGGGCTGAGAAAGAATGGCTGTATTCCCATTTGACTTGCCTTGCAAGTCACTGCTCCCTCCCCAGTTTCAGCCCATTGGCATCATTCAGGACTATCCAGAGACCCCAGTTCAGAGGGCACTCTGCTCCCTTCACTTGAGTTAAGACTGTCATGTGATTCTATTGCTCCAGTCTAACACCTTCTTGACTCCTGACCCTGCTCTACTCCCAGTGAAAGAGACACTTTAAGAAGGTCTTTGTGTCTAAGTGTGTCCTTTGACATCCAGATTCAGAGCAGCTTTCAGGATTCTTCTGTAATAACTGAGAAGTGCTGTCTGTGTGTGAGGTGCTGAACTCAGCGTTCTGGCTTATTTATCACCTAGCCTTACCGGTACCCAACAATGTGCTGGAGCCAGCCTGAACCAGAGATCTGAAAGTTCAATTGCTAATGTGAGCCATTATACTTACTAGCTGTATCACCTTGTACAAGTGACTTGATCTGTTTGCCTCAGTTTCCTAAACTATAAAATTGAGATAATAAAAGCACCTAACTTGCAGGGTTGTTGTGAGGATAAAATGAGATTGTATTTATTTATTTTTTTTAAAAGCACTTAGCACATTGCCTAGCACATAGTACATGCTATATAAATGTTTATTCCCTTCCCATTCTCCCTATTCCATACTCTGAAAAGAAGTGAGGAGGAAAGGGCATTTTCTCAACACTCCTCCAGGGTCTAGCTTGGTCACTATAATGACATAGTGTTTCGTTTTGGTTTCTCCCATTATCGTTGTTGTCCTTACATATATTATTTTTCTGGTTCTGCTTCCTTTACTCTGTATCAGTTCATAGTCTTCCCATGTTTCACTGAATTCTTCATACTCATGGGTTTTTTTATGGCAATATTTCCCCCCCAAAATTAGCATTCTTAGTCCCATTACTATGTCTCAGCTCTCCCTCTTAACCCTCTCCCTTATCTTCTCTCCTTCTTATCCCAATAGATGAGGCAGGGCAAGAGATACTAGAGGAATGCTCATATCTATGTGCTTTGTATTATGTGCAAAAGATTCTTATCACCACTTTATAAGTAGTACCTTTATGTGTTAAAAGTAATTGGAGGGCGCAGCTAGGTGGTACAGTGAATAGAGCACCCACCGTGGACTCAGAAAGACCTGAGTTCAAATTTGACCTCAGACACTTAACACTTACTAGCTGTGTGACATTGAGCAAGTCGCTTAACCCCAGTTGCCCTGTCTCCCCCCCTCCAAAAAGACAGAAAAAAAAAGTAATTGGTGGCTTCTAGGCCACCAAGGAAGGAGAAATACATTACTCTGAGGCTCAATGCTCACCTCCTCAGAGAAGTCTTCCTTTTTTTTTTTGAGGCAATTGGGGTTAAGTGACTTGCCCAGGCTAGTAAGTGTGTCAGGTGTCTGAGGTTGGATTTGAACTCAGGTCCTCCAGACTCCAGGGCCGGTGCTTTATTCACTGAGCCACCTAGCTGCCCTGTCAAAGAGGGCTTCCTGTGATTATTCTCAATACTTCACAACTTAAAGGATCTGTGGCTTCCTTGTGTCTCACTCTCTCTACCACTCACCATAGTTCTAGAACCCTCTAGGCTCATCCATCTTCTATCCAAATTACCCTCTGATACCATATTCATCTTCCTAAAGCACAGGTTTTGATTATATTATTTCCTGATCAAAAACCACCAGTTTTTCCCTATTGCTCATTAGACTGATTCTGACTTCTTAGCCTGATGTTCAAGGTCCTCTGTAGTTTGGACTGAAGCCTACTTTTTCCAGACTTTTCTTCCACTGCTAATTCATCCCCTCCCCTTCACTTCAGCCAGACCAATTTCTCACTGTCTTCTCAAGTATATTATCTCTGAACTTGTGCATCATCCTTTCTGCCTAGAATGACCTCTTTCCTTCTCTCTTTTCCAAATCCAACACATTCCAAATCCGTGAACCTCTGAGTTGGAAGGGACCTCACTCAGGAGTCCAATTCATATCTTAATACCCTAGAATGTGTTTCCTCCTTATTGCTGATTCTTTTTTTTCCTCCTTTTTGGAGGGGAGAAGGCAGGACAGTTGGGGTTAAGTGACTTGCCCAAGGTCACACCGCTAGCAAGTGGGTCAAGTGTCTGAGGTCGGAATTGAACGCAGGTCCTTCTGACTCCAGGGCTGGTGCTATTTGCTGCGCCACCTGGCCGCCCCTGTTATTGCTGGTTCTTAGAATGCTGACTTAGAATGCTGATTCATGTGTTACCTCCTACCGGATACAATCCCTGATTTCCCAGTTGCTGGTGTCACCGCTGATTACTTTGTATCTACTTTGTGTTTTCTTACATGTGCATGTGTTGTTTTGACTTTGACTTCATATCCCTGGTGCACGTTACTTAGTAGCCATTCGATGCCCGTTTATTGATTGAATGAGAATCCTTCCTACAACACACCAGTCATTGAGCCTTTGTTTAAAATACTCACTAATCAGGCTAGAACCTTAGCCTTTGCTAAAGAGCTCTAGTATGGACTAATCCACTACCTCTATAGGCAGCTCATTCCCATTTTGGATAGCTTTAATTAGAAGGAAGTTTTCCTTTGCATTAAGCCAATATTTGCCTACTTGCAACTCCCATCCACCCTTCCTGGTTCTGCTCTTCTTAACCAATTAGGATAAATCTAATTACTTTCCCTTGGACAGCCCTTCAAGTACTTGAAGACAGCTATCATGTCTCTCCTAAATCTTCTTTTCTCCAGGCTAAACATCCCTGGTTCTTCACCCAGTCTACACATGGTATGAACTGGGAGCTCTTCTCAATCCTAGTGACTTGCTCAAAATCCCACAGCTGGTTGATGGTAGAAACAGATCTAGGGTCCAGGTCTCCTAACTCTCAGTCCAATGATGTTCTAACTGCACTGGGCTGCAACAAAAACAAAGCAAAACAAAAAAACAACTCTCTTGGTTTGGCGTGGGATTGGCTAGGGATTTGGGCCTTCCTGAATGGGGAGATGAAAATTCTAATCCAAGATTCCGGGATGTAGGTGTGGCTTCTAGCATAGAGCCAAAGATGGCTCTTTTCTTTTCCAGACTAAACATTTTTCATTCCTCTTGCCATTCCTTTTGGAGTAAAGGAGTGAATCAAAGAGATGAATGACCTGAACAACACTACTGTGAGCTACTTATTTTCCATAGGGCTCTGATCTAAGAGACTGGTTCCAGGTCCTGCCTGGGTTAAGGGAAGTCTTCCACAAGAAGGACAGGCAGTGTCATTCTCCTTCCTCTTCCCCCCTTCAAAAAAAAAGCAATTTCTTTGTCTGGGGAGGAAGTGGGCCTGTGGGAGATTTTTCTGTTTTTTTCTATTTCTATTTTTCTATATGGAGATCAAATAGGCTCCTTTATCATTTCCATTTTTTTTTCCAATTTGCCTCCCTAAAGACTTTGGAGAATTTTCTCAGGTAATGTACAGAATGATGGGACTGGAGTCAGGAAGACCTGAGTTCAAATTTAGCTTCAGACACCTACTTGCATCTATTTCCAGGGTTATTGTGAGGATCAAATGAGATTTAACATTTTAAAAATATTTTATCTTTTCCAACTACATGTAAAAACAATTTTCAGCATTCATTTTGAAAAATTTTGAGTCCCAAATTCTCTCCTTCCCTCTCTCTTCTTCCTCATTAAGAAGACAAGTAATTTAATACATGTTATCTATATGCAGTCATCCAAAACATATTTCTATATTAGTCATGTTGTGAAAGAAAACACAGACCCAAAAAACATGGGAAAAAAATAAAGTAAAAACAGTATGCTTTGGTCTGCATTCAGACTCCATCCGTTCTTTCTCTGGAGGTGGATGGCATTTTTCATCAAAAGTCCTTCAGAACTGTCTTGGATTTTTGTATTGCTGAGAATAGCTAAGTCATTCACAGTTGATCATCTTAAAATATTGTTGTTAACTGTGTATGATGTTCTCCTGGTTCTGCTCATTCCCCTTTGTATCAGTTCATCTAAGTCTTTCCAGGTTTCTGTGAAATCTGCTTGCTCATCATTTCTTATAGCATAATACTATTCCATCACAATCGTATACCACCACTTGTTCAGCCAGGAATGACTCATATTCTTATAAATTTGACTCAGTTCTTTATATATTTGAGAAAGGAGGTCTTTATCAGAGAAACTTGCTGTAATTTTTTTTTCTAGTTTCCTGCTTTCCTTGGCTCCATTGGTTTTGTTTGTGCAACCCCCCTTTTAATTTAATTAAATAAAAATTATCCATTTTATTCCTGTAAAGTGTGCTCTCTCTCTTGTTTAGTTTTTTTCTTTTTCTTTTTTTGTGGAGGGCAGTTGGGGTTAAGTGACTTGCCCAAGGTCCCACGGCTAGTAAGTGTTAAGTGGCTGAGGCTGGATTTGAACTCAGATCCTCCTGGCTTCATGGCTGCTGCCACCTAGCCGCCCCATCTCTCATTTAGTTTTAATTTCTTCCCTTAACCATAGACCTGACAGGTAAACTATTCCATGCTCCCTTAATTTTCTTATGGCATCATCCTTTATATCTAAATCATGTACCTGTTTTGGTCTTATCTTGACATATAGTGTGAGATGTTGGCCTATACCGAGTTGTTTTTGTTTTTGTTGTTTTTACCAAACTGCTTCCTAATTTTCCCAGAAGTTTTTGTCAAATAGCGAGTTCTTGTCCCCAAAGTTGGAATCTTTGTGTTTATCAAATACCAGATTACTATGCTGTATTGTATACCTAATAGTAGTGATAATGGCCCTTGCTTTACCCTTGGTCTTATTGGAAAGGCTTCTAAATTATCCCTATTTAAAGATAATTCTTGCTGATGGTTTTAGGTATCAGCATCATATTTGTGTCGTAAAAGGAATTTGACAGAACTCCTTCTTTGCCTATTTTTGCAAATACTTTGTATAGCATTGGAATTAATTGTTCTTTAAATGTTTGGTAGATTTCATCTGTAACCTCATCTGGTTCTGGGGATTTTTTCTTAGGAAGCTAAATGATGGCTTGTTTGATTTCTTTGTCTAAGATGAGGTTATTTAAATATTCTATTCCCTCTTCTGTTAATTTGGGTAATTTATATTTTTGTAAATGTTCATCCATCTCACTTAGATTGTTACACTTATTGGCATATGGTTGGGCAAAAATAGATCCTGGTAACTGCTTTAATTTCATCTTTGTTGGTGGCAAATTCACCCATTTTATTTTGGTACTGATATTTGATTTTCTTTTCTTTTAAAAATAAAATTAACCAATGGCTTATTTTATTGTTTTTTTTCCCACATGAAATCAGCTCTTAGTTTTATTTATAGTTCAATGGTTTTCTTACTTTCAATTTTATTAATCTTTCTTGATTTTCAGGATTTCCAATTTGGTGTTTAACTTGTTCTTTTTCTAGCTTTTTTTCCCCAGTTGCACGCCCAATTTATTGATCTGTTCTTTCTCTATTTTATTGATATAAATGTCTAGAGATATAATTTTCCCCCAAATTACTATTTTGGCTGCATCTGATAAATTTTGCTATGTTGTCTCATTGTTGTCATTAACTCTTTAGTGAAATTATTGTTTCTATGATTTGTTCTTTGACTCACTCATTCTTTAGAATTAGATTATTTAATTACTAATTAATTTTTAATCTATATTTCTATGGCCCTTTACTGAATATAATTTTTATTGCATTATGATCTGAAAAGGATGCACTTAAAAATTTTTCTGCACTTGGTTATAAGGTTTTTCTGCCCTAATACATGGTCAGTTTTTGTGTAGGTGCCATGTACTGCTGAGAAAAAGATATGTTCCTCAGTTTTCTAAAATTCTATTCATATCTTTCTTATTTTTTTGTTAGATTTATCTAGTTCTGAGAAGGGAAAGTTGAAGCCCCCACTAGCATTGTTTTACTATTTATTTCCTCCTGTAACTTTTCCTTTAAGAATTCGGATGCCAAACCACTTGGTGCATATATGTTTAGTATTGATATTACTTTATTGTCAGTTGTACCTTTTAGCAAGATGTCATTTCCTTGTTTGTCTCTTTTAATTACATTCATTTTTGTCTTTGTTTTGTCTGAGGTGATGATTTTTTTTACTAGCATCTTGCTTCTTTTTTTTCTTTACTTCAGCTTGAACACAATAGATTCTATTACATTCCCTTATTTTTACTCTGTGTCTCTCTTTGCTTCAAGTGTGTTTTTTTTGTAAACAATATATCATAGGATTAAGGTTTTTAATCCACTTTGCAAACTTTCATTTTATGAGTGAGTTTATCCCATTCACATTCATAATTATGATTACTAACTGCATAGTTCCCTCCATCCTATTTCCCTGCCCCTCTCCTTTTACCTACTCCCTTCTTAAAAGTGTTTTCCTTCTGACCACTGCCTTTCCCAATACTCCATACCTTCTATCAGCCCCACCTCCTTTTCTTATTTGATTTTTCTCTTACTTGCTGTTGGGTAAAATAGATTTCTACATCCAGTTGAGTATGTATATTATTCCCTCTTTTAGCTAATTCTGATGAGGGAAAGGTTCAAATGTTGCCTGCCATCCTCCAAAATTCCCCTCCATTGTAATAGTTCTTTCATGTAAGATAATTTACCCCATTCTACATCTCTTTTATGTAAGATTATTTACCCCATTATGCATCTCTCTTTTGCCTTCTCCCAGTGCATCCCTCTTTCTTACCCCTTAATTTTGTTGTTGGTTTTTTTTATATCATCTCAACATAGTAAACTTGCTCCCATGCCCTTTCCCAAGTATACTCCTTCTCACTGCCTTAATAATGATAAAATTCTTATGAGTTACAAGTATCATCTTCCCATGTAGGAATGTACGCAGTTCAATCTTATTGAATCCTTTATGATTTCTCTTTCCTATTTACCTTTTTATGCTTTTCTGGAGTCTTGTATTTGAAAATCAAATTTTTTTTGTTCAGCTTTGGTCAGGAATACTTGAAAGTCCTCTATTTAATTAAATATCCATTCCCCTGATGGATTATACTCAGTTTTGCTGGGTGGGTGATTCTTTGTTATACTCCTAGTTCCTTTGCTCTCTGGAATATCATATTCCAAGCCTTCTGATTCCTTAATGTAGTAGCTGCTAAATCTTGTGTTATCCTGACTGTGGCTCCACAATATTTGAATTGTTACTTTCTGGATGCTTGCAATATTTTCTCCTTGACTTGGGAACTCTGAAATTTAGCTATAATATTCCTGGGAGTTTTCTTTTTAGGATTTTTTTAAAGGAGGTGATCGGTGGATTCTTTCAATCTCTATTTTACCCTCTGGTTCTAGGATATCAAGGCATTTCTCCTTAATAATTTTTTGAAATATAATGTCTAGATTCTGCTTTTGATTATAGCTTTCAGGTAGTCCAGTAATTCTTAAATTAGCTGTCCTGGACCTATTTTCTAGGTCAGTTGTTTTTCCAATGATATTTTTCACATTTTCTTCTATTTTTTATTCTTTTGATTTTGTTATATTGCTTTTTGATGTCTCATGGAATCATTAGCTTCCAGTTGCCCAATTCTAATTTTTAAGTAATTATTTTCTTTAGTGAGTTTTTGTACTTCTTTTTCCATTTGGCCAATTTGATTTTTAAGGAGTTGTTTTCTTTGGCAAAGTTTTGTTCATCTTTTTCCATTTTTGTGCTTCCTTTACCAAATTGTTGACTCTTTTCCAAGATTTTCTTACACCACTCTCATTTCTTTTTCCAATTTTCCCTCTACTCTTATTTTATTTATCAAATCCTTTTTGATCTCTTCTAGTAAATCCTTTTTTGGGCCTGAGACCAATTCACATTTCTTTTTAAGGTTTTGCATGTTAATGTTTTGACATTGTCCTTTTCTGAGTTTGTGTTTTGATCTTCTATGTCACCATAGTAACTTTCTATGGTCAAGTTCTTTTTTTTGTTGTTGTTGTTGTTAGTGTTGCTTGCTGTTTGCTTAAGTATAGTGGGGCTCAGATTCGCTCCCACAAAATGACACACTGACACGCAATGTATATACTATATCTACTATTTATTTGATAATAATAATAAAAAAAGTAAGAGTAAGTGGGTGGGAAGTAATAAACAATCAGGCACCTTAACAATGCACTACAGAGGTGGAAAAGGGAAAGGACACTTCTTACATGCACAGCATATGCAATAGATCAGTACCAATAAACTTATCAATACTACTGTTGCTACAAAAAGGATAGAGAAAGAGGAGAGAGAGAGCATCACCAATTAGGAGGAGCACCAACCCTTGTCCCAGGGGCTGGGGAATCCCAGGGTTCAGCCATCAGGGTTCCGCTCGGGAGGGTCCCAGGCAGGACGTCTTCTCCATGGGTGAGATTCCAATTTGGGGTCTGAATCTTACGGTTTAAGTAGTGCTGAGAACAAAGAAGGCATACTGCCAGGTGTTTTTTAGCAAGCATCATCTTGTGTGAGGCCAGGGAGGGAGGCCGATCCCTCCAAGGTCCCCCCCAAGAACAATGTTTCCTTGGAGTGGCTAGTTCCAGGAGTTGGGCAGTTAAGCATATCTCTTCTCAAAGTCCTGGCTAGGGTCCCAGGAGAAGCGCAGCCCTCATGTTCCCAGGATTTTCTGTTCCAGAACAACTCAGGGTAATAGAAAGCTCTTATTGAGTTAGGGCCTTGGTTTGTATAATCTTATGCCTTACAGAGGGGCTTACCTTGCCCCTTCACTTGCTCACTTTTCCAACTGATTTCTTGACCTCCAACTTTATGTTAAAGTTGGGCTCTGGACCTGGGGTTGAGGGGGCATTATCCTAAGTTTCAGATTTTTTTGTGCTGCTATTTTCAGAGCTAGTTGTGGGGGGGTCTGTAAGTTTTCAGTTCTTCCAAGGTGGTATGATCTCTTGGTCTGTGCTATGGTCTGTTAGTGACCTCATCACTCTTTCCCACTCTGGAACTGTGACCAGAGTCCCTGCCCCACTGTGGCTGCAAGCTCTCATGTGCTAGTGCTCTTCCTTGCCCTGGAATTACAACTCAGGCTTGCATCCTCAAACTACATATGCGTAATATGACAGAGTCCTGCCCCTGATGCTGGCAAAAAGTTCCCTGTAATCTCTTTCTGACCAGTTGTCTGACCCCCTTACACTCTTTGGGCTGAGAGTTCTGGAAGTTTCTGCTGCCAATTCAGTTACTCCCAAGGCCTGATACTGTCTGGCTTACTGGCTTGCAGCCCACACTAGACTATACTCCACTCTCGTTCCAGTGAGATAGACCTTTACTGTCAACCTTCAAAGTTGTCTTGGACTGGAAAATTGTTTCACTCCATCCTTTTGCTGCTTCTGTCATTCCAGAATTCATTTTGAGGCTTTATTTTAAAGTTGTTTGGAGGGGAATTTGCGAGAATTCAGGCAAGGTCTGCATTTACTTAGCCATCTTGGCTCTGCCTCCCATGAGATAATATTTGTAAAGAGCTTGGCACAGGGCCTGGCACATAGTAGATGCTTAATAAATATTCTTTTCATTTTTTCTTGGCTGAATGAGATGATGTTCTTTCCACTGAAACAGTTCATATTTTCAAGTATATTCTGACTGGCATGACTTCTATTTTTGTTTACTGTCTCTTTAGATAAATAGATTTACTTGCTTTTCACTATTTGTGATGATTTTTTGTGTAACTAGCCTTTGGTGGGAAGGGTTCAAGTCAGTTGGGGTAAGCCTGGGAGTACCTTCCCCCTTTAAGGGATAGTGGCCAGTTTTGAACTTTAAAACTGTGTCTCTAGACTGGCAAACTTTATGGGGCAGATAGATATAGACTTTTCTCAGAAGTGAATGGAGTGGCCAGTCTCATGGTTTTTTCTCCTATGCTCCTCAAGGTAGGCTATGTATCTGCCTCCTTTTGAGCCTACTGTCAATATATTTAGACATCCTACCTGGGTATATATAACATACATGGCCAATGCATACCTTATATATGAAGATATATGCTGGGGAGAAAGACAACAAAGCAACTCTCAGGAGTTCTACAGAGAATGAAGCGATTTCTTTCAGGATTGGCAGACATGGGCTAGATTCTTGGCTCCAGGTATGGCACCTGGAGCAAGGGAAACTGATGCTAACTAGCTGTGTGACCTTAGGCAAATCCCTTCCTTTCTATGCCTTAGTTTACTGAGTTCCAGGAGGCTCATAGCCAGATTGGATGCAGGGTGTGAGGTAATGAGGTAATGTATATAAAATGAATTATAATATAATCCTTGTAATCCAGCATCAGACATTTGCCTCAGGTAGAAACTGGTTCACTTGATGTTTGTAAAAACCTAACCCCTTAGTCCTGTTCAGATTTATATTTTACTTTTTGTAAACAGTTCTGCTTCTGGTAATTGAGGCAGGTGTCAGCATCCTTTCAAAATCAGGATTCTTCTTGTGTGGAGGGTGGGGATAGAGAGAGGTAGCTCAAAAGAGCCAAGGCCCATGTGAAGTCCCCACCTCTAAAAGTTTTTCTTCTACATTGGTTACATGTATTTTGGGATTAACAAAACCTTCTTTGCTAGGTAACTATTCTGAGCATGGTTAAGCCTTTGCACCTTAGCGTGAACTGCTTTTAATTACATATTCAGATTGTTTTCAAGGGAATAAATGTCACTTAAAAATAGCTGGGTTTTGGGTAAAATGTCTTATGTGAACTTCCACAGGCACTATTATTCCCATTTTACAGGTGAGAAAATGAGGTTAAACCAAGTTATAAAACTACTTGCCCAAGGTAAGAATCAAAGTGTTCTCCCCCTGCCCACCCCAACACTCAAGTGTTCATGACAAGCCTTGAATTCAAGTCTTGCTCATCAGGTTCAGTACTATCTCCATTGCACCATGCCTCTAATGAATATTTGAAAGGAATTCGGATCTAATTTTTGGCCAGGGTTGGGTGCGAAAATTCGGGTGGAGGTGGGGGGAATTTAGGAAGCTAGAAGGCATTGTTGTCAGTCAAAGAGTATTTATTAAGGGCCTATTGTATTTCAGGCACTGAGAGAAGCCCTGGGGATACAAAGAAAGGCAAAAGACAATCCCTTACCTCAAGAATTTAGGGACTAATGGAAACAATATGCAGACAACTATGTCCAAAACAAATCTATACAGGATAAATTGGAGATAGCAGAGGTGCCTGAGGGACAGCAGCCCTGGAAATTCAGAAAAGAGGGCAGCTAGGTGGCACAGTGGATAGAGTGTGGGCCCAGAGTCAGAGAGACTCACTTTCCTGAGTTCGAATATGCTTTCTGACACTTCCTAGTTGTGGGACCCTGGGCAAGTCACTTCATCCTGTTTGCCTCAGTTTCCTCATTTGTAACATGATCTGGAGAAGGAAATGGAAAACGACTTCAGTATCTTTGTCAAGAAACCCCAAATGGGATCACCCAGAGTCAGGCACAACAGAAGAAACGATTCAATAGCAACATAAATTCAGAAAGGAAGATGGGGGAATGGGCTATTAAGACAGATCTTGCCTGTGTTACCATTTTGCCTAGAATGAGGTCTGGTTGCAACTGTCCAGCCTCTGAAAAACTTCCACTTTTTGCAGCTTTTGGTCTTTTGGTAGCTGTGCAATCAGATCATCAATTGCCTGGATTAGGGGTTTAGCAAATTATTGCAGGTAATTGCAGGTTTTGTGCCACATTTTAGTTTCTAAGAAATAGCCTAGTTGCAGCCTGAGAGATAAGGAAAAGAGACAGGATGCAAACCACAGAATTGAGGGGCTTCAGGCAACTAAAATGAAGGAGCTGGGTGGATGGGCATCTAGTGACACAGGGACTGGTAAAGCCAGGGTAGCTTCTATAGGCATAAAAAGAGTCTTTTTAAAAAAATAAATCAAATGCTTGATTGATTTAAATCTAGTCAGTTTGTCCTCCCAATTTCAAATCACAGAAGGTCCCAGTGTTATCTGGAGGGATCATCCTGTGGAGGGAGGAAAGGGGGTACTACCTGGTAGTCCTTGATCGTAGGTATCTGTGGAGGAGTGTTGGGGGTAGAGAAAAGAAGTGAATATGGGGTTTATGGTTACATGTTGTAGTGGAAGCAATCTTATAGAAGTCCTAGATTTGAGTCCTGGCTCTGATATTTTTACTAGCTTTTTGACCCTGAGGAATCTTCCAGGCTTCAGGTTACTTATTAGTAAAATGTCAATATAACATCAATTTAGCAATGAATCTGAAGAGAGGTGGAAAGGAGTTCAGAGGCCACCTGATCCAATCTGAATCCCACCAAGAATCCCTAACATCCTCAGCCCCAAGTCTGTGGACTTCCAGTGAGGGGGAACTAATTATCTATCCTTTACCTGCTTCTTTCCTTTCTTTCCTCCTTCTTCCTCTCTTTCCTTTAGGCAACCTTCTTTTCCTCTTTCATTACCCTTTTTTCTCCTCCTTTACCCCATTCCTTTTCCCTCCTTCCTTCCCTCCCTCCCTTTTTCCCTCCCTCCTTCCTTCGTTCCTTCGTTCCTTCATTCCTTCGTTCCTTCCTTCCTCATCCTCCTTGACGGATGAGAACTGAGGGACCAGGGAAGTAGGGCACGCTCACGGCCTGGGCCTAAGCTCTAAGGTAGTCCGGCTGAAAATATTGGAGAAAAATAAGGCCTAGAGAAAGAGTAGAGAGGGCGATTTAGGGTCTCGGGAAAAGAGATGATTCGCTTTAAAAGGAAGGATCATGTATGTGGGGTGTGTGTGTGTGGTGTCTGTTGGGGGGGATGATGTTGTGGAGAGTTATCCTGCAGATAACTAAAGTCTGAGTAAGGGAGGGAAATCTCACTCTCATATTTAAATGCAAGAAGGAAAAAAGCGAGCGAGAAATGCTGAATTACGGAGTCGTAACTCCTTCCCAGGGACCCACATGCTCCACTGGGTCCACTTGAGGCTCCGACCCTTATAGTTTATGTGGCCGCGACGCTTCCGAAGGACCCCATCTCATAACTCATACAGCACCAGCTTATTTATCTCCAGCGCGCAGGCTGGCTGAAGATCGCCTCTGGCACACCGAAAGCCAGGGAATGGGGCGGGGGATCTGGGAGAAGTGGAAAGGTTGGGGGGTGGGGTGGGGAGGAGGGGATCAGACGTAGCTCTTAGTTATGTCATCAGATCTTCCAGAGATCTAGAGATCACAGAGCTGACTTGAGGGGTTCAGAGACACCTAGACGCCCCCATTGCACAGGAAAGGCCTGGCTATCGTCCTTGCCGCCCCTCCGGCGAGCAGCAGATCGACCGACCGGGACTGCAATACAATCCCGCAAACCACAAGTAAGCGAGCCGCCACTGCCCCCAGCCGCAGCAGGAGGGTCTGTTCTGAGAGGCAAGAGCAGCGCCAAGGGACCAGGGAGGCTATTTTAAGGCTGTTTCCACGCCCTTTATTCCCCCCACAGCACCCCCTTACCCGGCCCCCATCCAACAAACAGACAGAAAAACAAACAAGGCCCAAGGCCCACTCTGTTCTCACGCAGAAGCCACAGGGCCCCTCCCTCTGAATTCCTCCTGAGTCTGAGCCACTTGGGCATCGGAAGTGAACTGTTCGGCCAATTGTGTAAAACGGGGTTAGCCTGATTTGCTTATTTCGGGTTTTACAAGAGTTACTGGGTAGAGCTTTGGCGTTAGTAGAGGCAGGTGGGGAGGGGATGGATTGTCCAGTTTAAGGAGGCTAGATTGTTGATGCTTCTTTCTTCAGAGGTGGACCTCCACGAGGTAGCGTATCTGGAGGCGTTTACCATCAGCTGAATGAAGTGAAAAAATTGGAGCCAGAAGGTTTAAGTCAGCGGTTCTCAACCGTGGGTTATGTTCAATTTAAATACATCCTGCCTATCAGAGATTTACATTACAATTCATAACAGTAACAAAATTACAGTTATGAAGTAGCAACAAAAATAATTTTATGGTTGGGGGTCACCACAACATAAGGAACCGTATTAAAGGGTCGAGGCATTAGGAAGGTTGAGAACCACTGGTTTAAGTGGATGCTGTAGGTGATATTCCTCTGTATATGTCATATGCCCTTACTAGATTGTAAACTGTAGGAGGACCTAGTGGCCCTATCTTATTTAGACTTAAAATTCTTCCCCAGTTCTTTGTACAGTGTTTTGTACAGTATAGGTGTTTAATCATTGTTTCTTGAATTGAGTTGTGTATGACACTGGACAGTACAGGGTAGGGTTGTTAAAAGCACCAGATTTGAAGACAGCAAACCTTTTTTTGGAGGGGTGGGGGGAACCAACTTTTACTATTTACTAGTTGTGTGACTTTGGCTGTCACTTACCTCTCTCAGTTATCTCATTTGAAAAATAAGGGGATTGGAGTAGATAACTCAGGTCTCTTCCAGTTCTGAAACCTATGACTCTGTTACTTGCAATATTACTTTTTTTTTGCTTCCATTTAGTTGTGGCTTCCTCAAAGTACTTTAGCTCAATTCTTTGAAAAGAAAATTGAGTCCTTACGTTTCAGAGCTAGGGGGAATCTGACTTTAACACTGGAGGAAAGAGGAGGCAAGTGAGAATGGAGTAAGGAAGAAAATAGTTTACTAAAGCAAAATCTTAGTCCCGTGTAAGGAAAGGGTTGCTATGGAATCTTAGAGTTTCAAGGCTTGTCGTTAAACCTAGAACCCCACGTCTCTACAACTTCCCTGACGAGTGGTTGTGAGAGCCTTGACAAGCACTTACAGAGTGAGGGGACAGCTCTAATTAATTGATCTGCAGCTTTCCCTTTTATGGAACTGAAGACTCCTTCCTTGTAACTTGTTCTCATTGCTTCTAATTCTAATGTGAGCAACTCTGAGGGCAGGGACTGTTTTTGGTTTTGTGTCCCCCAGTGCCTGGCTTATTGGTTGATTGATGGGAGTCAAACAGAATGAGTCTTTCCTTTCTTCCAATCAAATATTCCAAAGATAATCAATATTATCCATCCTCATCTCAGTCATCTCATCTCTAGGTTACGCATTTACTCCCCAGGTCCAGTTACCTTTCATTGCACAGCACACATTAGAGACCTCTTCCCCATCCTAGTCCTTCTCATCGATCTAGTCAGTATCTCTTCTAAAGTACTCAGAACTGAAAACAGTATTCCAAATGACTGCCTGAATAAAAAAAAAGTACATCAGTGCTATGGACCATCTTATTGGGTAATGTTTGTGACCCACAATTCTTGCATCACAGTCTATCACCAAGTATTTGCTGGGTGCCGTCTGTGTTCTCAGCTGGCTGCTGGCTGCTTGGGGATGTCAGAGAACTTCAGTTCATCTAAGGTTTATTGGGAGCCAACTATGTTCCATGTTCCAGTAGGGGTTGAAATGGTGAATACAAAGACCAGGAAGACAGGTACCTTGCCCATAAGGAATTTACAACCTGATTGACAAGCCTAAATGCATTTCATAAAAAGACTGGCAAACAATACTGCTTGTTTTTGGAGCCATTTTATATGAGCCAGCATCCCCAGTCGGGGATAAGGGGCTGTCACTGCTGAGGGACTGCTTACATTTGACATAGAGGGGAGGCTATTCCAGCCTCCAACATTTGCTTTTGAAAGACTATTTAAATCAGAAGGGCCTCAGAGACCGACCTCTACCACATTCTCTCTTCCCTTTTTACTCCCTGCCCTGCTGGTCTACTCCATCATATTGGTGGACATTGGGCTTTTCATGCCCTGGGTGGCATAGTTTTGCAACCCTTCTTTCTACAATTAGGAATTCCCCATCCCTCTAGTTCACCAGTTTGGTTGTTTTGGGTTTGGTTTTTGTTGTTGTTTTTTGCCTTTGGCCACTGAACCTGAAGAGATTTTTAGATAGACCTCAAGCAGAGCCTCTGGCTGTGCCTCTGAGTCCAGGGACAAATCCAAGGGAAGTGGCAGAGATTTCTCACGATCTTCTTTCTTCCAGGTTGGTGCTTTTACAATCCAAAAAAGCTTTATTAAGTACCTGCTATGTGCTGGACACTGAGGTTACAGAAATGAGCCCAAAAGCCCCTGCCCTCAGAGAGTTTATGTTCTCTGGGGCTGGGCAGAGAGACAGCATATTCATGGATAAATGCTTTGGTTTTTTGTTTTTGTTTTTGTTAGACCTGTGACTTGCTCAAAGTTGGAGGAACTCCCTCCAGGAGTGTAGGGTCTAAGAGTTTAGTAGATATTAGTCTTAAGAAGCTATTTGGGAATACCTAGGTAGAGATATTATTCACTCTCTGAAATCTGGTTAGTATGTACCAAAGGCACAACGTGAATGGAGGTCTTTCTGCCTTCAAGATCACTAGGCCACACTGCTTCTTACAAGAGGTAAGGTTACTTGAGGAAGGAGACTAGCTGAGGAGATCACGAAGGGCTTCATGAAGACATGAGCTGAGCATGGAGGGAAGAAAGAACGATGAGAGGTGGAGATGAGAAGGATGAGGCTGTACCTGGACCATTTATCATCTGGGGAATGTTCCCTCTTACCCTTCTCTGGCTTTAGTTTTCTGTCATTCTCACACTTCTCCCCTCTCCACTTTTTCAAAGGATCTTTTTTCCACTTTGACACTTTTAGAATATTGCTTATCTGAGGTCTTCAGCACAGGACCCTAGAGGAGAAAGTCTGGGACTGAAAATCCAATTAATCAGTCAACCAACAAAAGCAGAGTTTGGCTTCAATAACCCCTAAATACACATGCATGAAGGGTTTCCAGGTATTGTGGTGTCTATGTGGAGAATCTGTCCTTGGTATGTGGTGGGCGAAGTGATCTCAGTCCCCTCCCTCCAAGGAAAAGGCGTATAGGTGGTGACAGACTGGGATCTGGGCCATCAGCAATTGGAAAACCACTAGGAGAAGGTGGAGGGATTTGTCTCTGCCTCATTACTAAACCCTTATTCTCTGCTCTGCTCTGCTGGCATTCTAACCTTGGAGCACCATCTCAGATGACAATAGCCTCATATTAGAGAGGAGGCATTTGCATTTGGGAAAGTTCCCAGGGCCATTGATGGTAGTGGGTATATAGGGATTGGAGGAAGATCCGTAACTCTGGGTCTGTGGCTCTAAACACTAGCCTTTTAGAACCTTCATACGGACATCCCTGCCAGTTTTCTCTCTTCTCACCAGTTGCCTAGAATGGGCTGTGCTGCTCTTGGTAAAGTCTGGAGCTGAAAATACAATCCAAAAGGTTGAAGTTGAGGTCAGAGGCCAGCCTAGCCACTGAGAAGCAATAAGCCCAGATAGGTTCAGATCAGAGATTGAAGGGTTCAGGGACCCTAGATCTAAGCCCCTGTTAGGACTCACCTCCCTTTCACCACTTGCCCCCACCTCCAATTCTCCCACAATTTCACTACAAAAGTTTCTAGGACAGTGGTTCTCAACCTTCCTAATGCCATGACCCCTTAATACAGTTCCTCATGTTGTGGTGACCCCTAACCATAAAATTATTTTTGTTGTTACTTCATAACTGTAATTTTGCTACTGTTATGAATCGTAATGTAAATATCTGATATGCAGGATGTATTTTCATTGTTCCAAATTGAACATAACCCACAGGTTGAGAACTGCTGTTCTAGGAGATAGATGGGTTCCTCCAGAGCCCCACCCCCTCCCAAATCCTCTCATTCCATCTCGTTGCCCTTGCCTTGCTCCCATTCATCTCTCCCACCTCCTCTCTTCCCTCATCTCACAATATCTATCCCCTTCCCCTTTTCTGTCATTTTCCTTTCCCAAGTTCTGCCGATCCTGGTTTCCTGATTGTACTTGATTCAGCGTAGCCTGTATATTTCTGCAGATTAAATGAATCTAGTACTAGTAACCTGGGCCTTGAACTTTGTGCTGCACCTTGCTGACCCTGGCTCCCAGCTTTCTCTCTGGGGTTCTAGGTCTTGAAGTCAGACTGCCTGGTAGGAGCCACTGAAATTCCTCAGTTGTTCTCTAGGACGGGGCTATGAGGGCTCCTCTGGCAGGGACATCAAGGGGAGGAGCAAGAACTGCCTTGGGAGTCTTCTGGTACCCAGAAGGCATTGCCTGCTGGTTTGAGCTCAGAATCTTTGTCATGCCTTGCACTCTGACTCCAATAACTATTTGTTGAATCGAATTTACTGCTCTGTGCTGGGGTGAGGAGTGGTCCAAGATGACCCCTTGGAAAAAGGAAATGATGTTCCCTTTCAGAGGTTGTAGGGTACTTTGTTTTGAGAGTTCTTTAATGCATTATGTGTTGTTGGCTTATTCCCCTGTTAGACTTTAACCTCCATGAGGGAAGAAGTCAAGTATCTTACCCAAGCTTTCTGTGTCCCTTTCTGTGCTCTATTGTGTTCTGTAAGCATACATGTTTCCTTGTCCTATTGTGATCTGGAAGGGAGCTCAGAAGCTACCTTGCCCACTCCCCGCCTCCTCATTAAACGGAGAGGTTAAATGATTTGCCCACAGTCACACGGGTAGTAAATGGCCAGAGTGAGATTTGAGCTCAGGTTGTCTGGATCTAAATTCAGTGCTTTCTCCACTGTGGCAGGAGGCAGCTCGGTGGCTCAGTTGGTGGAGCACTGGGCTCAGAGTCAGGAAATTGCTGTTCAGTCGTTTCAATTGTGTCCAACTTTTCATGAGTCCATTTGGGGTTTTCTTGGCAAAGATACTGGGGTGGTTTGTTATTTCCTTCTCCAGCAGAGTCAGGAAGACCTAAGAATCCAGCCTCAGACACTTACTAGCTGTGTGTCCCTGGGTAAGTCACTTAACTTCTATTTGCCTTAATGCACTGGAGAAGGAAATAGCAAATCACTCCAGTGGTTTAGGGTGCCTAGGTGGCACAGTGGATAGTGAACTGGGCAGAGAATCAGGAAGACTCATCTATCTTCCTGAGTTCAAATCTGGTCTCAGATACATACTAGCTATGTGACCCGTGGCAAGTCACTGAACCCTGTTTGCCTCAGTTTCCTCATTTGTAAAATGAGCTGGAGAAGGAAATGGCAAACCCCTCCAGTATCTTTGCCAAGAAAGTCTAATGGATAGTGTTATCTATGGGGGTCACAAAAAGTCAGACGTGGCTGAACAGCAACACTGCTTTGTGGGAGTGGGGGGCACAGTAAGGAAGAATTCCTTTTACGTCTTTCTACCTCCCTCCTCACTGTATTTTTCTGTCTACTTTTATCCTCATCCCTTTCCTAACTTTCCTCTGTGCACCCATCACACTCATCTTCGCCCATCCCCGGTCTCCCCCCTCTCTTTGTCTTTCCCTTGTTCGTGTCCCTGGCTGTCTCCAGGCCTCTCCCGGCTTCCTTGTCTCCTGCCCTTTTTCCATCCATCTCTTATTGGAGGTGTTTATTTAATTGTTTTCCTTGATGCTCTGTGGCAGGCGATCCCACCATTAAACCTTGCCATCCACATTCTGACTGTGTAATTTAAAGCCATAGTTAAATTATGACTTCTCTGAACCTGTTGTGGCACTGACGCATAAGCCTAATTAAATGATCACATCCATTCTGAAGGCAGCTCTCTTCTCCCCTCCAACGTTAATTACAACATAAGAGGCTTTAATGGCCCGCCTCACCTCCAGCTCCTGGAAAGAAAGGTCAGGCGATTAATTTTCGTCATTAATCTTTTCCCAATGTGGACACTGGGCTGTCACAGGAGCCTATTAAACCCCCTTTGTCCCCCCTTCCAGCCTCCCTGGCCCCCTCACTCCCTCCTCCCCGAGTGACTGGAGAGAACGAAAATATTTAAGAATCACTTTGTCTCTCTGCCTTTTTTTTTTCCTTCCTGAGACAGTTTCTCCTTGGGGGTCTACAAGGGATGTGGGGGAGGTAGCAGCAGGGCATCTGGGTAAATGTACTGAGGCTTTAAACTGGGCTCCTGAAATGGAGGGGACTAGGGGGTAGGTTCTGTCTGTTGTTAGTGTAAGGGTAGAAGGGACAGTTTAGGGAGGCATTCGGAGCCTGGGTAAGCAACCCAACCTTTTTGGGTGCCCTCAGATATGAAATGGGCACTACCACTCAATCTTTCGAGTTGGATCCCAATATGGTAAAGGAAGAAAAGGAAATTTGCCAATACCCAAGAATTCCAGGGCCAGACAAAGCCAGACCCTCTCCCCTGATATTCAGAACTACCCTAAACCTCTCCCAGCTATCTCTTCCTTTCAGTATTCTGCTTCCTCTTTAACCAAGCAACAAACCAAAGACTGATTAATCCTACCCCCCTTTCTAAGAGCAGGAGGAAGGAAATGTGGTATATGTGTGACCTTGGTCAAGTTACCTTTTAATTAGCATTATTATAATTATGAGAGTAACTCACATGAAAAGAGTGCTTTAATGTTTGCAAAAATAAAGCACACCCACCTTCTCGAAGATTATTATTTACCTGTGAAGAATCTCAGACTCAGAGAGATTAAATGATTTGCCCAAATTCACACAGCTAGGAGGTAATGGAGTGGGCACTTGAACCCAGGCCTTTCTTGGTTCAGTGATTTTTCCACTACTGCTTCATAGGGCTTCAGTTATACCCATTTGTGAAATAAGCATCATAATACTTTTACTACCTACCCCAAGGGACCCATGTTAGGAGAGTGAGTTATAGAGGAACTCACCAATATTCTGTTAAGCTCTATATCTATATTTATCTATATATTATCTATACATAGATAATATATACTGCATATAGTACATATGTATGTATATCTATATATACATGTACTATAAATCCCTCTGGAATACATAAAGCACTGTATACTGTAAAAATGCTATATACGTGGTGAAGCACAGTGTACATGTGATTTATCATCATCATCATCATCATTTTTATGTAACAAAGAGAAAACCGAGCAGTTTGGCTCTCTGCAGTGACATCCCCTGGAGGAAGCTATAGAATCATTCCAGCTGAGAAAGGTGTAGGCTCCCAGGGTTGCTGGTGTTAAGCAAGACAGTGCCCAGAAGAAGGAGAGGGCTGGGGAGAGGGTAACAGAGTGGGGCAGGGTGTGGCCGGTAGGAAAGAACGGCCTGGGGAGGGGATGTGAGGGAAAGAACAGGCTGTCCCAACCTTCCCAATTCTAGCACCATGCCAAGAAGGGAAAGGGAAAGGAGGGGCCTACCAGGCTCTCTGCAGGCAGCTTTATTCCGAGCCCAGAATTTATTTGACTTAAAACTCTAATCCAGAAGAAAGCCCCTAGGAAATGGAAGGAGAGTGAGGCTTGTTCTAGGGTGAGGCTTGGAAGTGGTAGGCTGCCTGGCTGAGCCCCCATGCAGAAAGAAGGCAGGAAGAAGTTTTGATGGTGTGGGGCATGCCAAGGGCATATAAGTAGGGACATCCAGCCTGCCCCTCTCAGCTCTGACCATGGGCCCGAGCCTCTTAGCCCTCTGTACTGGGGAAGAAAAATCCCTGAATATACTGGAGGGTGAGGGGTTAGAGTCAGTAGGTACCTCTGTAAGGTGAAAAATGACCATCAAGTGCCCAGAGGGGAGGGAAGTTAAGACACATACTCTCACTTATAGTCAGACCCGCCCACTTACCTGCTCACACTTTCTCCTTTACTCATACACACAAGCCTACTTAAACTCATAGATATCCTCTTCCTCATAGACATGCATTTGTACACTCATATGGAAATCTTATTCCTGTACACTTGTGTCCATAGTGACACACCTTTGTGTACACTCATAAACGTAGAAAACCTCAAGTTGTGTTCACATTCTCCTGATACACATGGATCAGCTTGTAGGAACTTTGGGAAACTGATCTGTGATCTCTGTTGGACAGCTGTATCCGAGGCTTCTATACCTAAAACCTCCCAAAACAGAGAACCAAAAGGATTTCTGGAGCTTTTAGCACCCAAGGTAGAAAAAAAAATGGCATGGTTAGAGGGATCTGACAGAGCCTCTGAGAGCCAGAAGGTGAAGGAGAGAGAAGGAGTGAGGCAAAATAAGCTTACCTATACCTTCCCTGGGGGGCAGGGTTGGGTATCAAAAGCATAGACGGGATGGGAGCAAAACTCGATGGAGTGCCAGTGTCTTTTCTAGGCTTCCTAAGTATAAAAATGGAACTTAGGGAAGGGAATAAGGGAAGCTCTATCTTCAGCCTGGAGCTCTCAGAGTTAGGTGCTTAAGTCTTTACAGTTTCCTGCTACTTGGAAAGAGAAGTCTTCTAGGAAAGCTGGAGAACATCTGGCAAAGACCCAGGAGGTTTGGTTCAGACAGGGAGGAGAATTTATTTTCAGGAAAGACCGCCCTCAGGGGTCCCCCTCCCCTCCAAAGTAGGGGTAGATCCACATCTGTCCCAATGACGATGTCCCTAGCCTTCCTTTAACCAGGAGAAAACCCTCTAGGTGCAGAGCAAGCTCCCCTCCCCTGACACCCCCTCTCCCCCACGGATGCCACCCCAAGGACATTGGGGACATCACGTCCACAGAGCCCTGCACAGCCAGATAATAATAATTAATAACCATTAGGAACAATAAGGAGAATACCAGTGCCTGGCCGGCGCAATGTGCAGGCTCGGCTCTTTTTTTTTTTTTTTTTTCACTTTAATGAAAACAATGATTTGACTTTGAAGAAAGTGACTTTTTTTTTTTAAGTGAAAGCTAGATCTGGTCTCTCTACTCCCCCCATTCCAACTGCCTGCTGCCCCCCTTTCCTTTCCTGGGCTCCCCCTCCCATCTTGCCCCCCTCCCTGGTTTTTTTCCCTCTCTCTTTTTTCTTTTTCTTTTAATACCCTGCGTTCTATCATGCAAATCCCCTTTCAAATTATGAGAGTATTAGAGCCATCAACGGTAATGTCACCGCCACCAAATGAGAGCAGAGACTTAAGCACCTAACGAACAATGAAATGTGCGAGCCTTGGGACAGGACAATTAAGAACTGGGCTTAGCCAGCCAGGGAAATTTATTGCTATCAAATCCATATTTCTATTTTCCCCCTGAACAGTAACCTATTTGAATATGATTAAAGGGTTTCATTACGGCGGAGAGAAAGGCCCGTGTCCCACCGTTCCCTGTGAGCTCACAAACACACGCCTGGCTCTGGGGCACCCTGAGGGTGGGAGAAGGAGGGAGCTACATGAGACAGAAGTGGGGAAGGGGTAGGCAGCAATGGGGAGATGGAGGTTAGGCGGTCCCAGAGAGTCCAGGAACTGGGCAGCTGGGG
Source organism: Pseudochirops cupreus (assembly GCA_028627135.1). NCBI lineage: Eukaryota > Metazoa > Chordata > Mammalia > Diprotodontia > Pseudocheiridae > Pseudochirops > Pseudochirops cupreus. The sequence goes on from CM053584.1 coordinate 204,163,264, forward strand.
GGAGGGGAGCCGCTGCTGAAATGGGGGGAGAGGTTGCTCTGGGATGGGACCCAAGAGGTAAAGCAATATATAGTGGGGGAAAAGTAGTGGATTTGGAATCCAAAGAACAGAGTTTGAATCTACATATATCCTGTGTGACCTTCAGGAAGTCACTTCAACTCCATAGGCCTCAGTTTCCTTATTTGTAGAATACGGGACTTAAATGAGATGACCTCCAAGCTCCCTTTTAGCTTGAAATCCTGTGATCCTTTACCCCGAGTGCCGAGCTGCTGCTCTGAGGTTCTGCAGACATCCGGGCGAGTGTCACCTGACTAATCAATCAATCAGTCAATCAATTACGTCCTAGACTGGTGGCTTATTTAAATGATGCCGATTTGAGATTAAGGCTAGATTGGGGGCTAGGGGCAGTGAGGAATCAGAAAACAACAATATAATCAATCTAGACCTGCAATGGACCCCAAAGGCCGTCAAGCCCAACCCCTTCATCTTAGAGCTGATGAAAATGAGGCCCAGGGAGGTTAAGTGATTTGCCCAGGTTGCCCCAGGTCGTAAGTGTCAGAGAAGAAATTTAAACCTAGGACCTCTAACTCCAGAGACAGTGTTCTTTCTAATGTACCCAGGTAGAAAACCATTGAATCCAGGGCTGCACACCAGGCCCAAGATACTTTGGCATAGGACTGACCTCTCATGAGGTGTAGAGTTCAACTCTTGTGAGATCAAGCAGGTTGTGGTAGAGGAGAAGGTCAAGGACAAGAACATTCAGTAGGGGGACTTGTCCAACTTCTCAAGTGGAGAGAAGAGGGGAGCAGTCACCCCTGGCTCTCGAGCCTAGGCATCCAAGCCTTCACAGTTTCATGGAAAGTTTTAGCTTGAAAGGACTTTCCAGGTCACTTACTCCAACTTCCTCATTTACATATGAAGAAACTGAGACCATGGCCAGTCTATTGCAACCCCCTCATCCTCTAGGTTGCAAGCATTTGTATGCTCTAGGCTAGGCTGGAAAATGTTGACCTTCTCTCCTTCCAAACACCAGGGAAAGTATGTGTCTCTGTTTAAAATAATCTTAGAAAATGCCCTTGGTTTCAGCCCCCTTCCTGTAGCATGGGAAGGGACTAGTACATGGCTTGCCTCCGATTCTAGATCTGCTGAATTTTTTGTCAGCTGTGTCAGTCCTTAGTCCCTTTGGGGAAGATCCAACCCCCTGAGAACCTCTGCCCCTACTAACTCTCATCACCATTTCTCAAAACTGGAAAATCAACCTTGGGGTTTCTACTATGACTACCCATCACTATAGTTCCAGGTGACATCAATCACCACTATGAACTACCATGAGCATTTGCAGAGCATTTTGGATATGTTCCATGCTTGCGAGTAACTGCCATTAGCAATTTTACCCAGTGACCAGATAATAATAATAGACACCATTTATAGAGTGCTTTCTTGAAGGTTTGCAAAGTATTTTAAAAGCATAATTCCATTTTATCCTAACAGAAACCCCGAGAGACAGTTGCTATTATTAGCCTCATCTTACAGAAGAAGAAACTGAGGTAGAGAGAGGTTAAGTGACATGTCTAGAGTCACACAGCTAGTGAGTGTTTGAGGCTAGATTTCATAATAACAAGAGCCTGCTACACTGTGCTGAGATTTTTACAAACATTACCTCATTTGACCCTATCTCATTTGACCTTCACAACAATCCTGTGAGGATTGTTATTATATATTATCCCCATTTCACAGTTGAGGAAACTGAAACAGGTAGAGGAAAATGATTTCCTGGGGTCACACAGCTAGTAAGTGTCTGAAGCTGGATTTGAACTCAGGTCCAGCACTCTAGGCACTGTGACACTTTGCTGCCTCATGTACTTGGGGAGATGGGGTTTTCTCTATCTCCTCTCAGAGATGGTAGGAGGCACTAGCTTTGAGAGGAATCAGACAACTAAGATTAAAATCTCAGCTCTACTACTTACTTCCTATGGGCAAGTCTCTTATTCTGGGCATCAATTTCATCATTGGTAAAAGAAGGAAGATGGATTAGATGGAATAAGGTCCCTTCTAACACAAAATCTATAAACTTAACAAAAAATAAAGCTGAATTGAAAAGTGACTGAAAGAGCCAAGAATGTCTTACAGAATTGATAATGGTGGTGTGGAAAGTACATTGGAATTGGCATCAGGAGATCTATATTCAAATCTCCCATCTGCTACTTAGTACTTATGTTGGAAGGGCCTCAGTTTCCTCACCTGTAAAATGAAAACATTAGTCCAGATGACTCCATAGGTCCTTTCCAGCTCTTGATCTAGATTCCATGATCCCATGATGAGAGGGTTGAACTAAGTGATGTGTAAGGTCTCTTACGGCTCTAAATCTTATGTTCTATGAATGCCCATTGGATGATCTGCCTTACTGTGTCTCTTGCCATCTCTCTGTAAGGTCATTTTTCCTTTGATTATAAAACTAATTCATTTTGCCTCTCTGCAAGAAGGGTCAGTTATGTAGAGCATAGTATAAGTATAGTATAGTTTAATATTGGGGTATATGCTGTGTTCAAGAGGACTAGCTTCTAGGTTTACTGAGTGCTTTTCCGGGTTGCTCATCTACCTTTGATGTTCACCTGTTACCCAGCTCTCACCTGTGGCACCAAGAAGCTGTAGAATGGGCACTGGCCACACTGTGGTAAAACCTCCTTGGCAAATGGGATAAACCAGGTTATAACAGACCACAAACCTATCAGTTTATGGGGGTCTCTACCCCAAGCATGTAAAGACTTCCCCTAGCAGAATGGACAAATGAGAACAATTTGTCCCAACAGCCGTGAAGATGGTTGAAGCAAGAACCGTGGAGCACTCAGAGCTTGGTCAGACATTGAAGATGCTAAGGTCCTCCATCGCATTCTGGGTCACTGCTGGTCATTCTGACTTTTGTCTTGCCACTGGACTTTGATGACTCTGGAGGAGAAAGTGAGGCTGACACTGTTTAACTCTGCCTCACTTAAATACAATTCATGAACAAGTCAAGATATCAGCCTCAAGATGTCATTGGTCCAATTAGAAAATGGAGGATGAACAATACTTTAGTATTAGTTGTTGTGGCTCCCAATAGTGTGTGTGTGTGTGTGTGTGTGTGTGTGTGTGTGTGTGTGAGAGAGAGAGAGAGAGAGAGAGACAGAAAGAGAGAGAGAGAGAGAGAGAAGGGAGGGAAAGAGGGAGGGAGAGAGATAAAGGGAGAGAGGGAGAGAGTTATAATTTATAATAATAATTAGCATTTACATAGCACTTTAAGGTTTGCAAAGCACAACATTATCTCATTTTATCCTCATAACAACTCTTGGAGATAGGTGCTATTATTATTCTCATTTTGCAAATAGGGAAACCAAGAAAGACAGAAGTTCGGTGACCTACCCAGAACCACAGAGCTAGTAAATGTTTGAGGCTGGATCCGAACTCAGGTGTTCCTCATTCCATACAATGCTCAATCCAGACACAAATGCCTGGGATGTAAAAACAAAAGGTATCAATTAAATTTATTTTAAAAAAAACCAGATCTATAGACTTTTATCCTTGAAAAGTTCAAAGGGATTGTGGGGATTGCTGTCCTGATTTGAGTCTCAGGTCTCATTCCTGTTTTTAATGAGTGCCTAAGTAAGAAAGACCCTAGCGTGAGCCTCAGTTTACTACTCAGTAAAATGGAAGCAATGCCTTAGGACATGGATTTGGTTCTATGAAGTAGTTTGAATTTAAGGAACCAGTCAACAAGTATGAAACATGTACCCATGGAGGGCTCTACCCTCCAGGAATTTAAGATATGATTGGGCAGACATAACAGACTACCAGGAACAATGGGAGAATAACATAAGGAGATGATCATTCAGTATTAAAGAGTATTCCAGAGACTCCAAGAGACGTAGACGGCTCCAGAAAGAGGTCAGGGAGGGCTGGAGGAGAGGCAAAAGACCCCACGTAAGAGATGGGTCTCGATGGACAAAATCTTTCATAGTGTCTCTTTCAACACTGAGATTCTGTGACTTGGACTGATAGAATTTGGAGAGACAGGATGGGGGGAGGGCATACTAAAGGTGTATTTGTGGCAGAACTTGGCATGGATGGCGAGGAAGCCTGATGCCACTAGGAATAAAGCTACTGGCCACAGTTACTCAAGATCTAAAAAAAAAAGTTTTCGGCACCAAAGTGTTTGACACTGTTAAATGGCTCATCAGAAATGGATATGGTTTTATTAGTGGAAATGGACATGGTTTTGTTCATTATTTATTAATTATGGTTTTATTCATAAATAAGATGCTTTACCAGGTGCCTTGTTGCCCACCCTAAGGATCACTGGGCCTTTTGAATCTGACTTGTAGCCAAAAACCTCCTATACATGTTATCTCTCCCTACTAGAATGTGAATTCTTTGGTATTGGAGACTTAGTTTTCTGTTTCTATTGACAGTACTTGGCACAGTGCTTTCCACATAGTAAATGTTTAATAAGTCCTTTTTTTCATTCATTCATTGGCAAGAGAGGTCTCTGTGTGGAGTCTTACAGATGACAGGCTTATAGATTTAGAGCTAGAAGGAACCTCAAAGATGACCATGGTCTAGATTTTCTGGCATGAAGTCAGTATTTGAACTCCAGAATTGGTCTGTTCCTTATCTCCCTTTTCTAGTCTCCATCCCAGGCTCTTAGTTATTTCTAGACTTGTACTTTTGTACTTATTCCATTCTCTCCCATGGGGACAATTCCATCCCCATTTCAAACATGGAATCCAAAGGGCAGTGGCACAAGGAAAGCTAGATTGATCATGAGGCTGTCAAGAAACCTATGCAACCACTGGGAATGAATCAATGGGCAAGACTTCCAGTCACCTGGACACACTATATATCATGTGGGTGTGGTTCTTTGTCCGAGGGGTTGGTAGCAGTGACTGCCAAGGTTACACCTGCTGGTCTCGAAATGCTGGTGTCTCGCATTTCTGTGAGGTAAAGGAAGGTACTGGATTCTGGGAGCATGAACCAGCCAAGGGGTTGAGCTCCACAGGCAGAGGAAACCTGATCTCTTACTAATTTATTTTTGTTCTCATTGAACAAGTATTTATTTTCTCTCCGCTCCAACTTGTTGAAAAAAAGAGAAAATCTTCGTAATAAATATGCATGTCCAATCAAAATAAATTCCCACACTAAGTTAAAAAATGTAGATTTCATTCTGCATCTTAAGTTGATCACTTCTCTGTCAGGAATTGGGTAACATGTTATATCATTGGTCTTCTGGAGTCTTAGCTGGTCGCTGTGTCAATCAGAGTTTCTTCAGAGCTTTTTGCCCTTACAGTGTTGTTGTGATTGTACAAATGGTTCGACATTCTTTTGTAAAGATTCCAAACCCGAACCACAGGCCCCACTGACCTGAACTCAACTTCCTGAAGTCCTAGATTCTTCTCTCCAAGTCACTGCAGGGTACCTTTACTTTCAACCTTAGGGATTTTTTTTTTTGTTTTTTACCTCTTTCTCTACCTCTGACATTTAACTCTGTGTGACCTTGGATTAGTCTCTTGAGTTCTTGACTTCAGTTTCTTCATCTGTAAAATGACAGGGTTTGGGTTAGATGGTATGTCTCTAAGGGCCTTCTTCTAGTTATAAGTCTATGATCCTATGATTTACTACTTTTTAAAAGTGTGTGTGTGTGTGTGTGTGTGTGTGTGTGTGTGTGTGTGTGTGTGTGTGTGTGTGATGGAACTCCCAACTCAAGGCATGGTTCCCAAGTCTGGTTTTTTTTTCCCTGGAATTCATTGACCTGTATTCATGACCTCTTTATCTGTTGTCCTTCTTGTGTGATTGTCTCTTTTGTTGGGGGAGTTTCTACCATCTGCTTCTCCATCTTCACATACTCTAGACCAGAAGAGTATGGGTTTATTTAAAAGGGAAAAGACAACATACAAATTTAGAAAATAAACATAGGATTTAGAGCCAGAAGGGACTTCTTTGGTCCAGTCTATTCATTTTATAGATGAGGAAACTGATTCAGAAGGGAAGAGTCATGTCTTGCTCAAGATCACACAATAGCAAATGACAGAATCAGGATTCAAACCCAGGTATCCAGACTACATGCTCTATGTCAAATTGTTCCCCCCACCTTTTTCAGGTTTCAGTTGTTGTTCAGTCATGTCCAACTCTTTGTGACCCCAAATGGAGTATTCTTGGCAAAGATACTGGAGTGGTTTGCCATTTCCTTTTCATTTTACAGATTAGGAAACTGAGGCAAATAGGGTTAAGTGACCTGCCCAGGGCCACACAGCTAGTAAGTGTCTAAGGCCAGTTTTAAACTTACATCTTCCTAACTCATCCACTGCCATCTAGCTGCCTACTTTCACCTAAAGTAAATTAGAAGTTGAAAAAGAAGTCTAGCCAGTCCCTAATTAGGTGATCCTAAACTATTTTGTCTAGACAGCGCTTTCCAGGCCTAGCTTGGCTTGTACATTATTGTGTACGTTACTCCTGTCTTGCTACCTAGTGCATCCCAGAAGAGAAAGGCCTCTCTTCCTCAAGCACTCCCAGCCATTTTGAGAGTTCATCCATCTGACCTCAGGGAGCAAAATCATTCTCTCTATCCTCCAGTCAATTAGCAATACTACTAATTAAATTCTGTGTTTCTGATGTTTCACCATATTACTTGGTAATCATTTAGCTAACTAGGTCTCTCCCCTCCACCGCAACCCAATTTAGAGAAGAGGAGGATAAGTTACTTTTATTTTTTATTTTTTAGGAGGCAGTCCAGGGTTAAATGACTTGCCTCCGGTCATATATCTAGTAAGTGTCTAAAGCTGGATTTGAACTCCTGACTCCAAAGCTGGTGTTCTAACCATTGTGCAAACTAGCTGCCCCAGGCTGTTACTTTAAAAGAAATCAGAATAATTCAAGCTATCAGGAAGGTTGCTTCTACCGTTCACAACAGGCACTTCCTTTCCTTAGAGTTTTTATATCCATTATTGCATTGGACAACCCTGTAAAAGAAACAGGGCAGGCATTCTTATTCCTGTCTTATGGATGAGGGCAGGTAGACAGCGCAATGGAATCCTCCCTGGAATTGGGAGGATTGGTCTTCATGAGTTCAAATCTGGCCTCAGACACTCGCTAGCTGTGTGACCCTGGGCAAGTTGCCAAACCCTATTTGCCTCAGTTTCCTCATCTGTAAAATGGACTGGAGAAAGAAATAGCAAACATACCCCAGCATCTTTGCCAAGACAACCCCAGATGGGGTCACAAAGAATCAAACACAGATGAACAACCAAGAACAAATTTAAGAATGCCTTAAACTGAGGCCCATTGAGGTCAATGACTTAACCAAGGGCATAAATTAGTTACTGGCAAAAGTAGAGCCAAGGATGAGACCCAGGTGTCCTGATGTTAATGTTCTTTCCGCTGAACCATGATGCTTACCTTGCTCTCAATCATTCAGGCAAGTAAGTAAATAAGCAAAGATTTATTGAATGTCTACTGTCTGCCACTGTGATAGGTGCCAGGGGTACAAAGGCAAAAGCCAAATAGCTCTGCCCTCAAGGAGCATATATTTGGGTGAGATAGATGCCATGGACATTTCTCTCTTTCTAGCATACATGCTATATACAGAACATTATGAATATATGTTATATAAACATATATATTAATAGACATTATACATGCTCTGTATTATGTGTGTTATATATACTATATACTATAATATTATATATAATATGCTCATATAGCATATAGACATATATATACACATACATACAAACAGACAAATACTTTGAAATCCTTCCTCTTCATGGTTCCTCAAATACAATTTCCCTTACTCTCTGTTCTACTGGGGGACCTTAGGATCTCCACCTTCATCTTATGCCCTCCCTCCCTGACGGTGCTTGGCACCTCTTTCCTCCAGCCATCACCTGGATAGACCCAGTTTCTCTTCATTCGACTCGGTTTTGGTATTTGTTAACCCAGCATAAAAAATAAAAAAATTTAAAAAAACCAAAAAGCCCCAAAACATTTAGCAAGCATCTGTTATATACAAGGCATTGTGTTAAGTGTTGTGGGGATGGCCAAAGTCAGAGAAATATACTAGGTGTCAAGAAACTGCATTTTAGCTTCTGCTCAGCTGTGTACATCTGAACCTCTCTGAATCTGTTTCCTCATTTATAAAAGGAGTATAATAATACTTTTCCTGTCTACTTCACAGAAAGGAAGGAAAAAGCCCATCTATGAAGCACCTACTGTGTGCCAGAACTGTGCTAAGCGCTTTACAAATATTATCTCATTGGATCCTCACAACAATCCTGGAAGGTAGCCGCTATTATCATCCCCATTTCACAGTAAAGAAAACTGAGTCAGAGAAAGGTTTAAGTGACTTGCCCAGTTATATGACTATGAAGTGCCTGATGCTGGATTTGAACTCAAGTCTTCCTGACTCCAAGGCCAATGTTTTATGCACTGTGCCATATAGTTTGGGTAAGTAGGACATGATTTTGGTATTTGTGAAGAGTTCATTGTGAATTCTAAAGTGTTTAATGAATTATAGAGTGATAGAGCTAGAAGAGAAAGCATCCAGCTTAATCCCCTTATTTTTTTCCCCCCTTTTTGGAGGGCAGTTTGGGTTAAGTGACTTGCCCAAGGTCACACAGCTAGTAAGTGTGGAAAGTGTCTGAGGTAGGATTTGAACTCAGGTCCTCCTGACTCCAAGGCCGGTGCTCTATTCACTGCACCACCTAGCTGCCCCCTAATCCCCTTATTTTACAGATGAGGAAACTGAGGTACAGAGAGGTTGGAACTTGCTTAGGGTCATATACCCAGATTATTATTATTACTACTCTCAATGGGAAGCAGATTAAAATGCAATTAGGAAATATTTAACTAAATACAAAAAAATAAAGCATAGATACTATTATGTTTTAGAAATTGTCAATATGCTACCATAGGCGTCTTTAGATATGGATTAGTGGCTGCCGTTCTTATTTCAAGTTGATACCTCGGGTCTAGGTACTTACCTGCATTGAGAAAAGGCATCCCCCATACCCCTGGAATCCGTATCTGCCCCTCTGGTCGCTGTTGGGTTGTCTCAGTTGTGTTCGACTCCCCGTGACCCCATTTGGGGTTTTCTTGGCAAAGAACCTGGAGTGGTTTGCTGTTTCTTTCTCCAGCTCATTTTGCAGATGAGGAGCTAAGGCAGACATGGTTAAGTGACTCACCCAGGGTTACAGAGCTAATAAGTGTCAGACTGGATTTGAACTCGGGTCCTCCTGACCCCAGGGTTGGTGCTCTCTCTACTAGCTGCCCTATGTCTGCCCGCTAGGAGCTTACAGTCCAGGTGAATAGACACATAAAGAGCTGAATAACACTATGAGAGATGTCAGAAGGCAATTGGTGGCTAATTATCCAGAGTGATGCAGCCGGTCAGTCCTCTGGTAGTTCGAGGGAGGGAGATCATTGTGGACTGGAATGGCAAAGCAAGGCAACAAGAAGACAATATGCGTTTGTTAAACACTTATTGTGTGCCAGGCACTTATGATATTAAGTTCTGTGTACACAAATAAAAAAGAAAGGCATTCCTTGTATTTAAGGGACTTACATTTTAATGGGGGGAGGGAGGAGATAACACACAAAATGAAGCTGAAAGGGGGTGGGGAGTGGGATTAGGCTCGTAGTCTGAGGCATGGTGTTGAAGTACAGAAAGTCAGAAGGTAAGTTGGCCAACTTGGTTTCTTCCTCAGATGGATCCCCCAAAAGGGGCCAGCACAATGGCCCGCACAGTGTTACACTGGGAGAAGGCTGCAAAGATGCTTAGACAGTTCAGGGTAAGGAGGCCCTGGGCTCTGAGGGGAGCTCTAGGGCCAGACTTCAGCTGAGGCATGGTGTTAAAGTCTGTCAAATCAGAAGTGGGGTTGGGAATCTTTCATGGAAAAGCAATGACTTTCAGTTGAATCTTGAAGGATTGACAGGTTGTAGACAGGTAGAGAGTAGAGGTGGGCGACCAAAACCACAGAGGAGAAATTTGAAAGTACGTTGAAGGGATGGTGAAGAGCCTAGATCAGAGCTTTGCCTGTAAAGGAACAGTGAGTGATAGAGCTAGAATGGGGGTTGGGGCCAGATTGTGGAGAGCTCTTGTCTCAGCCTTTCTTCAGCTCTGTCCTCTTCCCAGCCTTCTGCTTCTCCTCACTACAGGCCCCCAATGCTGCATTTATTGGGGGGGGAGTCATTAGAGGCATCCTACTCTTGGCACTTCAGGCAGGGAAAAGGACCCTGACTAGAAAGGAGGAAGTCCTCTAAATGACTTTTAAAAAAGAATATTTTATTGATGCCTTTTGTTTTTGAATCACATTCATTCCTAAAACATACCCCTTCCTCCCTTATCCATTGAACCATCACTTGTAACAGAGATGAAAGAAGAAAGAGGGAAACATCAAAACTACCAACACATCAGACATGTCTGACAGTATGTGTGTTACATCACACTCGCAGCCCCCCACTTCTGCAATGTAGGGAGGGAGATGCATTTTTCAGTTGAGAAAACTTGGCCGTTATAATTGCACAGAGATTCAGCTGCATTTTAGTCTTCATTTACACTGTTGTAGAGGTTGTGTATATTGTTTTACTAGTTCTTCTGGCTTTGCTGTGCATCAGTCTTCCCATGCTTCTCGAAATTCCCCATAGTCATCATTTCTCCCCTAAAAGTCCTCGGGGGCTCCTTCTTTCATTAGTGTACTTTCCTTCTTTGCCTCTGATTCACAATTTTCTGTATGTATGTAGGCACCAGCTCTTACTGGGAGAGGACTTAGATTGTCTCCCCTCTCCTTTCTCCCCTTACCATATCCATGAAACCATGTCCCCAGACCTGGGATCTCTATCTCTCCCAGCTGCACTGCCTTCTCTGAGGGCCCAGTGATGGCAAAGCCAGAGCAGAGCTCAGTTCCCAGCCCTCTCCCCCTCCCTTCTTCCTCTTTCCCTGAAATGTCAGTTTAATGGACAGGTGTTTAATTCCATCCTGTCAGGCACCTGGAAATGCCAGCATCACTGCTTATCAGTTTGTTGAGTTTGCTGTTAAGAGAGCAGTGAGGATCTGAACTCTGATTTCTACAGCTTGGAGCCCTCCCTCCTTCCCCTCCCTCCATCCCTTTGTCTCCATCTCTTCAGGCAAATGTGGATGAATCTCTTTCCCACTGCTATTTTTCTCCAAGGCAGCTGGGTGCAGGGAGATCCAGGAATCTGGAGAATCAGACACCTAAGAGAAGGGGTGAGGGTAAGGAAGGAAAGTGAGGGAAGCAGAGATTCTTCGTCTGGATTTCAGCAGGTCCGGGAGGAGACACAGGGATTCAGAGGGGAAGGGGCTTGTGCTTGACCATAGCCTTTCAGCGCCGGGCCCCCCCCACCCCAGCTGAACCCAGGAAGAACTAAGCTGGAAGCTGCTTCCGTCTCCAGGCTGCCAGAGATGAACAGTTGGGCTATTACTTGATTTTAATAGTTAAATTTCAGGCCAGGCTTGTGCCAGGGACGTGATTCTACAGACAGACAGACATAATTGATGATACTAGGCACTTGGGGAGCTGCTTGCTGTTGGAGGCCCTTGGAGACATTCATCCTTTCCACTCCTCTCCCTTTTGGGCAGTGAGGCTGAGGAGGGTGGGTGTGTGTGTGTGTGTGTGTGTCTGTGTGTGTGTGTGTCTGTGTGTTTGTGTGTGTGTGTGTGTGTGTGTGTGTGTGTGTGTGTGTGATTACTGCCCCTGGCACTTAGTTTCACAGCCCTCTGTAAGGTCCAGCCCCACTGATACCAGATGTATAACCCCAACTCCCCTTTGAGTTTCCAAGGAGAAAAACCTTGAGAGGAGTAGAGACCTGGGGACTGGGGATAGATGATAAGAGGGGAAAGGGGAGCACAAACCCTGCCTCTGACACTATGTGGCCCTGGACACAAGATTTGAGATTCAGGTTGCAACATGAAGTAGGGGTTTCTTCTGAGATCTCTTGCAGTAGCTAGATGAGAGAGAGTGGTACTAGCACAGAGTGGGGCAGAATCTACTTCTGTGAATGTGAAAGAAGCTAAAGGGGCATTTGAAATCATGCCATCTGAACTGAACGCACTAAAGGGGGAAACTCACCATTTCCTGGCTTATTCCTCTTCCCACCCCAGGTTCCCTTTCTTCCTACTACCCATTTTCCTCTTCTTGCCCTGGCCCCTCCCATTCCACCCCAAATCTCCCCACCCCAATGAAGCATCACAGCTCCTAACAAAACGGAACCGCTGCCAGATGAAATATATTACTATTAAATACTTAATTCTTCTAGTGAGCAGAGAGCAGGCAGTATGAATACGATTATTAAAGAAAATTACTTTGGCTGATCAGATATTTCTGCATACTAATTTCTGACCCCTCTTCCCTCACTCCCGCTTTTCATCCCTTAGAGACCAGGACAGATAAAATTCCATCACAAATAGCTGATTACTGAGGCTTGCATTAAAATCACATTTTTTTCCCCTTCTCTCTCTCTTGCACTAATGTCCTTGCCCAGAGAAGAGGTGGCCGGCGACAGTTTTTGCCACCAGGAAACATCTGGGGAAGATCCTTTGACCTCCTTCCAGCTCTTCCCTGATCTTGACACCCTCTCTCCCTTCCTTCTTTCTTTATCAGAAAGACTTATATCTCGAGCAGTCCCTTGATGCTTCTTAAGACTACAAATGGTCACTAGAGTTCTCCTATTTAACTCTTACAATCATAGCAGCAGTCACTCTTAATTTACTGCAAGCCCCAGAACATGGTGGACATAGGGAATGCAGTCTCAAAATGGCCATCATCCCAACAAGTAGAACCTAATCTACATGGATAGAGACAGGAAGTTAAGTTATTATATCCCTCCCCCAAGTGAATGGGACTACCCTAAGTGGTATAAGTTTATCTGTGACCTGCCAAACCTTAGACCTTTATATTCTTTGGCTAGGGATTTGGAGAATTGCCTTGGTCTCCCTTTATATCCTCAGTTCTACCCAGCTATCGATAATAAATGGTTCCCTTCCATTATTCCTACCCAGAGAGGGTCTTAACTTGGTCTTCTTTCCAATATGCTTGCTATGCCCACCTCATCTGTCTGTGCCCCAAAGATCCCTTCTCCCATCCCACCTCCCAGCTCCCCAAACCCCTTTACAGGCCACTGGCGCCTGAGTGATTAACTGGGGCACTAGCAATCACAGGGCGGTGTGGGGATCTCGCTAAAAATAAACCATTTCCCCACAATCCCATAAGCCTTCAATTTACCTGCTTTTAAAAAAAGATGCTTCTGGAGGTGTCACCCGCAGGAAGGTATAATTACAGCCTGGGAATGTTAATTCCCAGTCCCTGATATGTAGAGCTCAGCTCTGTGGGGATCCTGTCCCCCTTCGTGCTTCCTTGAAGTGGGGTGGGGCAGGTTGGCAGGAGGCTAAGGGCATGTGCCTGGAACAGTAGCAGTCAGGGACTCTCATTAAAGACCCAGACAAACAGACAGACCCAACTGGGCTAGGTGTGGCCATTAGGGAGTCTATACCCCACTCCGGAATTCTCTCTTTTTGGAACTTCTAAATCAATGGGCACCCTGGTTGGGTGAGGATCAAGGATTTAGAAGAGGTCACAGTGTTCTTGAAGCTTCTTCTTTGCTCTCCTATCCCTCAGCTCCATGGCCAGATGGGAGAGAAAGTTAGGTCCCAAAATGGAGACCAGAGAAGAGAACCCCAAGGGAGAGGTAATAGCCAAAGAGAGTATTATGGACTTTGAAGGGAAGCCTTGCCAGATGAGCTCAGAGAAAGGTGAGAGATGAAGGACTGAGAGGTTGGAGAAGTCTCTGGCCCATAATCAATGGAAAGACCTGATCCCACTTGCCTTTTCACACATCTGTTACCCCAGCTATACGGTAGGGCTGGAGAGTTAATGAATTGTGATGGACAGGATGGGTCTTGGAGTCAGGGAAACCTAGGGTCAGGACCTGCTTCTGAGACTTACTGTGTGACCTGAAAAAACACTTAGCATCTCCATACCCTAGGCAAGACTCCAGGACTACAGAGAGAGTCAGAGAATATAAGTCACTTATCCAATTCAAATTCCTCACTTATTTCTTCAGGGCTTACCCTGTACAAAAAGCATATTTTAGACATCAAAGGAAATGTAAAGATAAATAAGAGTATGTCCCTGTCCTCAAGAAGCTTAGTTTTAGTAGAGGAGTGATAATTTATTCAAATAGTTACACCAAGACCTCTGAATATGAAATAAGTTTATGAGAGTGACAGACAAAATCCTCCTCCTCTACCTCCTCTTCCTCCTCTTCTTTCTTCTTCTCCTGTAGGTTTATGTAAATACTCCCGCTCCAAGATGCAATTCAAATCTCACCCTCCCTTCCGTGAAGCTGGGGCCACTCTGTCTCATGCTGACCTCTCCTCCTCAGAATAGACTCCTCTAGTAGTCTTTATATAATTTAATCGGAATAGAGACTAGACCAGTGGTTCTCAACCTGTGGGTCGTGACCGACTGTTTCACAGGGATCACAGGGGTCACCTAAGACCATCGGAAAACACGTATTTCCAATGGTCTTAGGAACCGAGATACCACTCCTCTATTCATCTCCAGGCGAGTCCGCCCACGTGCAGATATGCCCACATATGAGTATTAAAGGGCTGCAGCATTAGGAAGGTTGAGAACCACTGGACTAGACTAAGTATAGGCACCTTCTCTGCAACTTAAGGTTCTGCAATGGATAGCAGCTAGATCTGGAGTCAGGAAGACCTGAGTTCAAATGTGACCCTGGACACTTACTAGCTGTGTGACCCTGGGCAAGCCACTTTACTTCTGGGTCTGCCTCAGCTTCCTCATCTGTAAAATGGGAATAATGATAGCATCTACCTCCCAGTTTTGTTGTGAGGAATGCCATGCAGATCTGAAAGTGCCGTATAAATGCTAGCTATTATTATAGTCTTAGAGAATTTCTTAGCTCACTGAAAATTTAAGTGACTTGCCCAGGGTCATGGTTTTATGAGTAAGAAACAGGATTTGAACTCAGGTCTTCCTGACTCTAAGACCAGCTATGGGCTTGCCTGTTACATCATCTAATTTGCTTTCATATAGTTATTGGTCTTGTGGAATTGCGGTAAGAGTATGAATGCGGAACTGTATTTGGAATCAGATGTCTTGGGCTAAATCCCCAGCTCTGCTACTTCCCACCTGTGAGACTTTGGGCAAGGTTACTTCATCTCTCTGGTTTTCAGGTTCTCATCTCAAAAACGAGAGGTGCGGGACTAAATCCCATCTCTAGGTCCTTTGATCCACCGAGAGCACATCTAGTGTCTCAACTAGACTCTTCTTGAGGGCAGGTTCTGCATTTTTCTTTTCATCTTTCCAGTCTCTTGGGCATGTGGGAGGCAGTCAATTAATGTTTGTAATACTGTACCACAACAAACACAGCTGTCAAAAAGGCAAAAAGAACCAATCTGCCTCAGCAGCGAGAGCCAACTTAAATTGCATTGGGCTCTGCCCAGGATTGGTCAGGGATTTATTCTCCATGGCATCCCTTCCCATCCATCTCCTCCCCATCCCCAGTTCCCTAAGGACAGTGGGACATGTACCCTGGAGCAGTGGCAGGGGGGAGAAGGAAGCTTGCCCTGTTTGCCCTTTCCCAAGACTGGGACGCAGCAGCAGTGGGGTACAAGTTGGACGTTCATTGTTCCATGCCCTGGCTTCCAGGTGTGGTCCACATCTGGCTCTAGGTAGAGGGTTGTCCCACTCCTCCCCCCAACTAGGCCCTGGGATGGGGGGAAGTTTGGGGTTGTGGGGAGCAGGCCTAAAGCTGCTGAGCCCTCTGGGGAACTGGCAGGACTGAGAGGCCTGAGCGGCTTGTGGACCAGTCCCAAGGATCTATATACACAAGGCCGGGAATGTTTATTTTTCCTTATTGACTTTCTCCAAATAAACCCCTGGCCGGCAGAAAGGGGCTCCCGGCAGCAGCTGTTTACCCAATGTTTGTGATAAAGAGGCTTCTCCATAGCAACAGGTGGCAATGTGGACTCTCCAGGAAACACTACAGGGCCCTCAGCAACAGGCTCTGTTTATTTAAAGAGAAAGAGACAGAGACAGAGGGGGAAAGAGAGGGAGGCAGAGCCTAGGATACCCGGGTTTGGAAGCTGGGGGGAGGGGAGGGAGAGAGGGCCAGAAAAGAAGGACTTTGGGGGGCTTCCCTCCTCAGGGACTGAAGCAGACTTGGGCTGGGCCTAGAATTCCTCACCCTGATGGCCATTCACGGTTGAGTTTGATTGTGTGCCCTGGGGCAAATGCAAATGGGCGTGTCTGCCTGTCTAATTTTGCCTGTACAGTGGTGGGTCAGTTATAGTGGTGTGCCTGGATGTGACCCTAAGAAAGTGTGATCCACAGAACAGCACATGTATGTCTAGATATCTGTGTCTGGGTGAGAGTGTATGTCAATATGGGAGGTGCCCTAGTGAGAATATGAATGCATCTGAGTGTGTGAATAATGATGAAGATGGTGATAAAGATGAATGAACATGTCTGAGTGTGTGTGTGTTGTGTGGGAGTTGCAAATGTGGGGATGTGTGTGGTCCTGCATCACAGGGGAGAGCTGTAGAGGTGGGAAAGGGGAATGCCAATGAGTGACTTTTCTGAAACGAGTAGATTTTTTGAGAGGGAGATCAGAAGTACATTGGAGTGAGCTTAGAAGGCTGTCAGGCCTTGAGCTTGCCAACTTTCTGACCTTTGGTGAGGAGGAAGGGGGGAGGCGAGAGAGAGGAGGAGGGAATAAAAGAAGCTATTTCCTCTTTACCTGAAACCTTGTGATTGACCTCCAAGTGACCTGTCTTGGTGTTAGAAGACAAGAGGAACCCAACCATCAGCACTTTTAGTGGAGATGCAGCTTGTTGCCCTAAGATAATTGGTTGGGGCCTCTGCCTTGTACTGGAAATGGCACCTAACACACACTGGTAGTGGGGGCTTTTCAGTCTAGTTCAAGAATGGCATGCAGATGGGATCACAAGATCCTAGGACAAATAAATTCAAAGCTAGAAGGAACCTTAGAGGTCGCCGAGTCCGGCCTCTTCACTTTATACCTGTAGGACCAAGGCCCAGGTAGATTAAATGACCTGCTCAGGGACACACAGCCGGTAAGTGTTAGAGGCAGGATCCAAACGCAGGCCTCCTGATTCCCACGTTCTTATCCTTTCTACTGTCCTAGATAGCTTCAGATACATGTGCTCTGGTGGAAACCATACTGTGAGGAGGGCTTTGTACATCTGGAGTTCTAGAGAGAGCTAGTAGGTGCATAAAGTCAAACTTGCAAAAATGTGTACAGCCCCAATACAGGCTGACCTTGGGCACCAAAGAGGCCAAGCAATGCCTGCAGATGCACAAAAAAAGGTGGTCAAATCCTTTGGGTATTCAGCGGTTACATTTATCTAATTATCTGTCATTCAGTGGCAGCGAGGCAGAGGCAGCTAATGGTGCAGTGGGTAGAGTTCTGGGCCTGAAGTCAGGAGGATTCCTCCTCCTGAGGTCAAATCTGACCTCAGACCCTTATTAGCTATGTGACCCTGGGCAAGTCACTTCACCCCATTTGCCTTGGTTCCCTCATCTGTAAAATGAGCTGGAGAAGGAGATGAGAAACCACTTCAGTATCTTTGCCAAGAAAATTTTAAATGAGGTCATGAAAAGTCTGAAGTGACCAAACAACCAAAATTATAGGGGCTTTGAATGGTCTTTGTGACGCGGCTTCCTTTGTCAGTCTAAGGAAGCCTATGAACCTCTTCTCAAAATAATTTTTAAAAACTAATTTTAAAAATATTTAAATATATACACTTCTGTGCTTTTAGATGCATAAAATGAAATACATACTATTTCAAAGGAAACAAGTTATATTAAAAGATAAATTATCAAAATCTTTTTGGAGCAAGTTCATGAACCTCAAGTTAAGAATCCCTGATCTGCAGGCACCTTCTCCTTCTCCCTCTAATCAAAGGGTGCTACTAGATTCTCTCTCTCAATCTCTCTTTCTCTCTTCTCTTTCTTCTTCCCTCTTCTCTCTCTCTCTCACACTAGACTTTCAATTTTACAGGTATAAGAAATTCCTCAATCAATGCAGATGGGTAATGGCTCTGCCACTTTTAGACCCAGTGTTGCCTGGGTCCCCAAGGGAATGAATGATTTACCAAGGCTTCTTAAAGCCAGTATGTGTCTTATGTAGGATTTGAATCCAGGTCTTTTCAACTTTCCTTCCTCACAATGACCTTTTAAAATGGACAGTGCAGGTCTTTTTATTCTCATTTTACAGATGAAGGTCCAGAGCCTCACACAGTTGAGGTGATTAGTTCCAAGGTCACACAGCTTCTAAGGGCTAGAATCACATCTGAACCTGGTTCTCCGAATTCGAAGGCTGGAGCTTTCTTCAGAACAATATGCTTCCCCTCTATAGAAAGACTGTTAAAAGAGAACTATGTGACATTGAGAGATAATTGACCAGGAAAGTGTGTGCATGCACACACACACACACACACATTCTCACAATACATATATACACATACACACAATCAGACAGAACGCACACGTTGGTGTGTGTTTCTGTGTTAAAAAAAATCACTGAACAGGAGCAGACACCTAAAATACCAGTCTAAACAGACAGGCAGAACTCTAAAAAACCTGTGTCCCTCCCTCCTCCTCTTCTTAGGTCTCCCTAAGCCTGAAATATGAATACCATTGAAGTCTTCCACAGTGTATGTGTGCGCGCGCGCACGCACACAAACACACACACACACACACACACACACACACACACACACACACACACACGACAGGCCTGGACTTTGCAGCTCCCTCACTTTGGCTGCTGAATCCCCCCAGGAGGCCTGAAGTCGGACATTTGCCGAGTGAAGATCCCGGGCTGGCTTAATAGGGATCAGCATCTGTCACCCTTCCCCAAAGATGCTTTCAGAGCAGCAACGAGGCCAGTCAGCAAGCTGGGGTGGGCTCACTGCTCCTTGGAGATCTGTTGCTCTCTAGCTACAATGTGTCATCCTTCTCGTTACTATTCTAATCCTCATTACGAGGAACCCGTCCTCACACTCAAACACAACAACCACGCAGAGCTGTAACACAGACCCGTGGGGAGACATGGGCATTTTTCCGTAGCTGGCTGAAAGAACAGACAAAAATGCTTCTGGAAGAGCATTTGATGTCTGCTTTTTCTCTCTCTCTTTCCTCCCCTTTTCTTTTTTGAAAAAAAAAAAAAAGGAATGGTTTCTCTTTGAATATCTGAGCCTCCAGAACTGGGGGTGGGGTGAGTAGGGAGCGGGGGAGGGGTTAGCTAGGAAAGGTGGGAAAAGAGACAGAGCAGATGAGAACTACTAAGAAGGCTGGAAGTGTTAGAACAAGGGAAGGAAGGTCCTGCCCGGAGGCTTCTGGTTAGAGAAGTAAGGTTAGGGCCAGAGGAGGCAGTCATTTACAGGATGTGATTTGAAGGATCAGTTGGAACATCCTCTGCCTCCAAATGTCTTCAACCCTGCTTTGGCTTAAGTGTTGGCCTCTCCCTGGGGGTCCTCTTTTAACATGCAGATGCTCCTGGGAAGGATGACGGTGTTGGTCATGACTCTGGACCAGTCACTTATCCTTCTTTCAGGCCTCATTTTTTGCATCAGTAAATATGAAGGCTTTGGACCAAATGATCCTTAAGATCTCTCCCAGGTCTAAACTCCTGTTGCCTATGATGTTTTTGTTGAGTCATTTTTTTCAGTCCTATCCAGCTCTCCATGATCTCATTCGGGGTTTCCTTGGCAAAGATACTGAAGTGGTTTTCCATTTCCTTCTCCAGGTCATTTTACAGATCAGGAAACCAAGGTAAACAGCATTAAGTGACTTGCTCAGAGTCACACAGCTAGTAAGTGTCTGAGGCCGAATTTGAACTCAGGAGATGAGCTTTCCTAATTCCAAGTCCAATGCTCTAACCACTGTACCACCTAGTTGCCTATGATTTATAATTTCCCTAACATCTTACTGTGAATTCGTTTATCTATTTATTTTTCTCCTTGACAGGAAGGGGCAACATTCTTGGGGGGTGGGAAGACCAGCTGAGAGAAAAAGAGGCACAGACAAAGAAAAGAGGCACAGACAAAGTTAACACTGAGAACAGATTTTCCCTCTAAACAATTTTGTCCAGCACTGGCCCCAAAAGGAAGCTCTGAGTTGGTTGGAGAGACTGGAAGGAGGTAAAGAGAGGAGGGCAACTGGAACCTTCTGGAAAGGGAATGAGCAGAGTGAAAATGTGAGATCTGGAACCAGAGGCATACAACTTATGGAATGGACCAAGTTTATTTCCTCCCAGTCTCAGAGCGATGAGCACAGAGCAAACAGCCAGAAAACAGAACCCTCAGAAAGTTTAGAGCACATTCCTGCTAAAATTAGTCCCTTCTTGCGTATGAAGCTCTATATTTAAACCACTGGCAGTGTCAGAGTCACCACGGCCTCAGTGCTGGCACACTCCGAAGTGTTTGGGGCCCAGTGCTGACAAGGGGCTGTGCATGGCACCATCACAGCCGGGCTTTAAGTTTGGATGTGTGTGCCTGTGAGGATATGCGTGGGGAAGACGAGCAAGGTCACAGTCTAATCCCACAAATCCCACACCTATGCCTGGTGGCACACAGATGTATGCGAGAGTTCATATGTCTACCATGAGCTGCCCAGAAAATGTGTGTGTACTTGAATAAATTGGTTAATCCTAGAATAGCAACATAGACTCTTTGCAGTAGAAGGCATCTTCAAGATCTAGGTCAGTTCCCTCATTCTACTGCCAAGAAGACTGAGGCCTAGAGAGATAAAATGATTTGCCCAATGTCACATTGTTAGTCAAAGCTGTAACTAGAAATTATGGTGCCCAAGGCTAATTAAGTTGGGGTGGGGTGGGGTGATGCAGGGTAGGGTACAATCCATCATGGTCTGGTGCAGTCATCCCGGAAAAGGAAAGTCAAGCTCTAGTTACTGAGGAGGAACCAGTGTCACCCAAATTCTTAAAGGAACACGTAAAGAGATTGGGAGACACAAATGGGAAGAATGGGGCAGAATGCTCTAGGTTGGGGTTGTTTGATATGGGGCAGATTGACAGAGGAGACAGTGAGCCTGAAGACCACTGCTGGTTGCCATGCATGCCCCGGTGCAGAGAGCCTTCAGACTCTCCCTGTGGTGGTTCTGCTGTGAGCAGTGAATCTGGGACCAGGACCCAAATCTCTTGATTCCCAGCCCAGTGTGTTCCTCCTCCTCAGTTCTGTGTGTATGTTGGCATGGGGAAAGGTGGGTGTGGGAAGAGGAACATGTCAAAGGAAACAAGATTAGGCACTGATGGTGGGGTTAAGTGGGAGGGTGATTCTATTGGGCTGGGATTCACAACTGGAACTGAAGCTCTCTCTTCACTCCTCAGGGAGCCAGTCACTGAGGGCTTCTGGCAGGACAGAAAGATACAGAAACAAAAGATTCACAGAGGGGATAGAAAAGAAAGAATAAAGCGCAAAGGGAGAATGAGAATGAGAGAGAGAGAGGGAGGGAAGGAGGGGGAGAGATGGAGGGAAGAAGGGGAGAGAGAGAGAGAAAGAGAGAGAGAGAGAAAGGGAGGGAGAGAATTGGAAAAACAGAGAAAGGCAGGAACTGAGAAAGAGCTAGCAGAATGTTAGATCTGGAGGGGACCTTAGAGAACATTTAATCTACTCTCATTTTGCAGATGAAGAAACTGAGGCCCAGACATACCTTGCCCAAAGTCACACACAAAGTTAGTGGGCTAGAACCTAGGTTTTCCAATTCCCAGGCCTGTGCTCTTTCCATCACGCCAGAATGCCTTTCATAAAAGACAAAGAGACAGATGGAGAGAACCTTGACAAAGACTGTGTTATAGTATGGTCCCATAGTTTCATAGCTTGTTAGACAGTGTTCCATTAATATTAATAATAACAATAATAAAAGTAATAGCTCACATTTATGTAGCCCTTTAAGGTTTACAAACCTCTTTTCTCACAGCCCATATCTTTATCACTGTCTAGACCCTCTTCCTCAGTTCCCAGTATAGAACTTTACCTCTTTGAGAGATTTTTGCCTCCAGACTTGACTGTCGGCCCCTCCTTTCCCAGGGAAAAAAAATGAAGGAAAAAAAGGAAAAAAAAAAGAGAGAAGCCACTTCAGTCTCCAATCCCTAGCCCAGACCTCTCCAGGGATAGTTGCTTGCTGATAAGAACCCAGTTTTACCTGAGGCCTGGAACATTAACTTTGACACTGAAAAGGGGATATTTTATTACCCAGGAATATTTCTGCATCTCTTTAGATGGCTTCTCTCTCAATCTCTCCGCCTCTACCCCCAATTCCTTTTTGACAATTAAAACCAGTTCCTTTGTTAACCCTTCTAATCCTGCTCTTCCACAAGCTCTAAAGAAGGGATTGGTTTTAGAACCAAGAGAAATCATTATCAGGGAGAGAAAGATCCTGAGATCTGGAGTCAGGAGAAATGGGTTCAAAACCTAGATCTTACATTTATTGGTTATATGGCCTTATGTCACTTCTGTCTTTGGACTTACTTTCTTCATTTAGAAAATGTGCATGGAAGGGGGTGGGTTAGATTTCTAGATACCATTCTACCTCTAAAGTCTATGATTCTTCATCCAGTGGTTTATGGGAAGGAGGGTGGACAGGCCATAGCTAGGAGCTGGAAGGTGATGGCATATGTTAGCTTGGGGTAACTTTTCAGAAAAGGGAGCCTTGGGAGAGAGTTTAAATCCTAGAATGTTAGCACTGGAAAGGACCTTAGAGCTCATTTAATTTAATACTTTCATTTTACAGAAGAGGAAACTAAGGTCCAGTGAGGGACAATGACTTGTCCAAGGTCACACAGCACTAGAGGGAAAATCCTTTCCTTTGAATTTTGCAAAGTGCAGAAGAAATCTTTGTACCTGTTAAATGAATAAATGAATGAATAAAAAAGCAGTTATTAAGCACTCTTTTGAAAAGTTTCCACGTCAGCATCATCGATGGTGCTCAGCTCCTAACCTCAGCAGTCCATTCTAGGCTGTGAATACATTAGCACACTTCCTGCATGTCCTTAAGCTCCATTCTCCAGAAGCTAGAACTTGGTGGACCCTTTCTGAGACTTCTGCTGCTGGGGGGCCCTCTCCTCTAGCCAGCCTTGCTCCTGCTCAGCTGTGATCCTGTGCAGGGTACTGGTGGTACAATGCTTGCGGTTTATTCTGTTTCCAGAAACCCTTAGTGAAATTACAGCCTTAATTAAGTACAGCTGGATGTACGTTATACTCCGTATAATTATCGTGTTATTATTATTATCACTTAGACAAAAGTTCAAACAAAGTTTATTGTAAATACCACTTGTCGGAAACAACCAGGCAAACTGAAAGCTGTCAGCCATTGGCTGAGTGATGGAAAAGTGGGGAGAGCTGTGTTGGGAACTGGTGAGGGACAATGGATTTGGGGGGCATGTTGGAAGTGTAGATGGAGGCCAGAGGCATCTGGGCAGGATCCAGCTGGGGCTTGGAGAAGTAAGAGATTTCTACTAGGGAACCTCTACAGGTAGGGAGCTCAGAACTTCTGACCACTGCCCCATGGGGAAGTGCCTAAGAGGGAACTTCCAGATGCCTAAGGCAAATTCTGAGTCTTTCCTTGAGGGAACATGCCAGAGACAAGAGCTCTGTCTGCTCAGTTCTCTAGGAGATCCTGGAGCTCTGAGAAAAAATGCTGATTCTGGGAATCAGCCATTTGCCTAGTTCCCCCAACACAAACACTCTACTTCCATAACACTAGAAATGTCTAATGAAATGTCCTATATTTATAAGGAATCATTTGGATGTGTGATGGGCATGTACTGTCCTTGTTACTACTGTTACAAATGCTCACAAACACTTAAGAGGTTCACCAGGATGAGGATCTCCATGTACAGTAGGGCACCGTCTTTATGTATTCCTTTTTTCCCTCTTCTTTTTCTCTCTTCTCCCTTCCCTTCCTCTCTTTCTTTTCCCTCCTTCTTTCTCTTCTTTTCTCTCCTTCTTTCCCCCCTCCCTCTGTTCCTCCCTCCCTGTCTTCCTTCTTCCCTTCTATCCTTTCTTCCTTCCTCCCTCTCTCCTTTCCTTCCTGTCTTTTTCCCTGCTTTGGGCTTTGGTACTTCCATCCAATAAGCTGAGCAGATTGAGGGCAGCTTCTGAAATCCATTTGTTTGGTAATGATGAAGTGGAAATGCTCAGCTCACTCTT